>CM052797.1:8959430-9000493 GCA_028533885.1 Nasua narica
ATGGCATTGGACTAGCCAAGTCCTCAGGTCCAGCTCCCATCCCGCCGCTGATCAGCCCCATGACCTTGGGCACGTTATCCCTCAGAGGTGTTTCTGAATTGGGGCCGGGGAGTAACATCGTTGGTCCTGCTGGCCCCCTGCGGTGGCGTGGGTCCCACTGAGGCATGGGTGCGCCCACAGTGACTGCTCTTGTACAGATAGATGGCTGGAGAGGGCACTGTAGTCTGTGGCTCCCTGTGTCTCAGGACCTGTCCCGGGGGCAGGGGCAGTGCCTCCAAGGGGACCTGTGGAGTCATCTTCCGAGTAACTTGTACATTTGCTAAGTTACCGAGAGTTGTCTGAGGAACCTAGACATGGAATGCTCCATAACCCAGCGTCTCTGTTGAACCACAAGAAGTGATGCCCAACACAGACCGACCGGCCTTACTGGGATGCGGCTAGTTCACTGCTCGGGGCTAGAAGTACGAGTAGGAATGCAGTGCTTGAGTGTGACCTGTGCCAGCTCGCGTCCCCAGCTGCTTTATCCAGCTCCTGTCTCTCTCTCCCGAGGCCCGCCGCGATCTTGGTTATGAATTCCTAAGGAAGAGCATTTCTGCAAAGTGCTTATGTTCTCGAGGAGGTCGTTAGCAAAGCCTTGTTAATGTGCAGAAGTGTTAAGGCAACAATAACAATGTGCCGTTCTGAACTTAGGAAGCCTGAGAAATTGGTGTTGAATAGTCACACCCAGTGCTCGCAAGGCTGTAGCAACGCAGGTCCAATCGCACACTGCTGGTGGCAGTGAAAAGCCGATCGCTCCGATTTTCAAAGAAGCGCTTATAGCATTGTGAATCAAGAGTCATAAAAGTGTTCAGTTTTTTTATGAGGTAGCCCTACCTCTCACCACTTAAGAAAATACTGCTCTACCAGAAAAACAGCTCCGTGCAGACAGATTTTTATTACAATGTTAACTATAATAGCAGAAAAACCCGAATTGGAATAATGAATTAAATTATAGTACTGTACCATAGCTCAATGGGATAATGAAAATTCCTAAGAACGTGAAAAGTATTTGTAGAGTGAACTACTGCATTTAAATTATATACGGAGGTTGCTTATATAGAATATGCATATGGACCAAGCCCATCAGGTCCTCGGTATGGACCTGGGGTGACCGCGTTATAGGTAACTTATTTCTCATTATTAGAAATTCCCGTGAAGTTATATTGTGTCGGCCACGCACAAAAGGCACCAAGGTGGAAGAATGACCTTCATGGCCATGAGCAGTGACAAGTCCCCTTTCTTTGCTCCCAAGTCCCAGCTCGATAAACAGCTCTTAGAGATTTTCAAGAAGCATTTGATTCCTTTGACTAGATCAGCAGCAGGTGGCCTGCGTGACCTAGACTGGGTCTTGGCCACCACATAACCCTGTGCCCTGCTGGGGGCACGTTGGGTCCATCGACATGACTGGGGGGTAGTACCTTATTCGGTCACTATCCTGGTGCACTTCGCCATCCTAGACGTTCTTAGGCAGACACGAGGGCACAGTCCAGGCGTGTGCCAGCCCTTACCCCATCCCAGAGTGATGGCCCCACTCTGGCATACAGAGCACCCACAGGTGAGATCACTGACCCTGAGATCAGCCGACCGTCACTGCGCCCCTCTTCAGAGCCAGCGCTGCGCTCCCGTTTTAATTACGTGTTTACATCCTTATTAGCATTCCCCTTCTACAGATGGGGAGGTGGAGGCCCAGAGAGTGTTTTAAGCAGTATTCTCAAGATCATCAGCTCGTAAGTTGTAGATCTAAGCCCCCATCCCTGGCCTTGCCCAGACCTGTCAGTAACATTCAGACCTGACCCTTCCATTTCTGCATAACTAGATCTGAGAAGGAAGACTCCCCCCGGTGGGAACCCGGTTCCCCAACAGGATAAGACGGGAGATTTTAGCACCTTGCTCATTTTATTCCTAGTGACGTGAGAGCTGAAAGGAAAGCAAATTTCAAGTGATAAATATTCCAGCTCATTATGCCAGCACATTTTCCTGAAGAGAATTTGCCTTTATTTGGGTATCTTTCAATTCAGTACCTTCAAGTGAACGTGCAAAAAGCAGAACTATGGAGCTGATAATAGCTCTGACGAACTTGGATTTTGGAACACGTACATTCTAAGAGAAATGGCCGGGCTTCCGTCCAGAGACGCTGACCTCATTGTTGATGTTGCTCAGGTATCTGGTTTCATCGGCCGGAGAGTGGTTTTCCCATCACTCAAAGTCTTGACCTGCTGGCCTGTGTCACACTCTTTATAATTGAGAAGAAATGGGTATTTCCCCAAGAATAACACATTTTTAGTTTTCACTGAAAATCTTAGAAATAGGGCAGAGATTGTAATAAGTACGTCCATGTTCCTTTGGCCATTCAGTCAAGAAGCCAAAGATACGCCCACCTGAGCTTGAACCGGGTGGTAGGTCATCGGATGGATGGCATTGGATGGTGAGATGAATGACCTCTGGGGTCCTTTTAGCTAATAAATCCACAGTCCGGATATGTATCCTGGGAATTAGATATCCCAGTGGACTTAGACATCCCAGTGGTAACTTTGTTTTGCTAACATTTCTGTTCTACAAAATCAGTTGCCTGGGTCCTCCCTGTGTTGCATGGGTCTTCCTGGTCTTTCAGCCATGTTGAAATGCACCTGGTGTTCCCAAAGGCTGAGCCTCACTGGACTGGTTCTAGGCCCAGCCAAGTCCTTCTAGGGGTCATAGTTGTGTACTGACCTCCTCGTCTCCCCTAGGGACTTAGGCTGGGAATGGCATAAGGGGAAGTTTCTCTGCCGGTGGTGTCCAGGATGACCTGAGGCAGGTGTGCGTGTAGTCCGTCAAAAGTACATCTCCCTTCACATCCCCTCCCCTCCCCACCCCACTAGAGATGGAGCCTGGGTCATGAATGGGAGACACGTGTCTACCCATCCCCCCACTTATATATTAATCTCAGCGCACCATCACTGCACTCATCATGAACAAGATACAGGTCGTCCTGGGACTCAAGGAACGAAGACAAGCGTTGAATTAATACTAGTTTCCAGAGGAAGAGGCATTTCCAAAAAGATGTGTTATCGGCTGGGAGGGCCCCTTTATCTGGAATTGGTCATCATTGCCAGACCGCTTCTAGTGTTACACTCATCCCAGAAAATGTTCTACTCTGAGAATATTCTAGAAAATGTGCAAGAGAATCATGCCAAGGGACTGTTGTAGATAAACCAAAGCCAGGGTGATTTATTCTAAAACAAAAGAACCGTGACTCTAGGAAGATGCTTTTCCAATTTAAAAGGTACTGACACTGGAGGGAGATGAATGGGTTATTTTGCAAGCGGTTGGTCTGGGGTGTCAAACCATGCTCGTCTGGTCGATTTCACAGAATAACCTGAGAAGGACAAGGGTGTTCGTGGTGCTGGCTGTGAAGCTTAAGAGAAATGGTCTTCCCAGTGGATATTTCCTCAGTACACGTGTCCTACCAAGCGAAGATGTTTTCCTATCCCGGCAAAAGCAAAACGCCTTTAAATGAAGACTTTAGGGACCACATTTGCATGTCTTCCTTCCAGTGACAAGATTAGGCCTGTTATTAAGTTCCTAAACTTATCTTGTCACTGCAGTTAGTTGCTTTTCAAACTTAAGACAGAGGAAGAAAAAAAAAAGAAAAACCAAGACCATTAATTTCTACAGAATGGCTCTGATGAATGGCAGTGATGACTCTGGGGTCTGTTAATTAAAGCGGAGTGATAAGAATCTTTTCCTTTCTCCTCTTCATCTCTTTGCACGTAGGACAGTCAGCCCTGAACTCAAGTCTTACGCCCTGGGAGTCCTATTCCTCCTCCTCCGTTTGTTGGGTATGTATGCTCTCTTTATTCCTTCAATAATGAATTGGATGCTTATACCCAGGTGAGTAAAAATCGGCGACTTTGTCCTGTTTCTTAAGGTTTTTTGGGTTTTTTTTTTTACGAAGTTTTGTAACTGTTAGTGAATAAGAGAAACTTAAAATCCATACGGTTGGCCCTGGGTTTAGACCTAGCTTCTCTCCAGATAACGCAAAGTTTCCCTTTATGTAAACCCCGTCTCTGTGCCACACTGAATTCTCAGCGGCGTGAGAAGGGGAAAATGATGGCACCAAAGGGAAAAACATTCGATGGTGTAACGTGGCTCCCTCATTAAGCAAACCCTAGGCAGCTTGTGAAATGCTTCGTTTATGGGGCCCCCAACTGGGACAGAGAGGCAATCTCACAACGCTTCACAAATGGAAACTTTGCACCCTTTAAATTTTTCCAAACTGATTGAGTTTATTTACCTTGGGTTGCCAGGATGAGGCCAAGGTGACCTTCATGCTATAGAGTACATTCCAAGGTTTGGTACGAATAAAAGGAATCAAGTCTAACCCTCTCATTTTTAAAATGAGAAAACGGCACGGGAATATTCCGTGGTTCTCCCTCGGTCCCAGGACAGGCCGACCCGGTAGCTCAGCCACCAGGCACGCCCCACCCGTCTCCCTCCAGACCTCTGTTGCTTTACGAATGTCCCTTGGTCAAGACCAAGATAAAAACGGTAACTTTTTTCCCCTTGAAGACTAGTGGCCTTTCCTGGACATTCTATGGTAAATAAATGTGCAAGGGGAGATAACCGTGGTGTGAATTTTTAGAGTAAAAATTAAACTCCTTATGGTAAGTGTATCACTGTAGATGAGCATAAAGACTCAGCTCCAGAAATGTTTATGAAAATGTTTGTAAAATACGAAAAATTGGCAGTCACCCAATGTCCAGCAGCCGGGGAATTAATTACATCCATTATGATCTAGGATCCCAGTAGGATTTATGGCCCCCCCCCTCTAAAATTCTGGTATTTATAGACTTAGGGCACATGACATGTAGAGGGGGAAGAAAAGTCTATAATATACCATATATGCAAGTAGTTTTAAAATATAAACGTGGAAAAATATTAGAAAGCTCAACACAAAGATGGTATCCTATTGTCTTTAAGGATATATAAATCATATTTTCTAAATGTTTTAAAACTTTGAATGAATATGTATGTGCCTGTTACTTTTATAATGAGATGAATTCCTGTGTAATTGACATATGGAAAAACCTTCACCCTTAGATGGTTCATAAGGTCCTCCCTGGGGAATGGCACGTCCTGGGCAAGTGTACCCTCTCACTTCCCTTCTTGGCCTCTAGCAAAATATTTCCAGTGGGCTGCTGTGATCCTTCCTCCCAGCCATCAATCCGTGGATACTGGTGCATATAGGAAAACTCAAATGGCATTTTTATCTTATTTTGATCTTGCAGGAAACAGAAATGCTCTAGGTATGAAGATACCCAGTTAAGACAAGTTCAGTAGGAATTCCAACTCAAACATTTAGGGCTCCCTGTTGCAGTGGCTTGTAGAACTCTATAACCACAGGGTCATCGTCATGTTGATATTTTTTTTCTTCTACTCGGGAGGGCCAAGTATGCATGCATCATAATGTCTCACCTCTGCCGCCCTGATTCGGATGGATAAAGGTGTGTGTAATATCAGGTAGCAAGGTGGGGACTCTCTTATTTCTGTAAAGTCATTTCACGGACACATTCATTCCACAAACTAGTATTTATTGAGCACGTAATGGGTTCAGACGTCCGTGGACCATGCCCAGGTAAGTGGGCACAGCCCTCCCCCATCTGTGGAGTTGCTCTAAGGGAATCTCTGCACCTCTAGACCGATGCTGAAGACCGAAAATAGCTGGTAAGAAAAAAAAGTTACTCTTTAGAATAACTTGATAGCACCCAATGCAAAAATTTGTAAAATATTTGTGAAATGATAACGGAAATTACAGGACACTTGAAGTCAGGATGGAAAATTGAAGAGCTCGTATAATGTGACACCTCCATTAAGATCGTTGGATATTGCCCTAAAGCAGTTCCATGTTTGTCTGTTGGCCCTAGGAATAATCTAGAATATTTTTCAACTTCTGTGACTGATCCCCAGCAAGAGCTAAGTCTCACACTGGGGCCCAGTGCACACATACATCTGCAACAAAAATTTCACCAAGCAGTAGCCTTAATGTGTATGTATTCTCTTCTAAAGAAGGTGGTCGTGACCCATGATATTGATTTTGTTTCCCATTTATGGGTCACAGTCAGAGTCTGGAGAACTCTACTCTAGCAGGATATGATAGCTTCATCTTTTTCTTAAAAGCAGCTTATCAAAGAAATCTTTGCAACTGCCTGGTTCCATTTTCTGTCGCACCCCGTAAGATTAACCACCATCACTGTTAATGAGGGGGCAACCAAGATATCCGATTCCACGCCACCGTCAGCTTTTGGGAATGCAGTGGGGACAGGTGGCCGTGGCATGAAACCATGTGGTGCCAGCCTTAGACATGAAGACTGAGCTGGGAGATTGCTTTATCGGGAGGGCGCCCCGTGTGGCTGGAGTGTGCAGGGCAAGCGGAGACTGGCAGGAGACTGTCATCTGAAAGGGTTGCTGCTCTGTGGACAGGTTTGACCTTTAGCTCTAAGGCAGACAAAGTCATGGATGGACTTTGCCCAGGAAGTCACCAGGTGCTTGTGCCTTTGAGGAAACCCCCCCCCCCCCCCCCGCAATCTGCTGGAGGGAGAATGTGGGACTGAACAGTAAGCCGCCGGTGTAAGGAGGCAGGTACTGGAGTATCTAAGGGCCTGGGTGGGGGAGGGAAGGGGGGAAAGAAGAACCTTCAAGGCTTAGGCTTAGTCTGAATAGAAATGTACACACTGGAGTATGTGACAGCTCCTAAAAAAGGCTTGGGGCACGTGATGAAGGGGGACATTGCTTATTGAAACAGGAAGACCAAGGGGAAGAGCAATTTGGGAGTGGCATGGACAGTACGGTCCGGTAGAACTTTCTAGAATAATGGAAGTGCTCTTTATTTGCATCACTGGTTGCTGTTGAGCACTTGAAATGGGGCTTCTTTAAACTTTAGTTTTTACTGAGTTTTATTGAAGGAGCCACCTGTGGAGCCCATGCTTTCCAGATTCTTGGCTGTGAAGAGCATAAAGAAGGTAGGACCCAGAAATGAATGTGAGATTTTTTTTTTTTCTTGTCGCTTTAAACGCCGGGGGAAAGGAATGGATGGAGCAGGGACGGGAGTGGCAAGGGTCCGCGTGGCTCGGGGAGCTTCCCCTGCAGTCCTGGAGCCGCAGGGGGACATGTTCGATAGGATCCATGGCAGGTGTGCTGGAAAGAATGGGGGGCAGAGTAATTAAGGGTGATGGCCAAAGCGGGGTGAAATGGTGGATCAGGGAGACGGGACAAAGCCCAGGGTGTGGCACGGCCCGAGAGGAAAGGAAGTAAAGGGCTTTGACATTGAGGAAGAGTGGATGAAAGGCTAGCATGAGGAACTGCGCGTCCGTGAAGTCCAGGTCACCCAGGCCCGTGGCAAAAGTTGAGTGGGGAGAGAAGGACACAGCTCAGTGAGTAAATTCAGACTAAACAGAATGGTCTACTCACCGCGGAATTGCTGATACATTCAATTGCGTCCTCCTTCATCCTTTCGCCAATGCCCTGATCCCTGCTTTTCTCACTGGGTGTTGGCAAACCAGTGCTTGAAAGTCTGGTCCAGCATCTTGCCCCTGGGGCAAGTGTATGTTAGACCACGTGAAAGGAATGGAAACAGATATTCACTGAGCTCCTGCCACATTCAAGGGGGAAAATATTTTACTTGGTTAAGTGGTTGCCAGTGTGGAGCACATGACAGATAAAGATGGAAAAGTGGAAATGCATTCCAAGTTCTGAGGTAGGGAGATCAGCCTGGGAGCAAAGGGGCGCTGCAGGGACCAAGCATCGAAGGGAGCAGCAGCAGAAGACTAAAAAGGCAAGGATATGGTGGAGGCAACATCTATTGAAACCCCCACCACTGACTAGAAGAAAGCAAGAGAGAACCGCAAGGGGAAGCCCCGGGGGTCTGACCGTACGAAGCCTAACTCTCAATCAGTTGTCTCAAGGGTGTTGTCGGGGCTGCCCTCAGACTGTCCTCCCACACATGCCTCTTAGTTTTCAGAGCAACTGCTAAGCAAAAAGCAGGGACAACATCAGCCTCCAGGCACAGCTCTGGATGCACATGTCATTTCCTAAACACACCAGCCCCATGTCCGGAGTGATTCGTGAGCTACTCCAGGAGCATCGCATCTGGGAAACTCTGGATATGGCTTGTCAAACGTTTGCTGAGTTCCTAACATGAAGTCTTGAACCTAAAGAAGTTCTCCAGGCCGGCGGAAGAAATGAACGCATGAAAGGAATGCGTGCCGGAAGCCGTAGTCGAGAAACGACGCACCCAGCAGTGGGACGGTCGAGGGTGGAGTGCAATGGTGGGAGCGCATGAAAGACCCTTCCCACTCACCTATGCCTCTGTTTGCTAATTCAGCAAACCTATTAGGCAAGGATGTGTCCGACATCCCAAAGTATCCCCAGCACCCACTTCCTTACCTGTGCTAAGGTGGTACCTCGTTTTCACCATGGACCCCTCTGCAGGCAGCCCCAGCTGGCTTTGAGCCCAGGAGGTTATTGAAGCTCTTCAAGCCTCGGAATGAAGTGAGAACAAAGTAGCACCTGCCCCACTCCCCAGATTTAAGAAAAGGGAATGCCAAGTACCCAAGGGCCATGCTGTGCAGCCGCGTCCTTGGCGTTGCTGAAGCAGAAAGCACCTATTTTTCGCCAGCCTTCCCTGTAGGACGTATGCTGGGCATGACCATAATTCCGCCAGGCTGAAGAGGGTTTCTGCGGTGACTTCGAGCCTCGGCAGGTAAGCTGGAGAAGAACAGGTTTTTTGAAATGTAAATGGCAGATAATTTTCAGCCTCTATTTTGTCCCCAAAAGGTATGTGAACTTATTTTTCTTGCAAAAGCTTTTAAGTTCACCTTTAAAGTTTAGACCAAAGACTATAAATAGGCCCAGCTTTTTCAACCAGGGGACTGAATTAAATAGCCGAAATAAAAGGCCGTGGGGTTTAATCGCCATGAATAGATTTCAGGAAGACAGAAACAGTACTGCGATTTTTGCATTGAAACGTATATATAGAGCTGCATTTTGGGCCAGAGTGTAATATTCTCTGTACGAGCACGAGTCTCCAGCTACCCTCCCCGACATACAGCGTCGGCATCCCGGTGATGAGACCCTGGTCCGTGCCCCCTCCATCCGTGATCTCCTCCCCAGGAGCCTCCAGCGAGGACATTGTTCTTCCAAACGCAGCTTCTAAAATACTGCACCCTTATCACCCTCCCTCCTCATTCTGCAAGTAATTGAGGGCATAACAACACGGAGGCGCTGATTTACACCTTATACACTTGGCCTCCCTTCTGGAAGCAGCTGGTTATCCTCCCCAACTGACTGGCCCGGCGGGGTCATTCTCAGAGTCTTCTGCAGCTCTTCCTCTAGAGCTGCTGCCACGGTTCCAGGTCACCAAAGAACAGGAAAGGAACCCGCTACCCGAGGGCCTCTCACGGATGCTGTCTCATTTCATCTGTATGAAAACTCCACACCTGAAGATGTTTCCCAGAATACTGAGTTTGCTTACAAAACCGTCTCCCAGCCTTCCTGCTGCATTAACAACCCCGGGAGAAGGGAGGACTCTGCACTTTGCAAAGATCAGAACCTCCTTGGGCGTGTGTGTTTCACCTCGGAAAGCTTCAGAGCCAGCGAATTCCCCGGGGCTTAGCAGAAGGGTAAATAAGATGTTTCCTGGAGCCCTGGAAATCCCTGATAAGAGCCCGAAAATCTTCTCATCAAATCAACAAACTTTGAATTAGCAAGAAGGAGATTATTGGGGTTTGGAAAGGGCAAGCGTGGGACAAATAAGTAATCTCTGCATATAAAATGGGGGGTGTCACAGGGTTTTAGGGAGGGGGCTTATATAGAGTGTGCAGGGGAGAGGGGGTAGTTAATAGAGAGTCGTTATTGTGTTAACCTTAACAGTAAAAGTTATTTACCAGCAAAAATGGGTTCATTCAGGAATAACAGAATTTGCAATTCGGGACAATACAAGCTACTTGCTACATTGTGCAGCTGGGAAACCTACTGAGGTCGTCCCATTCAAGTAACAAGGACAGGTAGCAGGAGAAGTCTCAGGCAGTGGGGAATCACGTCCTCCTTGGGTACACTGTTTTTACAAATGTCTGACAGGCCGTAAGGACAGAAATCAGAGGTAACATGACCGTTCCCGATTGTGGGACGAGGTTTAAAAACAATATCCTAGCTCTGAAAGGAGCCATCCGCAACTACTTATTGGCCCTCACTCTAGCCTAGGGAAGAAAAGTCCCCACTCAGAACAGTGGACCTTTGGATCCCCCCCTGAAGAATTGAGCATGTGGCTTTGGGAAGATACGCTGCATGTATAAACACGAAGCAATCGCTGACGACCTTTCTGCAAAACAGCAAAACTTCAAAGACGTTTAAAAGCAGCATCGTTATCTCCAAAGAACGGCTGGAACTTAGAGATGTTACGAAGAATACAGTGAAGAAGTTGAAAGTCCAGAAACCGTGAATTTTGAATAAGACTCTAGAGTCCGTTACTATCCAGATGGAAAAGACAGACTTCGTCGAGCCTGCAAACTTCTCCCTGGCCTGGCCCACGGACCCCATCAGATGCCGCCTACGTCAGTGCCAGGAAATCTTTAGTTTCAGGTCACCAGAAGGGGTGCAGGCCCAGGCAGGGTTTGGTGCTCTCTTTGGATGAGTCAGGCGAATCCAGGAGTCTGTTCTCTAACGTTTGGCAGCACAGGGCTGGTTAGCAGTGCGAGGTCGAAGAGCATCTTTCTCGAGGCATCTTCCCAGGAGGGCACACTGAAAAGATGGTTCCACGGAAGTCTGTCTTACCAGTGGTGGGTCAGCATGCTACACACCCAGGCAGGGCTTCAGGTAGCTCAAGAGGCCGATACTCCCAGAGACGACTTTGCGATTGGTAAGGAACGTCAGCTTTATGTAGGTGGCTGGCCCCATGGGAAGAAGGCAGGCTCTTGTCCAAAGGCCAACTCTGAGGTTCCTACCTGGCGAAGCGGTTTCTAAAGTTCAGGGTCATCAGCCAACGGAGGGCGGTGGCCTGCACCATCTCTCGGTCACAGGCAGATGTGATGCTGCTGGCTACAGGCGTTCGGTCCATGCTCTTTTGGTGATGGGCAGGAATCCTGTGGTCTACAGCTACCTAGAGCCTGGCAAAGTTCTGGTCCTTCTCGAGGCCGATGGTCTGCAAATCTCCAAGGAAAGTCGTCCTGCCACAGATCAAGGGACTTGACTCGGGTTAACACACTCCTTAAGACCAGCGGGCGTGCTGTTACAAGAGGAGGCAGGAGCCAAGCACCTTGGACATCCTGTGACTAGCCCAGCGGGGGTGGGGCTGAGATTTAGAAAGCAAAGAGCAGTGCTTTCAGCCCAGGGAGAGCTACAGGTTTTGCCCGTGGAGTGTTCCAAGCACCATTAGCCCCTTGGCAAAACCCTGAGGAGTGAGGGTGGGATGCACAATGAGAGCATTCTAGAACTGGCCAAACATTGCAGACGTTCAAAGCACCTGACCGGTCAAATGGGGCCCGCGATCACTAGGAGGTTCAAGCAGAGTTCCCCCGGTGGGAATCACGTCTTCCAACAGAATTTTAGCCACAGAGGAAGCACTGGCCTGTCTCTAAGGAAAAGCTTCAGTCCGGTGAGGAAACGTACAAACCATGACTAAGACTTCATGAAATTCATCCGCAAACCTCACGTGGCCCCGTAGGTAATTTAAGGTGTCCTACAGCCCCGGAAACAGGTCTCCCTGCGTCGTCGTTTACATGCTATCATTTTGTCAGTAGACTGGTGATGTAATACATGGGGGGTTGTTAATAGTAGTGGGGATTTTAGAATTTCCAGTAGGGCTGGATTTTTAGTTGGTCTGAGGCAGAGCTCTCTGTTTTTGTTGAACCAAGAATTATTAGATCTCTAATACTGTTCTTCCTTCTCTGGGGCCTAGTTCCGGTATCTCTGGTCAGTTTTTCCAAATGATCGTTTGCGAGAATATCCCTTTGGACCCTGACAGAGGTTTGGCTCTTGGTTTCCCTACGAGTGGCATTTTTTGGTGGAAAGATGAGCAAGGTGTTTCCTTTGGCCTCTAGGGAGTCCAGTCTGGAATGCCCAGGAACCTTAATAGTATTCCAAAGCCCTGAGCTACCCCACAGGCGAACTGGACTATCAGTTTAAATGTTCGCGGTTTTACCCTGGGCCGAAGTAGCCAAAGACCAAGGGGCTGCCTCAGTGACTTCAAAAGGAGTTACAATGCCCTCCCCGTCATATTTACCTTTTTCATCCTTTAAGAGCACCATCGATAAACCGTCAAGAATCTGCCTTAGAGGATTTTCCTATACAGGTCCCAGGCATCGGGTCATGTTGATCTGTAGGGAAGCAGGGAGAACAGCAGGGGAGGGTTATTGCAACAAGAGTGTCGTGCGAGGGGGCCCGTGGCCTCACCCCCTATGACATCTTCCTGCCAAGTACGAAGTGAGGAGGATTCGGCCCCCTGTTTCAGGGGCACAAGGATGTTTGGATGGGGCCTTAACTAAATGGGCCGTGGCAGGAATGCCCCTGAGACAGCGGGGTTGGGGGAGGATATCCCTGGTCATGGTGTTGAGCCCAGTACCCTACCGGTTGATGACGATACTATGTTTCGGTACTCAAAGGGCATTCCTTCCCCTCTCAGAAAAAAACAGGGTAAGTTGAGAATTAGGATATCTGAGGACTGGGGGCTTCATTAGGCTTTTCTTTAAAGCCTCAAAAGCTGTGTCTTCCGGATCTTCCCAAATGAAAGGGTCAGGTTTGTCCATTTTTAGTAAAGCCTAGAGAGGTTAGAGAAAAGTTTGGAATCTAATTTCGACAGTAGCCAGCCACCCCCAAAAAACTCATTATATGGTGCTTAGTTGGAGGTTTGGGGAAGTTTTGGATGCCGTGAAAACTGCCTCGATCCAAATGTAGACCTCATTCCAAAATCAGGTAGCCTGAGTATCGACCCTGAGTTTAAGGCAACCGCAGTTTCTCTATGACCCGTTAAGGCCACAAGTTTTAAATAAGTAGATGCTATGTTCTGTAAAGAAGTTTGAGAAAGGGGGCACCTGGGTTTCCGGTCGGTTAAGCGTCCAGCTCCTCCTTTCGGCTCAGGTCGTGATCTCGGGGTCGTGAGATCCTGGGTGTGGAGCCTGCGGGAGACTTTCTCTCTCTCTCTGCTCCTTGCCCCTACTCGTGCATGCACACGTGTGTGAGTGTGCTCTCTTAAAAAAAAAAAGGTTTGAGAAAGGGAGCAGAAAAGGAAATCCTCTCTGTATCGTAACATCATCCAAATCAACTCGTAAGGTCCGTGAAAAGTTCTCTGTGTAGCCCCTGGGGCATTCCTGGCTAGGTATAATCAAAACCATATTCGCTATCCTTCGCAGCTGGAATACTGAAAAAATGCACTGCACAGATCACCTACAGTGCAAATTTGCTTTTAATGGGAATAGCTATCAGTAGTGTATGGGGTTGGGAAGTACAGGCTCCCGAAGGGCAGTAATGTTATTTATTGCTTAGAGGTCATGCACGCACCTCCAGCCATCGGCACTCGGTTTTCTCGTGAGTAACATAGGGCTATTCCAGGGGCTAATAAAGCCTGGGGCCCTATAATCTTCTATTAGGGGCTTGATGCCTTGAAGGGTTTCTTTATTTATAGGGTATTGATTGCTTCTGGAGAGAGGTTTTGAGGGGTCTATTTGAATCTTGATGGGAGGTGTACTATGGATCCTGCCACTATCAGTGGAAGATCGTGCCCATAAGAAGGGTGGTAGCTGATCCAAGAGGGACAAATCATTGGTGGCCCCGGTGCTGGCAGAGTCGGAGCAAATTTTCCTAGATGCCGAGGGGTCGTTTGATTCACCTGGTGGGGCATTTTGAGTACTACGATCAGGTTCTTTGAGAGAAAGAAATCTCAGCCCAGTAAACAAGGAGAAAGGGTGAGTATTAGTGGGCCTAGGTGAGTAGGTTCAGAGATGGGAAGCTGTTGAGGTTTATTAAAGATTCCCCACTATTTGAACTGGTTTCTTATCCGAGGCAAGGGCTTGAGCAACGAGAATGCAGCTCTGCTGTTAATAAAGACAAAGAGATTCATTCCCAATCTGGAGAGTGGTTTCTCTGAGCTCATCAAGAAAGAGGATTGGGAGGAGCCCCGACACTGGGAATTAAGAGGACATCACAAGGGCTGGATGGGAGGCTGCAGGTGCCTGCAGCACTTAAGTTCGTTTTCCCACAGTCCTGGCCCTTAGGGAAGGGTTGGTTTTGTTTAGGGGTCTCGATTTGCCAGCAGTGAAAGTTAAGAATTTTAGTACTTTCCTTTAGGTGACTCATCTAGGGTACAAGTGAGCTGATTTGCCAAATTAAATCTGGGGTGGGCAGTTTCCTATTCCATCCTGATCCTTGTAACTAAAGAAGAAATAGCGGGGTACCTGGGTGGCTCAGTCGGTTGAATGTCCAACTCTTGGTTTTGGCTCAGGTCAGCATCTCAGGATCATGAGATCGGGCTCCGTGCCGAGTGGGGACCCTTCCGATGCTCGCTTGCTCTCGAAAAGAAAATACTGTGTAAATAGTAGTAACAAATAATAAATTGAGTTCAGTGCTCCCCAGCTGGATTTTACATCTAAAGGAAGAGCAGAATATTCTTTACAGACAATGTGGAGTTGATTATAATAGTTGTGAACAGGCTCAGCAGGCTTTTGTGTGCAAAGCTGAACTTTGTTGTAGCCAACAGCCTTAGTCAAAGCTACTGTAGTTGTTTGGTGAAGCTTTCTGGAGAGTGTTCTAGCATCCTGCCAAAAGTTAGGCGTCTGTTTTCTCTAAATCCCCTTTAGGCTATTCCCATCGGGCTAGTTTCATCCATTGTTTGGCCAGGCCCTCACCAACAAGCATGTGGACTAATATAAATCTGAGAAACCAGGTTGGTGAATGTGAATAACTCTGAAATTCTTGAGCAAACCTTATGGGGGTCCTGAGGCACTTTGGGAAACTCTAACGATGGCTCACAATTTGGCCTTATTCCAGGGAACATTAGAAAGGTGGTGCTTACTTGGATGCTCTGAGACTTTAAAGGGGCAGATTTTAATAGGTCTAGGAGACGAGGGAAAGGGAAGTTGAGAGAGAGGAAAATGGCACCAGAGGTTGGACGAGAGCCAGGAGGCTGCCCTACATCTTGAGACGAAGAGGGGCCTCAGCCACCCTTTTTTAAATTCCTGATAACGTTTGGAAGCTTCAACATACCAATCAATATAGGCATCCCATTCAGTTGATAATTTTAGAGCCAGGCCTGTCCAATCCAGTTTTGAGAAGAGTCAATTTAGGAAGATGGAACTTGGAACTAAAGTTCCAAGTGACTTTTGGGTAAGTTGGCCCCTTTAGTTAGAAATATGCATGAAGAGGGACTGCAGTTCTTAAACATAAAACCAGCTAGGGTCCCAGAAAGGGGGAGGGCACCCCCTTTCTTAGAGGTTTATTCTTTAGAGAAACAAAAATGTCCTAAACTTGGTTTTTCAACAGGAACGACCTCATTCCAAAAGGAATCCTACCAAAGGCCAAATGAGTACTCTCAGAAGAAAGCCTTAACACAGATCCCACATAAAGACCGGAGAGCTCAAAACACAGAGCAGAGCTTGAACTCCCGGAGGAAGCTTACCTGCACACTCTAAGCTCGGCGGGAAAGCAGTCCACTGGGCTCTGGACCCAGCCCCGGTTTGCTCACGGGGCTGGCGTAGGCCTTGTCTGGATCCCGCTCTAATCACTAAATACTGCGAACCTTAAAAATAAAAGCCCATTATTTTACCAGCAAAAAGGCGGAGTGGGTGGTTTATTCCAGAGTGACAGAATTGTTGCAATTCGGGGCATGTAAGCTATAGCAAAACCAGAGGCGGGTCCTATCCTAAACAAAGGAGAGGAAGGTTACTTTCTGGAGGGGGAGGGGTACTGAATGAACGTCCATTGGAGAAAAGCAGTGAGAGGTCAGGGTAAGGACAGCTTCTTAGGAGTTTCCGGGTAGTGCATTTCTTGTAGGAGACGCAGTGTACGTCTTTCCCTGTTGGGGGTAATCCACAGTTCTTGTGTTGCATGGCTTACCCCTTCTGTCCTCCCTACTGCATTTTAATGAGGTTTCCCCTTCATGAACTTCCGCCATCATGAAGGAGTCTCCCGTTGGCGTCTGGGGAGGCAGGAGCTGCAGGGACGGCCCAAGCGTTTATTTGGTCCGCCTGGGTGATACACAGCATGACAAGTGGCCACACGTGAGGATTAGCCAGAGGGGGAACTCCCTCGTGTAACTCATCAGGTGAGAGCTAGACTGTCCTCTAAGGAAAGAGATCCCCTTTGGGGAAGAATTTTAAGTCACCACAAAGGAGAAGATACATTTGGTGGAAAAGCCCATTTTTTTCCCCCGAAATCTAAGTGTTAACCCCAAGTTGTCTAGCACGAATCAGGCAGCAAAGAGCTCTGGCCATGGGGAAGGAGCAGACCTGTGCACATTTGTACCCACGTTAACCTTGACCCTGGCCAAGAGGGCAGTACTAGCTCCATTTTAAAGATCGAGAAACTGAGGCACCGAGAGATGAAGCGACTTACCTGTAGGCTGTCGAGTCAAGTCAAAGGTTCGTTCTTGGGTCTCACAAAGGCTCTCCGAAATAGGAAAAACTTTCTAGGCGCACTTAGCTTTCTCATTTCTGTTGGAAGGCCTTTTCTGACTCCTTCCAGGGCTGCGTCATCTGGTAACAAGAGTTTGACAGTAGACAGGATAAAATGGACACGGTTAGCGCAAAGAAGGATGCCCTACTTTAACGATAACGCAGTATTTTTCAAACCCTCGCATGGATACGTGAAGGAGTTACATATTGACAATTTTAAAGGGTTATTTGGTCCAAGCAAGTATTAAAGAATAACCCCTTTATATGGCAAATTTCCTCCGATGTGCTGAAAATAGGACCGATTTGCCTGCAACTTTTCCAGCCGCTTGGCACTGGGGGGCGAGGGGGCCCCTGTGCTGTCAGTCCTAGCAACTCCTTGCCTGGGGAGGGACGAGCTAGAACCAAGTGACCTCACGAGAGCCCGAAGAGGAGGGAGGAGCACTTGGGGGCCATCACAGATTCCTAAAATCCAGAGAAGTCGGTGAATGGATTCAAACGATCCCATCGGGCCATAGGAACAACCAGATTTGTCCCATTTTTCCCCATCTACCAATTTACAGTGGCTCTGGGTCTCCATTTCTTTACCTGCATAATGTGGAGTGTGACATAGTTTCTCTTACGTGATGGTCAGGACAGTTAGCTCAGTGGGCTTGTGTTCAGTTAAGTGAAGAACGCCCAGTGGTTGGCGAGGAAAGGCCTCAGACGCTGCGGGGCAGAGAATGCTGGGACGAGGGCTCGCCCTTCGGCCGGCCCAAGCTGACCTAGAAGCCGCAAAGAGGGAGCACATCATGCAGGATTCTGAGCTTGGAGTTCACCTATGGACTCAAGCTGCTTGGGCAGTTGAATGAGGGTTCAGCTAGAATTCCTTCTCTGGGGTTTCTCTCGGGGCAGGGGTGAGGCTGGGCTGAGGCTCCTGGGGAAGCAGGAGCTCTGCCAACCTCGTCAGCACTGACGGGGCCATGCAGTCCCCCCTCACACCCATTCCTGTCCTGTCCGGGCCTGTCATCAGAACCAAGGAAGGGCTGTTGCCAGCCGCAAGCCTTTTCCCTCCCTCGGAGGGCCCCAGCCTATCTAATACGGGTGTTCTAATCCAGTGACCGTGAATGGACTTCAGGGGTCCACGAACCCCCTGAAACATGGGTGTCCTTTTGCGGGTAGATACAGATCCTTGGTCCAGCAAAATACATCTCCTCACATCAGAGTCTCAGAGGGGACCTTCCTTGATAAAGCAGGGAACTCTGACACTCGAGGGTGGGCCCCCGAACACTCCAGATCACAGGCTACCCCAGCACTGGGATCTCAGATCTATTGCCACCCGCTTCCAGTGACCCCGTTCTGCTTTTGAGGTCTCTCCCTGGATATGATCGGCACCACATTCTGGCCTTGGGGATCGGTTTTTTTTTTTTTTTTTTGCCAGGCAGTTAATTTGTATTAATGAGCCCTCCATTGATTTCCCATAGTACAGATGAAACGCTGCCCCCCAACCCCCTCACCAGGGGATGCTTTCCCAATCTGACAGCCCGGCCCCACACCAGTCTAATCTAATTGCTCGAGGACGGAACACCTTGGATGATTTTACATGGACAGCCAGGATGGATAGATAACCTTTGAGCTTGGACGAGGGACAGAAACAGATGTGAGTTAAGGAGACTAGTTTTTATCCCCTCTGCCACTTTTGATCGCTGGTTGAAAGCGCCTAGAATATTCTATCGTGAAGGTTTTAAAACCAGTTTCCACCTCAGAACGAAAGGACTCAATGCAGCAGTGCCGTCGAGGGGACGGGAAATTGTTAGCATGCATGCAGGTATTTTTCATCTTAAATGACATATGTGCACGCATGTCTGCATACATGTTATACATGTTTGAAGACATGCGTGTGCATGCATGTATACTGGCACATGTGTGTGTATACAGAGACACAAGGGAAAGCGTACTCATGGTCAACGCCTGGGCCCCTCGGGACCCCGCTCCCTCTACTCACACAGCCTCAGAAGGGCCGCACAGGAACCACACGCAGACTACGGAACCTGCTTGCATTTCCCTCTAGGAGGCTGCACTGCTTCCCCACCAGGATCCGTCCCTTCAGGGAAGACCGGCTTCTCCTTCCCAGATTCTCAGCAGATGCGAATCGTAGCCGCTGCCAGAGAGAGAGAGAGAGAGAGAGAGAGAGAGAAAGTGTGTGTGTGTGTTTGTTTTTGTTTTCAGGCACCCTTCTGTCTACAGGCTTTCCGTGGGTTCCTTTGGCCCGTCCCCCGAGCAGTCTCGGCAGGAGTGATAGGATCCCCATTTTTGCAGATGAGAAGACAAAGACCCACGGGGCTCCAAGACCGTACACAGGGTGGGCAGAGCTGGGGTTCACACTCCAGTCTTCCCAGCCCCGTGCCCTGGAGCCCCCCCAGAGCGGGGGCGGGGGGAATCCGCTCTCCCGGGGGCCCCGTAGGGAGAGCCCGAGCCTGACGCGTCCTCTCCCCTCTCGCAGGCTTCATCCCCCCTCCCCTCATCTTCGGGGCCGGCATCGACTCCACCTGCCTTTTCTGGAGCACGTTCTGCGGGGAGCAAGGCGCCTGCGTCCTGTACGACAACGTGGCCTACAGACACCTGTACGTCAGCATTGCCATCGTGCTGAAGTCGTCTGCCTTCGTCCTCTACACAACCACGTGGCAGTGCCTGCGGAAAAACTATAAACGCTACATCAAAAACCACGAGGGCGGGCTGAGCACCAGTGAGTTCTTTGCCTCTACTCTGACCCTAGACAATCTGGGGAGGGACCCTGTGCCCGCAAGCCAGACCCATAGGACAAAATTTATCTATAACCTTGAAGATCATGAGTGGTGTGAAAACATGGAATCCGTTTTATAGGGACCGAAGGAGGTTGAACTCCGTATTCGTAATCCAAGGGTCGTTCTTTCCTAGGAAAAAAAAAAAAAAAAGTAAAAAAAAAAAGTACAGACACACACACACACACACACACGACACGTACACACAACACAACCTTTGTCCTCTTTCTCAAAATCAGAGCCAGACAGAATTCAGAATAAGGAGAGCGTGGGATCGTGTGTCTGACGTCCAACCTGCTGGGGCCCAGAATCTACTCTTTGAAGGCACCTCTTGCTTTTTCGGGATGCCGACAGCTGCAAGCAACAGGCACTGCCAAGTTCAGGGAACAGTGGTGGCCAGCTTGGAGGATGGACGTTTCTGGATATACACACACACACACACACACACACATTTTTTTAAAAGTCTACCAAACATCACAAGTTGACAACATTGGCCAGGACAAGCACTAGGGACACACACCCCATGCTACCCGCCCCCTCCACGCGAGGGTGGGGAGCGTGCAAGGCGGAGGAGCGGGAGCTCCCTCCTCTAACTTTCGCAATATGGGTCACTGTGTAGACGACTCACCCAGTCTGCCTGTGGTTCAAGGCCCCAGAGTTCTCTCAGCGATGCTAATGGGTGATCCGTGCTGGGGTCTCTAATTGGCGCCTCTCACCAGCTTCATGTTCCATGTTCAAGACTGAGGGCCCGAGGGGGGAGCCGGGCGTGGGGGGGCCAGCACCTCACCTCCCCGCACCGCAGCAAACCACCCCCCCCAGCCCCGCAGAGTGACCTCAGGAAGCAGTGGGCCTCGCCTGGCTATGACTGACTCCGCTCAGAGCCGGTGAAACCCACACCGTCCAAGTCATTTGCTTACATTTGCCAAACATTTGCCATTTTTAAAGAAAAAAAAAAAAACAACCGCAATGCATATGAATTTCAAACTGTTGTATGTATAATCCTCTAATACTATTTTTAACCACTTCTAAAATCCGTGTTAACCCTTCAATCACTAACACAGTTCTCTAGGCTGAGTTTATTATGCTGGTTGCTTTTTCCTTTCCTCCTTTTTTTTTTTTTTTTTTAATGCACCAAAAATATAATGTGATTCAAGGGATGCAATTAATCTATTGTAATTTTTTTTTATCGTTTTATCCTCATTTGGATATTCTGCGAAAACAAGAATATACCATGTGCTACGAGAAGGAAAAAAAAAAAATGCTTGAGAAAGAGTGTCTATGCAGCCTGCCTTTAAAAGAATCACATTTGAGACAACAGGGGATAATGTGATGAATTGCAAATTCGCCTTCTGGCTTTATTCCCCATGATTCAGTGATCACTGTCATGGGAAGCCCTTTTATATTCATGCTTCCCATTCCGAGAGGCGTTCTTTTCAGCTCGTGGAGGAGACACGCTTAGATGTGGGTTGTGCGGATAGGTGCGGTGCTTCTGGGGAGAGGCAAGAGAAGGAACGGACGCCTAGCACAAGCTGTCGAGTGGTTTGTGGGGTCTGTGATGGTGAATAGACCCCCAGGGTCGTGGGAGCCACCGCATGTCCGATGCATTAAAAGGTCACCGCTTTTAGGGTCAGACTTGAACGAAGAGGCCTCGGTCTGTGTTTTGAAAGTGGCTAACCCTCCAGCAGCTAGCAGGCAAACCTCATTGTTCAGGAGGAGAATCATGGGAGAAGCTCTGGGCGTCAGCAGTCCTAAGGCCATCCCCGTGAGGAGACAGGGCTTACGGGAGAGCCCGCGCACGCACACGCGAGGCCCTGTAAACGTTCCTTTCGTGTTTGTTCAGTGACCTTGGTCCAGGCAACTCCTGGCCCCAAGAAAGATCTCCAAGGTTGTTGGTTGGTTTGCCTTTTCACCTGAGATCCAGAGGTGCGGTTCCCCCAGAGGGCAACAAAAGAATCAGGAATGCAAAGAGCGGGGAGAAGAACGGCCATTGGGCCAAATTTCTCTCTCGCACACGGTAAATGGGGCAGCTTGAGGGTGACAGGCCGAGACTAGAGAACGCCCCACCGAGCAAGGACGACTCAAAGAGAAGCTTATGTCGTGGTGCGGGGCCACCGTGATCGGCTGCCAGGGACAGGATGCTTCCAAAACCACCCTTCCGTGTGTTTACTTTTAGTCTGTCCCTGTCCTTGAACACGGGGACGCTCATCAGTATGTTACCTAGGAAGAGGCGGGATCGTCCTCCAACCAACTCAGACGCTACGTATGCTCTGTCACTGCGAAGGCTTTGAAACTGTTCAGTACAGGTCCAGGGGGAGTTTTGGTTTGGTTTGTGTTGCTAATAGGTCACTGCCCTCTGCGCAGGTCTCCGAGCCCAGCACACACACGCCGAGCCCCGCCGACCTCGTGTTTTCACGGGGCTGTTTGCTTAAAAAAAAAAAAAAAAAGTTTTTTTGAAAACGCTTTGCATTTTGGGTTTTTTTTCCCCCTTAAGATTTTAGGTTGAAGGCGATGTTGAGATGAAAAAGGAAAACTCCTCCAGGGCTCAGTTTGGTCAACCACTGGATGTGAACTTAAAGTCCCCCGTTGCAAGATGGCTTTTAAAGTGCAGCGGGTCACCTTTTAGAGTTTTAACGTCTCTCCAGGAGCCCGGTGTTAGGTTTCCTTTTGTGCTACAAAGAACCATTGTACGGACAGCCTTAGATGCAGCTCCTTGGTTATTTGTTTGGTTTTCAGTGGTGTCTTGAATGAAAAGGTTTCCTGGCAAGAGCTCCGTTGGACTTAGAGAAAACAGAACTGTAAGGGATAGAATCAACCTAGAAGGTGAACGCTGAGGTTCTCTCTCTCAATCCTGCTCCAGACTCCTCCGCCATCTTGGTCAAATGTGCCCAGAGATGGATGAAAAAGCCCCCCTTTGCTGCAACTTGGGACCGATGTTTGTAACTCCTCCACGGAGACCAACAAGGTTTTTGACCGGTACTATTCCTGCATACGAAGTAAACCCGTTTTGTAAAAGTACATGTCGCTCTGGGCCTTCTGGAAGGCAGGTCAGGGGAGACCAGCAGCCTTGTCCCCTCCCTCACGCTTGCATGGAGGAAGGCTGGGCAGCGTCGGGGCACGCTGGGGACGTCGCCACTCCAGAAGGCCACGGCATGTGGGCTTTCCTCAGGGCTAATGAAGGAGCAAGAGAGGCTCCCTCTCACAGTCCCCCCCTATAGGAGTTTGCTAGTAGTGCTTAGCAGGCAAAATAATAAGGGGAGGCCAAGAGCTTCTAAAGAATCCTTTGACAGACTTGTTCATGTCTTCCAAGCAGGAAGGAGGGTACTTCTCCAAAAAAAATCACTTCTTCCTCACCAACTTACAGAAAAATAGCTTCCTCTAGAGATGATTTTTTTTTTAAGTGAGGCCTATATATTTTAAAGTGGCATCTCTACATCTCAATCCCTGATCTAATCCACTTCCCTGTCTTCAGGGATGACGAGCTTCCCCTCACTCAGGCACGGCAAGACTTCCCATCCCTTCCCCACGGAAGGCTGCAGCACGCAGGCTTTCCTCACAACTCATGAAGGAGCAAGAAAGGTCCTTTAAGGTGACCTTCAGAATTGTTCGATACTGTCCCAGCCAGTCCCTGGGAATGACCACCCTACCCCCCCCCCCCACCCCGGAGTCATTTTCTCAGGAAACCGATTCGACCTGGTTGCTAATGGATTCTCTTCCACACTTCTAGAGTAGGCCCTTCGTTGAGGAACACGTGAAATGGAGAAAATAAAACATATATGTGTGTGTATATATGTACACACACACACACACACTCACCGGGTCACAGAGAAGCCCACTGAGGAAAAGCAGTCACTGGCTTCCAAGAGCCTTCAAGGCTAGTTTTCTTGCTGCCTGTTGTTCAGGTCCTCTCAAGGCTGAGCTCTTCACCCGGTCAGGCCGGCCAGACCCGTACCGTCCCCAGCAGCATTAAAGCAATAAAGGTCAGTGTGGAGAAATCATGCAGTCAAGAGCAGAGGGAGAAAGGAGACAGGAGAAACTTCTCTTACGGTTTGGTGGCGTTCCCCTCGAGCGTCGTTTGTGTATCTGGTGTGGTTTGATTTAGAGGAAGGGAGAAGACCAGGCCAGCGTGGAGAACATTTGCCGTCTTGTGCTGCTCTTCTCTGCCCATTTTGATGGCTCAGGAGAAAGTTCCAGAGACACACAGTAGGGGCTTGATTGCCGGGTTGATGCTGCTGCCCTCTCCCTCAGCCTCCTCTCGACCATGAGCTGTTTCCCTTCACGTCAGAATTCCGGGCCAAATACTTACGAGGTGCCACATTTTCCAATGCTAGTGAAAATTAAGTTTAGCCTAGAAAATTAGTGTGGAACATAAATACCGTCCTTATCGTCTCCCTCTGCCCTTCCTCCTTGTTCATTATAACGTTGCTTCCAACTCGGTCCGCGTTGTTACATTCTGAACAGCTGTGAGGACCGGATCTCTGGGAGCAACTGAATGACAGTTACTGAGAAAAATCATCTTTTTTGATTTGCTTTTTTGATTTACAGAGCAAATCATCATTTTTTCAGGATTACAGCCTGAAGGACAGCCTTCAGACCCACCCCCCTGGGGGATTATGGTTGCTCAAGAATAAACAAGTAAAACTGAAGGATCCCTAACTGGTAGAATATGCCAGAAGATATTTTTTTGTTCAGATGCCTCTTATGGGGCCTCTTATGTTACCCTGTTGCGGAGGGTAACACGTGGAAACTACCTTGCCTGGCCACAGCCACCCACCCTCACCCCCCTGTTCTCGCATTTGTAGGTGATCTCCGAGTGCTTGGTCATCATGGAAGGACAGCAGTTAAAAGGCCTAAAATGGGAAATTCCAAAAAGCAAAGAGTCTCCTATACCTCAGAGGTCTGTGACTGCCCTGGAGACAGGGACAGGACCCCTGCCTCTCAGAGATCAGCCACATGGTAGTGGGACTTCCCTCTGTAGGGTTAGAGTCATCCGGGGATGTATTGTATGAGCTTGATAATTTCTAAACCTGTATTTATTCATTCATTCCTTTATTAAGATTCTGGACCAGCTACAAAGATGAAAAAGACATGATTCCATCCTCCAAGAGCTCACAGTTCCATGAGCCAGACAGACCTGAACACAAAAACAATAGAATAAAGATATTAAGAGCCCGGCTCTGACTGGCCCAAGGTGGGCAGATTCGTGGTGATGGGAAGTTCAGCCTTCTGGATTCAAGAATCAGGAAGGTTTCCGCGAGAGAGAGAGAGAGAGAGAGAGAGAGAGGAGGAAGGGAGGGAGAAAGAGAGGCGTGGTCTAGAACCAAGAACTAAAGAGCAGTGGATGTCTGCCAGAAAGATGGGGCAGGAGATCACCTCTCCTGAGAGGACCTCCAGAGCAAGCTGACAGACTTTCTGTAAAGGGCTAAGTGGTAAACATTTTCGGGCTTTGAGGGTCATACAGTGTCTGTCACAGCCACGCAACCCTGTCTAGCAGGAGAGCAGCTCATGGATAAACAAACACACGAGCTGTGTTCCAATAAAGCTTTATTTACAAAGACAGCGGCCGAGGGCAGTAGGGTGCCGAGGTCTGAAGCAGCATAGCATGTTTGGGGGGCGGGGGGCTCTAGCAGCTGGGGCTGCCCCAGCATGGTCCGAGTCCTGTGTTGGCGGGGTGCTGCAGCCAGGTGTCCGTCAGCTCTGACGTTACTGCCCACAGGAACCTAAGGCAGGCACCCCCTTTTCCAAGAGCGAGGTAAGTACCCACGACCGGCAGGGTTTACGACAAAGGCAACGTCATCTTTCTCTCTACAGGGGAATTTGAGCTACAGCCCTTTCCAGCTCTGCTAGTCCTTAGTTCCGCCACAGTCATTGTCCTGTTCCCTTATGTGGTGAAATGGGGACGGGAGGAGGAAATACAGGAATGAGTTTAAAAAGAAAGAAAAGAAAAGAAAAAAGTGGCTCCAAATAGTATTTCACATCCCTTCCCACCAACACAAAACGTTGGCACGGTGAGGCTAGTACACCAGGCGCAGTGATTGGTAAACACTAATAAAAACTAATAATAATAGTAGCTAACATTTACCAAGCACTTACTGTGAACCAGCTTCTTACATATATTAGCTCACTTAACCTCAACAGCAGCCCAATGAGGCAGGAACCGTTATTAGCATCAGTGTACAGGAGAGGAAAAGGAGGCGGGGAAGGCTTCCCGAACTGGCGCAGGGCCATGAAACAGAGCTGGGATTCAAACCCAGGTCTGTGGATCCCAAGCCCGCGATCTTGGGTTTACAGGTACCTCCGCCTACTGAGCAAGACGTGAGACAGCCCTCTCCACCCATAGGGACTGCCTCATCACGATGACTGTGGGTCCTACCACTGTCACGTGCCCCTTAATGTAACCGCCAGGACACCATGACCACTGTCTCCCGGGGACTTCCTCCTGTGTTGTTCCGGGTCTTAACCACAGAGCCCAGTGATCAATTTCTGTGGGGTATTCTACCAGAAGCGGACAGAACAGGAAACCGGAGACTCCGCTGATCCATTCGGACACACCACGGAGACATTCCTCAGTGATGGTCCTCAGCATCAATGCCAGGACTTTGGCTCTGGCCTGGGGCCTTCAGACATACCAACGCTGGTCCCTGCTTCGATAGGTCTTACTCTATTATCAGATACTGGGCTTTTGGAAACAGGCTTTCTGGATGTTTCTATTTTTGCATTAATGACTCAGGCCAACAGTCAGTAGCTGACGATTAGCATAAATTCTGAATATTTTTCCATAAGGCCAAGGGACTGTGTTCTGCTCTGAGCGAGTGGGAGGGTAAATTTTTCTGGAGGCTGAAACATTCTGTAGATTGACGTCTTGCCATTAAATCCCATTACATCCCCCCAAGATAACGTTTTTCTTAAATTCTTGCTCACTTGATAGAAGAGAGCGCTCACGGTGACATGTTTGTCAAAACTGTTGAATTTTATAATCTAAGGACATAAGGTGAATCGGAAGTATGCCATGTAGGAAGTTGCATTACAGAAGGAACCCAACCAACACGTAGATTAGCCCAGCACCTCAGAGGAGGAAGGGGAGCTCACACGTAAGGGCCTGCTGCCTCCGTGCCAGGTGTCCTCAGTCACGGGCCCCAGCAACGCACCCAGCAGCTTACAGCAGGGAAAGGTAAGTCTAATATTTCCCACTTTTGCAGATCAGGAAACCAGTTTACTGAAGGCTCCCAAGGTCACACAGATACTTAGGCTACCAGGAAGCAGGGCCCGGTCCATCGGACTCCTGAACCAGTGCTCTGCTACACTACAGAGCACAGATCTGCCTCTTAGGAAGCCCCGACGAGGCCAGGAGGGCATCTACTCTTGGGGAAACCCTCCCCCCCCCCCAAGAAATCTGTCTTTCATAGAGAAATGAGCCAAGAGCCGGAGGTGAGACCTCCGCAAAATTTTGCCTCCAGGCACAGGAATCTAAAATGAAAAAAGTAACTTGTTTACCTTGATAATGAAACGTCAGAGACCTTTAAACACACCCTCCCAAACATCTTTCACCTTAGCCGCATCGGTAGAAGTGTCCCTGCCACTCGTCGTCCTCTCTCTCACCCGTTCTGGGCACAAGAACCAGCTCCTGCGCTCGCTTCTGTCCCATCCTCCCCAACCCTGCCCCCCAGGCTTCCAGCAGAACCCCCCACCCCACCCACCCCCACAAGACCACAAGAACTTGATCCTCACAAGGATCATGGAGGAAGGATGCTCCAAACTGCTTCGAACATATGGGCTGCCTCCTATAAGCCAGATCTCAGCTGCAAAATCCTGGGGGAAAGAGTGACATTTCCCCACGGTCACCTTTTCTACCACCAGGCCAGAGTCTAAAGAGGACAAGTAAACGAGCGGGGACTCCACTCAACAGCGGAGCCGCACGTCCCACTCACTGAGACCTACCCAGCTTATAAATCACCCCAGGGACCAGCTGGGTTTTCAATGCCTTTTAAGTGAAACCACAGTGTCTATTTTGGAAGTGTGGCATTGGCTTAAAAACCTTGCCCCAGTGAGGAGATGGTTTGACTCAGCGTGCGGTGCCTCGTGCGGCTGGAAAGGAAGCCGTGTCCAGAATGCTGGAGGAGAAGCGTGACGTTAGACGCAGGCGGGCGCTCTCTGGCACTCGGCCACATCTTCAGCAGAGACTGCGGGGACACTCGGAGTCCCAGAGCACAGGGCCTGTCACTGGTGATTTATAGACGAGGAGGACAAGTTAATGACTGGGATACGTCTTACTCATTCCCAGAGAAGAATCGTCTAGTTGAGTGTTGGGATAGATACCTAGATAAACGTGCTTCCCAGCAAGCCGTGTTCTTCACTCCGGTCTCTGGGCTGGGAGTCTGGCTCCTTGGGGGTTACATGGAGCAAAACCCAGTATTTCCTTGCATGACTTCTGCTCTTGTCCATTCTTCTGGAAAGCCCTGATGGTATTATATAGGCCTTAAAAAAAATAGTAGGAAAACCAGAAAAGAACGATCTCTTTTTCCTCTTCGCTCTTCTTCCCTCCTCCCTTTTTAGGCACAGAGTACCAAGACATTGAGACTGAGAAAACCTGCCCCGAGTCACATTCACCTTCAGAAGACTCCTTTGTGAGAAGCTGAGGGCCTGGCCCTCCTCCAGAGAACAGCCCGCCATTATCCACAGACCTCGCAGGCCCGACTTAGCGTGCTCTGCCCTGCCCAAGAACGCAAGGGTCCCTGTGTGGATTATCCGGCCCATGTGTGGTTCTCTGAGGCCCCCAGCGCAGGCCTGTGAGGAGGACTGAGGTGTCTGTGGTCAGGAGTCCTCCAAACCCTGGCAGTAGGCAATTTTCCTGGGTTGCTAAAGAGTAACATTGACCAGGTGTGCAAATTCCCTTTGGCCTCTCCCTCCCTTGGTTCCTGTGGGGAGGTCCTGCTGACACGCTTTAGAAACCCCCCCCCCCCCCATCTCCAGAAAGCTTCTCTGACGGCGGGTTCCAGCAGCTCTGCCAGAAGCCGCGGAGGTTGGGTTAAAACGGGGTGGTGGTTCAGGGGTGGTAAAAATGACCCTCTTTCGCAGAAGGGATGGGGGGACAAAAAAAGCACATACTCAATCAATTTTGAGTGTGGTATTCTGTATTTTTGCAGCTTATATTTTCCAGATGAGCAGTTTAGAAATATGTGATGTAAAGTACACACTGTACATTTGCTGAAAAATTATATTAAAAGCACTATTTTAATTCTTTCTCTGTCTCATGCTGTAATCTCTATTATCTTTTCCTCTTGTGTTTTTTGGGTAGAATGATCTTCAAAGATTCTTTGGGGGAGTGTTTCTGGCTGTAGATGTTCTATATTTGTGGACTTTGAGTCATTCAAAAGAGCATTGGCTTTGGAGCCAAAATAGTTCCTGGCTTCAAATCCTCAGCCCAGCGTTTGATACTGATGTGGCATTGAGCAAGTGAGCAGCCTCCGCCGAGCCTCAATTTTATCGTTTTTAGGCGGGAATATTGACATCTGCTCTATACCGTTGTGATAAGACGTAAACGAGGTCATGTGTGGAGGCACCAAGCCCTAGCACAGAATGATCGCTCGGTAAATGGAAATGATTCATTGCCACCCCTACTCTGGCTGCAGTGAGGTGCTCCACTGCATGCAGCTCCTACTGCTACATTTTCTGGTCCTGCACGGTCCTTGTCTGGTTTTCCTTTCTGATTCCCCTCCTGGGAGCGCAGGGGATGGCTTCCTTTCCGGGTCGACCTACTAGTATGTGGTAGATGCTCAGTATATAAGGGAATGAGTAACAAATGGGCTCAGACACACCAGCCTGGGGGGCTTTGACTTCGGTCCCACTCTGTAGATGCAACAGCAGTATCCGTCTTCCTTCCTCTGGGTCCACAGACCGCCCCTCTCACCATCTCACCCCATGGGTGGGGCTCCAGTTGTCTTCCTCGTCCTTGCCAGGACCCTTCGTGCTTGGCTACTTTCTCCTCCACCATCCTGAGTCCACTGGCGGGACTCCGACCACACATGTGGACAGCTTGGTCACGTTGGTGCCAGCCACTGGCTGGCATCATACATTCATTACATTGCTGACCAGACTGGAGCTCCAGAAACTGGTGCTTGCACTCTGTCTTCTGGGCAAGAGATAGGATGGCCCCAATCCTCTTATGGGGCCAGCCCTGGTAACTGACCCACTTTCTTCATATCCCCTTCCAGCCTGGATCTTGCCCTAGACAGCTTCATCCTTTGTCGGTGAGCTCACCTGAAATCGAAGCTTTTCGAGCTAGTATTACTGGGAGACTTCACTCACCTCAGCCCTACATCATCTTTTCGCTAGGGAGTCGATGGACTCACAGAAGAGTACACTAGGGCAAGTTACCTTCTCTGAGGCCCAATTACCCAGCACACTGGTGCTGCAAGGACTCTTTTTTAACCTAGTCCTGCTATTTATGTGATTGTTTATTATTTGCAAGGCAACATGATTTATTCTCTCTGGCATAAAGACCCCATGAAAATGCAATTTTAACATTCTCCTTCCTGATGCAGAAAGATGCTGAAGCAGCTGAAAAATTGGTTAGTGGTTCCTCTCAGGAGCAGGGTTTTATTTGCACTGGAAATTCAGCGGGAGGCAGAAGGAAGCAAGGAAGGGCAATTGCTTATGGCATTCATGCTTTCGGTCCAGAACTTCACATTTGTGTTGCATCTATAGTCCAATTTCTTTTCTCTCGCTACCTTTCCTCCCATAAAGGTGGTCAATTTTTGGAAAGCTTACTCTCCATCCATTTTATCTTAACTTTCACAAAGACCTATTATTGCTTTTTTGGAATCAAGAGATTCATTCTTCCATATATAAGCAGATCCAAAAGAGATCTGGTCACGGAGATTGTTCAGCCAACTCAGGGAGAACTGACAGGTTAAACTCACATCCAGCTCTCGGCAGTGTCCTCTCAGCCACCACAGCCAACAGGGCTTAAAACTCCATATACATGTGGTTCATCTTGATTCATATCTAAAAATCCAATGTGACCCTTTTCTCAATCTTTGTGAAAGGGCTAGTCATGCAGCCAAACATGGCTCCGAAATAAAAACATGCTGTTTCTGTGCCCTCAAATCTGGATTCAAAACGACCAGTACACCCACTTTGCAGAGAACCTGTCTTTTTTCTTTGTAGGCTTTGCTACTTCAAGAACTACTGCTCCAGAACTATTTCTGTCACTCTGCAGAGCAAGGTCTGTAGTTAACGCACAGGGCAGAAACTAACTTTGGCTTTCCGGAATGCACTTTTTAAAAGTATCATAAGCTTCTTGAGTTCCAGTGTTCCCAAGTGTGAAATGCACAAATATGCATTTATCGGATCCCCCAGAGGAGGGCTTTGTCAGAATGTCAAGAGTGTTTCAATGGGCAATCCCACTTCTCTGCTGTTCCTCATGAAGGAATTAAGGGGTGAAATAAAAAAGGCGATTAACTCAGAGCACGAAGGCAGAGTGACAAATGCATGAATTCATTTGACCAGCAATATAGGAAAGAGCCTCAGGGACTCAAACCGGGAGGACAGAAGCCACTGGCCTTCTCTATAAAGGGCACATTTTCTATGATGTTCCTCTCCATCACTTGTCACTTAGAACTTTGCCACAGCAATTAAACTTCACAGCAGCAATTAAAACACCTCACCAACACAATGGAAGTGGGAAAGCATTATGCCCAGTAGAGCAGTGGGCCCTTTTCTTCATCCAGATTCTTAACTTACCCTCATGCCTAGCCTTCCGTGTCTTTGGGGTATTCTGTATTGAGGCATCTATATTTTCATAGTACACTCAGTGCTTGATACATAGTTTAAAAAAAAAAAAAAGAAGAAGAAATACCCAAAGACAATGGTAGTTATTTCGGTTGTTGCTAAAATAATCATGCCTAGGTGTTTAAGTTGTATGCAAGTGATTAGACGTTACAACACAATGAGGAAACATATATGTCTTGGGCAGGACACTGGAGCTCAGACTGTACTTAAATGCCAACTGTCCCTGTAAATGTGACCCTTGAATCATATAGCACTATCAATCCTTCCTTCAGATGGTGTCAGCAGATCAATCCCCCCAAAACTGGAGGCAGCTACTGGGGAGGAGAGCTACAGAACTCGGACCAATGCTGAGGGGAAGACAAGATCCACAAATGCTTGCAGGCCCTTACTCTTACTAGGTCCCACCCTCTCCTTCATGGCATCTGAGGCTCCCTGGGAATCTGAACGCTGGGGAAAAGGGTCAGTGGTTCCTCCATGCCATGCACGCCATATTTCAAACTGAGGCATGTGAGGATAAAGCAGGGCCATGATTCTTCATTGGTACGGACAAGACTGTGAGGTCTCCCGTGCACAGTAGGCCTCCATAGCTGGAAGAGTAGAACGACAGGATGGAAAGAGCAGATACCAAGTTTGCCTCTGAGCTCGACTGCTTACTAGCCTTGCCAAGTCACAAGTCGAATCACGGCTCTGAACCTGTCTTTACATGGCTCGAAGACGGGAAAGTTTCAGCCTGCGTGGCAGAGATGGCAGGAGAATTCCATGTATGTGCAGCCCAGAGTCAACCCCAGTAAGACTCAAGAAGTAATGAGTTTCATCAAGAGTTCTTATCCTTGACCATCAAAATACAAACCAGCTTCTATTTACCAATATTTGCTACCATTTTGCTTTCTGGAAACCCTCTGTCCTACTGGATAGCTGCTCCCTTAATGACCTCTCAACCAATTCCTTAATTTTTGAGTCATTTTAGTTACCAAAACAGCTTCATCTCTAGATCTGTATCCTCAGGTGAGGGAAACAAAAGTAAACTACTGGGACTACACCAAACACAAAAGCTTCTGCACAACAAAGGAGACCCTCGACAAAATGAAAAGGTAACCCACTGGATGGGAGAAGATATCTGCAAATGATAGTCCAATAAGAAGAACTTGTACATCCAAAATTATGAAGAACTTGTATAATTTCATACCAACTCCCCCCCCAAATAATCCAATTAAAAATGGACAGAGAAAAATAAAATAAAGATGGACAGAGGACCTTGAGATGTTATCTCAAGAAGACATACAGATGGCCAAGACACATGAAAAAAATGCTCAACATCATCGGGGAAACACAAATCAAAACCACAACATCACCTCCCACGTGTCACAATGGCTAGGATTAAAAACACAAGAAATTGCAAGTGTTGGCATTAAGTGAGGATGTAGAGGAAAAGCAACTCTGATGCATTGTTGGTAGGAATGTAAATTGGTGCAGCTGCTGTGAAAGAGTATGGGGGTTCCTCAAAAAATCGAAAATAGAAATACTATACAATCTAGTAATTCCACTACTAGGTACTTAACCCCAAACACAAAAACATGAATTCAAAAAGATATATGCGCACCCCTATGTGTATTGCAGCATTACTTATAATAGCCAAGAGATGAAATTAACCTAAGTGTCCATCAATAGATGAATGGATAAAGATGCACGTGTGATGGGATATTACTCAGCCATAAAAAAGAACGAGATCTCGCCACTTGCAACAACATGGTTGAAACTAGAGGGTATTTTTACTAAGTGAAATTAGTCGGAGAAGGGCAAAGACCATGGGATTTCAGTTATGTGCAGAATTTAAAAAAAAAATAAGTCAACTAACACAAAGAAGAAACAGACTCATAAGTACAGACATCCGAAGGTTGCCAGATGGGATGGGATAGAAGGGATGAAAGGTAGTGAGAAGGCCAAGCTTCCCGTTGTGGAAATGATAGGTCCCCGAGACAAAAGATACAGAGTAGGGAATATAACCAATGATGGGATAATAGTGTCACATGGTGATAGATGGGAGCTACACTTGCGGTGAGCACAGCGTAACACAGAGTTGCAGCATCACTATGTTGTACCTGAAATTAATGTAACGTTGTCAACTACATTTCAATGTTTTAAAAAAGCAGCTTTGCTAGACTTATTTGCAAGACCTAGTCCTGTCCATGTGAGAACTCTGTTGAGGCCCTCCCCAACAAGGACAGGCCTATGGTCCTGCAGTTCTGGGGGCATGGAGAAAGGGGGAGTTCCTCCTTCCTCTTCCCTGCCCAAACTCACCTCCAGACCAAGGTGTGGAAGTAAAGAGAGAAGGCCAGTTTGCTTCCTGGATTGCCCACAACTAAGCTGGCTACCACCCCTGGTGACTGAGCCCCTTCCATGAAGAGCTGGTACGGAAGCAGGCTGCCCCGGTCGGCCATGCTAAAGAAGGACTCCATTCCAAGAAGCTCCCCTGGGCTCGGTGGCTTCCTTTGGAGAAGCAGCTCTAACTCCAGGCAGACTTTCAGCAGCCATGGGCTTCATTCCCTTGCAGAAAGCCCCTGTTTGCCCTCCACTGGGTTGGTCCCCGGGAAACCCGGTCGTCTCCAACCTCACCTTCCCTCCTAGTCTGGGCCTGAAGTAGGAACCAGGCCATTATATCGCCACCTCTTCGCTGCTTAGGGCTGTCCTTGCCTCCCTCCTCCCAGCTGGCTCTGATGGTGAGAGGACAAGTCAGCAAGCCCATGTACCTGGCGTGCGTGTCAGCCTCCCCGCCTTTCTACAACCCCAGACCTTGGGGCCCCCCTTCTCTCAGCTGTGAGGAAGAAAACCAGTCAATGCTTTTCTTCACAAACATCACTTCTCTGCCCAAATGGTGACCTCTCACTCCCTCTTCAGCCCTTTGTGTGTGACAGCGGGGCAAGATGAGATATGGGGGAGGAGTTGACAGGGACCATTTTTCTCAAGAGGGAAACCCCCCAAACATCTCCCTGGCATGCCACCCTACCACCCTGCACTACCATTATCAAGGGAGGAAGACCAGCGACCAGGTGACCCTGATGATAAATGACAGTCCCTCAAGAGGAGCCTCCCACTCTTCATAAGGAACATCTGTCTTGCTGTGCGCTGCCAGCACTTTCTTGCCTTCAGGTAGTTAATTATTTGTAGATTTCACACTTAATGAAAGATTATTGATCCGGAGGCTGGTTGAGAGCCGCGTGCCCTATGAGGCCCTGTGGAGAGACCTGAGGAAGCCTTGTACTCAATAAATTCAGAATCTAGATCAAGGAAAAACAAGCCTCCATATAATAGGATGACTTCTATGACACACTACACATCGAGGCACTGTTATTGAGAAAGAGATGCCAGAGTGATGGGAATTCAGAGAGGAGAGAATCCCTAAGGACCAGAGTAGCCGGATGAAGCCTTCTCAAGGAGCCGGGGCACGCAAAGACCTCAAAGGAAAACATTCTCATGCAGGGTACGATGCTTCACTCCATTCACTGGAATGGGTTTCTGGAAGGAAGTAGGAAGTGGTAGCGGAGGTAAAATCTCTCTAAGCAGACAGGAAAACCAACACAGCAAGCACCACGCTAAACTCTCCAAATGCTGTCTCTTTACTTAAGCCTTGCAAACACCCTGGAAAATAGGAATCATTTCACTGCTGGCCTGGTGGCCTCCGTTTGAATCTGGGTTTCTCTACTTTCCATCTATACAGTTGTAATTTTCTCATGAATAAGGTGAAGGTAATCATGCCCATTTTGTAGGGATATCGTGAGGATTCAGTGGAATAATATATTTAAGGCAATTAGCACAGTGCCTGGTACCCAGAAAATGTCTAAGAAATAGAAGGGCTCTTCCTCCATGTTAGAACATAGGAAATATGTTCCCTCATATTGCCAGGTATCCGACCGAGGATGAACTTTCTAACAAAGCTAACCTGCATGGGTAAATAATTATAACAGCAATTCTCTTCCCGAGAACAATTATTTGCCATCACCATTTGTACCCACTGAAATTACACACATAAGAAGCAGAGTCACCCATTGGCAGATTAACGTAATTGTTTTCATTTCTAAATCTTTGCCTAATGTATATCCCTCTGAAAGTCTCAATTGGTATCTGTTAGGTAAATTAATTTATATACAGCTCATCATTTTTGACTCTGGGTGGCAATCTACATTAGTGTATGTCTTAGGCACTTGAAATATGTCTGTGAAGTAGAGATAAGAAAGGCATAAAAGTTGATATTACCACTGGGGGCAAAAAAAAAAAAAAAAAAAAAAAAAACCCAGAAGAGGAGAAGGGTCTTTCCCAGTAATCACAGAGGAAAATAAAACCATCTGGTTATTGAGCTCTGAGATGGTTGTCTCATCAAGAGGGGGACAAGCTTCTGCCGGCATGGAAGAGGGCTTCAATCACTTACATTTTTGTAAGCACATGAAAAAAAATTTCATACACAACTTTCGCAGAAGTAAAAATGGGCACATCCAATATTTTACTGCACTCCTGAAAATGTCGTCTGAGTCTACACCAAGTTAGCTTTGAGAAGTCCAAGCTGCACTGAAATGTACCATCAGACCAAACCAAACTCATCAATTATCTAACCTGTAAGACTAACGGTGAAGTGCAGCCAAATTGGTATATTATTGGAGGATAATTGGTATTATTTTCAGCTCTTCTGAAGACCATGTAGTGATCTTTCTAAATATTTACCAGAAACTGAAGCTTTTGGTACTATAAAGATTCTTGCATCCAGGAAAAAACGGAGGGGAGGGGGATAATATAAGGTCATCTTTTCTAGACTAATGTGAGTGGATGACTCCTCTTGGTGATTCAATCATTGGTAGTTACAGGCTGTATACGTTCGTAATGGGATGAGTTGATGTCACCACTTCTCTGCTAGTGTAGGCTCAGATTCATGATTATCCTTTACTGATAAAAATCTGCACATACATTCAGCCTGGAGTATACCAGGTGCAGAGACATAGTGCTGTCGCTTGAGCACCGGTGAATAGAAATTTCCTATGAAACCCGTTAGCTTTCAAATATCTAAAAAAGCAAAACACAAAATCATAGCTGCAGAAAAGGCCGTACTCGACCCAGTTCACGTACACCCTTGTGAAACCATTTTCAAAGACGAAGGGAATAACTCGAAAATAAAGGGCATTGGCATATTCCAAAACTGGACGGCTACATATTTGGAAAAGGTAATTTCTCCCTAAATAATTTTAATGTAATCCCCAGGAAAGTATCAACAGGAGTTTCCATGGGAATTCACAGACTGATTGCAAAATTCAAATGCAATGCTCAAGAACAGCCATGGTAATTCTGAAAATAAAAATGAAAAAGAAAAATACACAAAGAGGAGCCTTCTCAAAAATTAACATATTAAAAAAAGTTCCAGTACTTAAAGAGATGTGACATTCGCACAGACCGGATAAATAGATCAAAGGCTCAGAGTAGCGTCCATAAACAGACACACACACACACACACACACACACACACACACACATATATGGAGATTTAGACTATATTAAAGGAAAGCATTTCAAATTACTGGGAAAATATGGGACCATTCAACTAACAGTTTGGGGAGACAATTTGGAAACAAATTTAACTCATTGCCTCTGACCAGTGAAAAATACAAATCCTACATGGTTCACATAGCTTAAAATGCTGCACAACTATAAAGGATTTAGGGAGAACAGAACACATTCATGGTTTGGGGATTTTCTAAAAAGATCCAAAATACAAAAGTCCATTAATAAAAGAATAGATCTGATTATTTCAAAATTGAAATATCTTAGAAAAATCAGTATTGTTAAAATGTCCATACTACCCAAAGTAGTTTATAGATTCAATGCAATCTGTATCAAAGTACCAATAGCATTTTTCACAGAGCTAGAACAAATGATCTTAGTATTTGTATAGAACCACAAAAGACCCCAGATACCAAAGCAAACTTATGGAACACAAACAAAGCTGGAGGTATCACAATCCCAGATTTCAAGGTGTACTACAAAACTGTAGTCACCAAAATACTATGATCCTGCATAAAAATAAACACATAGATCAATAGAACAGAATAGAAAACGCAGAAATAAACCCACATTTACATGGTCAATTAATCTATGACAAAGTAAGAATATACAATGGGGAAAAAAGTAGTTGTTTCAGTAAATGATGCTGGAAAACTGGACAGCTCCATACAAAAGAATGAAACTGGACCATTTTCTTATACCATAGAAGGAAGAACGGGAGGGAGGGAGGGAAGGAGGGAGGGAGGGAGGGAATAACCTCAAAATGGGTTAGAGACCTAAATGTGAGACCTGAAGCCCTAAAACCCCTAGAAGAGAACATAGGCAGTATTATCTTTGACATTGACCTTAGGAACATTTTTCTAGATCTGTCTCCTCAGGCAAGGGACACAAAAGCAAAAATAAACTGTTGGGACCACGCCAAAATAAAAAGTTTTTGCACCGTGAAGGAAACCATCAACAAACAAAAAGGCCACGTACTGAATGGGAGAAGGTATTTGCCAATGATATATCTAATAATGTGTTAATAGCCAAAATATATAAAGAACTTTTATAACTCAACACCAAAAAACCAAATAACCCAAATAAAGATGGGCAGAGGACCTGAATAGACATAGTCCCAAGAATACATCCAGATGGCCACCAGACACATGAAAAGGTGCTCAACATCACTCATTACCGGGGAAATGAAAATCCAAACCACAATGAGATATCACCTTTGATACTAGCTGTTCTAGTATCAAAAAGAAATAGTAAGTGTTGGAGAGATGTGGAGAAATTGGTGCAGCTACTGTGAAAAGCAGTATGGAGTTTCCTCAAAAAGTCAAAAATAGAAATACCATACACAGTAATTCTACTACTGGGTATTTACCCAAAGAAAACAAAAACACTAATTTGAAAAGACATATGCACCCCTACGTGTACTGCGGAATTATTTACAAAAGCCAAGAAATGGAACCAAACTAACCATTCATTGACAGATGAATGGATAAAGATGTGCTAAATATCTACAATGGAATGTTACTTAGCCACAAAAAGGAATGAGATTTTGCTATTTGTGACATGGATAAACATAGAGAGTATTATGCCAAGTGAAATAAGTCAGAAAGAGACAATTACCATATGATTTTCCTTATATGTGGAATCTAAAAAAATAAAATAAAGGAATAAGCAAAGAACCCGGAAACAGATCCATAAATACAGAAAAATGGTGATTGCCAGAGGGCAGGTGGTAGGGGTTAGGCAAAATGGGTGAAGGGGAGTGGGTTCTAGTTATGGAATAATTAAGTGATGGGGATAAAAGACAGCATAAGGAATACTGTCAATGGTATCGCGATAGGGTCTTATGGTGACAGATGGTATCTACACTTGCGGTGAGCATAACATAATGTATACAGTTGTTGAACTGCGTTACACACCTGAAACTAATGTAACACTGTCTGTCAACTAAAGAAAAAAACCCAGCACACACACAAATCTAGAGAATATTGAACTATCTATAAATAACAAAGAATTACCATCAGAATATATAAGAACTCCCTACTTATTTTTTTTAAAGATTTTTATTTATTTATTAGAGAGCGAGAGACTGAGAATGAGAGGGGAGAAGGTCAGAGGGAGAAGCAGACTTCCCGCAGAGTCGGGAGTCCGATATGGGACTCGATCCCGGGACTCCGGGATCATGACCTGAGCCGAAGGCAGTCGCTCAACCAACTGAGCCACCCAGGCGCCCGAACTCCCTACTTATTGACCAGAGGAGAAACAACCAGAGCTACTGCATCATACAACTCCCAGAGTTATTCCCATCATCATCTCTGTAAATCTGATTTTCAAAAAAATGAGTAAATAACGTAAACAAGCAGTTGATAAAAGACGAAACACAAATGTCCTGTAAGTATTCAAACTCACTAATAATCAATGAAATACAAGTCTTTTAAAAAACTAAGTGCCATTTTTCACTTAGCAGGTTGGTCAATATTCCTTTGGATAGTATCTCATGTCAGGGCACAAGGCAACTGCTATTCGCATATGCTTATCAAGTATGAATTGGTATTGTCATTCCACAAGACGTTTGGGCAATATCCACTAAAAAATTGAATATTCGTATAGTATGAGCCAGAAATTACAATTCTCCACACCTACCCTAAATAAAGGGGTGGGGTCAGAGGAAGGCGATACCATAGCATGACGGGATTTGGGTCTTCAGGATCCTTGGGCGATTAGCAGTTGAGGTCCTGGCCATCCCCTCATCTTTTCCCCATCATGACCTGAACATGGAGCGTGGTTGGGCACACCGCTTCATCACCTTTTCCTGACATCCCCGTGTAAGTCCCACCTACCCTTCGACATCAAGCACAAAATACCGTACAGAGCCAGAATGCTCTGTAGGATTAGCTCGTTAAACTTGGCCTTTTTTGCCAATGACTCAATACCCTGTTCACACAATAGTTCCCATGTGATGTCTTACCCATCCCAGGTATCCCCCGAACGATCATGCTAAAGACCTCCACTGGGGTCTCGCAGGCTGGGGATGGGCTAGAGAAGTCTTAATTCACAGCCAGCTCAATGGCGAGTCAGTGGGGTTGAGACCTACCCACATTCCACCACACTACTCCACCACGAGTGATCGTTTCCCACTAGATCCCACAATCCTTTGCTCTCGCAGCACTTACACTCACTGTATTAACCATGTTTAGGTCCACGTTATATTTCTTCAACTGACGTATAATCTGCACAGGCAGTATCTGTGTCTTGTTTAATTCTTTAACTCTGACAGTGCGTAAGTGACACCTACACAAACAAAAGCGCCTTAAATATTTTTAATGCGTTAAGGGGATTTCCCGTCCAGTAGCCTTACAAAAACGTAGAAAACACTGCCGGGGGAAGGTCTGATGCCCAGAGCCATTCTAACCATATACATCTTCCATGATTGGCCAAATGTCTCGTAAGATTACATGAAGAATATCAGAACTGAAAATATCTTGTTTGTTCCCATCGGCCTTTAGCCTAACTCAAATCAGTCACTCCGTACTGATGATCCTTTATGCTTAGGTAAGACTTTAGAGTTTCTGCAGTTTTTCTAGAATCAGTGTGTGATCGTGCTTGATTCTCCGACAACTCAAATAAGTGGAGCTCCCGGGGTTAAGTGGCTTGCTGAAGGCTACTTGGCTATTAAGTAACAGAGCTGGAATTAAGAACCTAATTAAAATGCCTTCCTCCAAGATGTGAGTGTCTTTCCTTCCACCATACTACCTCTGTCTTCGAAGGGAAATTAGGCATCAATTCCTGATATGAGGTATATATGAATATGGGACAGCACCATACCCAGCCCCAGCTTGAGGTTATCAAGATTTTATTTTCAGGTAGGTTGGACTGCATGGATCCAGGGAGTCATGTAAGATTTTATAGCCCCTGGGGTAATGGTAGACAATGAACCACTTCTCATTCCATCCTCCAGGAGACAACAGTGATTTGTCCATCTGGCTAGATTGGAGCATTTATGTCAGGGAGGACAGTGGCAGGGCCTCGAATACATTTGGGTTTATCAGTGTCCCCTGAGCTCCAGAGAAGGAATGCATGCTTTTCCCCAGGTCTACATTCTCCCAAGACACTGAGGATAGCCCGGTTTATGAATTCTCTCTGAGTCTATCCACTGCAAACCTGCAGAATGGACTACTCTTCTTCTAGAAGAGTGAAGTCAACAGTCTTTCCCCTTTCCTCTCTGGTGAGGCCCATTTAAGGGATTAAGGTCAACTCATCTTGAATGCTCAGAGCCTGAGAAACTGTA
>CM052797.1:9000993-9038913 GCA_028533885.1 Nasua narica
AGTAGGTCACCAGGCTCTGCGTGGAATGGGGTTTCTTTTTGGGGTAATGAAAATGTTCTAAAGTTGATCTTGGTCATCAATGTACAATTCTGTAAATATACTAAAAGTCATTGAATTGTATATTCTAAATGGATGAATTATATATGAATTAAAGCTGTTTTAAAAACTATAGGATACAACCTCCATAAATCTTTACTAGATTTAAAATTTAGACATACGTGCACACACATATATCATGGCATTAACATATATGCTCTGACACAAATACAGAAACTGGACTTTTACAGCTGAGATGAAAAATAAATAGAAATTTTACATACACCACATCTTCTTTGTTCATTCACCTACCAGTGGATCGCTTGGGCGGCTTCCATGAATTTGGCTATTATGAAGAATGGTGCTATACACATAGGGGTGTGTGTATCCCTTTGAATTTGTGTTTTTAAGCATGTGGAATTTAGAAAACAAAACCAGCAAAGGTAAGAGACCGAGAGTGAGAAACCAAGAAACAGATTCTTACTATAGATGATGGTGACCAGAGAGGAGGTGGGCGGGGGATGGGGGAAATAGGTGATGGGGATGGGAGGCCACTTGCTGTGATGAGCCCCGGGTGATGTAGGGAAGTATCGAATCATTAGGCTATCCACATGTAACTCATGTAACACTGTATGTTAACTATACTGGAATTTAAATAAAATATACACAAATAGAAATTTTAATATTTTCTGTCTGCAACCCAGTGGATACTTTTGGAGACCCTTGCTCTCGAAGAAAAAAAAACTGAGGCTCAAAAAATTTGCAGAGCCTTTGTTCGTCCTAGCACAGCAGGCAGATTCCAGGGTTTCCCAAAGGATGAGGGAGATCAGGGAGCACTGCTATTTTTTTTTTTTTGAGGCTCACAATGTATTCAAAAACAAAAACAAAGAAATGCCAAAACAAGGTTAAAATATCAAGAAATATTCTAATTGTTTACATTTGAAAAAATAAAGCCTTCTGAAATTAAAAAAAAAAAAACAGAATGCAATATAACCGTGCTATTACACAAGATAATTAGATCTTTTTAGAAAAAATTAATTCTGAGCACACAGAGGCAGTGGAATGATAACAGAGAACAAGTGGGAGGTTGTGTGTTCACGTCTCCGGTCACTGCTGTCTCTGGGCAAGTGTGTGCAGAGCCTCCCTTGGCAAAGGTGATCGAGGCTTTGATGTGTGTGTGAACCACACTGAATGAACCCTGGGCTCCCGCAGTGATGGCCTAGAGGGCGCCTGGGTTTCAGGGCAAACAGGAGAGCCAGAAAGCTGGGACTGCGGTGGCCTGCAGAACCTCCTTTGTGCCTGTAAGCAGTCTCTTGCAGGATTGTGTACCCTTCGCCAACAACGGTAATTAGGAAGCAGAGAGAAGTGGAGGAAAGACTGTAGGAGGAGCCGCCAGTTCAACCGGGAATTATCAAGTCTCCTGGAGGTAAAGCAACTCATTAATATACAGCTGGCAGGATGTTTCCTGTTGAAGGTTGATGTTTAAAAAAACAAACGTCTTTTTCCTTCACCAACACTACAATAGCAGTGAGGAAAGAAAACTGTGACAGCCCCTCCTTTATGACTTCCTTTGCCCCCAACATTTCCAAAGCTGCGGAGCTCTAGAAAGAGGCAGGGTCAAAGACTCCCTCAGGTCTCAGTCCTTGGAAATTGAGTCCCTTCTTCATTTGGAGCCGCCCACTGGTTGCCATGGTAACGCAACATCTGCTACCCAACTCTGCTCCAGCGGTCACCGGGTACGGTATCCTCCAAGCTGTTGCCAGTTCTGTGTTTTGCCTGATTTGCTACTCTGCTCCCCAAGGATTGCATCACACTTTTTCAGCAAAGGAACACTTAAAAGGCAGGGTTATGGAGAGAAGGGAGGTTAAATCCGTGCAAACCACAGTTCTGAGAAAGCAAAGCACTCTGGCGTGCGGGGCCATTAACTCTGCCAATCTTTGAATTAATGTGCCGCATCTGTTGATCTCGAATCCTACTGCAAGCCATTCCTCCTAGATTTATTTTATTGGCATTTGTTTCTAAGGAGCATACATTATTTATTAAAACTTCTATAAGACATTTAAAAATATATATAAATTCCATGCTCATCTCCCCTTATTTTCTCATTTTCACATATTTCAAGTTTAATTGCTTGTTTGCCAGTCTTTCTATACCAATTATTTCTGAAAATGAACAACATAAAATATAAACATAGGTTTCCTTGCCTACCACTTTCTCCCATTCTTCCAGGTAGCTTCTTTACTCCCACTTCCCCCTTGAAAAAATACAGTTTGTCTTGCTTGTTTTAATAGTGACAATTCTCGGGCGGACTCTAAGAAACCGAGAGGTGGTGTAATACAGCTGAGAGAACATACACTCTGGAATCACTAGAGTTCATTCAGGACTGGCCTCCCAGTGAGGCTAATCAACTCGTCTGATTTTACTTGGGACATCCCCAGTTTTAGCACTGGAAGTCCCACATCTGGGGAAACCCTTCAGTCTTGGGAGAACTGGGATGATTGGTCCCCCTCTTCCCAGCTTCCTTATCCCTCCCACTATGTGTTCTCAGAAAATTTCCTTCGCCTTTCTGACATGGTTTTTCTTATTTGTAACGTGAAAATTATAGTAAGATGCTCCTCAAAGGTTGTGAACATGAAATCATTTAGCAAATTAAAATGCTTAATCCTAAGGCAGAAGCCCATGCCTGGTAGCTGTTATTAATCTTGAAATTAAAGCCCTGGAGATAATCTTGAATCACTTATCCAATTTATAGCTGAGAAATTAGTTTGGACCATCTAGGTTTTTTTTTTTTTACGATTTTATTTATTTATTTATTTATTTGAGAGAGAGAGAGAGAGAGAGAGAGCATGAGTGGGACAAGGGGCAGAGAGAGACGCAGGCTCCCGCCTGAGCAGGGAGCCCAATGCAGGGCTTGATCCCAGGACCCTGAGATCATGACCTGAGCTGAAGGCAGAGGCTTAACCGAGGTGCCCAGGCGCCCCCCCCCCTTTTAAGGCTAGGAGCAGGGCTTTTTTTGGAGGCTAGGAACAGGGCCAGGATTAGAATAGGGTGGGTGAGGTGCCTAGGGCTCAGCAATTAAGGAGGAACTCACTTTCAGGGTCGTACAAGTGCAGATTTTCCTGTGAGTACATGCAAGGTGCCAGTCTGCTCACCCGCTCGGGGCCATCTGGGAAATGCTGCCAGGTTAGAACTGACAGTCACCTGACTTAGATAAGCATGTCATAGTCCTTACTACATATTCTCCATAGTATCTTTGGTGACAATTAGTTTCTAATAGCAACAGTGCTCCTAAGCCATTCAGACCTGTGACTGCTGCAAGATCCTTTTATTCTAAGCATCATTAAAACAAAGCAAAAAAAGCAAAAAAATCTTCGTTCTCCAGAGACATTGAGAAGACTATCATTATAGCCAGCCATTTCCCAAATAGTGGTAAATTTCCTTTTATTATTAACAATATTTCATGGAAATCCTTCTAAAAGATGTTGCATATTTCCGTGCCTTTTTCTTTCTTTTAAATTGTACTTTTTATTTCAAAATAACTAGAGGTTCACACGCAGTTGTAAGAAATGATGCAGATACGGGGCCCCTGGGTGGCTCAGTGGGTTAGGGCCTCTGCCCTGGGCTCGGGTCGTGATCTTGGGGTCCTGGGATCGAGCCCCACATCCGGCTCTCTGCTCAGCAGGGAGCCTGCTTCCCCCCATCTCTCTGCCTACTTGTGATCTCTATGTGTCAAATAAATGAAAATATTAAAAAAAAAAAGAAAAGAAATGATGCAGATACCATACGAAACTGGTGCAATATCACAATCAGGATATTGAGATGGATATGGTCAAGATACAGAGCATTTCCAGCACCACAAGGATCTCTCAAGTTGACCTTTGGTAAACATATCACTTCCTTCTCACTCTCATTCATCAATCCCTAAAAATTACTAATCTGATACTGATTTCTATAATTTTATCATTTCAAGAAGGTTATATAAATGGAATCATACACTATATAATATTTTGGGACTGACTTTCTTCACCATAGTTCTCTGGTGGTTCATCTGGGCTGTTGAGTATATCAATAATTTATTCCTTTTTATTGTTGAATAACATTTCACGGTGTGGACGTACTACAGTTTTTTCAACCATTAACCTTTTGCAACATGTTTAGGTGATTTCCAGTTTTTTACTATTATGAATAAAGCTACTATAAAAACTCATGTACATTGCTGAAAGAAATTTAGACAACAAATGGAAGATATCCTTTGTTCAAGGATTTTAAGTCTTAATATTATTAAGATGTCAATACGACCCAATGTGATCTATAGAGTCAATGTAATTCCTATCAAATTCCCCAAAATGTTTTTTGGAAAAAAAAGAAAAATCCATCCTAAAATTGATATAGAATCTCAAGGAACTGTAAATAGCCAAAAGAACCTTGAAAAAAAAAAACAAACTTAGGTATCTCATACTTCCTGACTTCAAAAGTAACTGTAAAACTATAGTAATCAAAACAGCGACTACACAGAGTCTAAACAAACAAAAAACAGAGACTAAACAAACAAAAAACAGAAGTAAGCCCTTGCATGTATGGTGAAATGCAATGGGGAAAAGACAGTCTTCAAGAAATTATGTTGGGAAAATTGAATATCCATATGCATGAAAATGGGAGTTGGACTTTTATCTTATGCCATTTAAAAGATTAACTCAAAATGGGTCAAAAGCCTGAGTATTAGAAAAACAATGAAACTCTTAGATGAAAACAGGGAACATTGCCTGACATTGGAATTTGCAATGATTTCTTGGCTCTGACCTCAAAAGCACAGGAAACGACGACAAAAATATAGAAACTGGATTATATCAAAATTTAAATCTATATGCATCAAAGGGTATAGTCAACAAAGTGAAGAGGTAATCTATGAAGAAAATACTTGCAAGCCACATATCTGAAAAATGATTCATAATACAGAATATAGAAGGAACATTTCAACTCAACAACAGAAAAACAACTCAATTTAAAAATGGGCAGAGGACTTGAATAGACATTTCTCCAAACAAGATGTACAAGTGGCTAGTAAGCACATGAAAAGGTGCTCAAAATCACTAATCATTAGGAAAATGCAAATCAAAACTACAAGATACAAGTTCACACCCATTAAGATGGTGATCATAAAAAAGAAAGAAAATAACGAGTGTTGGCAACGATGTAGAAAAACTGGAACCCTTGTGCACTGCTAATGGAAATCTGAAATAGGCCATTGCTATGAGAAACAGCATGATGGATCCTCAAAAAAATAAAATATAGAATTACCATATAACCCAGCGATGCCACTTCTAGGTATATAATCAAAAGAATTGAAAGCAGGACTCAAATTGATATCTATATGCCTGTGTTCATGGCAGCATTATTCTAAATAGCCAAAATGTGGAAGCAACCCAAGTTCCATTGATGGATGAATGGATTAAACAATATGGCAGAAATGACATCACCAACATGGCACCACAGGTCATTCCTGATTTAGATCCACCTCAAAAGAAAAACAGCTTAAAAACTATTCATGTACAAGATGCCACTGAGAAAATCCTAGAACATGGTGTGCTGAAGCACCCCTCTGCACCACAGAGATCAAGACAGACCACATTAGGGGCAGTTAGGTGGCTCAATCAGTTAAGCTTCTGCCTCCAGCTCAGGTCATGATCCCAGGGTCCTGGGATGGAGCCCCACTGCCCCACTGCTGAGCAGGGTGCCTACTTCTTCCTCTCCCTCTGCATGTCAAATAAATAAATCTTAAAAAAAAAAAAAAAAAAAAGCCGACCACAATAGAAGAGTAACAAGGATCAACTACTTGTTGACTAAATTGCTTCTCACCCAGGTAAGTGCAGCATTACAATGAGAGGTTTCCACCTGTAGGAAAAGAAAGTTCAGGATGAACATCTAGCTCGCCTAGAGTGAGGGTTACTTCCTAGCAGTCCCAATTCCAATCTCACTCCATGGGGACTATAGGAGAATCGGAGGGGCTTGGCCCCTGGAAACCGAATTGTGGTGGAGAAGGGGAGAGTAGCTTGCAACAACCAGTACTCAGATTTTGACAGACTGTGTTCCTACCTACAGCACCCAAGTAGTAGTCTGCAGAATCGGGTAGATCTGCACAATCAAGTCAGTGGTGCAACCTGACCAGGGAACTCAGTGAGGTGTCTATCTCCTTGATTTGAATCCTCAAATGAAAAGCCTTGTGGTCTCTGGAGACTGGTCTGTCCATTCCCAGGCAGAGGGATTAATTCATAGTCCCACCCACAGCTGAGTGCCAACGGGTACCCACCGTACCCACCCATGGTACCAGTCGCTACCAATCTGATCAGAAAGACCACCTGAAAAGCTGCACAGCCTAGCAATGCTCAAGCAGAGTAGAGCAGGACGAGTGTTCACAGAACAAAGCCAGTAGATCCACTCAGCCAGGGAAACCTGAGGGATAGGTTGACTTGGCTCAAGACCACAAACAAAAAGCCTTGCCAAGTTTCAATCTAGTTCTCTCGCTCTCCGTGGGCAAGTAAACTCCTTTGTAGCCCTGACCATAGCTTAATGCAGCTGTCAGTCGGGCCGGATCAGGGAATTTAACCAGAACACACAGGAAACGATGTAGCTCATCCAATTCTGCTTTCAGTGCCACTTAAAGCATACAGCCTATGACTATCTCCATCTGCAGAGCAAAATCGGTGGCCTTGTCTGGTCAAAGAATTTAGTGCATAGTTTTGCCTGGTTCTGGTCCCCAAATAATGAGCCATGCAGGTACTGGTGACACTCCCAGGGCAGGAAAAATAATTTATAGCCCCAGCTGAGTATAGTACCCAATACAGGAAGCCTAACTAGAGAACCAAAGTAACTATGGAGCGCATCCTTCAGCCGTTCTTTTATGGAGGGAACAGAGCAGCAGTCCTATCCAACTGTTCTCAACCAGGACCACCAACCCCTAACCTCAAAGCTTAGGCAGTGGCCTCTCCCAAAATAATGATAGTAAATCCCACTTGTCCAAGGATATTACCACCAGACATATCCAAAAACCCAAATTGAGCTGACAGATAAAGAACTTTCTCTGCTGAAGTGAACCAATAAAGTCTGGAAGAGGAGACCACATTCATGTGCTTAGATATCAAGATAAGAAATTTTTTAAAAATCACAAAAAATCAGGTAAACATAACAACACCAAAGGAAACTAATAAAGCTCCAGTAACTGACCCTAAGGAAGTGGAGATATATGAACTGTCAAAGAATTCAGAATAATCCTCTTAAAGAAGATAAGGGAAAACAGACAACTGAACAAAATTAGAAAACTAAACAAAATGAGAAGTGTAACAAAGAAATAGAAAAGAAAGAGGGAGAGAGAGAGATCATAGAGCTGACAAATACAACTTAACTGAAGAATTCGAAGGAGACACTACATCAAAAACCAATGATGTACTGTATGGTGACTAACATAACATTTAAAAAAAAAAAAAAAAAGCATCTAATGGAGAGCTTCAAAAGCAGACTTGACCAGGCAGAAGAAATAGTGACCTAGAATATATGACATTTGTAATCATCAAGTCGGAGTAGCAAAAACCACCACAAGAACAAAATGACAAAGAGTGAAGAAAGCCCTCAGGGCCTTATGAGACAGAATCAAAAGAACAGAATCGGCATTATGGGAATTCCAGGAGAAGAGAAATAGAGGAGAAAGGATATTTAAAGCAATAATGGCTACAACTATAAGAAAATTATAAGGAAAAAAATTCACAGGTAAAAGCAAATATATATATGCAAATAAATTCGAAAACCTAAAAGAAATGGATAAATTCCTAGAAAGATATAATCTAAACTGAATCAAGAATATATATAGAACAGACTAATTACTAGCTGTCAAATTAAATCAGTAATCAAAAACTCCCAACAAACAAATGTCGAGGACCAGATGGCTTCACAACTGAATTCAAACATTTAAAGGAGAATATCTGTCCTTCTCGAACTATCCCAAAAAATAAAGAAGGAAAACTTCCAAGTATATTCTATGAAGCTAGCATTAACCTGATACCAAAACAACTCAAAAGACATTTTTTTAAAAAAAGGAAAAACTATAGGCCAAAATCTCTAATGAACGTAGATACAAAAATCCTCAACAAAATATTAAACTGAATTCAACACATTTAAAAACTCATCCACCAAGATCAAGTAAGACTTATGCCATGGATGCAAGAGTGGTTCAATATTTGTGAATCAATTGATGTGACACATCACATTAACAAGAGAAAGGATAAATATCAGATGATCATTTTAATAGATGCAGAAAAAGCATCTGACAATATACAACATCAATTCATGATGAAAGCTTTCAACAAAGTGGATTTAAAGGAAACATATCCCAACATAATAAAAGCTTAATATGAAAAACCTGCAGCTAACATCATACTCAATGGTGAATGACTAAGAGATTTTCCCCTAAGGGCAGGACAAGACAAGATGTCCACTCTCACAACTTTTATTCAATATAGTACTGAAAGTCATAGCCATAGCAAGCAGAAAACAAACAAAAATCAAAGGCAACCAAATTGGCAAGGAAGAATTAAAACATTCACTTTTTGTAGATAACATGATATTATATATAGGAAACTCTAAAGACTCCACCCAAAAGCTACTAACTGATAAACGAATTCAGTAAGGTTGCAGGATACAAAATCAATGTGTATAAATCTGTTGCATTTCTATACACTAACAATGAATAGCAGAAAGAGAAATTAAGAAAACAATCCCATTTACAATTGTACCAAAAATAAGATACCTAGAAATAAATTTAACTAAAGAGGTGAAAGACCTATACTCTAAGAACTATAAAATACTGATGAAAGCAACTGAAGATGACACAAATGAATAGAAAGACATTACATGCTCATGGATTGGAAGAACATGTATTGTTAAAAATGTCTATACTACCAAAAGTAATCTACTGATTCAATCAATACCTATGAAATATTGACACCATTTTCACAGACTAGAACAAAGAATATCAAAATTTGTACAGAACCACAAAAGACCTTGAATACCTAAGTAATCTTGAAGAGCAATGCTGGAACAAGAGTTTGAGATAAACTACAAAGCTGTAGTTATCAAAACAGTATGGTACTGGCACAAAACCAACACATAGATGAATGGGACAGAATAGAGTCTAGAAATAAACCCACACTTACATGGCCAAGTAATTTATGACAAAGGAGGCAAGAATATACAATGTGGAAAAGTCTTTTAAATAAATGGTGCTGGAAAAACTGGGCAGCCCCATGTAAAATATTGAAACTGGACTGCTTTCTTATACCATACACACAAAAAAATTCAAAATATATCAAAGACCTAAATGTAAGACTTGAAACCATAAGCTTCCGAAGAGAGCCCAAGGCCTAGTGGCTATGGCCAACATCAGAGAAATATTTTTCTAGATATGTCTCCTAAGACAAGAGAAATAAAAGCAAAAATAAACTATTGAGATTACATCAAAATAGAGCTTCTGCACAGCAAAGGAAATAATGATCAAAATATTAGACAGCCACATGCAGAAGAATGAAACTGGACCATTTCCTTACACCATATACAAAAACAGACTCAAAATGGATGAAAGACCTAAATGCAAGACAGGAAAATCCTTGAGAACACAGGCAGCGACCTCTTCGACCTCAGCCACAGCAACTTCTTCCTAGAAACATCACCAAAGGCAAGGGAAGCAAGGGCAAAAATGAACTATTGGGACTTCATCAAGATCAAAATCTTTTGCACAGCAAAGGAAACAATCAACGAAACCAAAAGACAACTGACAATAGGAGAATATATTTGCAAATGACATATCAGATAAAGGGCTAGTATCTAAAATCTGTAAAGAACTTACCAAACTCAACACCCAAAGAACACAGAATCTAATCAAGAAATGAATGGAAAAAAAAAAAAAAAAAGAAATGAGTGGAAGACATGAACAGACATTTCTGCAAAGAAGATTACCAAATGGCCAACAAACACATGAAAAAGTGCTCAATATCACTCAATATCAGGGAAATACAAATCAAAACCACAGTGAGATACCACCTCACACCAGTCAGAATGGCTAAAATTAACAAGTCAGGAAAGAACAGATGTTGGCGAGGATGCAGAGAAAGGGGAACCCTCCTACACCGTTGGTAGGAATGCAAGCTGGTGAAGCCACTCTGGAAAACAGTATGGAGGTTCCTCAAAAAGTTGAAAATAGAGCTACCCTATGAACCAGCAATTGCACTACTGGGTATTTACCCTAAAGATACAGATGTAGTGAAAAGAAGGGGCACATGCACCCCGATGTTCATAGCAGCAATATCCACAATAGCCAAACTATGGAAAGAACCTAGAGCTCCATGAACAGATGAATGGATAAAGAAGATGTGATATATAGATATGTAGATATATGAATAGAATACTATGCAGCTATAAAAAAAAAAAAACCAGAATCTTGCCATTTGTAATGATGTGGATGGAACTAGAGGGTATTACGCTAAGTGAAATAAGATAGAGAAAGACAATTATCATATGATCTCTCTGATATGAGGAATTTGAGAGGCAGGGTGGGAGGCCAGGGGGAAAGAGAGAGAAAAATGAAACAAGATGTGACCGGAGAGGAAGACAAACCATAAGAGACTCTTAATCTCGGGAAACAAACTGAGTGTTGCTGGAGGGAAGGGGAGTGGGAGGGATGGATGACTAGGTGATGGACATTGGGGAGGGTATGTGCTAGGGTGAATGCTGTGAACTGTGTAAGATTGATGATTCACAGACCTGTAAGAAACAAATAATACATTTTGTACTAATAAAAAAATAAATTTCAAAAAAAGAGAAAAAAAGGATCCACTAGAAAAAAATAGATCTAATCAACAAATTTGCAAGATATAAAGTTAACATACAAAACTCAGTGGCATTTGTATACACCAACAAAGAATTATCTGAAAAAATTTTAAAGAAAATGATTCGCATCAAAAGCAAAACAGGAATAAATTTAACAAAGGAAGTAAAAGAACTCCACACTGAAAACTACAAGATATTGATAAAGAACATTGAAGACAACACAAATAAACATAAAGGTATTCCATTTTTATGGACCACAAGAATATTATTTTTTTTTAAAGATTTTATTTATTTATTTATTAGGAAAGAGAGAGAGTGAGAGAGAGCATGAGAAGGGAGAAGGTCAGAGTGAGAAGCGTACTCCCCGTGCAGCTGGGAGCCCGATGTGGGACTCGATCCCGGGACTCCGGGATCACGACCCGAGCTGAAGGCAGTCGCTCAATCAACTGCGCCACCCAGGGGCCCAGAATATTATTAAAACATCCATACCATCCAAAGTCATCTATAAATTCAAAACAGTATCATTCAAGATTCCAATGGTATTTTTTACAGAAGTAGAAAAAAACCCCTAAAATTCAGGTGGAACTACAAAGACCCCTAATCACCAAAGTAATCCTGAAAAAGGAGAACAAAGTAGGAGGTACCATACTTCCTGATTTCAAATTATGCTGTAAAGCTCTAGTCATCAAAACAGGATGGTACTGACATTAAAAAAAGACACAGAGAACCATAGAACAAAAATAAAAGCCCAGGGGCGCCTGGGTGGCTCAGTTGGTTGAGCGACTGCCTTAGGCTCAGGTCATGATCCCGGAGTCCCGGGATCGAGTCCCATATCGGACTCCCGGCTCTGAGGGAGGTCTGCTTCTCCCTCTGACCTTCTCCCCTCTCATTCTCAGTCTCTCTCTCTCTCTAATAAATAAATAAATAAAAAATCTTTAAAAATAAATAAATAAATAAATAAAAGCCCAGAAATAAATCCATGTATATATGGCCAACTAATATTTGGCAAGGGAGCCAAGAATATTTGATAGAGAAAAGACAGCTTCTTCAATAAATTGTTCAGGGAAAATTGGATATTCACATTTAAACAAATGAAACCAAACATCTACCTTACACTACTTACAAATAATAACTTCAAATGAAGTAATGGCTTAAATGTTAAGAACAGAAACCATAAAACTACTGGAAGAAAACATAGAAAAAAACTTCCTTGACACGGGTCTTGGCAATGAATTTTTGGATATGACAGCAAAATCACGAAGAACAAAAACAAGCGGGATCACATCACATCAAACTAAAAAGCTCCCGCACAGCAAAAGAAGTGTTCAATAAAATAAGCTAATTTACAGAATGGGAAAAAATATTTGTGAACTGTATATCTGATAAGAAGTTATATAAAAAGTTATAAGAGCTCATCTAATTCAGGAGAAAATAAACCAAATAATCCAATTAAAATGGCCAAAGTACCTGAATAGACATTTTTCCAAAGAATATATACAAGTAGCCAGCAGGTACACGAAAAAGTGCTTGACATCACTAATCGTTAGGGAAATGCAAATCATAACCACAACGAGGTGGCATCTCATGTCTATTAGGATGGTCGTCAAAAAGGTAAGACCTCACAAATGCTGGTGAGGATATGGGGCAAAGAGAGTCCCATGCACTGTCGGTAGGATTGTAATCGGTTACTGCCTCTATGGAAAACAGTATGGAAGTTCCTCAAAGAATAAAAATACAGCTACCACATGATCCAGCAATTCTAGTTCTGGGAACCTATCTGGGAGGAAACAAAAGCACTATGTCAAAGAGGTAACTGCACCCCCACGCTCATAGAGGCATTATTTACAATCTACAAGATATGGAAACAATTTAATAGATGAACTGATAATGAAGTTGTGGTGTGCAAGTGCATATATGTATTTTTAAAAATAGAGTATTATTCCATTTTAAAAAAAGAAATCTTGCCCTTTGTGACAACATGGATGTGAACCGAGGGCATGATGCTAAGTGAAATGGGTCAGACAGAGAAAGATAAATATTGTATGATCTCACTTATATGTGGAATCTAAAAACAGCAAAGAAAACCCAAGTTAAAAAAAAAAGAAATCAGATGTGGTTATCAGAGGCAGGTATTAGGGGAAAGAGAATTGGATGAAAGTGGTTAAAAGGTACCAACTTCTAATTATAAGTATGAAATGTGTAATGTAAAGCACAATGACTATAGTTAATACTGCTGTATATTTGAGGGCTAAGAAAGTATCCATCCTAAGAGTTATCACAAAGAAAAAAATCAGTTTTATTCTTCTTTTTTCATATCTACAGGAGATGGTAAACATTAGCTAAGCTTATTGTGATTTCATAATATATATAAATCAGAGAGTCATACAATAGATTATTCTTTGTCCTCAAAAAGAAATTCTGACAAATTCCACAACACGGATGAAACTTAAAGATATGATTTGCCTTTCTGAAAAGGCTTCTTTCATATAGCCTAAATGAAAAAAAGGAAAAAAAGGACAAGCAAAAAAAACAGACTCCGAACTAAAGAGAACTGATGGTTTCCGGAGGGTAGGTGGGGGGTGGGGGATGGGTGAACTAGTGAAGGGGTTAAAAGTACACTTGTCAAAATGAGCACTCAACATAGCTGTCGAATCACTATACGCTGCACCCGAAATTAATTTAACACTGTATGTTAATTATACTGGAATTTTTTTTGAAAGGTTACATCAAAGGTCAAAAAGATGTATGACTTATTTGTATGAGGTACCTAGAGTAGTCAAATCCGTATAAACAGAAAAAAGGATTGTGGTTCCAAAAACCTTCTGGAGATGGACAATGGTGATGTTGCACAACAATTTGAATGTGCTTACTACTGAGATGTACCCTTGAAAATTTTATCTTTCAAAGTTTATTTACTTACGTACATATGTAAGTAGGTCATCTCTACACCCCTTGAATTCATGACCCCGTGATCAAGAGTCACACACTCTGAGACAGCCAGGAGTCCCCAGGATAGTAAATTTTATGTTATGTATATTTTACCACAATAAAAATATAATGTACAGGTTTCTGTGATAAGAGGTTTTTTTGGTTGTTGTTTTTTTACTTCTCTATAGGAAATGCCCTGGAGTGCAATTTCCAATTCATATGGGAGTGGCATTTTTAGGTTTTTAAAAAAACTGACAAATTTTTCCAGGGTGGCTGTAGTATTTTACTTTCCATACCAGAAATGTTTAAGTGATCTAGTTTCTCTGCATTTTCATCAGTATTTGGTGTTTTTGTAGTTTTTTATTCTAACCATTTTAGGATAGGTATAGCAATATCCAATTGTGGTTTTGATTTGCGTTTCCTTAATGCAAATGGTAATGATATTGAACAATGTTTCTCCTATCTGCCATCTGTGTATCATCTTTGATGAAATGTCCATTCATGTCTTCTCTCATTTTCTGATCAAATTTAGTTTTTTTTTTTCGTTGCTTTTTAAGGATCCTTTATATATTCTAGAAACTAGCCCTTTGTAAGAAATATGGTTTGCAATCGTTTTCTCCCAGCTTTTATATCCTCTTAAAGTCTTTCACGGAACAAAGTTTTTAATTTTGGTGGCCTCATTTATCAAACTCTACTTTTATGGCTCAGTTTTTAGTGTCAAATCTAAGAAATATTAGCCTACCCTAGAAATCCCAAAGATTTGTTTTTTTCCTGAAAGTTTTATGATTTTACATTTTACAGTGAGGCCTATGATCTATTTTTAGTTAATTTTTGTTTAAGTTGTACAACTTAGGAAGATGCTTAATTCATTTTTTTTGGATAGGGATATCCTGTCGTCCCAGTGCTACTTGCTCAACAGTCTATCCTTTCTTCATTAAATTGCTTTGAAATTGTATCAAAAATCATTTGGGTCTCCATATGAGTTTATTATCATGTTCTTTATTTTGTTACATTGTTGTCTATCCATTTGTGACTGTCACAGTTTTGATTATTGTAACTATATAATAAGTCTTGAAATCAGGTAGAATGATTCTTCCAACTTTGTTCTTTTTTTCTAAAGTATTTTTTGGCTCATGAGTTCCTTCTGCATATAAATTTTGGATTAAAATCTACAGTGACAAGAATCCTTCTGATACTTGATAGGAATGGTGTTAAACTTGTATATCAATTTGAAGAGAACTGATGACCTTACTATGTCATGCACCAACAGTATATCCACCATTTATTCAGATCTTTACATTTCTTTCATCACAGTATTAGTTTTTAGCATGTAAGTCCTATACATATTTCGTTAGATATATACTTAAGTACTCTACTTTTTATTATTTTTTTTCTTAGTCACCAGACAGTACATCATTAGTTTTTGATGTAGTGTTCCAAGATTCATTATTTATGTATAACACCCAGTACTCCATGAAATATGTGCCCTCCTTAATACCCATCACTGGGCCAACCCATCCTCCCATCCCCCTCCCCTCTAAAACTCTCAGTTTGTTTCTCAGAGTCCATGGGTGACTAATGGTTCATCTTCCCCTTTGATTCTCCCCCCTTCATTTTTCTCTTCCTTTTCCCAATGTCCTCCATGCTATTCCTTGTGTTCCACAAGTGAAACCATATAATTGACTTTCTCTGCTTGACTTATAAATCATATATTTTAAAACATCAAATTCACATATTCACTAGTATGTAGAAATACAATTGATGTGTGTTTATCCAATATTTTATACAGATCCCTTACAACTTCCTCATATAATTATTAGTTCTAGAAGGCTTTTTAAAAAACAGATTTCTTGTAATTTTCTATGTAGATAATCCTATTATCTGCAAGTAGAGGAAACTTTTTTTTTTCATTTTTGATCTGCATACTTTTGATTTTTTGTCTTTATTGCATGGGTAGAACTTCCAGAACCATGTTGAACAGAATAGTGAGACAGGAACAAAAGAAGACATCCTTGCCTAGTTCCTGACTTAGAGAACTCTTTCAGTCTTCACCATTGAAAATAATGTTAGCTGTAGGATTTTTAAAGATTTTCTTTATCAAGTTGAATAAGTTGCACCTCTATTCCTACTTTTATGAGTTTTTATCATGATTGATGTTATGATAGTCCTCTCTTCTTTAGCTATGAATATGGTAGATTTTATTGGTTGCCTTTTGTATGTGAACCAGCTTCCATTTCTGGAATAAACCCTGTTTAGTTGTGGTATATAATTATTTTCATATATTGCTGAATTCTATTTGCTAATAATTTATTAAGGATTTTTGCATTTATATTCCTCAGTAATATTGATCTGTAGTTTTGGGTTTTTTTGTTTGGTTTTGGGTTTTGTTTTTGTTTTTTTTTTTTTGCTACTGTCTTTCTGGCTTTCATATAAGGTTAATATTAACTTTATAAAATCAATTAGGTAGCTTCCTTCCTCTTCTATTTTGTGAAAGAAATGCTATATAATTGGTACCTTTTAAATATTTTGTAGAATTCTACATTGAAAGCATCTGGACATGAAGATTTCTTTTTTGGGAGGTTTTAAATTACAAATTAAATTGATAGTTACAGAGCAATGTAGGTAATTTATTTCATACTGGGAAGTTACCATATTTTTTTCATCTAAATTGCTGAATTTGTGTGTGTAGAGTTGTTTGTGGTATTCCATTACAATCCTTTAATCCTTTTGATGTCTGTGGGGTCTTCAGTAAAATTTCTATTTCATCACCAATAGATGTAATTCACGTCTTTTTTGTTGTCACTCTTGCCAGCAGATTGTCAAGTTTATTGCTATTTTCAAAGGAACAGTTCTTTATTTCATTGATTTTCTTTATTGTTTTCCTATGTTCATTTTCATGGATTTCTCTTACTTTTATTATTTCCTTACTTCTGCTTGTTCTGGGTTGATTTTGGTCTTTTTTTCTAGGTTCTCGAGTTAGGAGCATAGATTATTTGAGATTTTTCCTTTTTTTCTAATGTATATATTTAATGCTAAAAATAAACACTCTCAGCATGGCTTTCTTGGGTCCCACAATATTATTTTTTTCTCATTTTCTTTCAATTTTTAAATTTTCCTAAGATTCTTCGTTGATATATAGTTTACTTAAAAGTGTGATGTTTATTTTCCAAATAATTTGAATATTTCTATCTTTCTATTGTTTCCTAGTTTGATTCTATTGTGGCCAGAGAACATGCTTTGTCTGATCTTAATTGTTTTAAAATTTGTTAAGATTTGTTTTATGAGGGGCGCCTGGGTGGCTCAGTGGGTTAAAGACTCTTCCTTCAGCTTAGGTCATGATCTCAGGGTCCTGGTATCGAGCCCCGCATCGGGCTCTCTGCTTAGCAGGGAGCCTGCTTCCCCCTCTCTCTGCCTGCCTCTCTGCCTACTTGTGATCTGTCAAATAAATAAGTAAAATCTTTAAAATTTATATATATATATTAAAAAAAGATTTGTTTTATAACCAGGATATAATCTATCTTGGTATATGTCCATCTTCTTGATGATTTCCTTCACTGTGCAGAAGCTTTAGTTTGGTGTTTAGACCCATCAATAAACAAATGGAAGTTGTTCATTTTGCTTTTGTTTCTCTTGCCTGAGGCAGATCCAGAGAAATATTGCTAATTTTGATCTCCAAGAGATTACTGCTTATGTATGTGTGTCATTATCATACTGTTTTGATTACTATAGCTTTGTAGTAGACCTTGAAATCTGGGATATCTCAGGATTGCTTTTGCTATTCAGGATATTTTGTGGTTCCATACAAATTTTAGAATTTTTTGTTTTAGGGCATCTGGGTGGCTCAGTTGGTTGAGCAACTGCCTTTGGCTCAGGTCATGATCCTTGAGTTCCAGGATCAAGTCCCACATCGGGCTCCCAGCTCCACAGGGAGTCTGCTTCTTCCTCTAACTTTCTCTGCTCTCGTGCTCTCTCTCACTTTCTCTGTCTCTCAAATAAATAAATAAATCTTAAAAAAAAAGAAAAAGAATTTTTTGTTTTAATTCTATGAAAACACTACTGATACTTTGATAGAAATTGCATTAAATCTATAGATTGTTTTGGGTAGTATGGACATTATAACAATATTAATTTTTTAATTTCAATTTTTTAAAATTAACATAAAATGTATTATTTGTTTCAGGGGTACAGATCTGTGATTCATCAGTCTTATATAAAACCCAATGTTCATGACAACACCTACCCTCCCCAATGTCCATCACCTAGGTCCAATCCCTGGGCATTGTGTATCTTTCCATTTATTTATGTCACCTTTGATATTTTTCATCAGTGTCTTATAATTTGCATAGGTCTTTCACCTCTTTGATGAAATTTATTTCTAGGTATTTTATTCTCTTTGGTGCAATTTTAAATGGAATTTTTATTTTCCTTCCTACTATTTTGTTACTAGTGGATAGAAATACATCAGATTTCCATATATTGATTTTGTATCCTGCAACTTTACTAAATTTACTTACTAGTTCTTACAGTTTTTTGGTGGAATCTTTAGGGCTTTCTCTATACAGTATCATGTCATCTGCAAGTAGCAGCAGTTTATACCTTCCTTTTTCTTGGCTGATACCTGTGGCTAGGACTTCCAGTATTATGTTGAACAAAAGTGGTAAGAGTGGACCTCCATTTCATTTATTGTTTCTCCTTTTGTTTCTTAATCCTATCTTCTTGTAGCTTGAGTATTTTCTAGAATTCTACTTTGATTTATCTCTAGGGTTTTTTAATATATCTTTTTAAAAAATATTCTTACCATTTGCTCCAGGCACATTATATACACTTAAATTATCAGTTCTCTGGTGTCATCACTTTACCATAATACTAATGAAGCATAAAAATCTTACATTCTTTTACATCTCTTATCTCTCCTACATTTCTAATTATCTTAACTATTTACTCTGCATTTAGAAACACATCTGTCAGTGTTATAATTTTTCCTTCAACCATCACTATAATTTGGAAAACTCAAGAGGAAAGATAAAGACTACTGTAATTATCCTTAATTTTGTTGATCATCTTTTTTCTTACTTTCTGGTGTTCCTAGTTATTTTATTTTATTTTGAGAACTTTACCTACTCTTTTAGGGTATGTATGCTGGTGATATATTCTTAGTTTATCTTCATCCAGGAATACCATGATTTCCCCTTCATCCTTAAAAGATATTTTCATTATATGTAAAATTCTGGATTGGCAGTTTTTTCTCTCAGTAGTTGAAAAGTTTTATACCACTTTCTTTAAACTTCCACGTTTTCTGATAAGAAATGTGTTGCCATAATAGTTTTCCTCATTTGTAAGGTGTTTTTCTCTCAAATTGATTAAGACTTTGTCTTTAGGTTTCAAAACATTGACTGTGATGAACTTGGTGGGTATTTCTTTAAGTGTTTCCTGTTTGGGGTTCTCTCAGCTTCTTAAATATGTAGTTTGTGTCTTTTACCAAATTTGAGAAGTTTTCAGCCATATTTCCTTGGCTACTTTTCTAAGCCACCTTTTTTTAAGGTGGCTTAAAAAACCTTCTCTCCTTCCAAGATTCTAATAACAAAACATTAGATTTTTGTTATAGTCCCATGGGGTCCCTGAAACTCTGTTCATTTTATTCCATCTATTTGCTCTGTGTTCTTCAGACTGAGTAAATTTTATTGTTCTTTCTGTTCACAAATTCTTTCTTCTGTTACCTCCATTATACTATTCAGTCAATCCACTGGGTTTATTATTATTATTATTATTATTATTATTTTGGTTATTTTTCAGTTCTAAGATTTTGTTTTCCTTTCCTTTTTCCTTTGATTTTTTTCTTTGCTGAAACTTTGTTTCAAGTGTGTTTAACTGTTCAAAGCATTTTTATGATGGCTGCTTAAAATTTGTATCAGATAATTCTAATATTGTTGTCATCTAGTTGTAGGCATCTATTAATTGACTTTTAAAATTCAGCTTGAGGTCTTGCTGGTTCTTGGCATAAAAAGTGATTTCAGGGGCACCTGGGTGGCTCAGGTCATGATCTCACAGTCCTGGGATCAAGCCCTGCATCCAGCTCTCTGCTCAGCGAGGAGCCTACTTCCCCCTCTCTCTCTACCTGTCTCTCTGCCTACTTGTGACCTCTGTCAAATAAATAATAAAATCTTTTTTAAAAAAAAGTTATTTCCAATTTAAACTGGTGCTTTTTGTGGGCTACCTTGTGAGCCTCTTAATCTTATTTAAATATTTTATTTTAGCTTAATCCATCTGACATCATTCTCACAGGGAAAGGGAGAAATGCTGCTTTGTTACCGTCAGGCAGAGGCTGAAGTTCAGGTTCCCCAGTTGGTTTGCATTGACACCAAGGGTGAGCTTCTCATTATTTCTGAGTGTAGGTGGGAATTCTATTTCCTCACTAGACCTCCACTGATACCTTCCTTGCTGGAAGGAGTAGGATTGTCTTGTTTTTGCTCTCTACATGGCCTCCACATCACCATGCATGTTTGGGTGGTCTCATTATCACTGGATGGTGGTACAAGTTCTTACTCCTAGTTCTTCTCTGATAGTATCTCAACACAGAGGGTAACGGGCAATTCATTACTGCCGGATATTGAGTGGAGATGGCTCCACTGACACCATGTTGGGGAGCCTTCTTAGCACTGACAGGGATGACAGCCCTGACTCCTTGCTTGGCTTCCTCTGACACCATTCCGGTAGGGATTTTGTGCTGCCTTGTTATAGCCTGTGAGGGTGAAAGTCTAGGCTCCCCACTCAGCACTGTCTGGCATAGATGGGAACAGAACTATGGTGCTTGGGTCTAATAATTGTTACTGTTCGAAATTTTTTCTTTGGTCTTTTGGCTAGAGGCCAGGATTTTATTTGGGCTTCATTGTTTTTCTTTACTGGTTGGCATTTCCAGGTTGCTGGCTTTTCTCAGGCCAAGTATGAAATATATCAGGCAAAATGAAAATCAAACATACTTACTGCCATGCTGTTCTTGGAGTACCAAGATTCCTCACAGGTCTATTTCTCTCCACTTTCCAGAGTTTTATTAGGTTTGGTATATACTGTCCAGGGTTATTGTTTGTACTCAGAGGAAGGAATAAGGAAAAGTATGTTACTCCATCTTTCTGAAAGCAGAAGTCCCGCTTCCTTAAACAGAGTTCGTTTCCCTATATTGGAAGACTATGATTCATTATGGGAACTATCCATTATTATGTTTTACTACCCAAGGATCTAATGAACAATTTAATCGGCCTGTTTACCCCAACATGAAGGGCCCAAGACCATTCTGCCATGGGGATTTTTTCCCACTTTTTACAAGCATTTGTTTATTCTTTAGAAATTCAGGTCTAAGTGGATTTAAAACCTTATTCAACCACTTACTACTGTGTGATCAGGGGCAAGTTACTCAGTCTTTTTAAACCTCAGTTTTCTTAGCAGACTTTTTTTATGTTACTCTTCTGCTGTAATTGAGCCTATCTTTATTTTTTAAGATTTTATTTATTTATTTGACAGAGAGAAAGAGAGAGAGAGAGATCACAAGCAGGCAGAGAGGCAGGCAGAGAGAGAGGGAAGCAGGCTCCCTGCTGAGCAGAAAGCCCGATATGGGGTTCGATCCCAGGACCCTCAGATCATGACCTGAGCTGAAGGCAGAGGCTTTAACCCACTGAGCCACCGAGGTGCCCGAGCGTATCTTGAAATGCGTATTCTACTTCTGATTATCCATGTTTTTAGTCACCATCGGCATAGGAAAACCTCAGATTTACTAAGAAAAACCATTCCAGGACACTCTTCAGTGAATAATGGGCATGAGCTTAGCTCAGGGACATTCCTGGTGCTCTTTGTTCTCAGCTAATATAAATGGCATATTCTCTGTGACCATAATAGTATCTTTCAGAACCACTTACAACTCTTCATTTTTTAACTCTCATTTATGTACATACCTGTCCTTTTTTTAAGTGTAGAGTATAATTTCTGGGATTTCTAGGTCACTTAATATTTTGTTTTTTAATATCCTAACCAGGACGAACAGTTAGATACAAGAACAGAATTGATTTAAAGGTTTCTGTGTGAGTTGAGTTCTGAGCCTTCTGAAATTTCCTGCTTTCGACCACCATATTATGCAACACACAATTGCATTAGTTAGGGTATGCTAAATCACTGCAAATACTGACACTCAAATGTGAAAAGACTATAAACACAATGGAAGCCTATTTTTCACGCACACAGAAATCCAAGGCAAGTATCCCTAGTTAGCAGTGGTCTACTTGCGATGATTCAGGGACTCCAGCACCTTTTACCTGTAGCTCTGCCCCCCATCTAGGGCCTCATAAATATTGGCACATACCTATTAAAAGCAGAGAAAAGATACGGAGGGACCTCAACTACTTCTTAAAAGCAATTATGTTGGGAAAAACTTGCAGGGAAGTGTATTCTAGTCATGTGCCCACCTACACTTCTCTTAGTAAGGAAAGCAAAAACCTAGTGATGGACACAAATATAAACTTTTTGTGTTGAGCACTAAATTCTATTCCTGAAACTAATTTTATGCTGTATGTTAATTTACTATAAGTAAAAATTTGAAAAAGAAAAAATAAACTTTTTTTCCCCCTGAAAATATTATGTTGTAAATAACCATCTCACTTTCATGGTTTACTTGAAATTCACTTACATTGCAATGCTTTCTTCTCAGAATAGTTATAGAAATTTAGTCTTTGGGGGGGGTGTAATGTTCAAATGCTCTTTTTCTCTTAGAATATGTAAGTACCTTTCTACTTATCTGTTGCCACTGTTTTCTATATTTTCAAATGTAAAATATAATTTTATTTTTTTAAAGATTTTATTATTTATTTACTTGACAAGAGAGAGAGAGAAGAGATCTCACAAGCAGGCAGAGACGTAGGCAGAGAGAGGGGGAAGCAGGCTCCCCCCAGAGCAGAGCCCGATGCGGGGCTCGATCGCAGGATCCTGAGATCACGACCTGAGCCGAAGGCAGAGGCTTAACCCACTGAGCCATCCAGGTACCCTGTAAAATATAATTTTAAAAGTTTCCCTATTTTCCAACTATATTTAACATTGCAATATAAACATTTCATTCCCAAGAAAAGACTTGAGTTCTTTTTCACTCTTTCATAAAAAGAGGGAAGCTTGAGATGCCTTTTGAGAATTTGTATTTAAAATCTATCTCTCGGGGTGCTTGGGTGGCTCAGTGGGTTAAGCCTCTGCCTTCAGATCGGGTCATGATCTCAGGGTCCTGGGATCCAGCCCCGCATCGGGCTTTTTGCTCAGTGGGGACCCTACTTCCTCCTCTCTCTCTGCCTGCCTCTCTACTTGTGATCTCTCTCTCTGTCAAATAAATAAATAAATACATTTTTTAAAAAGCTCATTTAATAGCTGTGTTACCTTAAAAAAAGATACTTTTTTTGAGACTCAAAGTTTTTGAGACTGCTTTGAGACTGTTTTTATGTAAAATACTTAGAATCTCAAAGTGTTTTTGTGAAGATAAGATATAATGCACATAAAATGCCTAGAGAGGAATTGGCATATTAGGCAAACAAAATGGTCTATATTATCATTTGTGTAATAATTTATCAGTATGGCAAGTTTCAGCCCTAATAGATAAAATGATCCTCAAATATCCAATCAAAATGGACAATAGCATGCAAAAAGCATAGTTCAACTTTCCTCAAGTAGCAGTGTAGACTAAATATATTTCAAACTAAGTTGGACAGTACCTTGAAAGTACAATTAGTTAATATCTGAAGTTTATCTTGAAGATGCAAGATTTTAATGACATGAGAGGAAAGTCTGTATCTTGAGATACTAGACCAATGAATATAGAAAAAAACATTAAGGAATCAACATTTTTTATATGGCTCAGATGACAGCCTCAACTCTTTCACCAAATCTGCTAAAAAAATGACTAAATTAAAAATATTATTCAATATCTATAAGCCTCTGGTCTGAAGTGTTAATAAAAGTATGCTCAAAAACACATAGATGACTCAAAGATAATCTTTCTATACTACTTGGAGATAAACTGAAGATTTGGATTAATTATCCCATATTAATTCATAGAATAAACAGAATATCAATACCCTAAAAATAGGAAATGCACACAGCACTGAAAAGATATCCTAAGAGTTCGCTTTAAAAAGATTTACTTGAGTTATTTTTGTTGGTGCCACTACGTCCTCAAGAAATTTTTTTTAGAGACCGATTAATGAGACACTTAACTGATTTAAGAAGAGTCCTACAATATTGCAAAAATTATTTAAATTCACCAGTGTGTTGTTGGTGTGTCCTTCAAGTATTTGAAGCTATAAAGAGCTAAAACTATAGTGTGCAAAATAGACTCAGTAATGTGGAGGAGAAAACTACAAACAAAAAATACAAAGAGAAAAGTAGCAGGACAAAAAAAAAGGCTAGATATATAGAAGGCAGACATTGAAGATTTAACAAATAAAGGACATTTTTGAAAAAGAAAATAGGGAAATAATTTTCAAAAATAAAAGAAAATATTTGAACTACAGGAACAAATGGACCTGTAGATCAAAATAGCCCAATATATACCAGGAAAAATGGAAGAGAATCTAGTAATTTCATATTCTTGTGAAATTAATCAATTTCAAAAGAAAAGGAAGACTTTCAGTGCTGGTCAAGATGGAGTAGGTGTATTAAACCCTTTTCTCTAACAGATGACAACTAAGAACTCTGGACAAAAGAGAAAAAGCAATTATCCAAGGACTCAAAAAGTGAATAAAAGCAAGTGAATTGGGTAAGAGAGTGAAAACCTGAAGAACCACCTAGAGAGATTAGTCTCCCATTTGATTTTCATCTTTTCTCCCACAGCTTTGACCCAAAATTTGCCCTAGTCACAAAGCTACATGGTGGTACAGTCACAAAATTCAGAGAGAAACATTTTCTTTCTGACCAGAGGAACACAGATAACAGGGAAGTTTCCAGTATTTTTTTTTTTTCTCTCCTGGCCCTGCCCCCAAGGTAGGTCATAGTTGTTAAACTGCAGCAATGAGAGCATGGGCAGCTAAAACACTGAAGAAAAAACACATCTTTCTAGGTAGAGAAATCAGGAAAAGGGATCTGTATTACAAAACGTGTGTGTGGAAATAATAATAAATTATATTAATATTTTAATTATAGTAATTATTATATTTTATTCTCCCTAGTTTTCCCGGATGGTTGCCTCAATTGTGGAGCTGCATCTATGGCAGTAGAGTGGTCAGGTAAAATTCTAAGAGAAATCCTATCTTTCTGGCTAGAGAACAAGGAAAAGATATTCCTGTGAGCCAGCGCATAATGAGGAAATCAAGGAAATATGGAGAAGTGGATCTTCTAATTCTGTGTATGTGTGAGTATAAATCTTGGACTCAATCCTGAGCTGCAAATGATGGGACAGAGCCAACGCAGCAGAAAATTGCCTTAAAAACTGAATTGATGTTGGAATTACCAGCCAAATGAAGATAGAACTTTCAGTCTAAGCTCAACCAGGTTTCCTGCTAAAACAAACAAAAACCAAAATCCTCCAGAAAATTTTAACAGTCCCAGAGTCTCAGAATTTTTCAGTTGTTCAGAATAGAATTGCTCTACTTCTAGAGAAGGAGAAAAATGTGACCAACATTCAAGAAAGACAATTAAAACCGTCAACCTTGAGATGAGTCAGAGGTTAGAGTTATTAGGTAAAGATTTAAAACAGCAGTGACATCTATGTTCCATGAGGTAGAGGTAAACACAGTTGAAATGAATTAAAAAACAGGTATCGTGCCACATGCACAAGAATGAAACTGGACTGCTATCTTACACCATACACAAAAACTAACCCAAAATGTATTAAAGACTAAAGTCTTTTTTGTAATACATTAAAAATACATTTAATACATTAATTTTATACATTAAAGTCTTTAAGTCTTTCCTGTAAGACTTAAAAACATAAAACCCTAGAAGAAAACAGACACTAAGTTTCTTGACATCAATTTTGGAGCAAAGAAAATGAAAGCAAAAACAAATGAGTGGGACTACATCAAACTAAAAAGCTGCACAGCAAAGGAAACCATCAACAAAATGAAAAGGCAATCTACTGAATGAGGGAATGTATTTGCAAATCATATATCTGATAAGGGGCTAATATCCAAAATATATAAAGAACTTATAGCAATAATAAAAGGAAAATTTCCAATTAAAAAATAAGCAGAGACTGAATAGTTATTTTTCCAAAGAACACATAAAAATCACCAAAAGGTACTTTAAAACATATTCAACATCACTAAAGATCATGGAATTGCAAATCAAAGCCACAATGTTTGTATTTCTGTGGTGTTGGTTGTGATTTCTCCTGTCTCATTTATGATTTTATCTGGGTCCCTTCTCTTTTGTTTTGATAGTGTATTTTGAGGTTTATCAATTTTATTAATTTTTTTCAAAGAACTAGTTCCTGCTCCATTGATCTATTCAATAAAAGGTGTTGAGAAAATCAATTATTAATAAAAAATACAGAAAATCAATACTACCAAAAGCTGGTTCTTTGACCAACAAAATTAATCTCTAACCAGACATAACAAGAAAAAACAAATTTTTTTTTCCAATTTCCAATATCAGGAATAAAAAAGAGGACATTGCTAGAGCCATTAAAAAGATAATAAAGGAATACTGTGAATAACTCTGCACCCATCCATATGACGACTTAAGTGAAAATGACCAATCTATTGAAATACATAAACTAACAAAACATTCCAGAAGTAATAGTACTCTAAACAATAAATTTGCAATTTAAGATTTTCTAATAAAGCACACATCAGTCCTAGATTATTTCACTGGCAAGGTTTATCAAACACTTTAGGAAAAAATACCAGTATTACATCGTCTCTTGCAGAAGACAGAAAAACAGAGACCATTTCTCAGTGCATTTTATGAAGGCAACATTATCCTGATATGAAAACATATTGAGAAAGTACAAGGGAAAAAAAAAACCAAAAAAACTTCATACCAATATCTCCTAAGAACATAAACACAATCCTCAATGAATTATTAGTAAACCAAATCCAGCAATATATGAAAAGGATAATATTTTGCAATCATGTGTAGCTTATTCTGAGAATGCATTATTGACTCATCATTTTGAAATCAACCAATATACAGAATATTACTAGATTAAGAAAAATCATATGGTCATAAAAATAGATGAAGTAAACAAATTAGGCAAAACTCAAAACACATTTTTAATTAAAAAAAAAAAAACAAACTTGAGAGAGACAGAGGAGGTGGTGTTGTAAGAGGACGCTAAGCTCACAGCAGTGTAAACAACCCAGAAAATGACCCAAAGACTGGCAGAATAAACTCTGTAACTGAGGGTAGAGAAGGGGCCACATCAAAGGGGGTAGGAGGAGCAGAGACGCAGGTGGGGAGCAAAACTGACTGGGGCAGTCTGGGGGAGAGGGGGAGCCCTGGCCATGGACGGGGGAGAGAAACAGACTATCACAACGAAGAGCCCACACAGGCAAGAAAATCTCCATAATATCTGGCTTTGAAAGTAGGAGGGGCTGAATGTCCTGAGTTCTTACAACCACCGGGACTTAAAGCCGGAAACTTCAAAAATCAGAGGGATCCGCTCTGGGCGAGCCTGGAGGGCTACCGGAAGCTGAGTCCCCACCCATGAAGAGCCAACACAGGGGCACCTGGGGGGCTCAGTCAGTCAAGTGTCTGCCTTTGGCTCAGATCATGATCCCAAGGTCGTGGGCCTGACTGAGCCCTGCATCGGGCTCTCTGCTCAGTGGCGGGCCTGGGTCTCCCTCTGCTTGCCACTCTGCTTGCTTGTGCTCTCTCTTTCTCGCTCAAATAAATAAAATCTTAAAAAATAATAAATAAATGAAAAATAAAGAGCCAGCACAACCGACAGCTCACCAGCGGAATAGCAAAGAAACGGTTTAAAAAATGCCTGGGGCATACAAAAGGAGTTATTTACTAATCTGAGTTTGCCAAGGGACTTTTCCAGGAACAAAGGAGCTGGCAGGCATCATTCCTCTACCTCCTGCCAGTATAAACACACGGCCACCTACAGAAACTAGCATGACACGGACTCTTACTATACCCCTTGCTTACATCAAGCTCCATCCCCCACTTTTTGGTGGATCTGCCCTTTCCGACCACACTCGCCTCAGTACTAATGCTATTTATGGGTCACGCACCCCTCCCCCCGCCCCCGAAGCCCAGGTGCAAACCTTGCCAACACTGCATCTCCCAACCTGTTCACCTTGCGGGGCCTTGGTCCTGGCAGTGGCGGTGCGCACTTTGTTAAAATCGCATGCCCCACCCACACGCAATTTGTGGATCCGCCCCCAGCCCTGTCCAAGCAGGGAGAGCAGGTGTCATTTCCCAACACATCAGCGCTCACCTTGTTAAAACTACATGCCCCATGAAGCTGGGGACCTGAACAACGCCCACAGCAGGCAAAGAGAGACATTGCAGGTGACTGGACTGAAGGAAAACATGGCGAGGATACAACTGCAGGACACAAGCCACACACATAGGAGACACTTATGAAGGGCCAGCCAGGTTTTGTTGAACAAGGGACACTGTAGGACACTACAGGACCTTTTTTTTTTTTTTTAAAGATTTCATTTTTAAGTAATGTCTATACCCAATATGGGGCTCAAACTCACAACCCTGAGGTCAGGAGTTGCATGCTTCACCAACGGAGCCGGCCAGAGGCCATGATTTTTAAGAGCATGAGATGCTAATGCTCCAAACACACAGAAACAGAGACAGAGTAAGATGAAATAAGAAGACAGGGGAATATATCCCAAGTGAAGGAACAGGATAAAACCACAGCAAAAGACCTAAGTGAAATGGATGTAATTAATATGCCTGACAGAGAATTCAAAATAATGATAATAAAAATATTCACTGGATTTGAGAAAGGAGTGGAGGAAATCAGTGAAACTCCTAACAAAGGGATAAAAAAAAAAAACCCAGCCAATCCGAGATGAAGGACACAATAAATGAAACTTAAAATGCACTAGATGGACTAAATAGCAAGCTAGAGGAAATAGAATGAATTAGTGACCTGGAGGATGAATGGTAAGTAATCAACCTCAGCAGATGAGAGAAAAAAATATTATGTAAAATAGACAGGAAACTCAATGACTCCATCAAATGTAATACCTTTCACATTATAGGGATACCAGGAGAGAGAGAAAAGGGAACAGAAAATTTGAAGAAGTAGCTTAAAAATTCCTAATCTAGGGAAGAAACAGATATCAAGATCCAGGAGGCACAGTGATCCCCCCAAGTAGGTCCACACCATATGCTATCCAGCAAGATTATCATAAGGAGTTTCCCAGATAAACAAAAGCTTAAGGAGTTCATGACCACTAAATCAGCCCTATAAGAAATGTTTAAGTGTACTCTTCCAGTGGAATGCAAAGACCACGAGGGTAACAAAAGCAGCACAAAATCAGTAAAAATACATTGATCTGTAAAAATTAGTCAAGGGAATCACAAAAATAAAAGGATGTAAGGTAGGATACCATATACCTAAAAAGGGAAGGGAGTAGAGGAGTAAAGAATGGATGGGTTCAAACTTAAGTGACAATCAACTTAAAAAGACTATAATATGCAGAACATGTTATATACAAGCCTAATGATAACCACAAATCAAAACCCAGTAATTGATATGCAAAAAATGAAAAGAAAGGAATCCAGGTATGTAACTAAAGAAACCCAACAAGCAATGATAGAAGAGAGCAAGAGAAGAAAGGAACAGAGAGGAACTACAAAAACAATCATAAAGGAGCAAAATGACATAAGTACATACTTATCAGTAATTACTTTTAATGTAAATGGACTAAATGCTCCGACTTAAAGACAGAGGGCGGCAGAATGGATTAAAAAAAAAATGCATTGGTATGTTGCCTATGAGAGACTCACTTCAGACCTAAAGACATCTTTAGATTGCAAGTGAGAGGATGGAGAAATATTTGTCATGCAAATATATGTCAAAAGAAAATCAGGGTAGAAATTCTTAAGTTGGACAAAAAGATTTTTTAAAACAAAGACTGAAACAAGAGACAAAGAAGGACACACTATACAATAACAAAGGGGAATATCCAACAAGAATAAATAACAATTGTAAATATTTATACACCCAAATGGGAGCACCTAAATACATTAAAAAAAAAAATCACAGGACAGATTATCCAAAGAAAAAATAAGGAAACAATGATTTTGAATGGCACACTGGACCAGATGGATTTAATAGGTACATTCGGAATGTGTCATCCTAAAACAATAGAATACATCATATTCTTTTCAAGTGCACATGGAAAACTCTCGAGAATAGATCACATATAATTCCACAAAACAAGCCTCAGCAAATTCAAGAAGATGGAAGCCATACCATGCATCTTTTCTGACTATAATGCTATGAAACTAGAAATCAACCATAAGTAAAAATCTCGCAGAGAACAAATACATGGAGGTTAAACAATGAATGGGTCGACCAAGAAAGCAAAGAAGAAATAAATTACATGGAAAAAAATGAAAATGGAAATGCATTGGTTCAAGATCTTTGGGAGGCAGCAAAAGCAGTTCTAAGAGGGAAGCTTATAGCAATATAGGCCTACCTCAAAAAGAAAACATCAAATAAATGAGATCTAAACCTTCTACCCAAAGGAGATAGAAAAGGAAGAAAACTAAAATCCAACAGAAGGGAATAATACAGTTTAAAGCAGAAAGAAATGATATAGAAACTAAGAAGACAATAGAACAGTTCAATGAAACCAGGAGCTGGGTTTTTTTTTTTTTTTTCAAAGATCAACAAAATTGATAAACCTCTAGCCAGACTCATCAACAATACAAAAAGAGAACACAAACAAAATCAGAGATGAAAGAGGAGAGTAAACAAGCAAAAGCACAGAAATACAAAGAATTGTAAGAGACTATTATAAGTCATAAGTTATATGCCAACATATATTGGCATGTAACTTGGACAACCAAGAAGAAATGGATAAATTCCCAGAAACACATAACCTCCCAAAACTGAAGCAGGAAACTGTGAAAGGCTGATTTCCAGCAATGAAATGGAATCAGTAATCAAACTCCAAACAAACAAAAGTCCAAGACCAGATGGCTTCACAGCTGAATTCTCCAAAAATTCAAGAGTTAATACCAATTCTTCTCAAACTTTTCCAAAAAAAAAAAAGAGGAGGAAGAAGAAAAACTTCCAAATTCACTCTATGAGGCCAACATTACCCTAATACTAACATTAAAGTCACCAGAAAAAATGAGAATTATAAGCCAATATCTCTGATGAAAACTGATGTAAAAATCCTCAACAAAATACTAGCATTCTGAATCCAATAATACATAAAAAAAAAAATCATTCACCACAATCAAGTGGTATTTATTTCTGGGATGCAAGTGTGGCTCAATATTTGAAAAAATCAATCACTATGATACATCACATCAACAAGAGAAAGGCTGTCACTATGATTTCAATAGATGCAGAAAAGGCACCTCACAAACTACAACATTCATTCATGATAAAAACCCTCAACAATGTAGGTTTACAAGGAACATATATCAACATCATAAAGGCTGTATATAAAAAACCTCAACTAACATCCTATCCAATGGTGAATAAGTGACACATTTTCCCCTAAGGTCAGGAACAAGACAAGGATGTCCGCTCTCACAACTTTTATTCAAAATACTAAAAGTCCTAACCACAACAAGCAGACAAGAGAAAAGAATAAAGGGCATCCAAATTGGTAAGGAAGAGGCAAAACATTCACTAATTGTGAATAACATTATATAGAAAACCCAAAAGACCACCAGAAAACTACTAGAACTGATAAATTCAAGAAGGTTGAAGGATAAATGATCAATGTACCAAAATCTGTTTTATCGCTACACACCAATAATGAAGCAGTAGAAAAAGAAATTTTTTTTAAATCCCATTTATAATTACACAAAAAATAGTAAAAATACCTAGGAATAAACTTAACCAAAGAGCTGAAAAACCTGTACATGGAAAACTATAAAACACTGATGAAACAAATTGAAGATGACACGAAAAAATGGAAAGACATTCCATACTCATGGATTGGAAGAATACATATTGTCAAAATGTCCATATGTCCCAAAGCACTCTACAGATTTAAAGCAATCCATATCTAAATACCAACAGCGTTTTTCACAGAACTAGAGCAAATGATCCTATATTTTGTGTGGTAGCATGAAAGACTATAAGTAGCAAAAAAAAAAAAAAAAAAAAAAAAATCTTAAACAAGAAAAAAACAAAAACAAAACCTGGAGGTGTCACAATTCCAGACTTCAAGTTCTATTATAAAGCTATACTAATCAAAACAGTATGGTACTAGCAAAAACACAGACAGACACACAGATCAATGGACTAGAAAAGAAAACCCAGAAATAATCCCACACTTATATGCTCAATTAATCTATGACAAAAAAGGCAAGAATATTCAATGGTACAAAGACAGTCTCTTCAACAAATGGTGTTGAGAAAGCCAGATGGCTACACAGAAAAGAATGAAACTGGACTACTTTCTTATAACATATACAATGGTAAACTCAAAATGGATTAAGAACCTAAATGTGAAACCTGAAACCATAAAACCCCTGGAATAAAGCACAAGCAGTAATTTCTCTGACAAAGGCTACAGCAACAACTTTCTGGATAGGTCTCCTAAGGCAAGAGAAACAAAAGCAAAAATAAACCGCATCAAAGTAAAAAGCTTCTGCATAGTAATGGAACCAAGTTGACATAGTAATGGAAACAACAAAACTAAAAGACAACCTGCTAAATAGGAGAAGATATTTGCAATGACACATCCAATAAAGGATTAGTACCCAAAATATATAAAGAACTTATATAACTCAAAACCCCAAAACAAATAATACCATTAAAAGCGAGCAGACTCGGAAACAGTTCTTCAAAGACGCTATACAGATGGCCAAAAGACACAAGAAGAGGTGCTCAACATCTCTCGTTATCAAGAAAATTCAAATCAAAACAAGATAGCACCTCACGCTTGTCAGGGTGGCTAAAATCAACAGAACAAGAAACAGCAAGTGCTGGCGAGGATGTGGAGAAAAAAGAACATTTATGCACTGCTGGTAAGAATGCAAACTGGTGCAGCCACTGGAAAACAGTAGGGAGTTTCTTCAAAAAGTTAAAAATAGAACTAGGCTACAATCCAATAACTGCACTACTGGGTATCTACCCAACGATACTAAAACACTAACTGGAAAGAATACATGCCCCTTTATGTTTATTGGAGCAATTATTTACTATGGAAACAGCCCAAGCATTCACTGATAGGTGAATGGAAAAGAAGATGTGGTGTGAGGTATATATACATTTATTTATGTTACTGAACCATAAAAAAAAGAATGCAATCTTGCTATTTGCAACAACACAGATCAATCTAGAGAGTATAAAGCCAAGTGAAATAAGTCAGTCAGAGAAAGACAAATACCGTATGATTTCACTCATATGTAGAATTTAAGAAACAAAACAAACGAACAAAGTAAAAAAAGAGACAAAAGACAAACTCTTAACTGTGAAGAAACAAACCGATGGTTCCCAGAGGGTGTGGAGGGATGGACAAAGTAGGTGAAGGAGGTTAAGAGTATACTTATCTTCATGGGCACTGAGTAATATATAGAACTATTTTTTTTATATGGAACTATTAAATCACTATATTGTATGCCTGAAACTAATGTAACACTGTAAACTAATTACACTGGAATTAAAATAAAAACTCACTGGAAACTGAGAATAGAAGGGATTTTTTTGGTAAGCAAAAGATTTTTAATGAACAGACTGAATTTTAATTTAATTTAATTTAATTTAAAGAGTAGCTAATTCTGTAGAAAGCTGCTGTGGTTCTTTTAATACGTTTTGGTATTCTACATGTAAAGTTCATAAAGATATGTAGAAGCTTTGAATTAACTTGATTGAAGTACTAGAGGGTTTGTTTTTTTTTTTTTTTTATCTTTTAAAGGTGATCTCTTTGTTGTGGTGACATGAAAATAAAATTTGTTCTTAAGGTACCAAAATAGAGTATTTCTTTCACAATTATCTTATACTTCATTTCAGCTCTTATACATAATAAATTTAATGATCTTGTATAGAAACTCTTGTAAATTTTTAAATAGTTATTCAAGAGTAATCTGTCTCTTTACAGTGATACAGGGGTGTTATCTCCAGTTATATTGATTTGAAATCATAGAACTGGGCAAAGTTTTCTAACAATACAATCAACAGAAGGAACTTCTTTAATCTGAAAAAATACCTACATATATATTTTAAAAATACAGCGGTGCCTGGGTGCCTGTTAGTTAAGCATCTTCCTTCATCTCTGGGGACAATTTCAGGGTCCTGGGATTAAGCCCAGGTCAGGCTCCACACTGAGCAGGGAGCTTGCCTCTCCCTCTCCCCGCCTGCCCTAACCCTGCTTATGCTTTCTTTCAAATAAATAAAAAATTTTTAAAGAATCTATAAAATACCTGTAGCAAACTTTATACTATTGGATTATTAATGTGTTCCCCTTAAGATCTGGAATAAAGAATTGGTGCCACTCTCAGCATCCCTATTAAACACTGTACTGAAATTTACTGTCAGATAATAAAAAGAAATTGAAGAAATTGAATTGACTATACATTGGAAAGGACAACTAGAACAGTTTCTATTCATTGGTAACATAATTGTATAGGAAATTTTAAGGACTCCACAAACAAGCATATAGAACTAACAAGTTTAGCAGGGTCTCAGATCAACACAAGATCAACAAACAAATCAACCATATTTCTAAATTTTAACAAGGAACAACTGGAAGTTTTAAAAAATACTGCTTGCATAAAAATACATGAAATACTTAGATATAAATCTAACAAAATATGCATAGGATCTGTATTTAGAAAGCTATGCAACACTGATGAAAAAATCAAAGATATACAGGTATATCATTTATGGATTAAAGAAACAATATTGTTTAAGATGTCTCTTTTCCTCCAATTGATCATAGTCTCAATCTAATCCCTATCAAAATCCAAGCAGGATTTTTTTTATAGACATTTCCAAATAAATTTGTTATTTATATGAAAAACAGAAAAACTAGAATAGTCAAAATAATTTGGCAACTAAAGAACAGAGAGGGCTCATATCACCTAGTTTTAAGACTACCTTAGAGCTATAATAATCAAGACAGTGTAGTATTGGTGAAAAGTTAGATGCATAGATCAAAGAAACTAAAAATCCAGAAATAAACCCATACAAATATGGTCAATTGATTTTTGACAGACACAAAACAGCTCAGTGAAGAAGGGATACTATTTTCCAAGGTGTATGGAACAAGTATATGTCTGTATGTGGAGGGAAAAAAAAAAGAATTTCAACCTACAGTTCACACCATATAAAAATTGGACCCAAAATGGATTCTAGACTTAAATGCACAACCTACAAGTAAAAAACTTTCAAACAAAATGAGATGTTATATCAAAGAGATCTTACATACAACCCCAGATTATAATAAATTAAATAAAAATACAGTAAGTTATCCAAAGGGGTACCTGCACCCCGATGTTTATAGCAGCAATGTCCACAATAGCCTCTGTGTATGTGTGTGTGTGTGTGTGTGTGTGTGTGAGTGTGTGTGTGTGTGAGTATACACAATGGAATATTACTCAGCCATCAGAAAGGATGAAATCTTACCATTTACATCAACATGGATGGAACTGGATGGTATTTTGCTGAGTGAAATAAATCAATCAGAGAAGGATGATTATTTCACTCATATGAGGTCTATAAGAAACAGTGCAGAAGACCCTAGGGGAATAGGATGGGAAGAAATCAGAGAGGGAGACAAAGTGTGAGAGACTCTTAACTGAGGGTTGCTGGGGGGATGGTATAACTGGGTAACAGGCATTAAGGAGGGCACGTGATGTCATGAGCACTGGGTGTTATATACAACTGATGAACTACTCAACTCTACGTCTGAAACTAAGGATGTACTATATGTTGGCTAATTCAAAAAATATAGTAAGTGGGCGCCTGGGTAGTTCAGTGGGTTAAGACTCTGCCTTGGGCTCAGGTCATGATCTCAGGGTCCTGGGATCGAGCCCCGCATCCGGCTCTCTGCTCAGCAGGGAGCCTGCTTCTCCCTCTCTCTCTGCCTGCCTCTCTGCCTACTTTGTGATCTCTCTCTGTCAAACAAATAAATAAATTCTTTTAAAAAAAGATACAGTGAGTTACACCTCTCCAACCCTAACAACTTCTGCTCCACAAAACATACTGTAGAAAGAACAAAAACACAAACCACAAACTGGGAGAAAATATTTACACGTTGCGTATCAAAGCAGGACTTGTATCTAGAATAAATATCAATCTCTCAAAACTCAATAAGCAACCAACCTAATAAAAATATTTGACATCATTAGTCATTAGGGAATGCAAATTAGGATGAGATACTACTATACATCTTTTGGAATGTCTAAAATATATTTAATTTTTTAAGTATTTTTTTAAGTAGTCCCTATACCCAACGTGGGGCTTAAACTTAACTCTGAGATCAAGAGTTGCATTCCAATTCCAACCAGAGACCCCTAGAATATCTAAAATATTTTTTTTTAGCTAAATATACAAACACGGTGAGAAAGTGTAAAACACTTGGAGCTCTCATACTGCTGTTGGAAATGCAAAATGATACGATATCAGAAAAACAAAAATTATGAAACAGTGGAAAGAAGAAAATATATTGTCACTTCATAAAAAATGAAATGCAAATGGCACATAAACAAGTGGGAAATTTTTCAGTCCCAGCATTAAGAAATGAAAGTAAAATATCAGGGAGATCCTAGTCTTCATGATTCATCCCTGACACAGATTTTTAAAAAAACAGTACTCAATATTCGTGAGGATTCGCTAAGACATATATTCTCAGAAACTACTGGTGGCAATGCAATTTGTTAATGCTCTCTGGAACATGATTTGTAAATATCTGTCATGAGTTATAAAAAAAAATTCCATCCTCTTTGAATCAGTAATTTTACTTGTATGAATGGATCCTAAGGAAGTAATCAAAATTGAAGACAAAGATTTATATGTAAGGAAATTCAGCATGGCATTATCTTCAATACAGAAACACTAGAAACAACTTTAATACACAAAAGGCTTATATTCAATTATGGCACAACTATAAAACAGAATATTATTCTGTATTAAAAATATTTATGAAGTGTTTCTGATGACATGGGAGAATATTTCTGATGCGGAAGAAAAAAATCAGGATAGAAAATTTTATATGGTCTGACACTGATAATATATACATAAATACATATATATGTATGACTTTAAAAGTGTCAGAATTATTTATACGTGGAGATACACACACACACACACACACACAACCATTAAGACCAGTAGACTAGACTTTGTTGTTTCATTTTTTAAATATTTAAATTTTCTTAAATCTTCTGGCTTTTTCACATTTGAAATTATAACCAGAAAAAACTACTTTTTTCTGTGATGAGTATTGCTGTGATGAGCACTGGGTATCGTATGAAGTGTTGAATGATATATACTAATTTATATTAGTATAAATAATATATACTGTATAAAGAATATATACTGTATAGTGTATATAGTATATACATATACAGATACATATATAGTATATATATATACAGTGTATATAGTATATACATATACTATAATAGTATAATACAGTATATATACTGTATATATAATATATATAATTTAATATACTAAATTGTATACCTGAAACTATTATTACACTGTATGTTAACTGGGATTTAAATAAAAACCTTTTTTTAATTTACAGTATTTTAAAATGTTTTCCTTTATGGGGCATCTGGGTGTCTCAGATGAGCTCCTGACTCTAGGTTTCAGTTCAAGTCATGACCTTCATGGGTCATGAGATGAACCCCACATGGGACATGAGCTCCAGGCCTGGTGGGGAGTCTGCCTGAGTCTCACTCTACCCCTCCCTCCACTTGCATTGGTGCACATGCTCTCTCTCAAATAAA
>CM052797.1:9039413-9069639 GCA_028533885.1 Nasua narica
TATGAGCGATAACGTGAAGAGCGAGAGATCAAGGAAAGAACAGAAAGGGTTAAGAAGGCTCGGGAAGAACATGAACCCAGAGGGAGGAAGAAGCCAGACGACAATCAGGAGCTCAGTATGGCTCTTTCCCAGGTGGCTTTTCTGGGGAAATTCCTGGTAATTTTCCTGGAGGAATGCCTGGAACAGCAGGGGGATGCCTGGAATGGCAGCAATGCCTGGGCTCAATGAAATTCTTATGATCCAGAGGATCTAACAGCCATGCAGGATCCAGAAGTTAGGGTGGCCTTCCAGGATGTGGCCTAGAACCCAGCGAATATGTCAAAATATCAGAGCAACCCAAAGGTTATGAATCTCATCTGTAAACTGTCAGCCAAATGTGGAGGTCACACAAAATGCCCTTCTGACAAATAAAACTTCTGACGAAGTTGCTGAAGGAAAAGCAACTTCGATTAAAAAAAAAAAAAAAAAAAGAGCAACTAGACCATAAAGGATCCATCTCCAGAACTGCGTCAAATGACAGGAGAATTGATGCAGCTCTCGTTCAGTCAAAGGGGTTGAGGAGCACCTCCATTTACATTCCCCCGTCGATGGCATGGCTACAGGAGTTCATTAGCCTACTACCTTCAGTGACCTTCAGGCCCTAACCCTCTCCAGCTCAAGCCATCCTGCCATGGTGGCCCCTGCACGGCACACATCAGGTCACCTCCTGTCAGCGCTCACTACAGCTCCAGACATCTGGTCAAGGGGAGGGACACTGGAAACATTGAGGCCCACACCACTTTGATTCTAATTTCCCTGCCAAGCAGCCCCCGCACATGGAGCACCCCAGGATTCCCCAGCTCACACCCACGGCAGCTCCAACTCTGCTGCCAGGGTACGCTTTGGATGGAAAGTACTGAGATCACCCCAGCCTGTGCCCAGGTCAGCTCCAACCATCCCACCAGGGCAGCCCACCGTAGAGCATTCCAAGGCACCCAGTCCATGCCTATCACAGCTCCAGGCAGCCAGCCGAAGTCCCCCGGCTATGTACACAAGACCGTTCCTTCCAGTTTAGGACAAGTAGCTCTTCTTAATTCATAGAAACAATCACAGAAAGTCAAGCAAAATTAGACACATGAAAGAACAAGACGAAACCCCAGAAAAAGAATGAATGGAAATGGAAATATGCACTCTTCCTGACAAAGAGTTCAAAGCAGTGGTCCTAAAGATATTCACGGGACTGGAAAGAGGAATGAATAAACTCAATGAGAACCTTAACAAAGAGGTGGAAAATACAATAAAGGATTAATCAGCGCTGAAGAATGCAGTAACAAATGAAAAACATAGTAGAAAGTATCAACGGGTTAGAAAATGTGAAAGAATAGATCAATGATCTGGAAGACAGGGTAACAGAAAGCACCCAAGCCAAGATCAAAAAGACAAAAAAAATTTAAGTGAGAATAGGTTATGTGGGCCTTTTTGGACAACATTGTGTAAACAAATATTCCTATTATAGGGGTTCTAGAAATAGGAGAGGAAAAAAGCCATGAAACTTATTTGATGTAATAATAGCTGAAAGCTTCCCTGACTTGGGAAATGAAACAGACATTTAGGTTCAGGAAGCACAGAGAGTTCCAAAACAAACCCAAGGAGGTTCAGATCACAACACACAATAGTTAAAAAGTCAAAAATTAAAGATAGAGAATCTTTTTTTTTAAAGATTTTATTTATTTATTTGACAGAGAGAGAGAGATGACAAGTAGGCAGAGAGGCAGGCAGAGAGAGAGGGGGAAGCAGGCTCCCTGCTGATCAGAGACCCCGATGTGGGGCTGGATTCCAGGACGCTGAGATCATGATCTGAGCCGAAGGCGGAGGCTTTAACCCACTGAGCCACCCAGGCGCCCCAAAGATAGAGAATCTTAAAAGCAGCAAGAGAGAAATAGTTCTGTGCAAGTGAAACCCCATAAGACTATTAGCTGAGTTTTTCAGCAGAAACTTAGACAAGAAGGCAGTGGCATGATATATCCCAAGTTCTGAAAGGAAAAACATCTGCAACCAAGTATATTCTACCTGGCAAGGTCATCATTCAGAATTGAAGAAAAGATAAAAGCTTCCAAAACAAGAGCTAAGGGAGCTCATCACTTAAACCAGCCTTATAAGAAATGTTGAAAGGACTTCTTTAAGTGGAAAACAAAGTCCATAATTAGAAGAAAATTATGAAATAAAAATGTCATGAGTAAAAACAAACATGCAATAAGAGTAGTCCAGCAATTACTTATAAAAGCTAGTATGAAGGTTAAAAGACAAAAGTAGTAAAATCAACTGTATGTAAAAAGAAAATTAAGGGGACTCACAAAATAAAAAGTAAAATATGAAAACATATATAAAAACACTGAGGGGGGAGTAAAAAAAAAAAGTTATTTTAGAATGTGTACAAACTTAAGTGACCACCAGCTTAGTACAAACCAAAAACATAATACAGTAAAAAATAAAAAAAAAGCCAAGTATAAAACTAAAGAAAGTCATCAATCACAAGGAAGGAAAACAAGAGAAGATAGGAAAAGAAAACTGCAAAAACCACCAGAAGACAACAAAAGTATATATCTACCAATAATTAATGTAAAGGACTAAATGCTCCAATCAGAAGACACAGCATGACTGAATGGATAAAACAAAATAAACCTCAGACCCATCTATATGACTCCTGTCATATAGACCTAAAGACCCATACAATTTGCAAGTGAATAAATGGGAAAAGATATTCCATACAAGTGGAAATGGGGGGGCGGGGGGGGGGAGTGGGGCAGCAATACTATGCCAGACAAAACAGACTTTTTTTAAAAGATTTTATTTACTTATTTGACAGAGAGGAGAGAGATCACAAGTAGGCAGAGAGGCAGGCAGAGAGAGAAGGGGAAGCAGGCTCCCTGCTGAGCAGAGAGCCCAATGCAGGGCTTGATCCCAGGACCCTGAGATCATGACCTGAGCCAAAGGCAGAGGTTTTAACCCACTGAGCCACCCAGGCGCCCCTAAAACAGACTTTAAAACAAAACCTATAACAAGAGATAAGGAAGAACATTACATAATGATAAAGGGATCAATACAACAAGGAGGATCTAGCCATCATAAATATCTATACACCCAGCAAGGGAACTCCTAAATACAAAAAGCAAATATTAATAGACATAAAGGGAAAAATTGACAGTAATACAATAATAGTAGGGGACTCTAACACCCCACTAAGATCGATAGATAGATCATCCGGTCAGAAAATCAGTAAGGAAACAGTCTCTGAAGGACACATAGACCAGATGGACCATACAGATGTATACAAAACATTCCATCTAAAAAACAACAAAACAAGCATCCTTTCCAAATGCATATGGAATGTTCTCTAGGATAGACCACGTGTAGGCCACAAGTCTCAAATTTAATAAGACTGAAATTGTAACAAGAATCTTTGGTTACCATAACGGTATGAAACTAGAAATCAATTACAAGGGGAAAAAAACTGGAAAAACAAATGCTTAAAAGCTAAACAACATGCTACTAAACACCCAATGGGTCAGTGAGGAAATATCCATGAAGAAATCGAGGAAATAAAATACACGGAAACAAATGAAAATGAAAACAATGTTCCAAAATCTAACACAAGAAACAAAAATCTTTAACAATCTAAATTTATACCTAAAGTAACTAGAAAAGAACAAAGCCCAAAGTTAGAAGAAAATAAAATTAGAGTAGAAATAAAATAGATACTAAAAAAAAAGAAAACAGAAGAGCTGGTTCTTTTAAAAGATAAAATTGATAAACCTCTAGCCAGATTCATCAAGGAAAAAAGGAGAGATGACCCAAATGAAATGAAAGAGAAGTAACCACTGACACCACAAAAATATAAAGGATTATAAGAGATTACTATGAAAAATTATGTCAATAAATTGGATAACCTAAAAGAAATAAATTCCTAGATAGATACATCTTCTAAGCTGAATCAAGAGGAAACAGAAAATCTGTACAGATTGATTACTAGTAATTTATCTTATTACTAGTAATAAGATTGAATGAGTAATCAAAAGTCAACAAACAAAAGTTCAGGAACAGATGGATTCACAGGTGAATCCTACCAAATACTTAGAGTTAAAACCTATTCTCCTCAGACTATTCCAAAACATAGGAAAAAAAACTCCCAAACGTATTTTATGAGGTGAACATTACCCTGATAACAAAACACTAAGGAAGGAAGGAAAGAAGGAAAGGAAGGAAAAGAAGGAAGGAGAGAAGGAAGAGGGAAGAGAAGGAAGGAAGGAAGGAAGGAAGGAAGGAAGGAAGGAAGGAAGGAAGGAAGGAAGGAAGGAGAAACACTACATTCTAATGTCTCTGATGAAGATAGATGCAAAATCCTCAACAAAATATTAGCAAGCCACACTCAATAATACATTTTTTAAAAAACATTCACCATGACCTAATGGGATTTATTTGGAGAATACAAGTGTGGTTCAAATCCAAGTGCTGATCATTGATAAGGACGTGTGACAGCAGGAGTGGGATATTCCTCCAGGCAGCTCCCAACCTGTTAATGCCTTACGAAAAGAAAAAACACCTTAACCTGACAGTGGCAAGGCCTCTGGTATCTTGTAGGTCCTCTTTAGCATATGAGAGTTCTTTTGAAACCTCCCTTTTCCTTCCCTCTCCCGGTAACCTCATAGTATACACATTCAGCAACCCCTCACAACCCCAGTGCAGCAGCTCTTTCTGCCCAGGGTCCTGTCCCCATACCTTAATAAAATCTCCTTTTTGTACCAAACAAAAACAAAAACAAAACAAATGCAACTGCTGATTGTAAATCAATCAATGGGATACAGCATATTAACATAAAAAAGGATAAAAATGAAATAATCGACAGATGCAGGAGAAGCCTTTGAAAAAAATTCAACATTGGTTCATGAAAAAACAGAGTGGGTTTAGAGGGAACATACATCAATGTTATAAAGATCGTGTATGAGAAACATAAAGCTAACATCCTACTCAAACGGTGAAACTCAGAGTTTTTCTTCTAAAATCAAAAACAAGAGGAGGATGTCCACTCTGACCACTTTTATGTAACATAGTACTGTAAATCCTGGCCACAGTAATCAGACAAGAAATAAAAGGCAACCACTTTGGAAAACAGTGTGGAGATTCCTCAAGAAATTAAAAATAGACCTACCCTATGACCCTACAATTGCACTACTGGGTATTTACCCCAAAGAAGCAGATGCAGTACAAAGAAGGGCCACATGTATCCCAATGTTCATAGCAGCAATGGTCACAATCGCCAAACTGTGGAAAGAATCAAAATGCCCTTCAACAGATGAATGGATAAAGAAGATATGGTCCATATATACAATGGAATATTATGCCTCCATCAGAAAAGATGAATACCCAACTTTTGTATCAACATGGACGGGACTGGAAGAGATTATGCACAGTGAAATAAGTCAAGCGGAGAGAGTCAATTATCTTATGGTCTCACTTACGTGTGGAGCATAAGGAAAAACTTGGAGGGCATTGTGAGAAGGAAGGGAAGGGTGAATGGGGGGAAATCAGAAGGGGTGATTAACCATTAGAGACTGTGGACTCTGAGCAACAAACAGGGTTTTGGAGGGGCGGAGGTGGAGGGTTGGTCGAGCCTGGTGGTGGGTACTGAGGAGGGTGGGTATTGAGGAGGGCACGTATTGCATGGAGCACTGGGTGTAGTGCATGAACAATCAGTCTTGTAACACTGAAAAAATAAAACATATTTGGGAAAGAAAAAAAATGAAACTGTAAAAGGGCTAGAAGAAAATAAAGTGACTTTTACTACATTAAAAAAAAAAAAAAGAAAGAAAAGGCAACCAAATTGGTAATGAAGAACTGTCACTACATGGAGATATGATACTATATATAGAAAACCCTAAAACTGCCCCCAAAAAACTATCAGAATAAATGAATTCAGTAAAGTTGCAGGATACAAAATTAATATACAGAAATCTGTTGCATTTCTACATGCTAATAAAGTAACAGTAAGAGAATTTAACAAAAGAAAAAATTCTATTTACGATTGCGCCAAAAATGATACCTAGGAATGAATTTAACCAAGGAGATGAAGACTGATGAAAGAAATTGAAGACGACCTAAACAACTTCAAGGACGTACTGTGCTCATAGATAAGAATAGTGTTAAAATGTCCATACTACCCAAAGCCATCTACAAATTCAATGCAATCCCTATGGAAATTCCAATAGCATTTTTCCTAAGAGCTAGAATAATCTGAGAGTTTTTAATGGAACCACAAAAGACTCCAAAGAATTAAAGCAATCTTGAGAAAAAGGACAAAGCTGGAGATATCATGCTCCCTGATTTCACGCTATGCCATAAAGCTATAGTAATCAAAACAGTATGGCACTTGCACAAAAATAGACACACCAATCAGAAGAATAGATGCACAGAAGCAACCCCATGCCTATATGGTCAATCTACAACAAAGAAAGAATATACAATGGGGAAAAGACAGTCTCTTCAACAAATGGTGCTGGCAAATCCAGACATCTCCGTGCAAAATAATGAAACTGGACCACTTTCTTACACCATACACAAAACGAATTTGAAACGGATTAAAAACCTAAATGTGAGACCTCAAACCATGAGATTTCTAGTAGAAAATAGAGGCAGGAATCTCTATGACATCAGCCCTAATCTTTTTTTCTAGATGTCTCTCTTCAGGGAAGAGAAAACGCAAGCTAAGCAAACAAAAAAAAAAAAAACCCAACTGAAACTAGGCTAAAACAACAATCTTCTGCACAGCAAAATAAACCATAAGCAAAATGAAAAGACAACCTACTGAATAGAAGATATTTGCAAATGACATATCCAATAACAGGTTAATGTATACAGAATATATAAGAAACAAGTACTACACAAATAATCCAGTTTAAAAACGGGTAGAACACCTGAACAGATGTTTTTCCAGACATACAGATGGCCAACCGACCCATGAAAAGATGCTCGACATCACTAACCAACAGCGAACTGCAAATCAAAACCACAAGGAGATATCACCTCACACCTGTCAGAATGGCTGGAATCAGAAAGACAAGAAATATCAAGTGTTTAGGAAGAAGATGTGAAGAAAAATAAAGCCTTAATGCACTGTTGGTGGGAACGTCAATTAGTGCTACTGTGGAAAACAGTGTGGAAGTCCCTTACAAAAGTTAAAAATAAGAATACCGTATGATCCAGTAATTCTAGTGGGTATTTAAATTTAAAAAAAAAAAACTAATTCAAAGAGATATGTACCCCTATGTCTACTGCAGCATTATTTACAATAATGGAAGTAACGTGTCAGTAGATGAGCGGATAAAGAAGATATGCTATGTCCATACAATTGAATATTACTTGGCCTGAGACCTTGCCATAGTGACAACGTATATGGATCTAGAGGGTATAATGTAAGTGAAATAAATCAGAGAAAGACAAATACCATATGATTTCACTTATATGTAAAATTTAAAAACCAATACAAATCAATAAACCCATAAGCAGACCCATAAATACAGAGACCAAACTGATGGTTGCCGGGGGGGCGGGGGGGGGGGTGGTGAGAGGTGGACAAAGTGGGGGAAGATGTGGGAGAGGGTTCAGGCCTCTAGCTCCAGAATCAGTCACAGGGACGAAAGGTACCACATAGGAAATACAGTCACTGCTGTTGGGACAGCACTGTATGGTGACACATGGTACATACGCTTGTGAGCACAGCAGAAAGTACAGAATCGTTGAATCACTATGTTGTACACCCGAAACCAATGTGATACAGTACGTTACCTATACTTTAGTACAAAAAATAATGACAACGTATATCTTGTTCTTAAATCTACAATCTTGAGCAGGGTTTATTGGGGATGGTTCAATCTCTGCACCACCTAGCATGGAGTAGAAGAGCTAGAGGCTAGATGTGGAATCTTCCGAAAGCTCCCTCACTCATATGTCGGGAAGATATTCAAGACTCAGCTAGAGCTATTAGCTTGAAAACCTGCATGTGGTTTTTCTCATGGGCTCTGGGCTTCCTCCCAACATGGAAGTGGGTTTCAAGGGTTCTAAGGGCCAAAGTGCAGATGGAGAGCCAGATAGGAATTCTATTGTATTTTCTAACCTAGCTTTGTAAATCATGAATCATAATTTCCCCCTGAATTCTATTAATTAAAAGTACTAGACAAACCATAAGAGACTCCTAAACTCACGAAACAAACTAAGGGTGGCTGGGAGGTGGCGGGCGGGGGTAGGGTTATGGACATTGGGGAGGGTATGTGCTATGGCAAATGCTGTGAAATATGTAAGCCTGATGATTCACAGACATGTACCGTGGGGCAAATAAGTTATAATATCATTACATTAGTCCCATATGCAAGATGCACTCAAGACCCACCGAGATCCCTCACAACTTTATTATAGAACCCAGGCTCGGCATTATCATTTTTTAAAAGATTTTCTTTGAGAGCGAGCGAGCATGACAGCTAGGTGAGGGGCAGAGGGAGAAGCAGACACCCTGCCAAGCAGGGAGCCCTATTCAGGGCTCAGTTAGGTCTCAGTTCTACTGAGACCTATATCACTGTCTATTATAGATGTTATAGATATCTCTATCAAGGTAATCTCTACTGCTATTACCGAGTCTCAAGAGAAGCTTCTCTTGAGTTGAACACCTATAAACCAAAGAAATGAGTTTCCTACCTCAATTCACTGAACACATGAAAGCAGAGGCACGACTACTTTTCTACCAACAGGGTAAAATGAGAGGTGCATAGGAATCACTGGTCTACAGCAACTCCAAGATCTAGCCAAGCCCGTGTTCCCAGTTCCTCAATTAGGTCTCAGTTCTACCGCCTTGGAGGCACTCACTTTGGCTTTTTGCCCTTCCCTCTGTGCTCATGTTAGCTGTCCTATTAATTATTGTTGTATAATAATTAATTCCAAAACAGTCCTTTAAAACAATAATTGTTTCCTACAATTTTTAGGGGTCATGAGTTCAGGGGCAGCTGGATGGCTTAGGTTCAAGTTCTCTTATAAAGTTGCTGTCAGATATTGGCCTGGGACATAGTCATGTGAAGGCTTAACTAGGCTGGAGAATCAACTTTTCAGGCAGTTTACTCATGTGGCCAGCAAGCTGGTGTTGAGTCTGGACTCCAAGACTGGAGTCCCAATCTTTTTTTTTTTTTTTAAGATTTTATTTATTTGACAGAAAAAGTTCACGAGTAGGCAGAGAGGCAGGCAGAGAGAGGGGGGGGGGGGAAGCAGGCTCCCTGCTGAGCAGAGAGCCTGACGCGGGGCTCGATCCCAGGACCTTGAGATCATGACCTGAGCTGAAGGCAGAGGCTTAAACCCACTGAGCCACCCAGGCACAGCCCCCCTGCCCCCCGCAACCCTTCTTTATGTGAGCTTCTTCACAGGAATTCCTAATGTTCCCTCAGAGCAAGCAATCTAAAAAAAGAGTGAGGTGGAAGCCACAATGACTTTATAACCTAGCCTTGATTTACATACCATCACTTCTACTGAATTTTGTTTTTAAGGAAGCAAAGATTCAACGTAGGAGGGGTATTAGAGGCCATCCACAAAGATAAGTGACTAGGACTTGTGAAAAGATTAAAAAACAAAAACACAGAAATTGAACAAGTGCCCACCTGAAAATAATGGAAGATATACAAGAGACTGGCAGAACCATGTGAAAGTCAAAAATGTACATGGAGGAAATAGGGGAAAAAACAAATGGTGTATTGCTTACATAGACAGAGATCCCTAAATAGTCTTATACTAACTTTCCAGGAAGTAGTTCATGGGGAAAACTTATTTGGGTGCTGAATTTGTCATTCCCATTCTGAGTTCTGGTGACTTTACTGACATCCTATTCCCAGAGAATGTGGAGGAAATCACTTAATGGCTAGCAGATTCCAGAGTCCCTGTTTTTTGTTTGTTTCATTTTGCTTCAAGATTTTGTTTAAATTCGAGTTCCTAGCAGGTGTAATACTGGTTTCACGTGTAGAATTTAGTGGTTCATCACTTACATCAGTGCACATAACAAGTGCCCTCCTTAACACCCATCACCCATTTAGCCCATTCCCCACCCAAGTGATTTATTTCACTTAGCATAATACACTGTAGCTCCATTCACGCTGTTGCAAACGGCAATATTTCATTCTTCTTGGTGGCTGAGTAAAACTCCATTGTATGTATATATGTGTGTTTATACACACATCTCTATCCATTCATCAGTGGACATTGGGCTCTTTCCATAATTTGACTATTGTTGATAATGCTGCTATAAACATTGGGGTTCATGTGCCCCTTCAAATCAGTATTTTTATATCCTTTGGGTAATGACCTAATAGAGCTACCCTATGACCCAGCAACTGCACTATTTTTTTTCTTTTTGAGGAAACGCTACTGTTTTCCAGAGTGGCTGCACTAGTTTGCACCTTATAGCCAACAGTTCATGAGGAGTTCTTTCTCTGCATCCTCATCAACAGCTGTTTAATTTTAGCCATTCTGACAGTTGTGAGATGCTATCTCGTTGTGGTGGTAATCTGTATTTCCCTGATGAGTGATGTTGAGCATCTTTCCATGTGTCTGTTAGCCATCTGGATGTCTTCTTCGGAAAAAAATGTCAATTCATGTCTTCTGCCCACTTAACTGGATTTTTTTGTTTTTTGGGTGTTAAGTTTGATAAGTTCTTTATAAATTTTGGATACTAACCCTTTATCAACAGATACGTCACTGCAAATATCTTCTCCCATTCCACAGGCTGCCTCTTAAGTTTGGTTGTTTCCTTCACCGTGCAGAAGCTTTGTATCTTGATGAAGCCCCAAAAGCTTATTTTGTTTTTGTTTCACTTACCTCTGGAGAAGTGTCCCGTCAGAAGTTGCAACGGCTGAGGCCAAAGAGGAATTTGAGGTTTCCTGTCTTACATTTAGGCCTTTCCTCTATTTTGAATTTATTTTTGTGTATGGGGCAAGAATGTGGTCCAGTTTCATTCTTCCAATGTGGCTGTCCAATTTTCCCAACACCATTTGTTGAAGAGACTTTTTTTCCATTGGACATTTTCTCCTGCTTTGTTGAATATTAGTTAACCATATAGTTGTGGGTTCATTTCGTGGGTTTCTATTCTGTTCCACGGGTCTGTTTTTGTGCTGGTACCATACTGTCTTGATAACTACAGCTTTGTAATATAGCTTGAAGTCCAGGACTGTGATGCCTCTAGCTTTGCTTTGCTTTTCCAAGATTACTTTGGCTATTCGGGGTCTTTTGTGGTCCCTATTTGCCCTGCTATCTTCAGGACTCTTCCACTAGCAATCATGCTCATCATGTTCAATTCTTAATCATCTCAGGTATGCAGCAATGCTCTCATTCTGCTATCTCACCACTCAGCAATCTTGGAAGCTATCCCTAAGGGACCTGGTGGTGTAGTTCTCCACCCAGTGCTACCACCAGGCCTAATGCACCCCATCATTATGCCTTAAAAGGAGACAAGTCATCTCTCCCCATGGACAACTGTCATTTTCAAGTGCGGATACAGAATGTTACCTTGAATCTGTATGTGGTTCTCTTGGTGTATTCCATCTCAGGACTTGTTTATCTATGCAGACATCTGGCTGTGCACTACTTTCTTCTGGATTTAGTACCCCTCTCCATGAATATCTTTATATTCCTCACAGTCACTCAGAACCCTCCAGGATCCCTGTCACTATGGTCTTTGGGACCAGCACTGGGGCTTCTCCTCTTGGCATTGAAAAAATATTTTCACCACTTTAGGTAAGCCTTCCAGATTTAGATTAGCACTTCTAAGGCCAAGATATAATCTATGACCCAGTCTACTCTCAAGCATCTTTCCCAGAGCCAATCAGAAACTCAATTCTGAACAGAACATTCTTGGCTCCCCTTCCCAGGTCATATAGATAAACACATGGCCCTAGGAGAAGTATGTGTGAAAAAACAAAAACAAAAACCTCTGACCCTCAACCTCAGTGAATAACACGAGCACTATTTCGGGATCAGGCTGTGTAGCTGGATCTTTCTCAGTCTGTCTCTTGGTTTTCTCCCTCTTGGTTTAGCCTGAGTTGGCTTAGAAGAGCTCTTCAAATCCCTTTGATGTGCTTTATGATAGGTCTTGAGACCTGTGTCATTGTTACAGTGACTCATTGATGTTAACAAGCTTTAAAGTCTCCATTTAAGGTGTCATGATTTTCCTGATGGAGAAGGATGAATTTAATGAGTCCCAACGGTCAGGAGATAGACTGAAGACAAACTTAGTATCTGATGGTCATGGGTTGGCATGGCCTATTCTAATGGATAGGGAGTTGAGTGGTCCTAATGGTTGAGTTGGTTCAGCTTGTCTGAATCCGACCATGAATGGGTAGAAAGTTCTTTCAGCAACCTTAGTATTCAAACCCCCTCACTGAGCACCTGAGTAGCAAGGCTGCTTTGGGCACCAGGAATAACCTCAAGCATCATAGAAAATGAAGTATTCCCTACCTTATTTCAATCTAGCCTGTAGATATATAACGTGGTGGCAGGGAGTAATTCCTTCAGGTAGAGCACACGACCAGCTCTGCTCCCTCAGCACATCTTCAGAAAGAATATTGGGACTGAGGGAATGCTGTGTGCTCTGAAGTTCCCTGCTCTTAAGTTCTTATCAATAAAGCTTGTCATTATGTACACCTTGAGTCACTCACTACTGTGTAGGTCAATATGTAACTTGACAACAGTTGTCATGTAAACCCTCTCCCAAGCAGTACTCCAGGACCTCATGGGCTCTAGGCATCCTCCGAGGTTCTAGTGGCATGAGAGACAGGTTCAAGCACTAACTTGGAAATGGAATGGGGCTTTTTTGGTACAGCCTGAGTATGGAGAGAGAGCAATGGATACACCTGTTCTATATGGAGGTCCATTCAGGATACTTTGACTTGCAGATGCCATTATGGCCTGGCAGAATGTGCAAATTGAAGTAACCTAGATAGACCCTAAGACAGAGTAGCATTATCATGTTATATTGGCATTACCTCTTTGTTCTAGCCTGGGGGGAATCTCTCCTACTGTATTCAGTTAGTAATAATTGCAAGATGTGATCCAACTCACTTCAAGAGACATGTGGCTTCGAACAGATGTTCTCTTGTGTTGGATTCCTCAAAGGATTCTACTCAAACTGAATAAACAGGAAAGATAAGAAGCTTGGATTTTAAATTTCAGAGAGAAGACAATTTTTATGGGCATGAAAAAGAAATATTCACTCTTAGGAGCCTTTGCTTAGGGTTGTAGGTACTTTTGGTCATTCACCTAGCCATGCACATTGTTACATTATCTAATGCTCCTCTCCCTTCCTGTGCAATCAAACCCCGCCAGGGCCAGGAATGGGCATCAAGAGGGTTTGCTGCAGGGTGCCTTTAAAAAAAATTTTTTTAGACATGATTCAGAGCTGTGAAAGATTTTCTCCTAAAAAAAAAAAAAATCATTTTGAGCTAATGACTGTTCCAGCTCTTGTGCATCAAATGTCATTTACAGGGTCAGTGAGTGGAATAAAAAGGAAAATGACAGGCTTTGAGGAGACACATGTTGGCATTTAACTACCAAAAAGCACAGAAATTGAGGTATTTTTTTAAGAGGCCCAGAGTACAGACTGTGAGGAGAGAAAAGGAAGAGAAAATGTGTCATGAATTAGGGGGGAAAACAAGGGGGTTGGGAAAGGTGTGGTGGCATGAGAAAAGTAGACACATACAGGGAAAAAGAGAAGAGATGATTTCTTCTCTGCTTTGTAAACTTTGGTAGACTTTGGGTTCAAAATGGAGATTTGACTCACATATGTATCTCACCTCCTCCCCAGAAACACATTAGAACAATGAAGGAGAAATAAAAATAGTAAAATCATCTATAGCAACACTGAAAAATAAGAAAGGAAAACCAGAACATAAAACCTGGAGGGATTTCTGGGCAATATGCAGCTTGTATTAGGGTTGTCCAGAGAAACAAAACCAATAGGAGATATATAGCATTCTAGACATATGTATCTGTGTGTAGATATATGTCTATAAGGAATTGACTTGATTCTGGAAACTGACAAATTCCAAGAGCAGCAGCCAATCAGCAAGCTGGAGAGTCAGAGTAGCCAATGGTAGAGTTCCAATCTGGGGCCTGGCAGTGTTGAGACCCAGGAAGAGCCGAAATCTCAGCTCAAGTCCTAAGGCAGGAAAAAAGATGTTCAAGTCTGAAGGTATTAAGGAGGAGGAATTATTTTTCTGGGGAGGGTCAGCCTTTTTGTTCTATTCAGGCCTTCAACAGATTGACTAAGGTTAACCCATATCAAGGAAAGCAATATCCTTTACTCAGTCTCCCCTTTTATATTTACCTCATCCAGAACATCCTCTGAATCAAGCATTCAGAATATTTGAGCAAATATCTAAACACCCTTTGGCAAGTCAAGTTGGCACTTTAATTTATCCAAAGACAATGAGATTTAAGAAAAAAAAAAAAGGAAAGGCAGATTACAGTGCTCAGACCATGATTCCACAGCTAACCTCAGTTGAGAGGAGGTGTCTCTGCTTTCCAAAAAGTGGTTCCACCAGGGTTCCTGGGGGAAATAAAAAGAAAAATCTATAGCTTTAGTGCCGGGGGAAATGGCAAGCCAGGCTATGGACAGTTGGCAGAGTTCACATAAAGGACTTCTTGTGGCTCTGGCCACATCGTCTGCCCTCAAGATTTGTTTGGCATAGACAGTTATAGAAAATATGGGGGCACTAACTAAACATTCTCTTACCACATCCTTTATTTATCTTCCTACTAAAGCTCTGGCAAGACACTGATATGCCTAAATCCGACCAGCAAAGCCTGGATGAAAGGGGTAAACTGAGAGTACATGTGGGAGAACCTAGAGAAGCTGCTTGCCTCAGTTCCTCCCTTCAACCTTGTGAAGAACTTACGGGCCTCCTAGGGTCTAACATCCACTAAGGCACAAGATTATGAAAGGGAAAAAAGTGCTCAGCAAAGCTGTGAACACACCTGGCCATTTCGCCCTTCCCCTCAAAACCACTGGTATAGCAAAAACAAAACAAACAGAATGAAACAGAGGAAATTAAAGTTTTCCCTGTTCCTTTTTTCCAGAGACTTAGAAATTTGTACAAGAGCCCTTACAATCTGAGGAAAAAGCCATTACAAATTGTAACACTAAAAAGACCTACCTTTTAAAGAATGAGCAAAGAAAAAAATCAAAAGACCCCAATAGACCCAGTATTTCAGAAAGGTTTCCTGAGGATTAGGCAAACATTACAATATGAAAAGGCTCCTCTAGGAAACATATGAAAATTTGTAGAAATCTCCATATTACTCTTTCAAAATAGTTCAAGAGGACATCTACAGAAATCTGAAATCCAGACACAAGTTTGAACTGTGAAAAACTGATACTTGATCACTTTTGAGCTAATAGGGTTATACCTAATAGATTGCTTTCCAATGATAAACTGAAGAGTCAAGGGCCTTGGGCTGTGAACAGAAATAGATTAATGGTTACAGTGAGAAGAATTAAGTAGATATTATAAAAAATGACTTAGGTCAGTTTGAGAAGCTATGAAAAGATTTAGAGGTAAAGGATTAGCTCCATCCATGTCATTGCAACTAATAAGATTTCATTTTTTATGGCTATTTCATTCTTTTTTATTTCATTCATATCTTCTAGAGCAAATGGAAGAGAAATTAGAATAATTTTTTAAATTCCCAGGGGTGACATCATTAAGAAGGCAACACAGAACAACCCAACTTCAGTTCTCCATGCAAGAAACCCAAACAACTATCCATAGACAAGGCACTATTCTGGAAATCTCAGAACCTAGAAGTAAGGCTGAAGCACCCCTCTGCACAACAGAGACTGAAAAGGACTGCATTAGAAGGGTAAAAGGGGCTGTTTAATTTTGATCACATCGCCCCTGCCCCAAGCAAGCACAGTGCTGTGCAGAGAGAACCTCCCTGAGCCTACCGTATCTCTAAAGTGAGAAAAAAAGAACCCAAGGTGACATCCAGTTTGGGTTCTGGGTGGGAGAGGCTCACTCAGGTCTCACCTCACAAAGTTCACTGTGGAAATCCATTAAGCTTGACAACTAGCAATCAGACAGAAAAGGGGAGTGGGGCTCATAGCAACCAGTGCTCAGATGTTGGCAGACCACAATCTTGCTTGTGGTGGTACCTAAGAAGAAATCCCAGCCAATAGTTCTGGCCATCTACAGAGCCAAGATGGTGCCATGTTGGGCCAGGAAGCTTGGTTGGCAATTCTGCCGATGAAATGAAATGCCAGCCAATAAAATGCAATAACCACGGAGTCCATTTTATGACCTTGACTGGGCAGGGAAGCCAATTCTTTGTCATACCAAACTGCTCAGAATAGCCTCCAGTCCCATCCCTTTGGGAATCATGGCCACAGATGCATGGCAGCTACAGATGCACCATGAAGCACATCCTATTGTCAGGCCAGACAGAGAGAAAAGCCAACAGACCTGCCCAACTATTTAGCATAGCCATATTACCAGGGAGCCTCAACAGTGGCCCTGAGCAGCCCAGAGCAAAGCCTTTGGTATTGCCCAGCCACAGAGCACAGCATACATTCCTGCTCAATTACTGAACACAGCCATGGCTTTGCCCAGCCAGTGACTTCACACAACTGTAGAGTATAGCCTGAGGCCCCACCTGATTAGAAAGCATGGACAACAACCCCACATGACCATGGAGCACAGTCCTCACCCGAGTCCCACTCAACTATAGACACCAGCCAGCTGAGAAAACCCAGCCAGCAACCTCAACCCAAAAGCAGAGCACAGCCAATGACCTACCTGATTACAAGTCTAGCTTCAAAGCATAGTGGCACCATCTAGTTGGGAAGTACAGCCCGAATGCCCAATCAAGGGTGATTATAGAGCATAGCTGCAGTCCTGCCAAATTGTGAAATCAATCAGTGAGCACTACTCTTTCTGGGAACACAACCTGAGATCAAACCTGACCAGAGTGATTGCAGAACCCAACTAGTCACCTCACCTGGCCACAGAACACTTCCATCAGTAATGCCAAACCAGGGAGTCCCCACTTCTGGCAGCTCCTCTTGTATGTGGAACCCAGTGAGCAGGACTACCCAGTCATGGAGCCCAGCCAGTAGCAGCCCTGACCTCAGAGTATGGGCAGTGACCTTGCCTAACAAAAGACCCCAGTATCAAGCCCTCCTTGTCCATGGATGCTACCAGCTGACCTGGTACCCCAAGCTGAGCTGACTGATAAAGTTGTTTCCTTGCTGGAAAAAAACTATGAAATCTGTAAGAAGAAATTGCTAACTCAAATGTGCAGATACCAATGCAAAACATTAAGGATCATGAAAAACTTGTGCTCGCTTTGGCAGCACATATACTAAGGATCATGAAAAACTTGGTAGACATGACACCACCAAAGGATGGTGGATAAAGCTCTAATAACCAACTCTTAAAAACTGGAGATCTGTGAGCTAACAAAGAATTCAGGATAATCCTCTTAAAGAACATGCAGATAACTAAATGAAATGAGGAAAACAATGTATGTACAAAATGAGTTCAACATGTAGAAACTATCAACAGAAATCCTAGCACTGAAGAACACAGTAACTGTAGAATTCAGTAGAAAACTTCACGGCTGGCTTGACCAAGCAGAATAAAAAAACATGAATTTGTAGATCAGTTAAAATTATCTAGTCAGATAAGCAAAAGGAAAAAAAGAATTTAGAAGAGTGAATAAAGCCTAAGGGACTTATAGGACACCATCAAGGTAATAATATATATGCATAATGGAGATCCTAGAAGGAGAAAAAAGGACAGGAAGCCTATTTAAAAAAAAAAAAAAATAATGAATGAGAACTTCCCTAACTTGAAGGAAATGAACATCAAGATTCATAAAGTTCAAATGAACCTAAATAGGTTCAACCCAAAAAGGACTACTCAGACTCATTATAATTACAATTTCAAAACTCGAAGACAACGCATTTTGAAAACAGCAAAAGAAAAGCCACTCATCATATATAAGGGAGTACACATAAGACTGTAGTAGCTTCTCAATAGAAACTTTGTAGGTCAGAAGAGAGTAGGATGATATATTTAAAATATTTGGAAAGAAGTCCTGTCAACAAAGAATACTTCTTTACTCAGCAAAAGTGTCCTTCAGAAATAAAGGAGAAATAAAGATTTCCTGAAACAAAAAACTGAGGGAGTTCATTACCATTAGACTTGCCTTCCAAGAAAAGCTAAAAGGCATTCTATATGCTGAAATGAAAAAATGCTAATTAACAAATACAAGATTGTGTCAATCTCATCAGTAAAGGTAAATTGTAATGTCAGTAACCTAAAGGGCTACTTTAGGTTACTGACATTACAAAAGTAAAAGTATAAAGTTCCTATTTTATATCAAAGCTTTTATCAGTTTAAAATAGGTTAACTAAACTATCAGTTTAAAATATCTAAGATATTTTATGTAAACCACATGGCAACTACAAAGGAAAAACCTGTAGATTTTTTTTTTAAGGATTAGAATGAAAGAGTCAAAGCATGCCACCATGAAAAGTCATCAAATCACAAAGACAGCAAGAAAGGAATCAAGGAACAAAGGATCTACAAAATAGTCAGAAAATACTTAACAAAATGTCAATAGTAAGTTCTTACCTATCAATAATTACTTTAAATGCAAATGGATTAAATTCTCCAAAGAAAAGACATAGAATGGCTGAATGGATTTAAAAAATACAAACAAAAAACAAGATTCAATGATATGCTGTCTACAAGAGACTCATTTTAGCTTTAAGGACACACATAGGCTAAGAGTAAAGGGATGGAAAAAGATATTCCAAGCAAATGGTGAACAAAAGAAAGCAAGCAAACAAAAGATGGAAAAATATTCCAAGCAAATGGTGAACAAAAGCAAATGGTATCTATATTTATATCAGATAAAAATTTTAAGTTTAAGCTAAAAATGGTCCCAAGAGACAAACAACATTATAAAAGGATCAATGTTTACAAATTTAACATTGGAGAACTTAAATACATAAAGCAAATTAACTAAATTAAAAAGAGAAATAAACAATACAGTAATGGTTAGGTTCTTCAATACCCACTCAACAATGGATAGGTCATCCAGAAGAGAATCAGTTTAAAAAAAAAAATATTTGAACATAGGGCCAAATGGGACAAACACATACAGAACATTTCTTCCAATGGTGGCGGAACACACATTCTTCTCGGGTACACATGGAACATTTTGTAGAACACATTATATGTTATGCCACAAAATAAGTCTCAGCAAGTTCGAAAAGATAAAAACAGTATCAAGTATCTTTCCAACCACCATTATATAAAATTAAAAATCAGTAACAAGAAGAAAGCCAGAAAATTTACAAATGGAAATTGAACCACCTTCTGAGCAATCAATGGATCAAAGAATAATCAAGAAGGGAATAAAAACATACCTTAAGACAAAAGAAAATGAAACCACAACATACCAAACTTATGGGATGCACCAAAAGCAGTTATAGAAGGGAAGTTTGTAGTTGTAAATGCATACATCATGGAAAAAACCCTCAAATTATGATTCTGCCAGCAATTCTTATATGGGATTTTCCCCCTCACACTAAGAAATCCTCTAAGACCAGCTGGATATTCTACAATTTAAGTCAATTCAATTCTGAAATTTCTTACCTGTAGGTACCATCAGATCCCACAAACTAAGAACTCAATCCTCTAAGATGGTCCTCTTCTCCCACTGGAGATATTAAATGCAAGTTCAGACCAGCTACAGATCAAAGGTTCCAGTGACCTTCCCTTGGATTTCAATTTTCTGGAGCATCTCACAGAACTCGGAAAAACATTTTACTTACTAGACTATCAGTTTATCAGAAACAAGACAAGGATGTCCACTCTCGCCATTACGACTTAACATAGTACTGGAAATCTTAGCCTCAGCAAGCAGACAACAAAAATAAATAAAAGGCATCCAAGTTGGCAAAGAAAAAGTTTCACTATTTGTAGACAACCTGATACTCTAAATAGAAAAGCCAAAAGACTCCACCAAAAAAACTGCTAGAATACATACATAAATTCAGTGAAGTTGCAGGATATAAAATCAATTTGGAGAAAACTATTGCATTTCTATACACCAATAACAAAGTAGCACAAAGAGAAATCAAGGAATCCCATTTACAAATTGCACCAAAAACCATGATACCTAGGAATAAACCTGACAAAAGAGGTAAAAAAAAAAAAAAATCTGTACTGTGAAAACTAAGGAACACTTAAGAAATTGAAGAGCTGATGAATGCATGAAGATGTGTACATATATGCAACGAAGTATTACTCAGCCATCAAAAGGAATGAAATCTCCCCATTTGCAATGACGATGACGTGGATGGAACTGGAGTACATCATGCTAAGTGAATTAAGTCAGAGAAAGACAAATACTATGTGATTTCACTCACATGTGGAGTTTGAGAAACAAAACAGATGAACATATAGGAACAGGGAAAAAAAAAAGAGGGGGAAAGCAAACCATAAGAGACTCTTAATAATAGGGAACTGAGGGTTGATGGAGGGGGGAGTGAGGGATGGGCTAAATGGGTGATAGGTGCTAAGGAGGTCATTTGTTATGATGAACAGTGGGTGTTATATGTAAGTGATTCATCACTAAGTCCTACTTCTATATTACACCATATATTAACTAACTAGAATTTAAAATATTACACCATATATTACCAATTACACCAATATTACACCATATATTAACTAACTAGAATTTAAAAATTTGAAAAATAAAATACCAGTCTACTGTAAAAGGATATAACTTAAGAATAGACAGATGAAAGAGATGTATATGGCAATGTATATAGGAAGGAACACTGAGCTTCCAGGCTCTGATTTTACCACTCACGAATGGGGTCCACATTTTCATCAACCCAGAAGCCCTCTGAACCCCATCCTTTTGGGTTTTCACGGGAGGTTTCATTATGTAAGCACGATTAGTTATTGGCGATGAAATTCAATCTCCAGCTACTCTGCCCTACCCAGATGTCAGAGAATAGTACTGCAACTTCCAAACTTTTAATCACGTGGTTAGTTTTTCTTGCAACCAGCTCCCATTTTTAGTACTCAGCACATGTGTCATCCTTAAAACCTATTCACGTTGATGTGAACGGTGGGTATTCATCCTTTCTACCTGGCTGAGGTAGTGTAAAGAAGAGGCACCTGCACCCCAATGTTCACAACAGCAATGTCCACAGTAGCCAAATTGTGGAAGGAGCAGAGATGCCCTTCAACAGATGAATGGATAAAGAAGATGTGGTACATATATGCAATGGAATGTTACTCAGCTATCAAAAAAGATGAACATCCTATTAAGATTCTAATGACATTTTTTTTTTTTTTTTACAAATACAGAAAAAAGTTCCTAAAATTTGTATGGAACCACATGAGACCCCGAATAGCCAAAGCAATCTTCAGAAAGACTGCTGGAAGCATCCTCCTTTCTATTTCAAACTACACTACAAATCTGCAGTAATTAAAACAGTATGCCATTGGCATAAAAATGGACATAGACCAATGGAACAATCAAAAGCACAGAAATAAACTGACCTATAGATGGTCATCTAATTCTGGACAAGGAGCCAAGAATACTCAATGGAGAAAAGATAGTCTCTTCCATAAATGGTGATGGCAAATGTGGACATCCACACACAAAAAGAATGAAACTGGAGGCGCCTGGGTGGCTCTGGGTTAAAGCCTCTGCTTTCGGCTCAGGTCATGATCTCAGGGTCCTGGGATCGAGCCCCGCGTTGGGCTCTCTGCTCAGCAGGGAGCCTGCTTCCCCCCCCCCTCTCTCTGCCTACCTCTCTGCCTACTTGTGATCTCTCTCCTCTCTGTCAAATAAATAAATAAAATCTTAAAAAAAAAAAAGAAGGAAACTGTATCTTACATTACTCACAAAAATTAACTCTACATGTATTAAAGACTTATAGGAGAGACTTTGAACCATAAAAAAGAAAACATGAGAGAAAAAGATGCTTCACATTAGTCTTGGCATCGATCTGCTGGATGTTATATCGAAAGCACAAGCAATGAAGCAAAAATGATCAAGTGGGACTACATCAAACTAAAAATCTCAGCAAAGGAAAATCAGCAAAATCAGCAAAAGGAAACCATCCACAAATTAAAAAGGCAACATACAGAATGGAGAAAACGTGTGTGAATCATGTATCTGATAAAGGGTTAATCTCTAAAATGTATTTAAAAAGTCATACAATTCAACAGGAAAAAAATAATAAGCAAACAATACGAAGAGACTTTTTTTTCCAAAGAAAGAGTACAAATGGCCAACGCATACATGAAAAAGTGCTCAACATTACTAATCATCAGGGAAATGCAAATCAAAACCACAATGAGCTATCTCACACCTGTCAGGATGACTATTCTCAAAAAGACCAGATGGTCTTTTGGTGAAGATGTGGAGAAACAGGAACCCTCATGCACTGTTGGTGGGAACATAAACTGGAACAGCCACTATGAAAAACAATATGGAGATTGACTCCTCAAAAAATTAAAAATAGAACTCTATATGATCCGGCAATCCTATTTCTGGATATATATACTCAAAGGAAATGAAAAGAGGATATTGAAGTGATATCTACATTTCCATGTCTATAGCAGCATTATTCATAACAGACATGGAAACAACCCCCCTTCTCTCACACACACACACATATATGTATAAAAACAGTATTTGATGAAGACATTGAGAAATGAGCCCACATTGACTACTGATAGAAATGTAAAATGGTGCAGTCCATTTGGAAAATAGTCTGACAGTTCCTTAAATGTTTAAATAAAGAGTTATGACCTAGCAATTCCATTCCCCAGAATTATTCCTATATATTCAAGAGAAGTGAAAAACATTCATCTGGGCCCCTGGGTGGCGCAGTTGGTTGAGCGACTGCCTTCAGCTCAGGTCATGGTCCCGGAGTCCCGGGATCGAGTCCCACATCGGGCTCCCAGCTCCATGGGGAGTCCGCTTCTCACTCTGACCTTCTCCCTTCCCATGCTCTCTCTCACTCTCTCTCTTTCCTAATAAATAAATAAAATCTTTAAAAAAAAAAAAAGAAAAACATTCATCTATACAAAAACCTGAACACAGATGATCATAGCAATGTGATTCCGACAGCCAAAAGGTAAAAATAATCCAGTGCCCATAAACTGCTTAATGAATAAACAAATGCAATATATGTGTGCAAAGAAATATCTGGTTGTAGAAGAAAGTATTGATACATGATACAACATGGTTGGACCATTATGCTAAGTGAAAAAAGGCAGTCACAGAAGACCACATATTGTAGGATTCCATTTAAATGAAATATCGAGACTAGACAAATTTCTAGATTGAGAAAGTACATCAGTGGTTGCCTAGGGCTGGAGCGGGGGAGGGTGGGGAATGAAGAGTGAGCGCCAATGAGCATTAGGGTTTTGTGGAGGGGAGATGCAATTATTCCAAAATGGATTGTGATGATGATTGCAATACTCTGAGTATACTAAAAAGAAAGAACATTGAATGGAACATTTTAACAATTATATGGGATATAATTTATATCTCTTCAACACCATTACTTAAAAAAAAAATGATCTCTCCAAATAATATCTTAAGTTTCCATCAAGTTCTCCAAAGCATTAATGAGAAAGAAAAGCAGACAAGCATATTTGGTTAAGAGGTAATAATCCTATTATTTCAAGCAAAAAGTAAACCTCTTACAAGTCCAGACGGAAAAATCTAGATTACTTACCAAGGAAAAGCAGACTGGCATCAAATTTCTCTTTCTTAATTCTAAACACAAGAAAATGAACTAAAAATCTTGTTTCTAGGGTTGGGGGCTGATGTACGTGGACTCCTACAGAAGCAGATATCTAACCCATTCATACACAGGCTCATGCTGAAAGCAGTGACCTGATAAATTCTTCTACCTAGGAAATAAAAGACTTAAAAAAATTAATATCCTAAAGCACGGGGAAGTATCACAGATAAGAATGGGCATAAAGCTTTGTGGGATGGGCTATGAACCTGAAAAAACTGACTGAGTTACAGGAAGCCAAGCAGTGGTCCAAAGGGGTTTTAATGACTGTGTACGGCTCGTTTATACACCGAATTTACGTATCGTGGCACCTTCATTATCCTACCGGCTGTCTATGCCTGAGAGCCATTGTGTGCCAGGTACTACATTGCCTTTCATAATCTCTTCATTATTTCAGTAACACTATGATGGGAACATCGTCTCCCTACTGCTTGGGGCAGGGTTTCTCAGCCTCTGCACTGTTAATGTGTGAGGCTAGATAACTCTTTATTATGAGGACCTTGGGAGGTTTAGCTGCCTCTCTAGCACTAGATGCCAGTCGTGTCTGCAGACGTTGCCAAATGTCTCCTGGGGACGAAAACTGACCCCAGTTTGAACCTTTGGCTTCGAGTGATCAAGCAATTTACCCAGTTCAAAGCCAGACCTGCGTGACTCCCAAGACTGCTGCGGAATAAAGAACTGGTAGCAAATTTATGGAAAGAAGCGTTCCAGAATTCCGGAGTCCTGGTCTCATCTTTGTACCGTGACTAACAGCTTTTTAACCCTGGCTAACAGTGCTGCATCCTGCTTCTGAGGCCCTTTCCAGCAGAGGGTTATGTGAGCAGTTGGGTTTAGAGAACGAGAAGCTATTTGGGTTGATGCTCTGGGCGGTCTACAGCTGAACCACTCAGGAGAACAAAGCTGCTTTGAACTCACTACTTCAGCTACATCAAACAGGGGTCCTCTGAACTCTTGAAGGGCTCTTAATATGATTTCAGTCTCCAATAAGGCCTGAGTCTTCTTTCCTTAATTAGGCAGACTGGCCAGTTAAAACGATAGATTTTCCTATGGGTAATATCGTGATCCGGCATTATTCTTCATATTTACACAGACCCCAAGAACAACGTGAAAACATGAATGGCACAAGTACCAATGAAGAGGTTATATGGGTCCCTTCTCCAGGTCACCTATGACACTCCGAGGCCAAATAATTTTCATATTTAGCTTAAGCCAAAAAAATTCAGGATGATAAATATGGGCTTTTAAAAATCCTATCATGCTTTCTAAGACTAAAGAAATCCCTACTAATTCATAGTAACTATAAAGATGTTTCCTCAAAATCATCGACCATGTTTTAGGAAATGTAGCTTTATGCTTTCCTGAGCTTAATAATGTCTACCAATAACTACAAAGGGGGTCCCAGGGGATAGCCAACAATAATGGTTTTAATAAACATAGAAGACTTTTTGAAATGGCGTATTTAAATTTTTCATTGACGTTAAGTTTTAGACCTCCTCTAGTTGGACGATCAGAAATTCCAAATTTGAATGTTGGATTTCATTGGTTTTTATTTCAAGGTTTTTTTTTTCCTTATACCATATGTTTGTTATGATATGGACATCCCCTCCTTTTATTAGTGTAGGCAATAAGGAGTTTAAGATTCACATTTCTAAACAAATTGGTGAGTGTGTTCATTAGACTCTAGTCTATCTGCCAGGTGTTACTCTGGCCGTGAGCCACTCACTCATGATAAAGAGCTTTATTTCTCCACTGGAAATGGACAAGCACAATTACGGCATGTTACAAAATACCCAAGTTAACCTCTCCGACACCAACATGACACAGAGTGAAAAACGAAAGTTAAACCTGAGATCTACAATAAGATTAGGATTTCAACCATATTGTTCTAAAAGGCTAAAGACAAAGGATGAAATTAGGCACATTTGGGCCTCATTAGGCAAGACAGGACACCCAAACTTCCTTGTTTGGGGACTTCTTCAGCAGGATAAAGAGAATGTAATTCATTCATTAAAACACCCAATCGGTACTACAAAACCATTCTCATCCCTCCCCTCAATGAGTATTTTTTTAATCATCTTTCCTTTATGCCAGACACAGGGCTTGGCTCTCAAGCAAGGGGTGTCCAGCTGCTCTGCAGCCTCTGTCATGTTTTTTTGTGTTTTTTGGGGTTTTGTTTTTGTTGTTTAATTTCACGAGCCTCTTCTTCCACCCTTTCAGTGGTTAGAGATGTTTCCTTTCCCTTTAAGTTCTTTAGGAGACATACCTAAACCTTACATATTAAATGGCCCTAGGGAAGGATTCTCTAATACTTCCCTTATTAACAAGAGGTCCCACAGGGCGTGATGGCTCTACAGTCCACAGGGGGATGCCCCACATTGTTCTTATCCTTGGTGCACACATACCCTCTGATCTCAGAGGGTAGCAGAGAAAGCCCACTTTCCACCAATTCCTTAATCCTGAACAAAAGCCACAATCTGTGATAGCATAATTTGTTATACTTGATAGAAAAAATGATGTTGCTTCTATGAGATACTCCAGAAGAAATCTCAATTGATTATCATTAATAAAATTATAATATACATATATTACATATATATTCAGGTCAAGAGTCCCAACAGCCTTCAAGTATCTCCACTGATCTCAAACGCTGCTTGAATAATCCTTGATAATACATTTTGGCGGACTTAACCCCCCCCCCCCAAAAAGTCTTCACTTCCAAGCTTTTTATTTTTGTTTTTGTTTTTTAAAACTTCATATGTAAACTATGTAATCTGAAGCTTAAAGTAGTCAATTCTGATAGGTCGATTCATTGTTCCCTTGATTCCTCTTATTCTTCTGTCATACCTCCCCACCATATTCCCTACAGTTTCTACTGCTTGGCTGGTACATTACTGGAGTCATTAAGACAAAGATCGCATAACCAACCCATTTTCAATTAATTTGTTCATTCATTTAATCAAAATATATTAAGTGCTTTGATATGCTATCACTATGCTAGGCATAGGAAATGCAAAGATGACAATTTTTCATTCCTCCATGAATTTACCAATCTATTTGGGGAGAGGGACAAAGATATAGAGAATATACTATGCTAAATGCATGGATCCGGTGAGGAAAAGGTGCTATTTGAGCCCAGCCATGAAACATCCAAGCCAACCTCAAATGTTTACGGAACTGAATCTAAAAGACAAGTAGGAAGTCAACAAGCAAAGGGGCTTGAGGAAAGTGAGGAGGCAATTGTGCCAAGACCTGGAATTTTGGAAGGGGAAGGAGCTTGGGTCCACAGGTCCATGGAGTGCGAGGTGGGGAATGGCAAGAGATAATGCAGAAGCAGCAGATCCGGTGGGACCTTGTATGGAAACAAAAAGGAATACTAGAAGGATTTTGACTGGATGACTGATGTGACCAATTTGCATGTTAGTAAGAGTTGCAAAGATGGACACAAGTAGCAAGCATGGCTGTTGCCTCCCTAGTATCAATTTTCTGCTTGTCTCTTAACAGTATTTACAGGGAACAGTAATATTTCTACTTAAAAATGATACTTCCTGGCCTTTGCAAACAGAGCTGCTCCAAAAGCTGTAAATAAAGGTTTTTGGTTAGGGCTTCTGGGAAAGCTCTATTAAAAAGGGACTGATTAGACCACAAATTCTTTTGCCTTTGCTATCTTCCTTCTTGCAGCTACCTGGAATGTGGATGCAATGGCTCTGGCAATAGTGTCTATCTTGCTATCATGAGGCAGTCCTGAGGAAGGAAGCCACACGCTGAGAATGTCCAAACAGAAACAGAATCAGTCCTATTGTTATGGAGCTGCCATACTGGCCCTAGAAGTCTGTTTAGCTCCAGATCTCCTTTATTTGAGGGAAAAATACAGATGTATTGTTTAAGTTGCTGTAATGTGCATCTTCTATTATAGGCAGCAGAAAGTCATCATAACTAGTAAGGAGGGAAAACAAAGCTAGAAGAGATGCACTGATAGTTTTCTGTATGAAGCTAGGTTGTAGAGACTCAGTAGTAAAGGGATGGAGGAAAGTGGATGGATTAGGGAAATATGAAGTTTAATGAAGCTTAATGATTTGTGGCAGGTGTTGAGGGGAATGGAGTTACACGTTCCTGGCTTTAGAAAATAGGAGTGCTAATCATTATCTGTTTACAACAAACTTTCAAAGTGTTTGATACTAAAACTTAGCCAATTTGAAAAACTCAATCTCTCAGATGTGTGTTCAACTTTCAACCATGCTCTCTCCCAAAAAACATGCAATAAATTCCATTAGTTACTAAGCAAACTTTTGAATTCATCTCATCAAATCACATCCCCGAGCAGTTTGAAATCTACAAGTCTAACTTCAAGGGAAAATTATTTTAGCTATTTTCCTCAAAAATTAGGGGTGCTATGAAAATTCCATGGTGGAATTCCTTTCCACAATTCTGTTTAAGAAAAAAAAGTTTAGGTAAGCTCTCTACCCAATGTGGGGCTTGAACTCACAGCCCCAAGATCAAGAGTCACATGCTCTATGAACTGAGGCAGCCAGGCACCCTTTCCCTGTCCCTTTTTAAGTAAAATGTAAATTAGTTGGGGAAAAGATTAGAGACTGTAGTTTAATAAATCCTACATTCTTCAAAGAAAGATATCTATCCTTCAACAGGTAAGACATTTTCATGTACATAAATCTACACATTGTTATAGCATTTACAGTCCTCCAGGGAGGCACATAAATTCAGGGAAAATGCAGAAAACTGGTATGGGTTTCACATGTTTCTTCTATTCCTAAAACTCCCAACCTGACGTGGCTTAATTCTACACATCTTTTGACCGAACTCAACATGTTTTATGAAGCCCATTCTTAACACTAAACCTGGAAGCAGTTCTGATTTCTCCAAATTTATATGCTTTTAAGACTTTATTAGATATCTTTACCCAATAGATTTAACTGGGCCAATTAAATCAATGAGGAATATTGTACATACACATAAAACCAATTATCTGAGTGAAGAACTCGCTCTGACCTAGAGTTTTTCTTTTCTTCCATTTTTGAAAAGAAAATTTGCTTTTGACACTGCAGCCAATTCTTCATTTTTTGTATTACCTATAGAGGCACCAACTACATTGAAACTTTTGGTTTCCCTATCATTGTGGAGCTATCACCCATTGTAGTTGTTTTATTTTGCAATCTTATAGGAGATTGAAAGAAGACATTGGAGAGCCAAGTGTTTACTCATTTCATTGCCTGAACTGGAAAGATAATAGGACAGGAGGTATAGAGTCGCAACTTAGAGTAGCCACTTTGAAAAGTCTAAGAGGAACCGCTGACCATTAATACTGCACAAGGTACTGAAAAGTCATTTCATACTTAATTCGAGTTTTTATTGAGCATCCTCCCCGTTAGATGTCATATGAGGGGCTGTGGCAGTGGCATCCTGGAGCCAGCTCTGTCAGGTGGCAAGAGTTTAAATTTCAGAAATTTTTGATCCAGTTGTTAGACCACTGGTAACTTGAAACTGGCCAAAGTTAGAGTATTTATAGTGCAAAAATTGGCGAACACTACAAATCAAGGCATTCTACTTTCAAGGATCCAGTTCACTATCATGCCACTAGAAATGTGATCATTAGTCAGATGCATTCTGAGTCCTCAGGAGTTTGCTTCTTAGTTTGGGGATAAGAAAAGTACAACAAGGATCAGAACACAGGGTACCATGTACTGAGCTACAATCCACATGTTATGCTGCCCAAGGCATAACCCAGAGCAGCACCACATTAAAAGAAAATATCCTAGTTGCCTGCCTTCTAAGAACATGATACACACCCAAAGACATAGAATAAAACAACTCTTAGTAGAACACTTATCTTCGACACTGATAGACTAGGGATTCTGAAATTCTCTGATTGCAAGTTAGATAATAATTTTGCATCACACTCGCTTTTAAATGAATGGACAGTGAATTACAGGAAAAAGAAATCCCTTGAGGTCGTGATTCAGAGGTAAGGAGGGAAGGGAGACACACTCATCACCATAGTGGCCTCTATAGATAATTACCTTGCTAAGTCTAGGTTTTAGGTACATGCTTAAAAATAAAATGAGGTTAAAAAGTAACCTCTTCTGATCTTCTACAATCATAAACTAGCCCCCACACAGAAGTCATATAGCACATTTTTGGCCCAAAACTTCAAGAATTCTACTTAATATGGACCTGAGTCTGATTGATCCCAGATCTCTGGTGAAAACAAACAAATCCTCTCCAGAGAAATGCAACCCGGGCCTCAGGGAAATTTCAGGAAGTGTTCTCAAAAGTTTAAGTTTCCAAACCAACAATCACAACACATAA
>CM052797.1:9070139-9138697 GCA_028533885.1 Nasua narica
GGCTTTGAGATGCAGTAAAGTTATTTGTAATCAGTTTTATCCATTTTTGTTTTTAAGCATTGCTGTGGCAGATTCGGAACAGTCTTTAGGGCTGATCTTTCACTATTGAAGCACTATCCTTTTTATAATGCAATTATTTGTCATGTCTCTTAGGAAGTTTTTCCATTTTAGGTGATGGAAATAAAAACTATTTTTGGCCCTGTGTAAGCTATGGAAATTGGCCTACTCCTTTCTGGTGGCTTTTTTGGTCTCAATTTCTTTGTATGGATTTGCAGATCCATATTCAGTTGACTCAAAGGGACCTATCAGAAGAGCTTTAGGGCTCTTCTCTTTTCAATTGCCTTCTTTCTAGCATTTTGCTCCACAAATTCTAGCTTCCTTGACTTTTCTGAACCATAAACTTAGCCAAATTGCTAGACTGTGTTTCCCTTCCTTATACTATGGTCTGAAAACTTTATACAGTCAACTATGGTACTTAAAGGGCTAACTTTGTCTTTTTTTTTCCCCCCTTGCTCTCAGTGATCATTACACCATGCTCTCTTCTAATATCTGAAAAAACATCATTACATTTTTAGTATGTTCCATTTTCTAGTATTAGGTAGCAGAACAAATTTGGTCCTTTTTCTTTCATCATTCTTCTAGCATACTGAATTTTAAGTGACTATGGAAAATAAAAAACCAGAAGTAGGAAAGATACTCTTGAAGAAGAATCACCAAATCGGTTAAGTTTTCCTACTAGATGCCAAGACTTGTTATGAATAATAATTAAAACAATCTGGTTGTGATAAATGGGAAAATAAATAAAAATCTAAAAAACTGACCAAATGTCTATAGAAATTTAACATCTCTGGGAAAAGAATGGATTATTTAATAGGGTTTACTACCAATCTGAGAAAAAGGAATTTAACCCTACTTCATACCATATATCCAAATCAAGTTCAGATATGGTAATGACTCTTGCACTTATGCGCAGGTAGTGTGAGATAAATAAGCACATTGTTCATGATAACAAGGCAGAAATAACCAAGCACTCATCAACACAATGGACAGGTAAGTGTGGTACAGTCAGTTACAGAAAGGAATATGCAGAGCTACAAATAATTATAACTATACTCAAAAGTGTGGATGAATCGGAAATATAATTTAAGTGAAAAAAAAATCACAATATAAACAGTATGATACCATTTCTTATGAAGTACAACCTAAGGAAAAATGAAATACAGATACTTTGAAACACATGCACGTGTGATAAAAGTATAATGAAGCAACGTACTGATAAAGATTTCAGACTAGTGGTTACTCTGTGGGGCAGGGAGGGGGGTGGAGATCAGGGGGACAGACAGGGTGATGGGACTGGAGAAGAACAATGAAGAGTTTGGAGGGTTTTTATAATGCTTGGTTTAAGCTGAGAAGTGAACTTAAGAGTATTGCATGATTATGTTTCAAAATTTAAAATGCTATATTACATTTTGCATAATAAGCTTCATGAGACTGTAAAAAAAAAAAGAAAAGAAAAAGAAAGAAAAAGACAATTGCCATAACCTCGTCCTGCAACTTCTAGGAGCCTCTCACACAGCTGGTGTGAAGTTCTCTCATTTCGGATTATCTTCCCACGCTGTTCCAGATTACTTCTACTGCCTCCCCTTCTTTGCATAAAACGCTCGGAACTCAAATTCCTCCGCCCCCCTACCGACACTGCAGAAAGTAGCCCCTCTTCAGTTTAACTGCCTTCCTTTTACAAATTTGCCCTGGACATGCTCAGGGTGGGTAAAGAGGTTTTCCGACGGCACTGGCAGACTGTTAGACGGAGGGAACAGGTAATGCTATGCTCTAAGCATACATGTTAGCAATTACAAAACAAAGAGAGTACCCCAGAGAAAACAAATAAGGGATATTTTTTTACCCATAGAAGCCTGGCTTCGGGTGAAGATAAGGCTTTGCGGAGAAGGCAGCATTAGGACAGGACTTTGAAAAGCGGGTAGAATTTTGACAGGTGAGACCATGACCATTCTTCGCAGAGAGAAATATCATCATGAGAGAACACCACAGGGCTTTGACTTTTGGGGGTTGACTCGTTCGTAGGAGAAAAAGGAAGGGAAGAACAATTGGATTGAGATCACGGCATGAAGTCAGGATGGCATATATCTTTCTTCTTTAGAACGAGAAGCCATTGGGGGTTGTTGAGTCAATACCGGCATGACCGGGGCTCTCTATGAAGATTTAAATAATGACTCTTGAGGACTTGCCATGAACAAGGCACTGCATGTGTCTATAAGGTGGGGGCGCAAAAAAACAGAAAAACTTATATACCACCTCTGCCTTACTGACTCCTAATCCAGTTGGAGTTAAAGGACATAATCAAGGGGGCAGGGAAAAACAACTGGACGGTTTTCCAGGCTCTGAAACAGGTCTCTAGAGTATGGTTTTCCTTATATGGTTATATGGTTAGAATCAGCGTGACTAACCAGCCAAGTGCCCAAATTAAAATACAGAGTCAGATCCTCAATCCCTGCCTTGCTCAGCACACGATAAGTTGAGTTGAGTGATAATTAGGCGGCATAAAGCTAGGGGAGAGGTCATTACCAATTCTCAGGAAATACACATACCCTTTTGTAGGACTAACCACTGGATTTGTAGCTCCAAGTCCGTAGACCCTATTTCTGAAGTACAGACCACAGAAATGCGCATGGCCATATGGTGTGTTGGAGTGCAATGTCCAGTCGAGGACGGATTTGCCTTTGCTGGCCAGTAAGCTCCAAGGAAGGAATTTGCCAGTCTTTCTACCAGAGAAGCAGCAGGTCATTGATGCTGAGTGTGCCACACAGAATCGTCTATGCATCTCCTCAGCCTGATCTTCCAATTGCCTGTATTGTGAAACCCCTCATCTATCAATCCGGATAAATGCACCAACCTGCCTCAGGGGTGGCGAGGTGATCCATTTATGTTTATCGCTGAATACTGACTGGGATCTTGGTGGCACGGAGCACGCAGGGCCTCTCTTCCTCTCCCCTTATCCGTCATCCCCCAAGCTCCAATACACCCTATTGAAAAGGAAGAGGCTGCCAAGATAAATGCTAAAATTATATTGTGTTTCATCCTCCTTTCGAAGCAATGAGATCATTTAACATGAAATGTAATTTAAAAGTGCGATGGGTTTTTTTTTTTTTCCCTTTTCCCCTCCCTTGGTAATAGGTTCAGACTCCGTGCACAGCTGACTGACACATCAGTAACAGGTACAAAGTGAAGCCTATTCCTTTCAGGAAATGAGTGTCCGCTGGGAGAACCGGACAGAAAACAGCAATGGCGGGGGTCTTTGAAGAGTGCCTGTGCCTTGAGTTCATCTCCCAAAAGGTTTGGGATACATTACTCTAGCTCCACACAAAGTCGGTTTCCCGGCAAAGAGGAGTTTTAAAATACATGCCTATGAAGCAAACTCCAGAATGAGACACCGAGAAGGAGCTCAAACCACATTCCTTTTCCTTCTAGAAAATTTCAGAAATTCCCTTCACCCCCTTAAAAAAAAACAAAAACAAAAACAGTAAGCTTTCCTTCCAGACTCAGAAATTCAGAGCTGATTCTGATTCAAAGTTGCCAGATACGTTTAACAGTTTCAGGCGTGTTTGTTACCCTTCACGGGATGGCACAGGGGGAATTGGCAACACCAGGCAAGGCTGGAAATGTAATCTTCTGGAAATTTCCACATTCAAGATGAAGTTACACTTCCTAAGACAGTTAGGAGTTTTAATTTCAGGTATTTAAGAAGTGGTCATTGTAAAATAAAATATTAGCAGGGCTCAAAAAAAATAGAGCTAGAACATCCCAGCCTCTGGTACAAATGGTACATGAGATGTGTGATTTGTTACAAACATCTGTAGACGATGACATCTTCTATTGCTATAATTTAAATATATGGTCAATATGAAGATTAGTGCAGTCAAACAAAATCAGCTAGAAATACAAATGCTAAGTAAGTTAAGAGATTGGATTTTGGCTCGCTTCATTATTTTGAGTGTGTTCTAGATTTATTTAACTCTCAAAACCATATAGTAGGCGACAGGTAAAGAGCCAAATGCCTGTTTTCCTGGCTTTTGCAGAAATGGGTTGGGCAGTCTTGAGCAAGGTGTTTACCTCTTTTGGCCTTATTTTTTTCCTCAGGTATAAAAGGGAGTTATTAGTGCCTAACTTATAAGATACTTATGCAAAGACCTGGTATTTTTTAAAGCCCACGTTTTTGTTTTTTTAAAGATTTGTCTGAGAGAGAAAGAGAGAGAGAGAATGCCAGCAAGGGGAGCAGTAGAGGGAGAGGGAGAAGCAGGCCCCCCACTGAGCAGGAAGCCCAATGCAGGGCCTAAATCCCAAGACCCTGAGATCACGACCTGAGCTTAAGGCTGACGCTTAACCGACTGAGCCACCTAAATGTCCCTAAAGCCCATGTTTTTAAGAAGTATTTTAAAATGCCCGATGGAGCCTTGTTTTTCAATATGTGGCCCATAAAGCAGCAGCATCTGTATCACCCAAGAATTCATTAGAAATGCACTCTGAGACCTCACTCCATATCTCATCAGTATCTGCATTTGAAGAAGACTCAGGTAATTCACATCACTCTTAAAATGCAGATTCTGATTGAGGTCTGGAGACAGCCTGAGCTTCTGCATTCCTAACAGCTGGCCATCCAGGGACTACACTTTGGGCAGCAGGGTTTAAAGAATGTCTAATAGCCTGCAGCAGTGGTTTTCAAAGTTGGCACATGAGGATCACCCAGTAGGCTCTTCAGCCATGGATGAATCAGCCCCTAGAGCTTCTGATTCAATAGGAGGGTGAGACCCAGTGGGCAGTTCTAACACGTTCCCAGGTGATACTGATGCTACTGGGATCACATTTTGAGCATCACTGGCCTACAGACTTGAGTAGAAAAGAACAAGCGATTAACTATGACAGAATAAGGAAAAACAAGACAGACACTGTATGATTTTTAATTATAATCTGTGGGTTATGACATCTCAAAGGAAATGCACAGGAGAAATTCTTTTATGGAACTGGAAGTGTTCTCCATTTGCCAGCTATCACTGACAGTAAAAGACTGTCCCCCATCAAACCACTTCTTCCTTCCTAGGTGGCAAGTTCCATAAGCAGCAGCAGGTCCTTGGAGCTCCTGACCTGTCCCAGTTGGTTCCAGTTACAGAAGAGGCTACCAGGCTTTAGAGAGGAACAGGTTAATTTGGAATGGAAAAGGGAGGAGATTGAGAAGCACGGGGGAGGCAGTGATCAAACTATAGGCATAAATGAGCAAACGGGTAGGCACGTTTCAGCGATTCAGCCAAGTGGTTGTGTCCCTAGTATCCACCATGTGTTATTTATATCCCACTGCATTCCAAAAAGGTTTAAAATGTTTTGAAAAGGCATCTCATCTTTATCAACCTCAAGGTGGCAAATTTTGGAATATTAAGTGACCATGGTGCTGGATGGACAATACCAAGAGCCACCATCATTGCCCTTAGTTGGCAGCAGAGATATGACGCAGGTGCCACCCTTTTGCAGAGAGGCAGTTGTCTCCACCGAGGATGGATTATGCAAGGCCCGGCCAGTCTAGTCCCCAGGGTCCCAGCACTTCAGTGCAAACTTCCCCTCAGATTTAAGACGGCCCTAACACTCCCTGGGGTCATGCAACCCAGCCGATGTTCAATAAGGCTTTGTACAAAATAAATAAAAATAAAGGTTTATGATACTTCAGAGGGTAGCCACCCCATCTCATGAAGAAAAGCTGACCCCCAGAATTGAGGGGTCAAATAAATGCAAATGATAATTTAAAAATCTTATAGAATCCATTCCAAGAAAATAAGGTACACAATTAAAGTTGCAGACTATTAGAACTTAGTGCCCGTCATTTAATCAGTAGAATACTACACAGCCACTAATAATTAGATCTTCGAAACCAACTGATAATTATAGAATTATGGCAACATTTTTAAATTAAAAGGATATGGCATTTCATCTAGGGCCTAATTATAGCTCTATTTCTAAAATTCTGAACCCAAGAAGCACCCAAAAGAAAACCGTGTAAACCGTGGGCACGTTAGTTGTGTTTGCAGTATAGTACACTTTCAAAACTTGTTTCCCCCCCCTAATTTGTTTAATAAGTCTGCACAAAATTCTTAACGCAAAATGAGCTATTTTCAGAAGTATGCCTTTTAAACTACGCTATTTTAATGTTAACAACTTTAAGAGTAAAAAGGAAGATATGAAATTTTACTCTAATTACAGTCATCCTAAAATACCTACATGTTAAAAAACAGAACGCATTAACGGTGATTGCTTTTATTGAGACTTAGGGCAATAGACGGGGGTAGTTCCCTGGTCGCCAAATTTACTCAGCGCGGTTTAGAATGAAACAAATGTAAAAATATAATGGGGACGTGAAGGTTTCTCTGAGTAGATCTGCAGCTTACTTAAAATGAGATGTAAACCACAGCTAGCTTTTGGGCTTCTCTTACTGAAGGGCTGGCCCGGGAGAGGCCACATCCAGGCCTCTCCCGGGCAACCCCATTGCCTGAGCCTGTGCTCGCACATGAGAGGAAGTGTGGACGGGAAGTTCATTTTTCTTCTCACACGGATGTGAGCCCAGCAGTAGAGCAGGCCTCACTTCTCAGAGCTTGGGGAGTGGTCACAGGCCCGTGAACCAGAGTCCCGTCCCCTGATTCAAAGGCCAGGCTAGGTTCCTGGCAGCCCCACTCCCATGGCCATTAGCCAACATGGCTTTGTGCCCATGAGATATGTAACATACCAGCTTCGCGTGTCAAGTGACCACATACCTAAGGCTCAGGACAAGAGTAGAAAACAGGACTACTTTTAACCAACCATGCCGAAGCAGGCCTCTTGTATTTAACAGTCAAGATCCCATCTGGTGACTCCTTGTAGGGCTCTTTGTAGTTACCCAAAAACAAAAGCTTCTCTCACCCTAAGTCCTACAGTTCTAGGAATTTTGCCAGTCACCTTGAGAAAATTGAACTCTTTCTCGTATTATGAGCCCCACGGAGATGTTAGAATGTGTTCATCCCAGTCTCCAGACGGCTTTCTCTAATGATTCATCATGCCGCATAGCAAATCACTTACTGAAAGCACGCACGAGGACCAGAAATTCATTCGTGCGCCCATTCAAATATTAAGTGCCTTCTGTGTGCAAACATGCCAGGTGCTGTAGGTAAAGTGCTACGTAAGACACAGTAGCCATCCTCAAAGAGCCCAAAGCCTAGATTCAGAGACAAAAGCAAAGACAACGTTTCAATAGACAAGACCCTCTAGGAGGTCAACATTAAGAATTAGAGGCAGAGGGCCTGGGGACAGAAGACTTGTTGGAGGAAACAATGTCTAAACTGTAAAGGGAAGGACAGGTAGCAGTTAGCCTGGCAAAGGGGAGGGCAAGTAAAGTGGGAAGGGGAAGAACTTTCTAGAAAGAACAACAGGGTCAAAGGCGTAGAAAGACAAGAACATGACCTGTTCATGAGACCTTTTAGTACAGCATCATAGCAAAGCAGAGTTCAAGAGCGAAGTGATGAAAGACAGCTCGGGAAGTAAACAGAGGGGGGCAGAGGTCGTAAAAGCTTTGTAAGCCATGTTGTCATGGTAGCGTGTTTCAAAGCTGCCTGCCTCCCGCCCCTGCCCATCCTGCAAGTGGGGGAGGGAGGGGGGGAATGTTGGTCAAATCCCAGGACACATCTGGGCCGATATAATTGGTGTGGAGCCTTTCCTGTAGATGCAGTGAGCTTGAAATGGTCCAGCCTATTGGCACAGCTCTTAGACTAGACTATTCGCCATTCTGCTCATTGAAAACTTTTTTGAAACCGGCCCCTTTCTCTTGGATCCTTTTTTTCCTCGGAGTGTCTAGTGTCCAGGGGATGCCTGGAGCTGTCTCCCAGTCTAGAAGATCCCTGCCCTGTAGAGGCCGAGCGTGAACTCGGGCGGAACCCAAAGGAAAAGAGGCAACCTCCAGACTTACACCTGTCTGGCCTCTGCTCAGGGAGCTTGGGCTGGTTGCCGGGGTTCGCTGAGAGCTACAAATATTTGTTCATCAGGTAACACACAAAACCGGATGCAGAAAAGGCAGCTAAGGGAGTTGGTGTACGAAATAATGGGCTGTATGGCTTGTGAATATACGAAAGCTGAAGGACTGCTTAGACCTTTCTTGGAGAGTGATTATGACAAGGAGATCATACTAGAATCTGCCTCCAGGTAGATACGTAGGAAAGGCATTCTTCCTCCCCTTCATCACTGAGCTCTAAAATTCACAAAAACTTGGCCAATTAATGTCAGCTTTGGGGGTTAGCTACCATTCACAAGAGGGGCCCTAAAGAGAATAACAGATGTAAATATTCGGTGGCGGGCAGGTAATTGTACCCTGAGCAGACAGTTAAGGCCTATTCTTTGTTGGGCATTGTGCAAGGGCTTCCAAACCAAGGAAATACTTTGCCCTTGGGAAGCTTGTCAGTCCAATGCTGAGAGAAACCCGCACAAATGACATGACTGGTACCCTGAAATACATGCATGTAAAGAGACATGAGATGTAACAACTTGAAGAGGCACCCCTCCCTCCCAGGTGGGAAAGTTCTAGAAGGCTTCATGGAAGAAGGGTCATTTGAAGGACAGTAGGCTTGGGATTCTGGGATAAATGGAATAGAATGAGCCAAGGTGGGGGGAAGGAAACATGAAAAAGAACCATTCTGTTTGGATTGCACAAGGGCTATGTCCAATGTCAGAACCAAAGGAGGGCAGCTAGAAGGTTCCATTGGGATCAACTGATGGCAGGTCTAGAGGGCCAGCCTTTCATGCCTACTCCAACCTGCTCTAGCCGGGGCACCTGAGGACACTACAGCAGGACTGGATGTCGTGGGTAAACGGTTTCAGAGAAATACGACTGCCAGTTTTGCACAAATTTGCACTTTTGGTGCTGCGTGAAGCAGTGCCAAGCCAGGCCTCCCACCACGGACATTTAAAGAACTGCCCTATTTCCATCCTTGGTAGCTGCACACCTGACCCCCCTTTCCTCATCACATTCCAGAACACTGCTCTCACACTCCCCAGGGTTGACCCACCCCAGGCAATATGGCCGAAGACCCAATTAAGATCCAGGACTCAGAATCTCAGCACCCTGTAACAGAGCAGGCCCGGGATGAATAATTAAGAAAGGCAGCCGCACTCCTAGCCTCTGCGTTGGCAGAATCAGGGTAACAGCTGTGGAAGAGCAGCACCTGCTTCGTTTCTGCATCCTCTATGTGCTCTCCACACCCTTTTCTGCGAGGAGACCAAAGTAACCCATGTGTGCCTTTATGAACAAGCCACGATTCAAATATTTTTCCTAACGGACTTTTCATCCCCTCGTGTTTCCATGTCCGGGTGTTCACTGCTCTTACAGCCTCACTAGCCTATGGCCAATTGATGTCATAGTCATATGTTTAGAGAACACACATCTCCCCACCCCAGGCCCAAACAGTCCTTACTGACGATCACTTTTTCTGCCCCTGTCGATCCTCTTCACGTCTGTATTCCATCGGGTAAAAGGAAGGCCCTCCACCAGGAATGGTGATTGACAGAATTAGGAGATAGATTTCCAACTGAATGCCTCGTTAAACGCACGTAACCGACCCCAGATAAAATGACACATTGCTGATAAGGAACCATTGGCCCCATGCGGTCGATTCCAAGGAGAAACATTCTGTGACCAAATCTCCAACATTAGCAATAAGAAGGCACTCACCTTTAAAAGTCAGCCAATGAAATCTAACAGGAAGTAGGATGTTGAAGAAAATCAATATTATTGGCAGATTTAAGCTGTCTCACTAGAGACTCAGGTTCTTTGAAGCCCTCATTGCTGATGAGGTTTTCACTTGAAAGTAAATTGTATGAAAAACAGAGAACATTTCCTTCTGACAGAAACAATTATAGTTAAGGTCTCGGTGAGTCAATAAAATCTTATTCACCCATAATTACACTGACGAGCACTACTGTCAAACCACAGCGCTCACTGTTCTAGAACACAGTTTGCTTTCCTTCCTCTTTCCCTGGATGCCCCCCACATAGGTTTACTTATCAACTTCTACTTTATTATCAAGACTCAGAACAGGTAACTCTTCCTCCATGAAGCCCTCCTTATAACCTCAGACAAAAGAAAAATTCTCTCCCCTCCTTTATGCTCCTGGAATCATTTTTAAAGATATAATTAACATATGACTAGTTTCAGGAATACAAAATAATGATCCAATATTTGTATGTATTGTAAATATTCACCATAAGTCTCGTTAATATTCATTATCAGTCACAATTTTTCTTATGAGAACTTAAGATCTATTCTCTTAGCAACTTTCAAGGACACAATACAGTATTAATTCTAGTTCCGTACGCTGTCTTCTCTTATAACTCAAAATTGGTACTTTTTGACTGCCTTTACCATTCACATCCCCACCTCCGGCAACTACCAATGTATTTTCCATATTGCTGAATTTGGTCCCCCCCGCACAAAAAAATTCCACATACAAGTGAGATTATGTGGTATTTTTCTTTCTCTGACTTATTTCACTTAGTATAATGCCCATGAGGTCCAACCATATTGTCATAAAGGACAAGAATTTTGTCTTTTCTTATGGCTGAGTAGTGTTCTGGGCTATGTGTGTATCATCTGTTGATGGACACTTAGGTTGTTTCCATGTCTTGACTACCGTAAATATGCTGCAAGAAACAAGGGGGTGCAGCTATCTTTTCAAGTTAGTGTGTTCATTTCCTTTGGATAAATATCCCGATGGAACTGGAGTTCTTTTCTTTATTGTCCCCTCTGAAGTTGCCACATTGTATGCAATATATACTACATGTGTCTTCTTCACCTTATTCAGCGGGGAGCTCCTTGCTATTTTTTTTTATGTTAGAGAGAAAGCAAGCATGATCCAGGGGAGGGGGAAAGGGAAAGAGAATCCCCAGACTCCCCACTGAGCATGGGGCCCAATTCAGGGCTCATCCCAGGACCCCGAGACCATGACCTGAGCTAAAATCACACTTAACCAACTGAGCCACCCAACCACCCGTTGATGAGAGCATATCCTGATCATTTTGTACACACTATGGCAGCTATGATGTCTTCCAAACATGAGTCCTTTTATGAAAGTGTTTTAAGTGAAAAAAAAAAAAAAAACATGCCTAATGTTAAACCAAACAAGAATAAATGCAACTTTGAGAAAGTGACTGAGTACCTGATCTACAATTGGGTGCAAAGGAAAGGCTAGTAGAATTTAAACCTGAAAAACAAAGATTTTTTTTCCATTTCCACAGCATTCCTTCATATGACTATGCCATACTTTAATCAACCATCAACCTCTAATTATTGAACACTGCTAGCATTTTTTTAATTAAAAGACAATCCTACAGTGAATGTAAATATACTATCGGTTTTGCAGATTATTACTTTAGAATTAAATATTGAAGACAACTTGACCCACAAATGGGAAATATGTGCTTCTAGGGAATTTATACAAATTGTTATTTATGAGTATTCTTTTTTTTTTTTTAAAGATTTTATTTATTTGAGATAGAGACAGTGAGAGAGAGCATGAGAGGGGAGAAGGTCAAAGGGAGAAGCAGACTCCCTCTGGAGCCGGGAGCCCGATGTGGGACTCGATCCCAGAACTCTGGGATCATGACCTGAGCCGAAGGCAGTCGCCTAACCAACTGAGCCACCCAGGCGCCCCTATTTGTGAGTATTCCAGTATTCCACAAATGAGTATAATTTTGGTTCTGTTTTCTGTTAGCTATACTTGACTCCAGTTAGTATGTTCAAGCTTCTCTTTACTCACAGTTAGGTTTTGTTCTTGAATATTTGAAGGATTTTAGCCAATGAGTTTTCTGCCCCTGTGCTTGGTCTCCTTTCCACTGGACCCTGGAATCCACTCTCTACCTTTTCCCCAATCTGCTCAGTGTGTGAGGGGTCTCCCTTGCCCTCTCTATGGGTTGGGTTCACCCAATGAAAAGTAGCTGTAGAAAATCCCAAGAAATGTTGGTAGAGGGAGAAGGAAACAGCTCAGCACCTACAGGCCCCTAGAATCCTCCCTAGCACCTTGTCAGTAGCTGTGTTTCTCTACCCAAAACCACCGCCTGTCAGAGGTCTCCTCTCCAGTTTCTGGAGACCGCTCCCTCTGCTTGCTCTTTGGACTCTGAGGGACAAGGGATGTGTAGGTAGCAGCTCTCCATTCTTGCTAGTCCTGGGCTGCTTTGCCGTGCCTTGTTGGATTCCCTTATCACAGCCCACACCTCTCCAGAGTTCCATCCTCAAACACCGCCATTCATTTTTCTGAGTGTTCCATCCGTTGCTTGGCTGACATGGTAATTGGTACTAAGAGTAGCTCCAGGGTCTGGGTGGCAGCACTTAACCCCCAGAGACCAGGTAGACACAATTTCTACGATTAGCAGTGGTGTCTTTTGTGCAAGTAGAAGTATTCTGACCCACAAAATCTGTGACATTAGCTAATTTGATGATGAGATCCTTAGAAACAAAATAGATAGGCTGAGCTCAGTTGTGTTTAATATTCCAGCTCTTGTGGACAGAATCCTAATGTAAGTCACTATAATGAGTTTCCATGGCCTTTTATCCAAGTCATAAGCTGGTTCACAGACCCAGAGTAGGCTGCATCCTTTGCGGAAGGACCCTATAACACAGCCATAGGTATATACTACAAACCTTCCTCCAGGCCTTCCCTAGAGGGACCTGCACCTATTTAGAGGGTGGATGTGCCTTAGGGAAAGAATACCTAGATATTACAAAGACTGCAAGATTCTACCTCTGAGCAGATATCAAGCCCAGGAGAATAAACTGCCACCATGGTCTACAGATTTATGGAAGACAGATGGGTCTGGGCATTGATTCACCTCTCAGTCTAGAAGGACCCATCATGATTTACTTGTCCAGTTTCAGCATGTTGAGAGCCACAACCAAAGACTTATGAGACACAGGGTTGGTAGTTCATACCACACAGCCCCAATTAACTAGCTTATTTGGCCTATACAAAACCCAGACGGATGTGGAGAATACTTAGAAATGACCACAAGCCAGTTTTACCTTTGGCTCCAAATGCGGTAAATTACTTAGAAATATCACGATCCCTAGTCATGGGTATGCAGCAACCTAGCAAATGCCATTTCTATGATTTATTGATAAGGATAATTAGAAGAGGTTTGCCTTCACATGTCTCACCTCAAGATCATGTTAATTCTCTTGCTTTTATGTCATAATCTGCAGGGAGCTTGAGAACTTTGTTATCTCACATATTATGGTAGACCATTACTTTGGTGATAGCGTAGTAATTGTACATGATGAGGAAAACTGCCCATCACGAATTGGATAGTATACGATTCACCAAATTACAGAGTTGGACACAGCATCCATTATTAAATGTAAGTGATCGAAATGACACTGGGCTCAAGTAGGTCCAGAAGGCACGAGTAAATGGCATGAGTTTGTAGATCACTCCTCCCAAGGCACCTCTTTCTAATGCTTCCCTGGCTTTTTCTTTTACCCATACTGATTGTCTTGTTGGGAATTCCTGATCGCTAGTTAGCAAAGGAAAAAATATAAGCAGAGTTTACAGATGGGTCTGCAGGATCCGCAGCTCAAAGGGGGGTGGTGGGCTTTGAAAGGGCCATGAAGGACAGACTCTGGAGAGGACACCTGACTGCCTACATTGCATAGAGAAGACAAAAGTGAAGCTCCACAAGAAGTGTCAGCAGCTAAAGCTGGGTAGCTGGTTAGGAACCTGGAAATATCAAGATTGGAAAACCAGTGATAAGGAATCCTAGGCCAGATATGTCCGGACAGATTTCTCAGAATGCACAAAGATACAATTTCTTACAAAAATGCCCATCACAAGGCATCTACTACAGAGCAGTATGTGGATATTAGTCAGCTTCTTTAACTAGGAAACCCAGTGCTTGTTCAATCATTGGAGGCATGGTTGCCTCCAATGATAGACTCAAAGGCAAGGACTTCCCTTCATGAGACTCATTTAGTTTCTGCTACTCCTGAGCACCCTACCTGCCAATGGCAAGCAGTGCTCAACATGGCCCTAATCCCTAGGTATACCATTCAGCCACCTGGTGCAGGTTGATTACACTGTTCCTTCCAGTGTATGGAGAAAGCAGTAATTTGACCTCACCAGGATAAATGTACATTCTATCAATGGATTTGCTTTCTTGCCTATAGTACTTCTGCCAGCCAGCATCATGACCGATGCCTTATCTAATACCACAGTATCCCACAGAGCATCTCTAAAAAAACAATCATTTTATGGCAAAAGAATATAGCAATGGGTTCAAGCCCATAAAATTACAATGTGCCCCATTACCCAGAGGCAGCTGGCTTGATGAGATAGTGAAGGCTTAGTTGCAGAACCAATGGGATGACCACATTCAGCAAGGTTTGGAGCTGCCTTACAGGTTACAGTATATTTTTAAATCAACAGCCAATATCTGGGGCCACTCTAATTGCCAGAATGCACGGGTCTGGGAAGTAAACTGTAAAAGTGGACTTGTCTTGTTTTATCAAACAATTCATTGAAGAAACCTTGCTTTCCTTTGCTAGGGCCTTGGGTTTGATGACGCTGGAGTTCCTAGTGCCCCAAATAAAGCTTTCACCAAGTATCATAGACATTTCAATGAAATAGCAGCCTGACACTAAACCCTAGCCAATTTTTAACTACCCATACCTCCAAACTAACAGGTAGAAAAGGAATCCTTCTACTGACTGGGGTGGATTATCCAAGGAAAATTGGGTTGCTGCCATGCAATAGGGACAAGTGGGACTATCTCTGGGAGGCAGGAGTTCACTGTATTGGTGAAAGTGACAGCAATCCACAAAGGACATGATCTTGTAAAAATGACAGTGGGCACCATCTCAACACAATGGAATCCCACCCCCCCTAGCAAAAGGTAAGGGAAACATGGGAGGGGTGCTGCAAGTGTTATGGTTATTAACTTAGGGCTGTTGGCCAGTTACAGAAGCAGAGCTGGAAGGGCTGCTCTAAGTGACGTAGAGTCACTGTCCTCCGTGCTTCACCCCTTGCAATCTCTGAACACCTGAGGTTTCATGAGGTAAAACAACTGCAGTCATATTCAGTTGAAATCATGTCCTCTAATGCTTCTTGATCTTTAGTTTCGCCTCCTGATACTTCTGTTCTACAGATATTGATTCCCTGGCTCTGTTCTTGATGTCTTCCTGTTTTCACTTGTAACTGCCATCTCTGACTTGGTTTTGTGTTCTAGGAGAATGACATTTGTGGGTCTGGTTTCCAATATGGTTTTCTTATGGATGCACTGTGATGTTTACTCTATTTTATCTTGCAGAAATTATGATTTCCAAGATCTTTTTCATTTTCAGGATTTCCTTCCCCATAGCAGTCTTCTCTTGTTTTACAAGGGTGATATCTTCTCTAATATCATGGCAAAATATGTTTTTGGATTTGTTCCCATTTTCTGGCCACTCAAGCTTGATGCACTTCTTCAAACTTTTGTTGTTGTTGTTGTTCATTTTACAAAGCAAAATTGAGATCAGTAGTTTGAGGAGTTGGGTATTAGAATCAATTGACGAGTGTTTTCAAAATGTAACACCTCTACTTTCCCTTTCCATCTTTCAGTGCCACTCATCCCAAATCCCAACAAAAGTATAAGCATCTCCAGGAAAAGATATTGAGATAAGGGTTTTAGAAACAAAACACCTACCCAGGTGATTCTGACATGCTTCCTCATCCCACATCAAAAGCCAGCAGACTGATATAAATACTACAGAGAAATAGTGTGAACTCCATCTGAGAGCTCAGGTCATGTTGGTTCACCATGACCTGTAGATGTGTGGGCATTGGTAGTTCACAAGATAAACGTTCTTTAAGGTATAGCAGGCCAGGAATGCTGGCCTGCAATAAGACAAGGAACAAAAGTTATCTAAATTAAGAAAGAAGTAAAATGGTCACTATTTGAAGATGACATACTATATGTAGGAAACTTCACAGATCCTACATAAAAATTATTAGAATAAATGATTCAGTAAAGTTGCAGGATGTAAAATTTACAGAAATCTGTTATATTTCCATACACTAGTAATGAACAATCAGAAAGAGCATAAGAAAACTACCCCATCTTCAATTGCATCAAAAATAAAATACCTATAAGTAATTTTCATCAAGGAACTGAAGACCTGTACTATGAAAACTGTAGGACATTGATGGAAAAAATTAAGGATGAACAACTATATATATATATATATATATATATATATATATATATATACATACATACATACATATATGTGTGTGTGTACACACACACACACACACACCATGCTCATGGATTGGAAGAATAGTATTAAAATATCCATACTCACAAAGCTATCTACAGGTTCAATGCAATCCATATCAAAATACTAGTAATATTTTCTCCTCAGAACTAGAACTAAGAATCCTAAAATTTGTATGGAGTTACAAAAGGCCCAAATAGCCAAAGCTATCTTGAGAAAGAACAAAGCTGGAGGTACCATGCTCCCTTATTTCAAGCTACTAACAAAGCTATAGTAATTGCTTTGGTTCTGGCACAAAAAACACATAGATCAATGGAACATAACATAGAGCCCAGAAATAAATGAACACCTAGGTGGTTATACTGTAACAAAGCAGACAAGAATATCCAATGGAACAAGAAAATCTTTCCAATAAATGGTGCTGGGGCAACTGGACCACTTTATCATAAACAAAAATAAAATGGATTAAAGATCTAAATGTGATACCTGAAACCATGAAACTCCATACCGTAAAACTCCAAACCATAGAACACTAAAGAAAATCTAGGCAATAAACCCTTGGACTTAGGATTTGCTTGCTAATGACTTAGCAACATTTTTTTGGATCGGTCTCCCCAGGCAAGGGAAACAAAAGCCAAGATAAACTATTGGGATCACACCAAAATTAAAAGCTTTTGTATGGCCAAGGAAACCAACCAAACAAAAAGGCAACCTATTGAATGGAAGAAGCTATCTGCCAATGATACACTTAATGAGGGGTTAATACCCAAAATATGTAAAGAACTCCTAACAACTCAATACCAAAACAGTTTGATTTTAAAAATGGGCAGAGAACCTGGATAGATTTTTTTTCTAAGTGAGACATACAAATGACCAATGAACTGAAAAGCTTAATATCACTAATCATAATGATCAGGGAAATGCAAACCAAAACAGTGAAATATCATCTGACACCTATCAGAATGTCTAGTATCAAAAAGACAAATAACGTGTTAGTGTGGATGTTGAGAAAAAGGAACACTCATGCACCGTTAGGGAGAATGTAAATTTGTGCAGCCACTAGGAAAAACATGTGGGTCTCTCAAAAAATTAAGGATATAGCTACCATGCAAGCCAGCAATTCTGCTTCTGGGTATTTATCTGAAGAAAACAAATCTAGTAATCTGAAAAGCCATACGTACCCCTTTGTTCACTGCAGCATTATTTACAACAGTGAAGATGTGGAAGCATCCAAATAACAGATAAATGGATAAGGAATATGTGGTGTATACACACACACACACACACAGAGGAATAGTACTCACATATAAAAAATGAAATCTCTGGGCAGCCCAGTCAGTTAAGTGTCTGGCTTGATTTTGACTCAGTTCATGATCTTAGAGTTTGGAATTGAGCCCCATGTCATGCTGAGCATGGAGCCTTTTTGAGATGCTCTCTCCCTCCCCCTTTGCGCCTCCCCCCTCATGTGCATGCTCTAAAATAAAACCTTAAAAAAATTAATGAAACCTTGCCCATTTCTGACAACATGGATGGACCTAGAGGGTATCGTGCTAATTACAGTCAGAGAAAGGTAAATACCGTATGATTTTATTTACATGTGGAATCAAAAAGCAAAACAAATGAACCAACAAAATAGACTCAAACACAGAAAACAAACTGGCAGTTTTCAGGGCAGGGGAGGTTAGTGGATGAGCAAAATAAGTGAAGGGAATTACATAGTACAAACTTCTAGTTACATAATAAGGTGCAGGGATGTAAAATATAGCATAGTTATCACAATATTATTGACTATATTTCCTATGTACAGTGACAGATAATTAGGCATATATTATGAATTGATCACTACAGTAAGTGTCAAAAATCACTATGTTGTACACCTGATGTTTATAATATATGCTGACTATACTTCAATTTCTAAAAATATCATACAGTATAATCACCCTGGATTCCTGAGTGACTATTAATCCACGAGTCATAAACTCTATATTATCACACCAAGAATTTGAAGTCTTTTCGAATACAACATTATTCTTATTACATTGTATCCTAGTTACCCCCCCCCACATAATATACTACTGTTTTCCCATACTCAAGTATTATCCAAGAAGTTTAATGGTTCCCTATTTTATTACAAATTTATGTACCATAAATTTATTGAACTAATCCCCTATTGTTGAACACTTAGTTGGAAGCATTTTTGAAAACTATAAATACTGTAATGAGCTTCATTGTGTTTGGCACTGATTATTTAATCAAATTCCACTAGTGGTACTTCTATGATTAAATAGGGTTCAGTATGTTGCTTTCTCTTACTTGCAGCAGCAACAGAGGTTTGAAAAAATTTAAAGTCTTTATATGAAGATGTCATTAGTGGTACAGAAAAATCCTTTTAAAAAAGTCTATAAAACTAGAATAAGTGAGTTTACCAAGACCAAACCACATAAAATGGGCAAAAGTCGATTATATTTTATATACAAGTGTGCAAACACTTAAAAAAAGGAATGAAATAAAAACAATTTACAATAGAATAAGACAAAACCCTTAATGGTTAGTTTATAAATAAAAGAATGTAAGTCTCTATATTGAAAATTATGAAACACTGATGAGAAAATTTTAAGAATGAAGAAATACACCATTTTCAACTAATGGGGCTAGAAAGACATCCATACGGAAAATAATGAATCTTGGCTCCTTACCTCCTATCATACACAAACACTAAGATGGGTCATAACCCTAATTGTAAAATTATAAATCTTCTTAAAAAATATTTTTGCAACCTGAGAGGAAGCAAATATTTTAGACAGGAGAGCAGTAGTCGTAAACAAGAAAAATTTCATTAGTCAGACTTCATCAAAATTAAAAATTTTTTTGATAAGATATCACTAAGAAAATACGGACAAGCTGTAGATAGGAAAACAATATCTGCAAAACTAATAGCTCATGAACCAACAACTCAATGAAAACTCAAAAACACCACCAAATAAATGCAAGAAAGATGTAAATAGATACTTTATAAAGGAAGATGCATATGTACATCAGTTATCAGGAAAATGCAAATTAAAGCCACATTAAATATCACTATACACACACTGGAGTGGCTACATCTTAAAAAACCAGCAACACCAAATGTGGGTATAGATATAGTACAACTAGAACCTACACACATGGTTGGTAGGAATGTAAAGTAGTCCAATTGTTCTGAAAATAATGTCTCCTAGAACATACCTACTCTATGACCCAAGAACTCCATACAAGAAAAGTGTAAGTTGTATTAGAATGTTCATATTTTTGTTTGTAATAGGTAAAAAACTGCAAATAGACCAGGTGTCCACCAACGGATTAAGCAAACTTTAGTGTACTCATGGAATAGAATATTGCTTGTAGAAAAGAATGCACAATTGATAAATTCAACAGCATGGCTAAATGGGAAAACACTTTTCTGCCAAAAAGTTGCCTTACACGAACGTAATTAAGATATGGAAACAAGATTCCATTTATCTGGTTTTAAAATAGGGAACACTAGGGCGCCTGGGTGGCGCAGTTGGTTGGGCGACTGCCTTCGGCTCAGGTCATGATCCCGGAGTCCCGAGATCGAGTCCCACATCAGGCTCCCGGCTCCATGGGGAGTCCGCTTCTCACTCTGACCTTCTCCCTTCTCATGCTCTCTCTCACTCTCTCACTTTCCAAATAAATAAATAAATAAATAAATAAATAAAATCTTTAAAAAATAAATAAAATAAAATAAAATAGGGAAAACTAATACATGGTCAAAACAAAAACAATAGTTGCCTCTGGGGAAGGAAAGGCAAGCAAGGGTTTATTGGGAATGGGCATGAGGAAGTTTTTCTGGAGTAATGGTATTGTTCTATATATTGGTGAGGACTTAGGTTATACAGGTGTATCATCTGCTAAAAATCAAATTATCTTTACCTGCTCTCAAGAAGGTGGGTGAAGAAGAAATATACCTCAACATAATAAAGGCTTTATTGACAAGCCCACAGCTGCAGTGAAGAGTAGAAAGCTTTTCCTCTAAGATCAGGAATAGGACAAGGATTACTTTTATTCAACATAGTATTTAGAAGTCTGATCCAGAGCAATTAGGTAAGAAAAAATAAAAGCCAAACTGAAAAAGCAAAACTTGTCACCATTTTCAGATGACATATTACATATAGAAAATCGTAAAGACCACACACACACATGCCTGTTAGAAATAATAAATGAATTAAGTTATGGGACACACACAAAAATCCATATATAAAAGACAGTTACATTTCTATATACTAATGAGTCAGCAGTAAAATTAAAACAATCTCATTTCCAACCTCATTTGCATGAGAAAGAAGAAAATATCTAGAAACGAATTTAACCAAAAGGGTGAGACATCTCTACACTGAAACCTATGAAACATCAATGAAAGAAATTGAAATGGAAAGATATGCCATGCTCATGGGCTGGAAGACTGTTAAAAAGACCATACTACCCACAACAATCTACAGATTGTTGCAATCTACAGATAAAGACACAACCTTTATCAAAATTCCAATGACAGCTTTTCCACAGAACGAGTAATCCTAAGATTTGTATGAAACTACAGAAGACCCAAATAGCCTAAGTAATCATAAGAAAAACAAAGCTGAAGCCACCCTACTCTGATTTCAAACTGATTTACAAGGCAGATGAGAATATACAATGAAGAAAGAACATTATCTTCAATAAATGGTATTGGTAAACCTGGACATCCACATGCAAAATAATGAAACGGGCCACTATCTTAGCTCTACACTCAAAAGTTAGCTCAAGAATGGATTAAAGACCCAAATGTGGAGGGTAGATAGGTAAGAGATGGAGGAGGAGGAGGACGGTGATCCCAAGCCTGACTCCTCACTTGAACACAGCCAGATAAAGGTTGAATTCTGAACACCCATGAAAAGACCTAAATGTGAAACCTGAAACCATAAAACCAAAAAAAAAAAAAAAACAAAAATAAAAATAAAAAATCAAGATCTGAGTTTCCAAAATAGAAATTCAAGTTAGTCATTGTACAGTATAAATACATGCAACCAATCTGACTCCCATCCCTCCACTTTATTATTTATTATGTTCAGTTAGCCACTGTATAATACATCGTTACTCCCTGATATAGTGCTCAATGATTCATTACTTGCGTGTAACACCCAGTGCTCATCACAACATGTGCCCTCCTTAATACCTATACATTCCTCTACTTTAAAGCTAGGGCCACTCCATAGATTTTATAATTTTATCCCAGTTTGGCTTTAGGAAGGAAAAAATAAACTGATAAACTGAAGTATAAACCGTTTATAATGGTTTTTCTATGTCCAAGACATTTTACTAAGCACTTCAGACATACTTTTCATTATAATCTTCAATTATATACAGGTTGGTATTACACTCTATTTGAAGAGTCAGAGGTAGGGGCGCCTGGGTGGCTCAGTGGGTTAAAGCCTCTGCCTTCGGCTCAGGTCATGATCTCAGGGTTCTGGGATCGAGCCCCACATCAGGCTCTCTGCTCAGTAAGGAGCCTGCTTCCCCTTCTCTCTCTGCCTGCCTCTCTGCCTTCTGGTCATCGCTCTCTGTGTCAAATAAATAAATAAAATCTTTAAAAAAAAAAAAAAGTCAGAGGTAAAAAATAAAATTGCCAAAGGTCACACAGTAGCATCTCTTTGGCCATATAACTGACGTAACACTAGTTTCAGGTGTACAACCTAAGTGTACACACTGAGAAATGATCACAATAAGTTTAGTTATTTATTACCATTGTACTTAGTTACAATCTTTTCACCTTGTAATGAGAACTTTTATTTTGAAACCATAAAACTCTTAGAGGAAAACAGACAGTAAGCCTGACAGTGGGCTTGGTGATGACTTCCTGAATCTGACACCAAAAATAAAGGCAGCAGAAGCAGAAAAAAAAAAATGAGACTACGAACTAAAAAGCTTCTGCACAACAAAGAAAACCATCCACAAAATGCAAAGCCAACCTACTAAAGAAAATTTTCCAAACCATATATGTAAGGGTATACTATCTAAAATATATAAAGGAACTCTTAGAATTCAATAATAACATTTTTTGATTGAAAAATGGGTAGAGGATGGGACCGGACATTTTTCCAAAGACGACCTACCAAGAGCCAATAAATACAGGGCCAGCTCCTCAGCATCACCAATCATCAGAGAAATATAAAATCAAAACCGCAATGAGATGTCACTTCAACCCCTGTTAGAATTGGCTAGCATCAAGAAAAGAAGAGGGGCGCCTGGGTGGGTTAAAGCCTCTGCCTTCAGCTCAGGTCATGATCCCAGGGTCCCGGGATCGAGCCCCGCATCGGGCTCTCTGCTCGGCAGGGAGCCTGCTTCCCTTTCTCTCTGCCTGCTGGTGATCTCTCTGTCAAATAAACAAATAAAATCTTAAAAAAAAAAAAAAAGAAAGAAAAGAAGAAGAAACCAGTATTGGGAAGGATGTAGAGAAAAGGAACTCTTGTACACTGTTAGTGGGGATCCGAATTGTGGATCCACTATGAAAAACAGGATGTTCCTCAAAAAAGTTAAAAGTAGAACTACCATGTGATCTAGTGTTCTTATCTCTGGATATTTCTCTAAAATAGAGAACACTAACTCCACAAGATACATGCACTTCCATGTACACTGCAGCATTATTTAAAATGGCTAAAATATAGAAACAAACCAAGGGTCCATCAATGGATGACAGATCATGAAAATGTAACAGACAATGGAATATTTTTCAAGCATAAAAAAGGAACTCCTGCCCCTTGCAACAACAAAGAAGGACCTAGAGGGCATTATGCCATGTGTAGTAAGTCAGAAAAAGATAAATGCCAAGTGAGCTGGCCCTGGATAGGGAGAACATACTGGCGGTTGCCAGGGGCAAGGAGTTGGGTGGGAAGTTGGCAAAATATGTCAAAAGTTACAAACCTCCAATTATAAGTCATGTGGATATAATGTACAACAGGACGACTATAGTTGATACAACTATTGCATATTTGAAAGTTGCTAAGAATAAGTCTTAGTTATAAGAAAACAAAATTTTTGTAATGTGGTGATGACTGTTAACTAGATTTATTGTGGTGGTAATTTCACAATATATATCACCACAATATATTGCGGTGGTAATTTCACAATCATTATGTTGTACACCTGAAACTAATATGTAACATGTCAATTATAGGGGCGCCTGGGTGGCTCAGTGGGTTAAAGCCTCTGCCTTCGGCTCAGGTCATGATCTCAGGGTCCTGGGATCGAGCCCCACATCGGGCTCTCTGCTCGGCGGGGAGCCTGCTTCCCTCTCTCTCTCTGCCTGCTTGTGATCTCTCTCTGTGTCAAATAAATAAATAAAATCTTTAAAAAAAAAAAACATGTCAATTGTACCTCAAGAGAAACAAAGTCAAATATCACAGTAAGATGTGGTGTATGTACACACAATGGAATTTTCAGCCATGAAAAGGAATGAAATTTTGCCTTTACAAAAACATGGATGGAGCTAGAGGATTATGCTAAGTGAAATAAGTTCAAAGACAAGTTCTACAAACGAGTGAAATCATATGCTACTTAAGAGAAATGAGCAGAGGACAAAGAGTGAAGCCAAGAAACAGATTAACTATTGAGAACAACCTGGGTTATTAGAGGCAAGGGAGTTGGGGGCACTGGTGAAATAAGTGATGGGGATTAAGGAATGCATTTATTGTGATAAGCACTGAATGTTAGAAATTGTTGAATCACTTTATGGTATACTTGAAACTAATGTGACACTGATGTTAACTATGCTGGAATTAAAATTTAAGAAATGTTACAGTAAAAGCGAGCATTTCACTTTATGTAAATTTTCACCAAACAAAAATGGAAAAAAACGTAAGCAGATATTAAACTCTAGGTAGCGGCTACACGTACTGAAGGGACTAGGGGTGGAATGTTCAAGATGCCTAAATTCACTTTGGACTGTCCCCCAAAAAAGATGGATCAATGGATGGGTAGAGAGATGAATATATACAACAAGTATAGAATAAATATTATAGAAACTAGATGCTGGGTGTTAATGTGGAATTTTTAACTTTTATACACTTGAATTTTTTTCTTAAGAACTTATTAGAAGGAAAGAGGTTTATTGCTCTTCAATGTAAAAAGGTTGGTGCAGATGTTGGCAACATAGAGCTTGTATGGCAGCTCTACGATTTAAGAATCCAGCCTCTTTCCATTTTGTTATTCTGCTTTCATTAGCATGCCACCTCATGGCCCATGATGGCTGCTACATCACTCAGCATCTCATCTGTATTCCAGCCAGCAGGAACCTCATCGCATTCTAACAAATCTTTCTGGTCCCTTGTGCATCAACAGTTTTTCTCTTTATTGAACATTTGACCCTGCATTTTTTCCCACTCTGTTCTTCAAGATTTTTTCTTAACCCAACTTCTTCCTCTATAAGCTGCCAGCCCATTTCCTCGTGCTCCTTTAGGCAAAACTCCACAACTAACAAAGACGTCTGTTTGCTATCTCAGATGCCACTGTCTTCATCTTGTATCTGCAGCACCCAGGACAACCAGTCACTCCTTCCTTCTTCGTAAAGTTTTCCAGGACATCACACTCCCGCTTTTCTTCCGCCTCCCTGTTTCCCCTAGCAGTACTTTCTTCAGACTTTCCTCTCTTCTTCCAATGTCACAATGTCAAGCTGCCCCAAGGCTCAGAGCTTCCCCACCCCAGGCGATTTCTAAGGATTTAATACCATCCATTGGCTTAGGACTCTCAAACTTACCTGGCTGCTCCAACGCCAGACCATATTTGCAGGGCAAATAGCCATCTCACTCACATTTCCCAAACAAATTCCTGGTCCTCCCTGGAAAGCCTAAATTTTTGTTTTGTTTTGTTTTAGAAAGCCTCGATTTTACCTCAGTTTCTCCTTTAGTGATGCTGGCTCCATATTCCAGGTGCTTGGGCCAAAAAATATGCAGTCATCCTCTTTTATTCTCATACTCAATCCATCAAGAAATCAAGCTGGTTCTACCTTCAGGATATGGCCCAAATCGGTAGCTTCCTGCTGCCTCCTTGCTGCTACGCAGGCTCAAATTACTGCAACAGCTTTCTAACTGGTTCCCTGCTTCTGTCTTTGCCCTACAATAGTATTTGTAGTAGAACCGCCAAACTAATTCCTTCAGAATGTAAATCAGATGGATTGCTCCTCTGTCTAGAACTCTGCATGGCTCCCCAATTCCCCCCAAGGTAAAAGCTGAAGGCATGCAGTAGCCTATAAGATTTTCTGCGGTTTGGCACTCTTCACTGCCTCTGTACCCCATGCACCCCTGATTCCAGCCACATCGGCTCCTGAGGGTCCCTAGAGCACAGGAGGCACACCCTAGCCTTGAAGCCTTTCACTGGCTATTCCTTCCGCCTGGAGCATTCTCTTTTCCAGATTTCTCCCTGGATGATGCCCTCTCCTCCTTTAAGTCTTTGCTCAGATGGACCTCAAGCACCTGGAACAGTGTTTGTTAGCACGGAAACCGATACATGTTGTTTAAGGAAATAAAGCACAACAGAACTGCAGGGTCCTAGCTCCACAGAACCTCTAACTAGCTAGTTTTACATTCTCCTTTAACCCGATACATTTCCTACCTCCGACAAAAACAGGTTTGTTTTGTTTTCCGAGGGACACTACACTACCCAATAAAGAGCTTTGTATTTCCCTCACCAGCCTTAAGGTACACACCTAGTAGACGAAGAGGGAGGTAGATTTATTTGACCAAGAAACAGAGCGAGTCCATTCCTACATCAGAGGCTTGTGATCAGGGAGGCTCTATAATCAAGGATACAAAAACGGACAAGGATCTTGCGCAAGTAACCTATCGCTCCTAGGATCATTTGCTTAGAATAAAAACAAAATTGAACAAAAATAAAAAATCATCTTTCCTGATCCTGCTCCGTTCCTAAGAAATTAAGTTCAGACCTTAATATTTTCCATTTTCCCCTTCTCTCCAGACCTCGTGGGCTTACTCCTCCTCCTAAGGGTTTGCCTAAAGCCAAGGTAACAATCCCAACCATCTGGTGCACAAAAAGGGTAACAAGAGTTTCGGCACTTGTCAAAAGCAGCTAAGATCCGAGGTAGACTAGCTTCTCTAGCTCTACCAGGCACCTCCATGTCTCTACGGTCACTGCCCTGTCAACAGTCAGGCATCCAGCCCCAGAGTACATCCATGACCGAAAACCCAGAGGTGCTTCTCCGATGGCGACGTTCCTGTCGCCTAGGCGGCTTCATTTTGTGGAGCCAATTCACAACTCCTGTAGAAGGTGGAGGAGGTGTGGGAAGCCTCAAACATGCCTCCCGGCACACATTCATGGGTCCGCTTTTGTGACCATATTGCTTTTGCAACCATTTCGCAACTGTATCGCTTTTGCGAGGCAAAAAAACACAAACGCAATTGCTTTTCCACTTGCAATCACTAGCAGTTGAGCAAGGGGTAATGAGATCAGCTGGGGTCTAGGTTTAGACTACAGTAGGAGTCTCATGTAACACCATAAATGGTAGAGTCAGGGGCCAACAGCGGGCAGAAAACAACAAAGGAGTTACAATAGCAAATATAATGCCGAAGGTCAGGAAGGTCTGGTGAAGCCACATATCCATTTACTATTACTGCTCCTATTGTTAGTAAAAATAATTCACTTAATGAATTACTGAGTCATACTCCCAGGATCCCTTTAAACTGAGTATCGGGACATTTTCCTGGTTACTAGGGCAAGATGAGGGTGCGGATTTATGAATATGTATGAGTGTAAAAGAATAATTTGTCTCATACCACAGAGGCCATTCGAATTAAACATAGGGCATCCCTTTTCCTAGCTCCTTAGCTCAAACAAGAGTAATTTTCTCTCAGGACACCATCCCCTGCTGTTGATGTCAGTTCTCCTAAAACATTATGACAGAAATCCAAAGGATTTCATGAAAAGCCCTTTGAGCTACTCCACACCCCATGGAGTCTTGGTGTGTGTCCGCAGCTATTAACAGCAGTTTGGTAAAATCCTGAAAGTCTGGGGCGCCTGGGTGGTTCAGTGGGTTAAGCCTCTGCCTTCAGCTCCGGTCATGATCATGATCTCAGGGTCCTGGGATCGAGCCCCGCATCAGGCTCTCTGCTCAGCAGGGAGCCTGCTTTTTTCCCTATGCCTGCCTCTCTGCCTACTTGTGATCTCTTTCTCTGCCAAATAATCTTAAAAAAAAAAAAAAAAAAAAAATCCTGAAAGTCATTCACTCCAAAAGGTACCATATCGCTGATTCATCTTATCTTGCTCCTACTCAAATTGACATTTGCCCAAGAAAAGCACTTAAGAGAGCTTTGTATGCAAAGTAGGAACTATTTTTCCCTCCTTCCCAGTTCTTAATAGCGAGTAATAGAATTTGTCCCTCCTGAGAATGAGAAGGGGCGGAAGGAAACAATGGGGAGCAAATGCAAGAAATAACCTGAGAAACTGACAAGTGCGTTTCTTATAATCCGATTCTTACAATCCGTTGGTACCCCCCTAGAAGCTCAGCTTTCTTCACTGTTCCACTCCTAACCGATGGCCGGCTTGCACTTGGTCACTGCTGAAGTTCGAGTAGCCCGCGTGACAGGGGATAGCAAACCTCAAGCTGCTGCGGGGCCAGGGCATGTCTGAGCTTGATTCACGGGGAATGCCATGGGGCCCCCCGTTTCTGCACTGGCAGACGCTGTTCTCTAGTCCAAATGGCAAGTGCCCCCAACTCCCCACAGCATCACAATGGTTCAAGGGACAAAGTATCGGGCACAAAGGCCCATGTAGAACGGTCATCATTACTGTGAAATAAGCATATGTGACCAAAACAAGCTAAAGGAGAGGCCTAAACCCTTTCAGAGATTTTTGTTGGTAAAGGCTTCCACCGGAGGTGCGGATGCTAAACAGTCTTGCATGGGAAGAGAGAATTCTCTGCAACGGACGCTGGCCGGGCCAGAATAGCTAGTGGGATAGGTTAGGTGGAGTGGATAGTTTAAGACCAAGATGACCAAAGGTGATCCAAACTGGTATACAATTTTTTCCTCTGTAATCTGTTTCTTTATAGGTTTTCTTCTGAGAGTGCCTCTCGTCTTGTGAGGGCCTCCTACAGTCTGCCCACTTTAGGGAGCCGGCATCAAGTCAACTCCGTGGCAGGAGTGTCCTCTCTGTCTCAGGTGGACACCAGGCTTCGAGATTACCTGTGCTCCACGTCTAATTCCCTCCTGCCTGTCTTCACTCCAAGCCTCAGTTGAAGAACCTCCTACCCCATGAAATTTCATCTCTCCTCTCTGAATTCATGGGGCACTTACAGTCTGAACCACGTGATTTCCCATTTGATGATACATTATTTGATACTATCCTATCAAGCCATTGTGATTTGTTCCAACAAAATTGTATTCTTCTCAAAGTCAAAGATCAAAACTTTCACTTTGTCATTTGCCCCTGGCACAGGCATGAACACATGGTGGGGGGGAGGGGGAGAAAAATCGATGAGAGACTACTTCCATTGTTCACAAGCTGCAAGTCCGCACATAGATTAAAAAGGTTAAACCAAATAAACTCCCCCAACAAAGACTTCTAAAATCACATATAGATCTAAAATTATGTTTTTGAAGAGGCAAGATAAATAACAGACCTATCCAGTCATTTGGAAGCCAGTGGAGAATAAAAGTTATTCTAGCAGTGGCCTCCAGTTGCAGAGACAATGTAGTTACAGAAAAAAGGAGGGAGGGTGGGAAGTAGGGCAAGATTTTATTCCAAATTGACCTTTATAAAGCATTCAAAGGATGATGAGGGGAAGCTAAGGATGACAGCAGACAGCAAGCTAGGTGCTGCCTTATGAAGGGAAAGGATGACAAGGACGACAAGCACTAATTGTGAGGGAAGAAATCTACTAAAGAGCATAACATGAAGGACAGAGAGACAAGACCCGTGGGCATAGGGCCATGAGAACGACTTTCCATCTTGACAGCTTTCTTTGACAAAAGATGTAGATAAAATAAAAGGTGGAAGTGAACAAAACTATCTGAATGGGAAATCGACAAAACAGAAGGAGTCTCAGAAAAGTCCATTAGACGGATTCTATTGGATTCTATTGGAACCATAGACAATATTTTTAGGACACAACTGCCTGGACCTTGACACACCACCTTTCAGCGAACAACCTAACAATTTTGGCAGTATTACTCTTATTTTACAGGTAAAGATACAAAGGCTCAGAAAATTACATGTCTGCTCTCATGGAGTTTATATTCCAAAGCCCATGCTCATATAGCTGCACAGTGCCCGTAACTGAATCATGTCTGATTCAAACTCCCACACATGGCCTCTTTTTATTCTCTATCCTAGCAAAGAAAACCTACAAATGTTTTTTCTTTTCAGACCTGTCATAATGTAACATAGTTATACAACACTTTTTGTCTCAACACCATTTATGGAGACTGTTTAAACCACCATAGGGAATATGAGGTACATGGAACACTTAAAGACTTTCTTACACTTTATTTAAATTACAAAAGCAATGCACAGAAGGCTTCTAGCAAAGTGATAGACCGAAAAGACACAGGCACCCCCACTTTCCATGACAAGTAGTGGGGAAAAGGTTATTGAAAGATTATAAAACTGAGCTTGAAAAAACAAACAAAAACAAAGGGAAGACCCGAGTTCCAGAAATAAAAAGGCTACTCACAGGTAAGCAACCACAGTCAGGGGGAGTTTATCACCTGTAGCTCCTACGGGTACCGAGCCCAAACCCAAGTTCTAGGGTTTGATAACCCACATGAGGCATCAAACCTTGAAGTTGGGGAGCTAGATATAAACGCCACATAAAGCCTGGAGCTACAAAGATATACACCATCTTCAAAATGAAAACAAAATTTGCCCATAGGCTTGGGGGGGAAAAAGCAAGGAAATTTATTTTCCTGAGGCTAGGGATAAGGGAAAAGATGAACAAATTCAAACCGAAATAGAGAAACTATGAACACATGGCCTAAGGTTATACAACCTACTGGAAGGAACCCCAGGTCAAGAAAGGAATATATGACCAGACCTGAACCCACAAAACTCCTAAGGCCTTGCTAAAGTAGAAACAAAAATCCCACTACAGGACATTTCCATGGCCAGCCATAGAAGAAACCATCTTTAGTGGCAAGGAATTCACAATCAAAATTATAAATTCAATGAGAAAATGAAACACAATGGGGGTATGTCTGCAAATGATCAATGGGGAATTGGAGCTAGGAGAATTTGAAATGAATATAAAATAAGCTCAAGAATTAAGAAGATGGAAGAAGCAATAGGAACTATAAAAACTTCCTGAAATTAAATACTCCAATGCCCATTTGGTCAGTGGATTGGATAGAGGTAATTAATGAGAAAATAAGTAAATCAGAAGAAAGCACTAAAGAAACGCTCTACTGTAAAGTAAAGAGAGAGAAATTTTAGAGGCACTGCCAAAAGACATGAATGAGAATAGATATGAACTAAGGAAAGATAGAGATCAAACATGTATTTGATACCAGTTCTAAAAGGAGTCGTTGAAAAAAGGAGATGGAAGAAAACCTGACCCAGGAGCATCATGGTGGCAGGAGATCATATCCTCTCTTCCCTTTCATTTACAAAGAATGGGACACCCGTAATCAAAGGGGGAAAAAAAGAAATAGTCACCTCTGCACAACACGCCAGGGACCACTAAAGTAGGTGGATTAGACTCTGCAGGAAATGGTGCAATGAGGGAGGTAATGCAGAGAGTGAAGTGGTGAGACCCCCTCCCTCCAACTTGAGGACCCTCCCCCACAACAGGCCGTGTGCACACCCAAAGGCCCAAATACTAGGTACAGGCCTCTCCTGCTCGGCCACCACCATTTTTTGTGGTTGTTTTTTTAATCCCTTTGCTCCCAGCCTTGGGATATTCAGCTCTGATAAAAGAAACTAAATGCTTGTGCTATAGTGACCGCTTTCTGGAAACCAAGAGAAAGACTTTTTACTACCAACCTGTTAAATGGTTATAGTGAAAGTAAACAAAATCCTGTCCAAAAAAAAAAAAAGGTTTTTCTACTTCAAATGCAGTATCAAAGGCAGGTCTCATTAAATACCATGATGGGGTGGGAAATCACAGTGATATGGTATCACAAGAAGAAAATGACAATTTTCGAGCCACTGAATTCCAGACCTGGAATATTGTGATGTAACTGATAAAGGATGTAAAATACCTATTATGAAGAAATACGACAAGGTACAAGAAAACTCAGAAGGCAATACAATGATCTCGGGGATAAAATTAACAAACAGAAGGAGTAATTTACCAAAGAAATTGAATTCTAAAAATAAATAATTCTGGAGCTGAAGAATTCAGAGGAGATGAAGAATGTTTTAGAATGCATTGGAAACACAGATCATATTGAAGAGAATTAACAAGCTTGTGGATACAGACATATATGTGATTCAGGTGGAAGATGAGAGAGCTAAGACTTTAAAAAGTGATGAAATCCTACAAGAATGCCTGAATCCATTAATGAAGTCAGTGTATGAATAATGGGTATTTCAGAGAGACAAGAAAGGGAGAAACGAGCAGAGAAAAAATATTTTAAAAATTAATAGCTGAGAACTTCCCCAGTCTGGAGAAGGAACTGGATATGTAAGTCCATGAAACTAATGAAACACCTTATTATCTCAATGAAGAAAAGGCTTTCTCCAAGACATGAAAATTGTCAAAAGCCTATGATAAAGGATTTCAAAGGCAGTCAGGGGGAAAAAGGAAGACAGTAACCTACAAAGGTACATCTGATCAGTCTACCAACAGATTTCTCAGTAGCAACGCTAAACACTGGGAAGAACGGAAGGACATTTTCAAGATATTAAAAAGGTAAAGATTGCTAGCCAATGATACTCTATTTAGCAAAGTTATCTATCAGATATGAAAGAGAAGTAAAGGCATCCCCAGACAAAAGCTGAGGAGGTTCACCACCCCTAGATCTGACTTAAAAAAAGTTTAAGAGGAACTCTTCAAAGCAGAACTGAAAAGGTCAAAGTATACAAAACTCTAAGGTGATAATACTGCAACTTTTTACTTTTATTTTTAATTGAAGTATAGTGAACACGTTAGTTTCAGGAGTACAACATAGGGGTTCTATGATTATGTACATTTTTAAATGCTGAACATGGTAAGTGTAGGCACCATATGTTATTACAGTATTACTATGTAACCTAGGCTGTACTTTTTTATGCCTGGGACTTATTTTATAATTAGAGATTTGTACCTCTTAATGTACTTCATCTAGTTTGCCTATCCCATCCCCCATGAACCTCCCTTCAGTCAATCACCATTTTGTTCTCTGTATTTAAAATTCTAGAGGGTTTGGAGGGGTTTTTGTTGTTGTTGTTCCTTAGATGCCACATGTAGATAGAGTCATAGTATTTGTCTTTCTCTTATTTTCTGTAACATAATATCCTCTAGGTCCATCCATGTTATGGCAAATGGCAAGATTTCCATCCTTTTGTATGGCTGAGTAATATTCTATTATGTATATATAACCATATCTTTAGCCATTCATCTATTGATGGACATTTAGGCTACTTCCCTATCTTGGCTATTGTAAATGCTGCAATAAAAGTAGGAGGGCATATAGGTTTTAGATTCTGGCTGACATGAGGGGATATCTCATTATGGTTTTGATTTGCATTTCCCCAGTGATTAGTGATATTGAGCATATTTTTGTGTCTGATGGTCTTCTGTAGGTCTTCTTTGAAATTGTATGCTTATTTTTTAATCAGGTTACTAAGTTTTTAGGTGTTAACTTATAGGAGTCCTTTATATCATTTGGGTATTAACCCTTTATTGGATATATCATTTCAAGTATCTTTACCATTCATTAGGTAGCCTTTTTGCTTTTATGGTTTCCTTTGCAGTGCAAAACCTTTATTTTGCTATAGTCCCCATAGTTTCTTTTTGCTTTTGTTCTACCTACCTGATGAGACAGATTCATACATATATTGCTAAGGGTGATGTCTGAGAGACTACAGCCTCTGTTTTCTTTTAGGAGTCCTATGGTTTCAGGTCTCACATTTAGGTCTTTAATTCATTTTGAGTTTATTTTTATGTATAAGAAGTCAGTCCAGTTTCATTCTTTTGCAGGTAGCCATCCAGTTTTCCCAACACCATGTATTGAAGAGATGGTCTCTTCCTCCACAGATGTTCTTGCCTCCTTTCCTGGAATTTAACCATTGATTTCTATGCTGTTCCATTGAATATGTGTCCATTTTTACGCTAGTACCATACTGTTTTGATTACTACAGCTTTATAGTCAGTCTTAAAAACTGGGAATGTGATACCGCCAGCTTTATTTTTCCTTTCCCAAGACTGCTTTGCCTATTCAAGGTCTTTTGTGGTTCTATACAAGTTTGAAGACTATTTGTTTTAGTTCTGTGAAAAATGCTGTTGGTATTTTGATAGGGATTGCATTGACTGATTCCCTCAGTATGGACATTTGGGTAATATGGACATAAGGGTAGTATGGAATTTTAACAATATTTGTTCAATTCAGGAGCATGGTTCATCTTTCCATTTATGTCATCTTCAATTTCTCTCAATGTCTTGTAGTTTTCAGAGTATTGCTGTTTTACCTCCTTGGTTAAATTCATTCCTAAGTTTTTGTTTTGGTTTTTGATTTTTTGATTTTTGGGTTTTTTTGGTGCAATTGTAAATGGGATTGTTTTAATTTCTTTCTGCTACTTCATTGTTAGTGTATAGAAATACATCAGATTTCTATATATTGATTTTTGTATCCTGAAATTTCACTGAATTCACTTACCAATACTAAGTTTTTTTGGTGGAGTCTGAGTTTTCTATGTAGTATCATGTTATCTTCAAATCTTACCAATTTAAATGTCTTTTTTTCTTAGCTGTTGCAGCCAAGATTTGCAGTACTACATTGAATAAAAGTGGAAGAGTAGCATCCTTGCCTTGTTCATGATCTTGGAGAAAAAGCTTTCAACCTTTTGCCACTGAGAGGATATCTGTGGGTTTGTCTTATGATAACCTTTATTATGTTGAAGTATGTTTCTTCTACATCTACTTTGTTCATATTCATTTGTGATAAAAACTCAAATTCAGATGCTTTTTCTGCACCTATTGAAATGACAGGATTTGCATCCTTCATTTTGTTAATGTGGTATATCATGTTGATTTATGGATACTGAATTATTCTTGGATCCCTGAAATAAATCCCCCTTGATTGGTGTATTGATGAACTTGATTTGCTAATATTCTCAGAATTTTTGCATCTATGTTCATCAGGGATATTGTTCTGTAATTTTCCTTTTTTGTAGTGTCTTTGGGTTTGGGATTAGGGCAATACTGGCCTCATAGAATGAATTTTGAAGTATTCCTTCCTCTATGGTATTTTAGAATAGTTTGAGAAGAATACATATTAATTTCTTTAAATGTTTGCTAGAATTCACCTGTGAAGCCATCTGGTTTTGGACTTGGTAGGTTTTGGGTTTGGGGTCCCCCCCTCACTACTGATTCAGTTTTATCACTAGTAATCAGTCTGTTCAGATTTTCTATTTCTTCCTGATTCAGTCTTGGAAGATTGTAATGTTTTCAGGAATTCATCCATTTCTCCTAGGTTGCCCAATTTGGTGTTGTATAATTATTCATACCAGGCTCTTACCCTTGGTATGTTTCTGTGGGGTTGGCTGTAACTTACCCTCTTTCACTTCTGAGTTTTGGAGTTCTCTTTTTTCTTTTTCAAATAACCAGCTCTTGGTTTCATCGATCTTTTTCTTTTTCATTTGTTTCTGATATTACTTCTTCTCACTTTGGGCTTTTTTGTTCTTTTTCTATTTCTTTTAGTGTACAAGGTTTTTGAGATTTTTCTTGTTTCTTGAGGTAAACCTATATTGTTATAAACTTCCCTCTTAGGACTGCATTTGCTGTGTCCTATAGATTTTGAATCATTATGTTTCTATTCTCATTTCCAAGTATATTTCCTCTTTGATAGCTTCATTGACTTTTTAGTTACATGTTTAGTCTCCACATGTTTTCTCCAGTTTTTTTCCCCCTGGAATTGGTTTCTAGGTTCATACGATTGAAATCATAAAAGATGCTTAATAAGATTTCACTCTTAAGCTTATTGAAACCATTTTTGTTACCTAACATGTAATCTATCCTGGAAAAATTTCCATTTGCACTTGCAAAGAGTGTATATAATACTGTAATTTTTTTAAATGGCATATTAAACTATTTACTACAAAGGTTAAGAGAACATTAAATATAAAGCCACTGCAAGTTGGTAATAAAATTACAGCATACATTTGTGACATCAAAGAGGCATATCAGAAAGATGGAAACTTAAGAGGATAAAATAGTCTTCTGATAGTAGTAACTTATCCATGAGATGTTTTACATATATCTCATGGTAGCCACAAAGCTCTTCTGGAACAGAGACCTGAAATATTTTAAAAGGGAAGACTGAACAAATCACCCTGTAAAACCACCAACCTACAAAGGTAGACAAAAGAATTAAAGAAATGGAGACAAAATAACCAGGAGGCAGAGATCGCATAGCGGTAGTAAATGCTTACATATCAGTAACCACCCTAAATCTATGTAGATTGAGCTTGCCAACCAAAAGGCACAGAGTAACTGGATGGGGGGGGGGGGGAAGACCCAACAATACCCCTCCTATAAGACATTCATTTTATCTCTAAAGACATACATAGGTTCCGAAAGAAAAGCTATTCCAAACAAATGGAAATGAAAAGAAGGCAGGTATAGCAATACTTGTGTCAGACAAAACAGACTAAGCCAAAAGGATAACAAGACCAAAAAAAAAAAGAAAAAGTCATTATACAATGATAAAGGGGCCAATACATCAGGAAGATATAGAAGGGAGACTCGAGATGACAGTAGGAGGGTCCTGGGCTCCTCTTGTCCTATACACACAGTTAACTGGTACATCCAACCAACCAACTCTAAAAGACCAGCAGAACAGACCTTTCACAGTTAATGGCAGAGAGAAGACCCCATGGAAAGTGTAGGAAGGGCAGAGACACAGTTGGAAACCAAACCCTTGTTGAGACCAAGCACAAATGAGGACACCAAAAGCACAGAGAAGAGAGAGGATCAGACCCTACATTAGGCACCACTGCATGGAGGACTGACACTGGGAAGATGAATCCCTAGAACATCTGGCTTTGAAAATCAGGGCCTAATACTGGAAGTACCAGAGGATAATAGGAAACCTAGTCCCCGCCCTTAAAGAGCCAACATTATGAGTAACTTGGCCCTCGACATGGCACAGAAGCAGCAGTTCGAAAAATATCTGGTGTTTAGGTGAAAATATATTGACTACTCTTAAAACACGTGCTAGAGGGGGCAGGGATCTTTAACAGATTTCTCTGGGAACAAGAGTATTGGCCAGCACCATTCTTCTTCCCCTCTGTCTAGAGGGCCAGATGCTTGCGGGAGCCAGGGCTGGCACTCTCTATCTGGGACATTGTTAGGACTGCATGCCTTGCAGTGTTCCCTTGTAGAAATGCCCCATCCAACCCATTTGCCTTGGAAGGTATCCCTCCGAAGCGGCTCCTGCCCCACCACGCTCAGTAGGACTAGGACCCCTCCAAGTGACTCTTGCCCTGGGGTGTGGGGGAGAGAACTCCACACAGCTGTGCACCCAGTTCCAGCAGCCCAGCCTCTTAGCTGGCTGCACAGAGAACAAGCCCTATTTGGCATGCTCGTAACTGGGACAGAAAGGCTATTCGCAGACAGCTAGCCTGACGGCCAGTCCCCCCCACCCATAAGCCTGCAGCAACCACAGGCAAGCTTCTTAATAGCAGAGACGAAAGCTTGTGCAATGGGCTCACATCAGCCAGCTGGTTGAAGGAAAAAGTGGCTCAGCCAGAATAGGAGGGTGCATGCAGCCCACACAGGAAATACCCCCAAAGCGCCTGGTTTTGGTGGCCAGGAGGGATTGTGCTTCAAGGTAGCACAAGACCCCTTCTAAGCAATGTCTCTACTTCCAAGACCAGGTGACATGGCTGACCTCCCAAATACAGAGAAGCAAAATGAGGACACAGAGGCATGGTCCCAAATGAAAGAATAAGAAATGTGACAGCACAAGAGCAAAATGAACTCAAGTAATATGCCTGAAAGAATTCAAAGTCATTGTCGTAAAGATACTCACTGGACTTGAAAAAAAGAGTGGGTGAACTCAGATCTTCAAGGAGATATAAAATATAAGAACCTGTCAGAGCTGAAGAATTCAATAACCGAAATAAATACACTAAAGGGAATTTACAGCCCTTTAGAGGATGAAGAACACATCAGTGATCTAGAAGACAGCGAATTGAAAGTAACCAAGTTCAACAGCAAAGAAAGAATAAAAATTGAGAATATGTTAAAGGAACTCAGTGACATCAAGTATAACATTTGTATTATAGGGATCCCAGAAGGAGGAAAGGAAAGTGAGCAGAAATTTTATTTGAAGAAATAGCTAAAAACTGCGAAGGAAGGAAACAGACGTTAACATACAGGGAGGACTGAGAGTCACTAAGACACATAATATGAAAAATCAGGTAATGATCAAGAGAGAATGTTAAGAGCAGCAAAAGAAAAAGTTCAATACAAGGGAAACTCCATAAGGCAATCAGCTGATTTGTCAGAAATTTTGCTTCTACAAGAGAATGGCATGATATATTCAAAGGGCTGAAAGGAAAACAAAACAAAAGAAAACCCAAAAACTTACAGTTGGGTACTTGACCCAGCAAGATCATCATTCAGAACAGGAAGAGAAATAGGGTTTCCCAAACAAAAGTTAAAAGGAGTTAATATTAAACCAGACTTGCAGAAAGTGTTCAGAGGAATTCACTGGTGGGTATTAAGGAGGGCACGTATTGCATGGAGCACTGGGTGTGGTGCATAAACAACGAATCTTGGAAAATTGAAAAACGATTTAAAAAAAAAGGGGATTAAGTGGAAAGAAAAGACCATAACTAAAAGAAAATTATGAAAGAAGAGCAAACATCTAGTAAAGGTAGTAAATTGATCACTTGCTGACCAGTATGGAGAACGAATAAGAGAATAAGATCAGTTTTACCTCTAAAAATTAGTCAAAGGATACACAAAAAGATATAAAATTTGACATACACAAAATGTGAAGGTGGGAGCAAAGATTTAGTGCTCTTGGAATGTGTTCTAACTTAAGCAACCATCAACTTAATAGAGACTGTTACACATTTAAGTTATATATGAACCCAATATTAACCACAAATCAAAAGCCTACAATAGATACACAAAAAATAGAAATTTAAGCATAGCCCTAAAGAAATCCTGGCCATAAGGGAAGGCAGCAAGAGAGGAACAGAGAACTATAAAATCAGAAAACAATGAGCAAAATTCAATACACTTAATAATTACTTTAGAAATAAATCAACTAAATATTCTAATGAAAATGTACAGAATAAATGGTGAAAAATAAAACACACACACACACCAACCATGATCCAGGGAAACTTCTGTAAAGATGAAAGACTAGAGGGGCGCCTGGGTGGCTCAGTGGGTTAAAGCCTCTGCCTTTGGCTCAGGTCATGATCTCAGGGTCCTGGGATCGAGCCCCGCATCAGGCTCTCTGCTCAGCAGGTAGCCTGCTTGCCCCTCCCTCTCTGCCTGCCTCTCTGCCTGCTTGTGATCTCTCTGTTAAATAAATAAATTCTTTAAAAAAAAAGAAAGAAAAAGATGACAGACTAGGAGGACCCTAAGTTCACTTGCCCCGCAGATACAATACCCACATCAGTACCAATAACCTAGAAAATGACCCCAAAACTGGCAGCTCAGACTCTCCACAGCAAAATGTAGAAAAGAGGCTACATCGAAAGAGGGGAGCAAGGACAGATGGAGTCAGGAGCCAAATGGACCTGCAGGACTATCTAGAGGAAGGAGGAAAGCAAGCAGCTGGTACCAAGAAGGGATGGAAAACAGACTCTCACACTGAACACCCCAGGCATAGGGAATCCACACAGGGAAGACAAATCCCCATAACATTTGGCTTTGAAAACCAGAGAGGCTGAATTTCATGAGTTCTGGCAGTCAGCCAAGCTTAACATCTGGAACTTTAAACATCAGCAGATGTGGCTCGGGGAGAGCCAGGAGGCAAAGAAAACGGAGTCCCTCCCCTTAAAGAGATAGCACAAAAACAGCCCCATTGAGATACAGCGTAGGAAGCAGCAGTTTGAAAAACACATGGAGCATTTGGGAGGGAGCTGGGTTCACCAGTCTCAGGACAAGGGCTGGGTGGACAGGGGTTGTTACGAGACTTCTTCAGGAACAAAAGAGCTGGCAGGTGCCATTTGCTTCATTGCTCCCCGGCCCAGATACACAGACACCTGCAGGAACCCACGCAGTGCCAACACATTCCGCCCAGATTTCTAACAGCACATCTCGTCCCCATGTGCTTCTGCGGATCATCCCCCCCTTCACCACAGCCCACCTCAAGGGCTTTCCCCAGCAGCCGCAGGCCCCGTCCTGCAGCCGGCCAGTATGGGCCTTGCTGGCATCACGTGCCTCACCTACACAGTCTCTAGTGAAACTGCCCCCTGCAGCACACCCTGGGCCAGAGCCCACCCAAAGCACTGTCACAAGACGGGCAGTGTGCCCCAACCGAGATTCGTGCTACTCCAAAGTGATTCCTGCCCCAGGAAGAAGAGGGTAAACACATACACCAGTCAGACTGCAGCCACAGCAGTGTACGGATGGCAGGCAATGGGTGTGACTGCAGGCCCCACCCAACAGTGAAAGCTTCTTAGAGGACAGCACATCGAAAAAGCCCTACAATTTAGTGCCACCGAATCTCTGGCCAACACCTGGTCTGACTCAACTCAAGCCCAAGGTGGCCCCACACTAACACAGGAACCAAAATGTAGCCACCAAAGGCAAAGAGAAAAATTGCCCATGTCTGGACTGAAGGCAAAAAGTTGTTCAGCCATAAGAGTAGGGGGTACTCAACACACACGCCAGACACTCCGGAAGCACTAGATTCTGGATAACAGGAGACATTGCACTGCAGGGCACTACACGACCTCTTCTTCATAGGCTACTACTTTCCACAGCAAGATATGTAGCTGACTTCCCTGATACATAGACATAGACTTGGACAAAAGGAGGAGACAGAGGAATATGTCCCTAATAAAAGAACAGTAGAGAGTTGCATTTCTATACACCAACAATGAAGGAAAAAACACAACAACAACAAGGAATTGATCCCATTTACAACTGCACCAAAAACTCTAAGATACCTAGAAATAAACATAACCAAAGAGGTGAACAATCTTTGCGCTGATAACTATACAATGCTTACGAAAGAAATTGAGGAAGATACCAAGAAATGAAAAAACATTCCATGCTCATGGATTTGAGGAATATTGTTAAAATGTCTATGCTACCCAAAGCAATCTACAAATTCAATGCAGTCCCTATCAAAATACCATCCGCAATTTTCACAGAATTGGAACAAACAGTCCTAAAATTTGTATGAAAGCACAAAAGACCATGAATAACCAAAAGTAATGTTGAAGAAGAAAAATCAAAGCTGGAGGCATCACAATTCCAGACTTCAAGCTCCATTACAAAGCTGTAAACATCTAGACAGTATGGTAATGGCTCAAAAACATACACACAGATCAATGGAACAGAATAGACGACCCACATGTACCCCAATGTTCATAGCAGCAATGGCCACAATCACCAAACTGTGGAAAGAACCAAGATGCCCTTCAATAGATGAATGGATAAAGATACGGTCCATATATGCAATGGAGTATTATGCCTCCATCAGAAAGGATGAATACCCAACTTTTGTATCAATATGGACGGGACTGGAAGAGATTATGCTGAGAGAAATAAGTCAAGCAGAGAGGGTCAGTTATCATATGGTTTCACTTACACGTGGAGCATAAGGAAAAACATGGAGGACATTGCGAGAAGGAAAGGAAAGGTGAATTGGGGGAACTGGAGAGGGAGATGAGCCATGTGAGACTGGACTCTGAGAAACAAACTGAGGGTTTTGGAGGGGAGGGGGGTAAGGGGTTGGGTGAGCCTGGTGGTGGGTATTGAGGAGGCCACGTATTCCATGAGCACTGGGTGTGGTGAACAATGAATCTTAGAACACTGAAAAAATAAAATTAAATTAAAAAAAAAAAAAGAACCCAGAAATGGGCCCTCAACTCTATGGTCAATAATCCTCAACAAAACAGAAAAGAATATCCAATGGAAAAAGGACAGTCTCTTCGATAAATGGTATGGGGAAAATTGGACAACCATATGCAGGAGAATGAAACTGGACCACTTTCTTGCACCATACACAAAAATTAACTAAAAACTGGGAGAGAGACCTAAATGTGAGACAGAGATCCATCAAAATCCTAGAGAACACAGGCGTAACCTCTTTGACCCCAGCTACAGCAACTCCTTACTAGATACATCTCCAAAGGCAAGGGAAAACAAAAGCACAAATGAACTATTAGGACTTCATCAGGATAAAAAGCTTTTGCACAGCAGAGGAAACAACAAAACTAAAAAGCAACCAACAGAATGGGAGAAGATATTTACAGATGACTTGATATAGGGCTAGTATCCAAAAATCTATAAACAACTTATCAAACTCAACACCCCCCCCAAAAAAAACCCACCCAAAAAAATCCAGTCAAGAAATGGGCAGAAGACATGGACATTTCTCCAAAGATGACATACAAATGGCTAACAGGCACATGAAAAAAGAGCTCCCCATCACTTACCACCAGGGAATTACAAATCAAAGCCACAAATCACACCTGTCAGAACAGCTGACATTAACACAGGAAACAACAGATATTGGTGAGGACAGAGAAAGGGGAACCCTCTTACACTGTTGGTGGGAAAGCAAACTAGTGCAGCCATTCTGGAGAACAGTATGGTGGCTCCTCAAAAAGTTAATAAAGCTACCCTACAACCCAGTAATTGCACTATTAGGTATTTACCAAAAAGATAAAAACTGATTCAAAGGGGCACATGCATGTCAATGTTTATGGCTATTATGGACATTGCTGCTAAACTATGGAAAAAGCCCAGATATCCATTGACAGATGAATGGATAAAGATGTGATACAAACACACACACACACACACACACACAATATTACTCATCCATCCAACAAAAATGAAATCTTGCTGGGGTGCCTGGATGGCTCAGTGGGTTAAAGCCTCTGCCTTCGGCTCAGGTCATGATCTTAGGGTCCTGGGATCGAGCCCCACATCAGGCTCTCTGCTCAGCAGGGACCCTGCTTCCCCCTTCTCTCTCTGCCTGCCTGTCTGCCTACTTGTGATCTCTGTCAAATAATAAAATCTTTAAAAAAAAAAAAATCTTACCATTCAAAACACACATCAAACTAGAGGGTATTGTGCTGAGTGAAACAAATCAGTCAGATAAAGACAAGTACCATATATGACTCCACTCATATGTGGAATTTAACAAACAGATGAACATAGGGGAAGGGAAGAAAAAAGAACAGAGGGGCAGACCATAAGAGACTTAACTATAGGAAACAAACTGTGGGTTGTTGGAGGGGAGGTGGGGGGGATGGGGTAATTGGATGATGGGCATTAAGGAGGGCATTTGATATAATGAGCACTGGGTTTTATATGCAACTGATGAATCACTGAATTCTACTCCTGAGACTAATAATATACTAAATGTTAAGTTGAATTTAAATAAAAAAATTTTTTTAAAAGAACAGAAACATAGGAGATCCAAGTAAGATAAACAATATGCCTGATAAAGAATTCAAAATAATGGTCATTAAAATACTTGAATTTAAAAGCAGAACATCTAGGGATTCAATAAAGTGATAGAAAATGTGAAAAAAAACCAATCAGAGATGAAGAACTCAATAGCTGAAATTCAAAATACATTAGAGAAAACCAACATTAGACTAGAGAAAGTAGAATGAGTCAGTGAGCTGGAAGTCACAGTAATGAAAAGTAACAAGCCAAGCAACAATTTTAGAAGTGAGAATTTGTTAAAGGAAATCTGCAACATCAAGTATAACATTCACATTAGAAGGATCCCAGAAGGAGATGAGATAAAACAGGAGAGGGCCAGAAAATGAGAAATAGCCAAAAACTTCCTGAATCTGGGGAAGAAAATAAATCCAAATCCAGGAGACAGAGATTCCTCTAACAAAAATCAACCTAAGGAGGCCCACACCAAGACACAATTAAAATAACAAAAGCAGTGATGAAGAGAATTTAAAAAGCAGCAAGAGACAAGAAAACGATTACATACAGGGAGAACTCCATAAGGCTATCAGCAGATTTTTAAGCAGAAACTTCTCAGGACACAAGAGAGTGGCATGATATGTTCAAAGTGCTGAAAGGAAAAAAACTGCACCCAAGAATATTCTACTTATCAAGGTTATCATTCAGAATAGAAGAAATAGTGTTTCCCAAAGTTAAAGGAATTCATGACCACTAAACCAGTCCGTACAAGAAATGTTAAACGGCACAGTTTTAGTGGAAAGGAAAGACCATAACCAGAAGTAAGAAAAGTGGGAAGCACAAAAGCAGTAATCTATAAAAAATCAGTCAAGGGACTCACAAAATAGGATGCAAAAAATGATCCGTATACCTAATATGTGGGGGGAAAGAATAATGAGTTGAAACTTAAGTGACCAATTTAATATAGACTGCTAGATCCAGAAGATATGAAAAACAGTAAACACACATCAAAACCCAGTAGTGGATACACAAAAATGAAGAGAAAACAATCCCAGTAAGTCACTAAAGCAAGCCAGCTAACCATGAGAGAAGGGAGCAAGAGAAGAAACAGAGAGGAACTACAAAAACCACCATGAAGTAAGTAACAAAATGGCAAAAAAAAAAAAAAAAAAAAAAGGCACCATATACCTATCAATAATTACATTGAATTTAAGTGGACTAATTACTCCAAAAGACCGGGTGACAAAAATGGATAAAAAAGCAAGAGCCATATATATGCTGCCTACAAGATACTCATTTCAGATCTGAGGATACATGCAGATTGAAAGTGAAGGGATGGAAAAGTATCTATCATGTAAATGGGAGAGAAGAAAGCCAGAGTGGCAATACTTCTATAGAACAAAATAGACTTTAAAACAAAGACTGTAATAAGAGACAAAGAAGGACATCATAAAGGGGACAATCCAACAAGAATATATAACAATTGTAAATATTTATGCACCGACATGCACCCAAATATATAAAGCAGCTAATAAACATAAAAGAAATAATTGATAGTAATAGTATGAGTCTTTGACACCACACTTACACCAATAGATCTAAACAGAGTCAACAAGAAACCAGTGGTTTTGTATAACACATTGGACCAGATGGATCTAGCAGATCTATTCATAACATTCTATCTTAAAGCAGAATACAAAATTTCAAGTGCACATGGAACATTCTCCAGAATGGATCACATATTAAGTGAGAAAATTAATCTCAACAAATCCAAAAAGCCTGAAGTCATACCATGGATCTTGAAACTATGAAGATTCACTATGAAACTAAAATCAGCCACAAGGGGAAAAAAAATTAAGAGCAAAAATACATGGGGGTTAAATAACATGCTACTAAACAATGAATGGGTCAACCAAAGAAAGAAAAAAAATTAAGGAAATCTAAGAGTCCATGAAGACAAATGAAAATGACAACACAATGGTCCAAAACCCTCAGGACTCAGCAAAAGCCATTCTAAGGGGGAAGTTTATAGCAATGCAGGCCTATCTCAGAAGAAAAATTTCAATCTAACCTTATACCTAAAGGGTCTGGAAGAACAACAAACCCCAAAACCAGTAAGAGAATAAGTTTAGAGCATAAGTAAGTGAAATAGAAACTAAGAACACATCAATGACACCAAGAACTGGTTCTTAGAAAAGAGTAAAATTGATAAACTTTTATCCATACTCAGAGAACTCAAAATCAGAAATAAAACAACTGACACCACAGAAATACAGAGGATTGCAATAAAATTGTGAAAAATTATGTTCCAACAAATTGAACTACCTAGAAGAAATGGATACATTCCTAGAAACATAACCTCCCAAGATAGAACAGCAAAAAATAGAAAATTTGAACAGACTAATTACCAGCAATAAAATTCAATCAGTAATCACACTCCCAACAAACAAAAATCCAGGACCAGAAGTCTCCACAGGTAAATTCTACCCAACACTTAGGAGTTAGTATCTATTTTTCTCAAATTTTTCAAAAAAAATAAAATTTCCAAATTTATTGTATAAGGCCAGCTTTACCCATATACCAAAACCAGATGAAGACACCACAAAACAAAAAACTATAGGCCAATGTTTCTGATGAAAGTAGATGCAAAAATCCTCAATACTAACAAATCCAGTAATTGAAAAATAATCATACAATAGGATCAAATGAGATTTATTCCCAGCACTCAAAGTGGTTCAATAAGTACAAATCAACAAGAGAAAGGGTAAAAACCATATGATTATTTCAATTGATGCAGAAAGGCATTTAATAAAGTATAACATTTAGTCATGATAAAAACTCAAAGTAGTTTTGGAGGGAACATACCTCAGCAAAATAAAGACTGTATGTGAAAAACCCACAGTGATTATCATACTCCGTGGTGAAAATACAGTTTTCCCCCTAAGATTTGCTATTCAAATCAGGTATAAGACAAGGATGTCCACTCTCACCACTTTTATTCAACAGAGTACTGGAAGTCCTAGCTATAGCAAGTAGACAAGAAATAAAAGGCATCCAAATTGATAAGGAAGAAGTAAAATTTTCACTATTTTTCAATGACTTCATACTATACACAGAAAACCATAAAGACCATCAAAAAACTACTGTAACTGATGAATGAGCTCAGGTCACAGGATAAAAAAATATATAAAATCTGTTTCATTTCTAGTCACTAATGAAGTTAATACCATTTACACTTGCACCAAAAATAATAAAATACCATTTTTATTAGTTAATTTATTAATCAGTTAATGCCATTTATACTTGCACCAAAAATAAAATACCTAGGAATTAACTTAACCAAGGAGGTGAAAGACTTGTACTCCGAGAACTAGAAAACATTGATGAAGGAAATTGAAGCAGACACAAATGGAAAGACATGCTCACGGATTGGAGGAATATTGTTATAATGTCCATACTACCCAAAGCAATCTACACATCTAATGCAACCTCTATCAAAATGCTAACAGCACTTTTTCACAGAACTAGAATAATCCTAAAATTTGTGTGGAACCACAAGAGACCCCAAATAGCCAACGCAATCTTGAAAAAGGACCAAAAAGAACAACCAAAAAACAAAAACAAAACAAAAAAACCCGCACAAAAATCTGGAAGTATCACAATCCCAGATTTCAAGATATGCTACAAAGACGTAGTTATCAAAACAGTATGTTACTGGTACAAAAACAGACACACACATCAGTAGAACAGAATTGAGATCCCAGAAGTCCACAATTATGCGGTTAATTCTTGACAAAAGACACAAGAACATGCAATAGTAAAAAGATGGTCTCTTCAACAAATGGTATTGGGAAAACTGGACATCTACATGAAAAATAATGAAGTTGGACCACTTTCTTACACCATACACAAAAATAAACTCAAAATAGATTAAAGACCTAACTGTGAAACATGAAGCCATTAAAACCCCGGAAGAGACCATAGGCAGTAATGTCTCTGACAATGATAGTAACATTTTCTTATATACGTCTCCTGAGGCAAAGGAAATAAAGGCAAAGGATTAACTACTGGGACTACATCAAAATAAAAATCTCCTGCACAGCAAACGAAGCAGTCAATAAGAATAAAAGGCAACCTACTGAGTTGGAGAAGATATCTCCAAATGATATGTCCAATAAAGGGTTAGTACCCAAAATATATAAAACTCCACAACTCTAACCCAGCCCCCAAAAATCCGATTTTAAAAATGAGAAGACATGGGGCGCCTGGGTGGCTCAGTGGGTTAAAGCCTCTGCCTTCAGCTCAGGTCATGATCTCAGGGTTCTGGGATCGAGCCCAGCATCAGGTTCTCTGCTCAGCAAGGAGCCTGCTTCCTCCTCTCTCTGCCTGCCTCTCTGCCTACTTGTGATCTCTGTCAGATAAAATCTTTTTTAAAAAAAAAAGAGAAGACATGAGAATTTCACCGAACGACATACAGATGGCCAACAGATACATGAAAAGATGAACATCACTCATCATTGGGGAAATGCAAATCAAAACTAAACTAAGGTATCACCTCACACCTGTCAGAATGGCTAAAGTCAAAAAAACACCAGAAACAAGTGTTGGTGAGGATGCACAGAAAAAGGAACCCTCATGCACTATCGATTGGAATGCAAATTGGTTCAGCTACCATGGCAAACAGTAGGGAGATTCGCCAAAATGTTAAAAATGTAGCTACCCTACAATCCAGTAGTTACACTACTGTGTACTTACCACCAAAATACGAAAACACTAATTCAAAGGGATACATGCGTGCCTATATTTATAGCAGCATTATATACAATAGCCAGATTATGGAAGCAGCTCGAGGGTCCATCAGTAAATAAAGACGTGAGATACACATACACACACACATACACAATCAAATATTTTTCAGCCATAATAATGAAATCCTGTCATTTACAACATGGATGGAGCTAGAGTATAATGCTAAGCAAACTAAGTCACAAATACCATATGATTTTATGCATATGTGGAATATAAGAAATGAGGAAAGGGGGGGAAAAGACAAACCAGTAATATACTCTTAACCATCAAACAGGGGGGATTGGGTGGGAATAGGTCAAATAGCCAAGGTGATGTACGGAATTGAAGTCCTATATTGTATATCTAAAACTGATATAACATTGTATGCTGTTTATACTAGAATTTAGTTTCTAATAAATGCATGATAGAAAAAGTAAAAATACTTGTAACTGCAAAAAGAAAAAAAAATTTTATGATGGCATAGTTTTATCTCAACTCTAAGTACAAAATTCCTATTCTATGACAATCTAAACATTGAATGAAGGGCGGGGTCATAGGATTTGGTAAGCAATACTGTTGTTCTTTATATTTCTATTAAGATTTTTAAAAAGTACTTTAACGATGTATGTATTCCTCTTAATGTTCTCCCTGGAGTGTCCTGTGTGTCCAAATACACACACACACACACACACACACACACACACACAATTTGAAAAGATATATTTACTCTTAGGTTTATTGCAACATTATATACCATAGCCAAGATGTGGAAGCCACCCATCAAAAGATAAAACAAAGATGTGAGATAGAAATAGTTCTCACAACTTTAATATATTCATATTTTTCATGTATTCATATATATAGTACAATGAAATATTAGTCAAAGAAGGAGCTCTTGCCACTTGCAACACGGATGAACCTAAAGGATATGGTGCTAAGTCATATACAGAACATCAAATCATGTGGTGTTTATCTAATATGTGAACTCTAAAAAACGAACCGTTTTAAATACAGAGAACAAACTGACGATTGTCAGAGGAGTTGGGGAGGATGAGAAATTGGTAAAGGGAATTAACATACAAATTTCCAGTCATAAAAGTGAGTCATGGAGATAAAAAGTACGTCATTGGGAATATAGTCAATATTTGAATAACATTGTATGTTACAATGGGTAACTACGCTTAACATGATGAGCATTAGAGAATTTTCAAATTAATGTTGTATACCTGAAACTAACATTTTATGTTAATTATATTTCAATTTAAAAAATTGCCTTAAGAAGAAATGTTATAAACATATTTCCAACACCCAAAGACCAACACATATTATCCAATTAATAAAAGACCTTAAGGGAGAAATAGGCAATACAATTGTGGGAGATTTTAAAACTCTGTTGTTATCAGCAACGGATAGATCATTCAGACAGAAAATTAAGGAAACATTGGACTGGAACCACACTTAGAACAAATGAACTTCATAGACATATATAGAACATTCCATCCCAAGTTATTTCAATACCAAAACCAGGTAAGGATACCACATGAAAACTATAGACCAATATCCCTGATTAATATGGATGGCAAAATCTCAAAAGCCATTAGCAAACCCAGGTGAAGAACATATTAAAATGATCATACACCATGATCAAGTAGATCCTTAAGATGCAAGGGTGGCTCAACATACAATTAAAAAAACGGGGCATCTAGGTGACTCAGTCAGTTAAGCACTGGACTCTATTTGGGCTCAGGTCATGATCTCAGGGTCCTGAGATCAAGCTCCACAGTGGGTTCTGCACTCAGCAAGGAGTCAACTTGAGATTCTCTCTCTGCCCCTCCCCTCACTCACATGGGCTTCCTCTTTAAAATAAAAAATCTTTAAAAACTCAATAAATACATGTCATTAAAACAGATGACAAACCATGTAATCAACAACGAACAAAAAGCATTTGGCAAAAAACACCCTTATGTAATAAAAACACTTAAAGTATGCTCCTTCTATACCTGGTTTAACATAACAAAGGCCACCTATGACAAATTCAAAACCAACATTATACTCAATGGAAAGAGAAGCATTTCTCTTAAGATCGGGAGCAAGACAAAGAAGTCCATTCCTACCACTCCTACTCTAAATAGTACTGGAAGTTGTCATTAGAGAAATGAAGCAAGACAAAAGGCATCCAAAATCAGAAAGGAAGTAAACCTATCATTATTCGCTGATAAGACTTAAATTTAGAAAATCCCACAAAGAATCTGTAAGAAAGCTGTTGGAATGTAAGAATACAATATTGACATACAGAAATCAATTACATTTCTTTACACTAATGGAGCACCTGAAAAATATAAACTTATGCAGCATAGCATGGAAAACCATAGTCAGAAATAAGTTTAATCATATAGCGATTCAGTAATGCAGCAGGATACAAAAATCAATGCACAGAAATCAGTTGCTTTCTTATACACTAACAATGAAACTGTAGAAAGGGAAATTAAAGAGTCGATTGCATTTACAATAGCACCAAAAACCGTAAGATACCTTGGAATAAACCTAACCAAAGAGGTGAAGGATCTATACTGTAGGAACTACAAAACTCTCCTGAAGGAAGTTGACAACACAAAAAGATGGAAAAACATTCCATGCTCATGCAATGGAAGAACAAACATCATTAAAATAACTATGCTGCCCAGAGCAATCTATACTTTCAACACCATCCCAAAGTAACAACAGCATTTTTCAAAATGCTGGAACAATCCTAAAATTTGTATGGAACCAAGAAAGATCCCAAATTGCCAAGGAAAGGTTGAAAAAGAGTAACAAAGCTGGGGCATCATGTTGCCCGATTTCAAGCTATATTACAAAGCTGTGATCACCAAGACAGCATGGTACTGGCACAAAAACAGACACATAGACCAGTGGAACAGAATAGAGAGCCCAGATATGAACCCACAACTCTATGGTCAACTAATCTTCAACAAAGCAGGAAAACATATCCAAGGTAAGAAAGTCTCTTCAATAAATGGTGCTGGAAAAATTGGACAGCTATATACAGAAGAATGAAATGACCATTCTCTTACACCATACACAAAGATAAACTAAATGGATGAAAGACCTCAGTGTGAAACAGTAATCCATCAAAATCCTAGGGGAGAACATAGGCCATAACCTCTTTGACATCAGTCACAGCAACTTCTTTTAAGACACGGCTCCAAAGGCAAGGGAAACAAAAGCAAAAATGAACTTTTGGGACTTCATCAAGATAAAAAGCTTCTGCACAGCAAAGGAAACAGTCAACAAAACAAAGAGGTAACCCACAGAATGGGAGAAGGTATTTTCAAATGGCACTACAAAGGGCTGATATCCAAGATCTATAAAGAACTTCTCAAACTCAATACCCAAAAAAAAAATAATCAAGTCAAAAAGTGGGCAGAAGATTTGAACGGACACTTCCCCAAAGACATACAAATGACTAACAGACACATGAAAGTGTTAGCATCATTAGGCATCAGGGAAATGCAAAACAAAACCATATTGAGACCTTATACCAGTTAGAACAGCAAAAATCAACAAGGCAAGAAACAAATGTTAGAGAATCTGTGGAGAAAGGGGAACCCTCTTACATTGTTGGTGGCAATGCAAATTGGTGCAGTCACTTTGGAGAACAATGTGGAGGTACCCCAAAAAATTAAAAATAAGGTAGCTCTGATACCACCCCTGGGTATTTACCCCAAAGATACAGATATAGTGAAAAGGGCCATATGCACCCCAATGTTCATAGCAACAATGTCCACAATAGCCCAAATGTGGAAAGAGCCATGATGCCCTTCAACAGACAAATAAAGATGTGGTCCATATACAGAATGGAATATTACTCAGCCATCAAAGGCTGAATACCCAACATTTGCATCAACTTGCATGGGACTGGAGGAGATTATGCTAAGTGAAAAAAGTCAAACAGAGAAAGTTGATTATCATATAGGTTTCACTTATTTGTGGAACATAAGGAATAGCATGGAGGACATTAGGAGAAGGGAAAAATGAAGGGGGTGAAATTGGAGTGGGAAAACAAACCATGAGAGACTATGGACTCCAGGAAACAATGGAGAGTTTCAGAATGGAGGGGGTTTAGGGGTTAGGTGAGCCTGGTGATGGGTATTAAGGAGGGCACAGATTGCATGGAGCAACTGGATGCTACACCCAAACAATGAATCATGGATACTACATCAAAAACTAGTGATGTACTGTATGGTGAGCAAAATAACACAATAAAAAGAAGTAAGTTTAATCAATGAAGTGTACAAGAAAGATCTGTACCATGAAAACTACAAAGCTTTGCTTTAAGAAATCAAAGCACAAACAAATGGAAAGACATTTTCTGCTCATGGATTGGAGGAGCTTGTATTGTTAAAATGGCCTCCTACCCAAAGCCTCTACACAGTCCATGCAATCTCCATCAAGATACCAAAACGCATCGTCACAGAATTAGAAGAATTCTAAGTTTATGTAGAACCACAGTAGACCCCAAATAGCTAAACCAATTCTGAGAAAAGATAGAGCTGGAAGCACTATGCTACATACTTTATATACTATAAAGGTATAATAAAAAATATGGTACTGGTACAAAAATAGACACACAGAACAATTAAAAGAATAGAGAACCCAGAATTAAACCCTGCCATATACGGTCGACTAATATTCAACAGGGAATCAAGAATACTAAATTAGGGAAGGATGGTCTCAACAAATGGTGCTGGGAAAACTGGACAAACATGTGTAACAATGAAACAACCTCTCTCTCACACCAGTCACAAAAATTAACTCAAAATGTATCAAAGACTTAAGCATAGTTTCAATACCATAAGATTCCTAGAAAAAGATGTAGAGAAGCAGCTTTGATTATTGGTTTTGGCAATAACTTGAGGGGAGTGAGGTCAAAAAGCCAAACAAAAGGAAAAAAATGGGGCTACAAACGACTTCTGTATATCAAAGAAACCATAAAGAAATGAAGAGACAGCCTCAGAATGGGACAAGATTTTTACAAATCATACATTGGATAAGGCATTAATATCTAAAATACGGAGAATACAGTCAATTCAATTATAATAAGATGATTAAAAATGGGAAAAACCAAATAGACATTTCTCCAAAAAGTACATCACAATCTCCAACAAGCACTTAAAAAGATGTTCAACATCACCAATCAGGGAAATGTAAATCAAAACGAAGATGAGATAATCACCTCATGCCTGTGAGAATGGCTATGACCAAAAAGACAAAACAGGTGCGAGTGAGGGTACGGTGAAAAGACAAACCTTATATATTGTTGGTGACAATATAAATCAGTCCAGCCACTGCAGAAAACAGTACAGAGGTTCTTCAAGATATTACAAATAGAACTACCATACACACCAGAAGTTCCCCTTCTGGATATATACCCAAAGAAAATGAGGGAAAAAAAAAAGACAGGATTTAGACAAGATATACGTACCCCATGTTTATTTTTAACATTATTCACAATAGCCAAAATATGCAAATAACCCAAATACCATCAATGGATGGGCAAAGATGTGGTACATGTACACAATGGAATATTATTCAGCTACAAGAAAGGAAGCTATCATCCCATGTAACTACTTAGATGGATCCTGAGCCCATTTTCCTGAGATAAGTCAAACAGAAAGAAGGACTGTATGATATCGCCCACATGTAGAATCTAAAAAAGTAAAATCTATTAAAAAAAAAATAGTAAAATGGTGGTCACCAGGGGATGGGAAGGTGGTAAGATTTTTTTTTTTTTAAGAGTACCAACTGGAAGTAGTAAGTAAGCTGTAAAGATCTAATGTGTGACGTAATACACAATATTGTAGTATAGTTATCTAGCATGATAAATCTTGACACATTGGCAATATTATAATAGATGTATTAAAGTAAAAAAGGGGGGAAGCATTATTCAACAGAAATGGTTAAGTTTTCAAGCTTAAGAAGGCATGGTTCTCACTTGGAACAGCATACTGAATCATGTAAATTCTAGCAACGTTATAGCTGAAGTACAAGTACTGGAGACAAGGAAAAAGAGTCTTATAAGCAACCAAAGGGCAGGGAATGGTGGGGTGGGTGGGCCCCGGGAAGAGGACAGAGTAAGAGAATCCTAAGCTCCCCCTGTCCCATGGATACACCTAGATAACAGCCACATCAATGCAACTAACTCAGAAAACAACCTGAAGACAAGCAGAAAAGCATCCACCATCATCCAAAAACCACCACCATCAAGAAGCATCCACCCCATCCAACCTATCATTTGGCAGGAGTCCTTCTAGAGTGGGGCATGATGCAGGTCATTCTGGAATCAGCCATGACAGTGACCAGCCCCTCTCCAAAGTGACTCCTGCGCTGGGGAGAAGAGAAGATAACCACACACACCAGTTCAACGGCAGACCCAGCAGAGGATTGGAGGCAGACATCTGATCTGACAGCCAATGCCACTCACCAGTGACAACCACACAGGGGTCACAAGGACAGAGCCCTATAGTCTGGGATCACTGCAACCTCAACAGATGAACTGGGGAAAGACATCTAACTGCAGACCTCACCCACCAATGAAAGCCTCTCAGGAGACAATCCAGGGAAAGCACCCCATGGTTCCATGTGATCACAGCCCCAGCAAATGGGCTGAAGGCAGGCATCTGGTGTGATCCTTTTATAAGCCCAACAAAGCTCCCAGACTGATCCCTTAAAAGCACAGGGACCAGACCCTGCCCACAACAGATGACTGAAAGCAAACATGGCTCAGCCCCAAGAGTAGAGGGCACACAACACATGGGAGACACCTCTGAAGCACCAGATTCTGAGTAACAGGGGACACTGCAGGGCAGGGCACTACAGGACTTCTTCTTCATGAGCCACTGCTTTCAACAGCAGGAGACATAGCTGACTTTCCTAGTACATAAATATAGACACAAAGACTTAGACAAAATGAGGAGACAAAGGAATATATCCGAAATAAGAGTATAGCAAGAGATCAAACAAACAGAAAAATATGCCTGATAGAAAATTCAAAGTAATGGTCATAAGAATACTTGAATTTAAGAGCAGAAAATTCATGCACCTTCAGCAAAGAGAGAATACAAAAGAACCAGTCAGATGAAGAACTCCATAAAATACACTACAGAGAATCAACAGTAGACCAGAAGAAGAATGGATCAGTGAACTGGAAGGTCACAGTAATGGAAAGTAACCAAGCTGAGTAGCAATTTTAAAAAATAATAAGTTAATAAAAAATAGGTTAAAGGAAATCAGCATCAAGCATAATAACATTCACATAATAGAGATCCCAGAAGGAGAAGAGAGCAAAAAAAAAAAAAAAAAAAAAAGGAGGCAGAAAATTTGAAGAAATAATAGCTGAAAACTTCCTGAAGCTGGGGAAGGAAACAAATCCAGATCCAGGAGGCACAAGATTCTCCCAACAAAATCATCCCAGAGAGGTCCACACCAAGACATAATAACTAAATGGCAAAATGCAGTGATAAATTTAAAAAGCAGCAAGAGAAAAGTTACATGCAAGGAAATCCCATGAGGCCATCAGGCCATTTTTAGCAGAAACTTTGCAAACCAGAAGAGAGTAGCATGATATGTTCAAAGTGCTAAAATGAAAAAAAAAAAAAAAAAAAAAAAAACTAGACAAGAATACTCTACTTTGCAATGTTATCATTCAGAATAGAAGGAGAAAGTTTTCCAAATAGAAGTTAAAGGAGTTCATCACCACAAAACCAGTCTTAAAGTTAGAGAATTCTTTGAGTGGGAAGAGGAGTCCATAATCAGGAATAAGGATATTAAGCATGTTAAGACTTTCACAATCAAACATAATGAAAGTAGATAGATCAATCACTTATGAATTCAGTATGGAGGCTAAGACACAAAAGCAGGAAAATCAGTTAGATCCATAAAAGTTTGTCAAGAGATTCACAGAGGCATCTAAAGTATGACATCATATAAAAAAAATACGGGGGGAGTAAATAGTGCTTTCAGAATAGGTTCAAACTTAAGCAACCATCAACTTAATATAGACTGCTATATGTATAGACATATCAACCTAATGGTAACCACAAATCAAAAACCATTGATATGCAAATAAAGAGAAAGGAATTCAAAAGTATTACTAAAGAAAGCCATCAAACACAGGGAAGAATGAATAAGAACTACAGAACCATAAAAACAAGAAAATTGCAATAAGCACATACCTATCAACAACTGCTTTGAATGTAAATGGACTAAATGTTCCACTCAAAAGGCATAGGGTAACTGATGGATATAAAAGATCCATCCATATGCTGCCTACAAGAAACTCACTTCAGACCCCAAGACACATTCAAACTTCAAGGGATGGAGAAGGATTTTTCATGCAAATGGAAGCAAAAAGAAAGCTGGCGTAGCAATACTTAAATTGGACAAAATAGACCTTAAAATGAAGACTGTAACAAAAGACAAGAAGACTACATAAAGGGAACAACACAAGGTGTAACAATTGTAAATATTTATGCACCCAACATGGGAGTACCTAAATGCATGAAGCCATTGTTATTAACAGACATGCAGGAAGAAATCAACAGTAACACAATATTAGAGTTCTTTACATCACTGTATACTTACACTAGTGGATAATTCAGATAGAAAAATCAACAAGGAAACAGTGGTTTTGAAGGATACACTAGACCAGATGGTTCTAACAGATATTTTCAGAACATTCCAGCCAAAAAAGAGAATACACGTTCTCTTCAAGTGCAAATGGAACATTCTCTAAATCACATGTTAAGCCACAAAACAAGTCTTAGCAAATTCAAAGAATACTGAAATATTACCACACGTCTTTATCATAACAGTATGAAATGAGAAATCACAAGGAAAAAAATCTAGGAAGAATAGAAATACAGGGACTAAACAATGAAGAGGTCAACCAAGACAAAGAGGAAATAAACACAAGGAGACAAATCAAAATGAAAACACAATGTCCAAAATCTTTGGGATGCAGCAAAACCTATTCTAAGAGGGAAGATTAGAGAAATACAGACCTACCTCAAGAAGAAAAAAATCTCAACCTAATCTTATACCTAAAGGAGCTAGAAAAAGAACAAAGCCTCAGGCCAGTAGAGGGTAGGAAACAGAAGAGCAGAAATAGAGCCAAAAATATAAACAACCCAAATAAATGAAACCAGGACCTAGTTCTTTGCAAAGATCGAAATTAATAAAACTTCACCCAGACTAAGAAAAAGGGGGTGGAGGGGTGGGGGAAGCACATAAATAAGAAAGAAGAAATAACCATGAGCACCACAGAAATACAACAGACTATAAGGGAATATTTTAAAAAATCATATGGAAACAAATTGGACAACTGAGAAACAGATAAATTCCTAGGAACATATAACCTTCCAAAACCAAACCAAGAAGAAATAGAAAATTTGAACAGACCAGTCACTAGCAAAGCAACTGAATCTGTAGTCAAAAAACTCCCAAAAAACAGAAGTCCAGGACCAGATGGTTTCACAGGTGAAAATCCTAACACCTATTCTTCTCAAACTATTCCAAAAAAAAGGAAGGAAATCTTTCAAATTCATTCTATGAGGCCAGCATTACCTTAATATGAAAACCAGATAAAGGACTACAAAAAAGAAAACTACAGGCCACTATCCCTGATGCACATAGATGCAAAAATCCTCAAAATATTAGCAAACTAAGTCCAATACATTAAAAATATTACCACAATCAAGTGAGATTCCAGAGATGCAATGGTGTTTTAGTATTTGCAAATAAACATACTTCCTATTAACAAAGAGGATAAAAGCCATATGATCCTCTCAAAAGATGCCAAAAACATCTATTCACAATAAAAACACTCAACAAAGTAGGATTAGAGGGAACATACCTCAACATAATAAAATAATAGGACAAACCCACAGCTAACATCATACTCATTGGGGAAAGAAAACAGAGCTTTCCCCCTAAGATCAGGAACAAGACAAGAACGTCCATTCTCACCACTTTAACCCGACATAGTTCTAGAAGTCCTAGCCACAGCAAGCAGACAGGAAATAAAAGGCATCCAAATTGGTAAGGAAAAAGTGAAACTGTCACTACATGCAGATGACATGATACTATAGAAAACCCTAAAGACTAAAAATCTACTAGAACAGATAAATTAATTCAATAGTCACAAGACAGAAAAATCAGTATACATAAATCCATCGCATTTCTGTACACAAATAATGAAATAGAAGAAATTAATCTAATTTACAGTTGTACCAAAAATATATAGGAATAAATTTAACCATGGAGGTGAAAGACCTACACTCTGAAAACTATGAAACATTGATGAAAGAAATTAAAGATGACACAAATGGAAAGATTCCATGCTCATGGACTGGAAGAATATTGTTAAGATGTCTGTATTACCCAAGCAATCTAGAGATTTAACATAATCACTATCAAAATACCAACATCATTTTTCACAGAATTACAAATAATTCCAAAATTTATATGGAACCACTGAAGACCCAAATAGCCAAAGCAATCTTGAAAAAGAATACTGGAGGTTTCACAATCTTAAGTTTCAAGCTATATTACAAAACTATAGTAATCAAAACCATATAGGACCGGGCACAAAAATAGACATAAATCAATGGAACCGAATATAGCCCCTACATAAAACCATGCTTTTATCATCAATCTATGACAAAGGAGGTAAGAATATGCAATGGGGGAAAATCTTCAACAAATGGTATAGAAAAAACTGGACAGCTACCTGCACAAGAATGGAATGGGACCCACTTTCTTACACTGTACACAAAAAAAAAACTCAGAATGGATTAAAGACCTAAATGTGAGACCTGAAACCATAAAAGTCCTAGAGGGGAAAAAAAAAAACCAATAATTTCTTTGACATCAGTCATGAAAACATTATTTTAAGATAGGTCTACTCTGGCAAGGGAAGCAAGCCAGTATTAAACTATCAGTACTATACTAACATAAAAAGCTTTTGCACAGCAAGGGAAATCATCAAGAAAATGAAAAAGCAACCGACTGCCTAAGACAGTTGCAAATGATGTATCCAATAAGAGGCCAATAACCAAAGTATACAAAGAACTTACGTCAACACCAAGAAAATAATTCAGCTAAAAAATAGGCAGAGGAACCAAATAGATATTTTTCCAAAGACATACAAATGGCTTACAAACACATGAAAAGATGCTCAACATCACTCACGAGGGAAATGCAAATCAAAACCACAGCAAGCTCTCACCTCACACCTGTTAGAATAACTAAAACAACAGCGCGAGAAACAACAGGTGTTGGCGAGAATGTGGAGACAAAGTAACACTCATGCACTGTTGATGGGAATGCGGACGGGTGCAGCCACTGTGGAGAACGGCATGAAATTAATTGCCTCAAGAAGTTGAAAACAGGATTATTATATGACCCAGTAATTCCACTACTGGATATTTGCCCAAAGAAAACAAAAACACTAACTTGGAAGGATATATGCCCCTCCCACGTTTATAGCAGCATTACATACAATAGCCAAAATATGGAAGCAACCCAATGTCCATTGACAGATAAATGTATGAGGAGGATGTGTTGTGTGGAATATTACTCAGCCATAAAGAATGAAATCTTGCCATTTACAATAATACGGATGGATCTAGAGGGCATGTGAAGTGAAATAAGTCAAAGATAAGTACCATATGATTTTACTCATATGGGAAATTTAAGAAAAAGACAAATGAAAAAATAGACTCTTAAAGTGGAGAATAAACTATTGGTTGTCAACGGAGTTGGGTGGGGGTCTGGGCGAATTAAGTGTAAGGGATTAAGAACACTTACTGTGATGCATAATGTATAGAATTGTTACATTATATTATACACCTGAAATATAACACTAATTATAGTTGCATTAGAAAAAGACAGGGGCATCTGGGTAGCTCAGTCCGTAAAGCATCCAACTCTTGATTTTGGCTCAGGCAGCTCCATGCTGGGCATGGAGCCTGCTTATGACCCTCTCCCTCTCCCTCTGTCCCTCCCCCCAACACCTCCCTCTTTCTCCCCCCTCAAAAAAAAAAAAAGACAAATGCCTACAAACAGCAGTAAGAATGATACCTATTTCATACTAACATCAATGAATGTCACAATTGCTCTTCCAAAGGGACAAGAATCCAACAACCTAAGAATTTTATATCTAATCTGTTACTATGTAGGTCAAGAGGGTAGCCACAAGTCAAATGTGGCTATTGAGCACTTCAAATGTAGCTAGTTCAAATTGAGATGAGCTGTAAGTGTAAAATGTAACCTAGCTTTCAAAGACTTTTTTCACATTCTTGTTTTCCTAATATTTTATAGTGATTACATGTTGAAGTCCTATTTTAAACACATTAGGCTAAGCTATATTAACATTAAGCACATCTTTTTCTATTTTTTACATCAGCCCTATTAATTTCCATTTAATAAGTTCCCCACCTTCCAATCTCTCCACTTTTCACAACCTTGTACTTTTAGCGCTTTCTTGGTCGCAAATTACACTTTCTAATAGATTCATTTTATCTAGGTCTCCTCACTAAAATGAGCTCCGTAAGGACAGAGACCCTATCTGCCATATTCACCCTGTGTGCTCAGCCCTGAGCACCGAGAATCAGGGAACCTCCACTGCTCTTATGGTCGAGCGTGTGCTTTGGCACTGGGCAGTGTATTTTGAATCTGTCTCCGTGGGTTGGTGCTTCTTATCTAATGCTTGGGCTAAGTCACTTTATGAACTTTGGTGTCTTTGGTATTGAAGAACCTGCTTTCCTAGTCTTTAAGATTTTTTAGGAAAAAACGAAATACCTCATAAGTCCTTCCCATACTTTTTAATTTGTGCCTGGGTCTACATTTAGAAAAGTGACGGCATAAAGAGGTCAACACCATTGAAAACACGTAACTCACGTTCCCCTAGAAAGAAGCAGAGCATGTGGGACCACATGGGGACACACTGGTGTTGGTTAGGAGGAAAAAGCACGAAAGACGGGAAAGCACAGGCCACAGATTTTATTGGGGTTTTTATGGGAACGGCACGATAGAGCATGTTAAACTTCTTAGGATTGGCTAGTTGGAGTAATCCAGTGGGCTTTGGGGCATGGGATGCCTGCCAGTTTTGTGACACCTGACCCCCGATAATCTAGGCAGAAAAATATTGGCTTCATTTTTGAGAGTCAAATAAAGGAGGTAGTTGGTATTTGGACTCAAGGCTGACTGATTTGCATATGTAAATCACATTCCAAGGCCAGTTGTACACTGTCTCTAGGACCTAACTAGTCCTGAGGGGGTGGGGCAGTTTTTCCCCCAACCAGTAAGCAAGCTGTGTGCCCCCCACCCCCCACCAAAGATGTCAAATCATCATAAAGTAAACAGGATTCCTGCACTTCTAAGCCCCTGGTATCCTTCATAAGAGCAACAACTTGCATGTCAAAGTGACCAGTCCCTGGTTCCTGTCACAATTCTGCCTTTTTAGGCTTCTTTTGAACCACCTGCCCTGAGAGAGGACTTGTACCTAAACCGCCCTACCCACTTATCAACACCCCAGCCAACTGAATGCCAAGTTCTGCCCTAATACTGATCTTACTTCTAGAACACTCCCTGGCTCAGCATTTCACCAGCCCCCAAGATACTCTGGGAGGAATTATCATAAACTATCCTGCAGATTCAAGGAAATGCTATCAGGCATTCTTAAAAAAATAAAAATGAAAATAAAAATGATTTTTTTCCTTCCATTTTAAGTTGTGGAAACCATTCACAGTGAGGAGTAGAAAAGTAGGAACCATTACAAAAGCACAGAAGTATCCCAGGAACCCACACTCGGCGGGGCCCAAGGAATGAACTGGATCAGGAATGCCATGGAGATACTCTCTCACCTCCAAGTTTCTTCGCTCATCTGCTGTTTGTGCTTCCTCTACAGACCCTTGCGCTTTGCTACTTCAGTGCACATTGCAGGCGAAGGAGGGTGGACCACTGGAGCTGACGCGCTCAGGGAGTGAGAAGCCCATCCCTTGTCTAGTCGCTGTTGCCAGGCAGTGAGTCACATTACCCAAAATGGCTGCCAAATGGTCTCTGCTCTGGAAAAGGGAGCTTGTTGAGGCAGGCAGTTGTGAGCCAAGCAGATAGAATGATCCTGATAGACTAGCTGGGAAACATCTGGTTAGAATGCTGGTTAAGTTAAACAGAAGGTTTCAAACCATACAGCTGGGGTTCACGGCTCCTTTTTAAGAGGGTGATAAAGTGTGTGCTGTTAGCCAACTTACTCAACTCCAAGCATCGTTCCCCCTCCCCCCAAATTTATTTACTATACAATCAGTGTCCCAAAAAAGAGAGTTCCTAAAAGGCAGAGAGTGTAGCCCATTTTCAAGTTTCTCAAGTGCTTTGCCCATAGGGCAGAAGTTCAAAAAACTTTGCTCTTCTGACATTTTACCTGTATATCTTTATCCATATACCGTATAGTAGTCAGATAGATGGGGGCCTTGAAGGTTAAGATTGCACGAAACACGTGCAAGAACAAAGTGGGAACTCTGATGTCCCTGCCTAAAATAGAGTCAAAATTGAGATTAGACCCTTCCTCCAACTGTCTCATCTTACGAGCCCAGGAACGTTGAGTAACTGGCCCGACATCACACAGCAGGTTAGTAGGACTGGCTAGTTTAAAACCAGAATAAAACCCGATAAAGCCAGATATGATTCTAGATAAGACCAGAATCATGGCATGCCATGTAGAGAAACAGACCAAGCTTGGAGGTACTCAAGGTAGAGATCTGATTTTTCAAGTATCCGCCCAGACTTCCCAACTAATTGTCACACGGGTACCATAGAAGCACCTGGATTTCATGAGAAGAGCAAGGAATTTACACTTCAAGTTCAGGAATGAAATCTGTTTGCCAGCCCAAGCTGGGCCTCCAGAGACTGAGCTCACAGTCCCTGCCACCACTCCGCCAGCCGGCCTCAGAAGCAGCCTGTGCTCAGAATGCACTCCCACTGGGAGCCTCGTGGAGTGCTTAATCCTTCATTTAAATCCTAATGATTATTCAGCCTATTTGAGAGTTTAACTCAGTCATCAGAGGTTAAACTGCCTCCGGGTTCCGCGTGCAACAAGGCAGGAAATTAGTTCCTCGCCCCGAATCCAAGTGGAAATAAAGAGGAGCAAGAGTGAGAAACTGACTCTGCCTTTGTTCAGAGGACACCGCCTAAAGCGATTCAGAAAGGAGAGGCAGAGCTCTACACGCCTCCAGCAGCCCCAGTCCAAAAAAAAAAGTCATCCCTCATATGCCTGGAGAGGGGGGCATCCTTCCAGGAGGTTGTACCAGTAGCTGGATGGATAGCAGAGACCCCCTGCCACCTGCCCTTCTCCACCCAAGTCTACATCCAATGCAGAAACGAAGATGTAATGAGAAGACATCTCCCTCCCCCATCTTTGGCCACCGCATAGCAAACAACTCCCAACAGGAAGGTTTTTCTTGGGCTCAAAGTCTGTGCCAGTTCCCTTTTTAAAGGAGCCTCACCCTCGATGCCTATCACCCAGTGGGAAGAGATCATTTAATGCAACATGCCCATCAAAATGATGAAACTGAGAAAGCCTTCTACCAAGCACTAGGCCCCCGGACAGTCAAGTAGGTTATGTACACACGCACCTGGGGATAGAAACATTGCAGGAAACGGGAAGCCCTAGAAGGAGAAAAGCCACGGCAGGGAGACCCCCTCCCCCAGAGCACTAAATTGATTTTTCTTCTCAAAAATCCATCTTCCTGAATAAGTATTGGGCTCCCACTCACCATGACCTCTTCTCCCAACTCATGCCTGCACTGGGCCCACCAGAGCTAACACCCTATCAACCCAGTAGCTGGATCAGCTGGGCGTACTCGAGCATCACAAAATTCTCCCTCTCCCCCATCACTGTGTTGATTTCGTAGGGAATTCAAACATGGAACAACCTTTATTTTCTGTTTATGTAACCATCTCCTATTTAAAAGAATATTCGTTCATGATTATGTTCAGAAAATACAGAAATTCCTCCAGCAAAGTCAACCATACTACCACCAAAACAATTATTGGCTAACTCTGCCTTTAGTCTTTTTAGTATACACAGGCACACCTGTCTAGAAAACCAAGGGCTAACATTTATTCAGTGCTACAGTACGTGTAGTACTTTAGGTAAGAGTTCAAATACAGTATTCCATTATCATAATTCAAGGTAGTAAATACTATTTATAATCTCCACATGATCATATCATAGACTCAATTGTTTTCCAGGTTTCTGCTTTTAACATTAAAAACGTTTTCCACTTTACTAAAATTTTTGTAGCGTCTTTAATGATGTCATATTATTACTTTAAACACACTTTAAAATGCTTTTGAAGATTTAATTTGTTTCCATTTTTAATAACACCGAGATGAATATCATCATGCATAGATGTTTCCTATACTTAACATTACTTAAGAAAGTTTCTCCTAAGTAGAACTACCAGAGCAAATGGGTATAAATATTTACAAAGAGCTGTTCAGTTATTTGAAGAACTGATTCCCATGATTTAAAGCAATTCTACATAATTTAAGGAATAAAATATCCGTTGCGATCAGAAGTTACTAACTATATTATCCTGCGAGGAGTAAAATAGCATTTAAAATAACTTTAAAATTATATGAACATTTCACCCCAAACTCTCATACCAAACTAAAAATTCTACTTAACATAAAACTATCAAAAACTTTTAAGAAGTGTGTTAATATAACTCAAATTGCCTGTGGGTTGTTTGGTAAATACAGAAAAGCATAAAGCATTTAAAATTCATCCATAGTCAAGCTACCACCCAGAGATGATCAATTTTAAGAAATGGAAAGAAACCCACTGAACTCTTAATAATATGTAATTTATGTACTTTTTCACTGAATATTACACAATATACACCCCCTAAAGAATCTGGATCCTTCTACTCGAGTGTTTCCCAGAGCTGTTGTACAAATAAATACATCCCACAGCTTCTGCCCCTTCGGGCTTCCCCAACCGCTAGAAAACGATGTTCTCCACAGATCCACTCAAGGGCCTAAATGTAGAGGGGGTCCCTCCCTACTAAAGCCCAGATCATAGAGGAAGGTTCTCTGGTAGATACCTCTGTTATGTCAGACTGGATGGCTGAGCGTTTGCTCTTACACTGAACAAAATACCCATTAGTTCTCTGCTGACCTGGGGAAGGTGACAGATTTCAAGAAAAGGAAAACCTTGACCAGGGACAGACTCCTCTTGGCTGAGCAGCAGGGACTGACCTTGATGTCTGTAACTTGTCAAACCCGTCAAATAGACTACGCTGCCGCTGGAGGTATTTTTTAGAAGCCTAATCCAGCCAAGAAAGGGCAAAGGGGAATCTAGTGTTGCACTTAGGTTCCGTGACAAGCAGTTTAACCTATTGAAATCATCTTCCTAGCTCAGCTATCGCTGGGTGCCCTCGCATCGCATCCCCTCCCCTCCCCCCCAGCGTCTAAACAGCCTGCGGAAAGCATGCTGCTCGCGCTTGCGCTTGCGCAGAGCTTTTGCTCAGTTTTCAGCAGCTGTCCCCACTTTAGAGTAGGGAGATGCTAAGACCCAGAGGAGATTCAGCAGCGCCCTGTTTTGCGGGCACTTACCAGCAAGCAGGCTGCAATAGTGGGGCCACCAAACCAACATAAAAACAAACTTTTTAACTATAAAGGAACAGTGACTACCCAAGTGGGCTCTCTAGGGTTTATCATGGTTGGGGCAACTCTCCTACAGACCTCCCCCAACTAAGCATCCTTAGGAAGTTAGAGATGCAATTTAGAAATAACGTGGGTCAGAAATTACAAACTGCTGCCCTTCATAGCTGAGCGCTACCAAGTAATACCATCCCCAGAAGTAGATTTAAGACCTCTGAATGTGTTGCCAAAACGTAAAACTCACGAGAATTCGTGTAAAAGTCTGGATTTGGGGCTTACCTTAAAAAACGAAGCAGTGGGGCGCCTGGGTGGCTCAGTTGATTGGGTAGCTGCCTTCGGCTCGGGTCATGATCCCCGAGTCCCGGAAGCAAGTCTGCATCGGGCTCCCTACTCAGCAGGGAGGCTGCTTCTCCCTCTGCCTCTGCTGCTCCCCCTGCTCGTGCTCTATCTCTCTGTCAAACATGAATAAATAAAATCTTTTAAAAAAATTAGGCAGTCTTCCAACACCGGGCTCCTATTCTTGCAATGATATGATGAGTTTCTTCCTACAGGGGTGCCGGGTCTCTGGTTCCCCAGTCTCCCTCATTTCCTATTATGTGATATGTTTCTTATCTAGCAAGACCCATATTTCCTAGGACTCCTTTTGCAGATGAGCAAGTAGACCCCTGAAGATGCTTACCTCCTTTCCAACGCCGACTTATTACCCTTAATCCATCCCTCTTAGCTTCAGGCACCCTTCTCTCCAAAACGCCATACTGTTTACAAGATGTCTGCAAAGGGCTTCAGGGTGGCTTTTATAAACTGGTAGGACTCCTCCCCCTCCTTTGAAAGCCCAGGTGATCTCTCTTAATTTCGGAATTAAGGTGCTTCTCGTAGAAAACGGAATAGGAGGGGTGGAGGGGAGACACTAGCATTCTTCAGTAGAAGATCCTTGTCTCTGATTACTCCCAATGCTAAAAACAAATGTGATCTCCTTAACTTCAGCTGCACACGAGAATCAGATGACCTGGCCCCACATCAAAACAATCAGAATCTCTGGATTCAGGTGCTGGTATTTTTTTCAAAGCTCCTTAGATGATTCCAATGTGCCATCATGGTCTCTAATTATTCTCGAAACTGTTGGCCCATCTTGTATACTTAGTACACACAAGCCCTCCTAGGTAATTTATGTTAATTTGAGGGGTTCTAGAAACTTTCCTCATCTGGAAAATGAGGAGGAGAGAGTCATGGCTTCCAACTTAGGTTGCTTTGCCCATTGGCATTGATAAAGGAAATTGTGGGGTCTTTGATACTCAACATTTGTTAAGTTCAAAATGTCTTTGAACATTGCAAAATACCTAGTAGAAATTGCACAGTTATCCATGTTAAGGTACATGTGTTGATGAAGGTGTTAAGTTTCTTTGCTTTTGCCTGAAATTATATTTACTTGATGTGATGATTCTAGTTTCAAAATATAAGGTTTGTGGAAAAAATATCCTTGTCAAATAAAAGGAGGATGAAAAGGGGGGTTGAGAGAGAGAGAAGGAAGGAAGGAAAGAAGGAAGGAGGGAGAAAAACTCTGACAGTTATTTCAATAATCCCTTCCAATTCTGGCATTCTGTGGTTTGATGGTGACATCTGGGAAGAGAAACATGACTTCTGAGAAGCCTGTAGTCCTGGGATGCCCCCTCTCTTAAAAGAATCATATACATTTTTTTAAGATTTTATTTGTTTGACAGAGAGAGATCACAAGTAGGCAGAGAGGCAGACAGAGAGAGGGGGGGAAGCAGACTCCCTGCTGAGCGGGGCTCCATCCCAGGACCCTGAGATCATGACCTGAGCCGAAGGCAGAGGCTTTAACCCACTGAGCCACCCAGGCGCCCAAAGAATCGTATTCTAACAAAATACATTTTAAATGAGACTCCATTCTAGGCCCCTGATTTGTGAAACATTCTAACCCTGGGGAGTCAACATCCATGAAAAGAATTGGTCCTGAATTCAAGGACCTCAACCCCCGAGGCCTGGCTTACCTTAATGAGCCCCGTAGTTTTACAGCCAGAACCAAGCAAGATGACAGGGACAAGAACAACGTTGTCAGGAGACATGTCAGCAGGCAGTGACAAAAAATAAAACATTTTGCTACATGACAGATAAGTGCTCCCTGGCTATCTGCCAGCTTTTGTCTCTACTCAAACCCAACTGTTAAATTATTCCAGCCAACATGGTCATTTCCCCAATAAACTTTTTTTTTTTTTTTTTTTTTTTGCCTGAAACTAGTATAGATTTCATCAAAGAAACAGAGACTGTGTTCCTTAGGCTGGTTTTTCTCTCTGTTGTGTCCCCTGAGGAACCAACCCCTTGAGTGTCCCTCTCTAAAACACAAGGAGTGTGGTGACCATTGCTAGGCAACACACCATCATAAATATTTCATTGGTAAAAGAAAATCTGTTAGAGCAGCCATTCTTCGTCTGTTCTGGAGCTTCAGCTCTCCTTTATAAAAAAATAATAGAAAAAATAATAGAAATTCACTCCCCATATGTTCCCTGACATCCGTGATGAAGACTGGATGATGAAGGAATCAAGTGGAAAAACTCTTGCAATCCAAGTAATGACAATAAGTAAATTAGAAAGCATAATGGGAGAAAAATGCCATTTATGATATTATCTTTAATCAGCTTGGGTTGCTCTAGCAAAATACCATAGACTAAGTGGCTTAAACAACAGGTATTTATTTTCACAATTCCATAGGCTGAAAGTCCAAGATCAAGGTGTTGGCAGATTCCATTCCTGGTGAGGATCCTCTTCCTCCTCTGCAAATGGCCACCTGCGGCTGTGGTTTCACATGATAGAGTGAGTGAGCTCTAGTCTCTCTTCTTCTTTTCATAAGGACACTAATCCAACCAAGGGTAGGGGCTCCACTTTCCTGACCTTATTGCAAACTAATTACCTCCCAAAGGCCCCATCTCCAAATACCATCACATTGGG
>CM052797.1:9139197-9171181 GCA_028533885.1 Nasua narica
AAAAAAAAATCCTGATTGTCCCTTCAGACTTAGAGAAGACGGTCTTGAGGCAATGGGTTCTGGACTGATAAGTTTGGGACACTGGTGATCGGAGATGGAGGACTGAACCTGAATGGGAAGAGTTCCTACGGGGTAAAGAGAACTCCCAACACAAGACAGCCGAGATCCGGGGCAGCATAAAAATACTGCAGGTATGGAGGAGGCCTTGGGGAAGTAGGAGCAAAGAGACCATAGAGAAGAGTGGAGAAAACACTGGACAAGTAGTCAGAAGGCACTAGTTCTAGCCCAGGGTCTTTCAAGTCATGTGAAGATGCTCAGCTCCCCTGAGAAAACGGAACCTCGGTGACACCATATGTGATGTGAGGCTGACCATTCAGAATTAAGCTGGGGATGGGGGGGAGGGTGCAGGGGGAGGAATAGTTCTGTATTAAGTTGTTTGATTCTATATTAAGCTATTAATTTCCTGCTCACTCCCTTCCTGTTTCAAATGAGCCTTTATTAATAATCCAGTCCCTGGTGGGAAGTGGAAAGCAGGCTAAATCCAGTGTAGACATAGTCTGGTTTTTATATCATTTTTTCCACATGTAATCCACTGATTACCAGGCAATTTTGTTCCAAAGCCATTGCCACCATCAAATCCTGGTAGCTTTAGGCATCACTATTCAGGAACCCCTGTGATGTCCCCGGAGTTAGTTATATTCTGATGGCAAGGACGTTTTGGAATGCAGTAACATTGTCTTTGTCCTTGAATGCCCGCCTGGATGCCCTTTAGCTCCAGCAGTTCGTGCCGGTGCTGGGAGACCCTCCAGGCTCTCTACCAGAAGATTGCAGGTTGCTGCTCACCTTCTCTCAGCAAAGTAGATGATGTAGCTTCCGTCAAGGGGAGACAAAGTCATGTTCCCTTGGGACATTCATTGCACATACAGTTCCAGGGTGAAGGAAGAAATTAAACTTGCTATTAATCTTAAGAAACAGGAAAAAAGTGGCACCTGGGTGGCTCAGTGGTTTAAAGCCTCTGCCTTCGGCTCGGGTCATGGTCCCGGGGTCCTGGGATTGAGCCCCACATCGGGCTCTCTGCTCAGGGGGAAGCCTGCTTCCCCCTCTCTCTGCCTGCCTCTCTGCCTATTTGTGATCTCTCTCTCTCTCTGTCAAATAAATAAATAAAATCTTAAAAAAAAAAAAAAAAGAAGTTAAAAAAATAGATAGGAAATAAGGTTGAGGTCTCCCTTTAGTGGTTTTTAAAAAGTCTGTCAGATTTAATTAAATCATCACAAGTGCCTTTTAAAGGGCTCTGTGTGGTTGTCCCTCATGGAGGCAGGAACCTGATCCAAAAGGCGGTCAGGACTTTGGTGGCACGCCAACTTCTGTCCTTTCCCAGGCGAAAAGCACAAGTCAGCCCAGTAGCACCCCTCATTATGTGGACCCAGGCGGCCATCAAGGGCAGAGCTGGCGTTGCGTCCTGAGGCCCAGCACAGAGCGGGGACTTTGCCAGAAAGTCCAACACCCACATCTTTCTGCCCTGAACTGACCTAGACGTCCTCGGGGGCGCTATGTCTCTGCTGTAGCTACCAAGGTCCTGAGCTGCACTTGCCCCACAGTACCAGAGACACATCAACCGGGCTTAACTAAGGGACATCTATTAAATGAGAAGCCTCTCTTGCTAAAAATATGACAACATGTGTTATTATATAGGAAATAATATAGGTCAAAATGAGGACAGAAAATATTTACAGGACAGAAACTGTTCCGAACACTGTGCATATTTCCAAAATATAAGATAAATCAAACACTAAGTGCGAAACAGGAAACGGTGTGTGCGTGTGTTACGCAGCCTTGCTCTTCACCAGACACCCCTGGTTCTCCCCGTTCTGAGGACACAGTTGGCTAGACACTGTGGCTTCCCTGTAATTGGGAGGCTGCTCCCTGACTCAGTCCGGCCAATGAGTTGTGAACAAAAGGGATGCACGTCATTTGCAGCCTAGAGCATTTAATTGCCGATGCAAAACCTTCCAGTTCTCTTTCGCCCTGGCACAGTGACTGGCAACTTTGGGGACCAGAGCCTCCTACCAACCCATAATGGATACGTAGCATGAGTGGGAAATAAACGGTGTTTATTTTTAATTTTGAGCCGCGATTATGTGGGTTGTGGCTAGAACAGCCTCTTCTATTCTATCTGATTAAGCACATATTCATCGGTTATTTCTGAAAAGATAAACAAAAATTTGGCAACAGTAAGGGAAGTAGAATCAGGAGTGGGAGGGGTTTTACGCTTTGTTTGTCGCACTATTGCTTTGTTCAGCAAGCCGGTGTATGAGTGCCCTTCTCCCTCCTCCACCCCGGAATGGAAACTAATGAATGAATGAATGAATGAAACGTAGTGAACAGGCCCTATTCTGGGCATCACCGTAGCTACCTGGGAGACAAAGTTCGAAGCCATGGTATTTTCCTGGCCAGGCTCTGCTCGGCTGATCTTCCCGAATCTTCTCTGGTCATCTACATCTTGCTTGAATGGGCCCTCCTCATAACATCCAGTGCTTCTCTACTACTCAGAGCCAGGGAGGCGAGGGAGTAGAGCCAGAATCTCCCTGGCACATCAGAGGGGCCTAATCAAGGCCTGCCATTACCCTCACTGCCAGCTGGTGTGGGGAGAGCTTGGGTAAGGCTGGGCGGAGGCCGCGGGCCTCTCGGCTCACTGTGTGGACAAGCAGAGTTGCAGCTGGGCCACCGAAGGGGCCACTTCCCGGCCACTGGATGGAAGCCTGAAGCAGGCTGTGTCCTGAAAAAGCTTCTGTTGTGAGGGAGCCCATATACCATCGTTCTCGCTGGAGGCTGAGGGTCGGGCTTCATTATTCAGCTATGGAAACCCAGCCACAGTGACGTAACCAAATAGAGGGTTATTGTCCCCCATCGGCAGGAGCCCAGGGGAGGCTGCCCAACAGTGATAGAGCAGTCCCCAGGGCCCAATGCTGCCCCAGGCTCTGCCATCTGTAAAATGTCACTTCTATTCCTCATGCTCGCACCTCCCATCAGCATCCCTGGCCAGGAGAGCAAGCAAAGAGGAAGCAGGGAGGAGTTGACAGCTATGTCAGAAAAGCACAAACTTTCTCTGAAATCCAATTTATATTGGCTGGAACCAGCCAACCATACATTCAAGAGCACTGACTCAAAAAATTAATTGGGGTCAAATCCAGGATCTACCGTTTAATAGGTGTGTTCTCGGGCTATTTACTTAACCTCTCTGTATCTCGGTTTTCTCCAGAGTCAAAAGAGGAATAACAGTACCTAAATAATAGTACCTACCCCACAGAAACATGATGGGAACCTAAACTCCAAAGTGCTTAGAACCATGCCTGGTCCCTCATAAGGTTAACAGGAGTATTTGCTAAATAAACACTTGACCGCCATCCGGCAGGGAGTCGGGGAAGGCAAGTACTTTAGCTGGGTATATTATTAACATGAACACAAGCAGGGCTCATGGGGCGCCTGGGTGGCTCAGTCGGTTGGGCGACTGCCTTCGGCTCAGGTCATGATCCCAGGGTCCTGGGATAGAGCCCCACGTCGGGCTCTCTGCTCAGCGGGGGCCTGCCTCTCCCTCTGCAGCTCCCCTTTCTCATGCTCTCTCTCTCTCTCTCTCAAATAAATAAAGAAAATCTTTAAACAAAAAAAAGCAGGGCTCATTCAACAAGTAGGAAAGGAAGAATGAATCCTGGAGAGGCACTCAGCCTTGTGTGCCACGGCCAACAAGATGGGCAGGGGCAGAATTGAGTCTGACGGGTGAGATGAGCAAGAGAAGGAAGAGTCAGGGGGCCTCTCTGAACCAAAATCTTTCATCGGGGGAGGGGGGGGCCGGGAAACAAAGCAATCCATCAGTCCAGAGGCTCAGTCAGAGTGGGGCCTAGAAGCTACAGGAAGAGAAGAGAAATATAATATAATAATAAGAGCTCCCACAGATTGAACACCTCTACCTGCCAAGTATTTCACATATTATCTCATTTAAAGCAGAGTTATCCCCATTTGACAGATGACATAACTGAGCTCCTAAGTTGTTTAGTCAATTGCCCAACATCACCCAGCCTGGAGGACGGTAGCACCAGTCCTAGACCCTATATCCATCAGCCACCCAAGGCCCTGACTTTGAGCTTCTGCCCCTGAGGTTTTCACGGACAGTCTTGCGTGAAGAGCTGGTGCTCAGCACTGAGTGACGATCTACAAATACCCGAGCTCATCCTACGCAACACTGCCTTTGTCCTCACTCAAAGGTGCTTGGCTGCAGGGGTTTGCCGGGACGGGTCTGGATGGGGAGGTCGACCCAGAGACCAAAGTGCAACGTGCTGGAGGCCTGGCAGGAGAACGTGCTCAGAAGGAAGGCGCTAACTAGGCCTACGCCACACTTCCAATGTGCGATGACGCAGGAATAGGTAAATAGAATAGTAGGCCTCTGTCAGTGATACCTGCAGAAGCTTGGTTCTTTAAATTCAAAGCAAAATCCTAGTTAGCAGTAGGGGATGCAGGATGGGAGGTGGGGATTGGAAACAGAGCACAAGTTCCCGGAAGAAGAGGCAGGGCGAGGGCCCCTGGGTGGCGCAGTTGGTTGAGCGACTGCCTTCAGCTCAGGTCATGATCCCGGAGTCCCGGGATCGAGTCCCACATCGGGCTCCCAGCTCCATGGGGAGTCCGCTTCTCACTCTGACCTTCTCCATTCTCATGCTCTCTCTCACTCTCTCTCTTTCCTAATAAATAAATAAATTTAAAAAAATCTTTAAAAAAAAAAAAAAAAAAGAAGAGGCAGGGCGAGCTGGACGGGGGTCAAAGATGGTTCCCTTCAAAGATGGTTCCTATCTACTTGGGACCAGGGGGCAAAAACAAGGCTATCAGAAGAAATGCCTAGGGGGCGCCTGCCTGGATGGCTCAGTCGGTTAAGCAGTTGACTCTTGATTTCTGCTCAGGTTTGATCTAAGGGTCCTGGGATCAAACCCCACGGCAGGCTCCGTGCTCGGCAGGGAGTCTGCTTGAGAATTCTCTCTTCCTGTGCCCCTCCCCTCACTCCCGTACTATCTCTCTGTCTCTCAGCTAAATATATCTGTAGATGAAGAAGAAGAAAAAGAAAGAGGAGGAGGAGGGAGAGGAAGAGGGGAAGGAGGAAGGGGAGGAGGAGGGGGAGGAGGGGGGGAGGAGAAGACGAAAGGAGGAGGAGAAGGAGGAGAAGGAGAAGAGATGCCTAGACTCATACACACAGAGTGATACTCAAGACATCACACAGGCAGTAAGGTGGGCCGCCTGAGCAGGTAACTTGCTAGACTCGGGGTCTGGAGACCCTGCTAGACCAGCAACACTGACCCTTTAGTTGCTGGACTGTGAAGAGGTCTGGGTGTCCAAGAGGATCCCAAGGAAGGGGATGATGGCAGCAAACTTCCAATTCCTAAGGAAGCATTTCAGTATTTTAGCAAGTAGCATATCCGTACCAGTGCCTTCTGGTGAAATGTCAGCCCTGCACTTAAATTCCAGAAACCATCCGCACCACTGTGGGCACACGTTGCCAAAGGGCCCCTGTCCTGCTCAGAAGGGCTCGGGAAAGAGCAGGGCCTAATCTGCAGGTGCAGGGCCTCGGTGCCTACAGACCAAGAGGTAGGGCTGATCCCCTTCCCCTCTGTTCTTTCTTTAAATTTTCCAGTCCGGAAAACAGAGGGTAGAAGTTGTCTGCCTTTTGTTTTCTGCTTTGAGGTGTGTATGAGGGTCATGTAGCTGTTTGGGGGTCCCAACAGGGACAGAGTCCCTGCCTTCCTGACACAGGTAACACGGAAGCCACACCCCTCATGCTCTGTGCATCGCTTTCTATCTTTAGGCAGCAGAGTTTTTCATCAAAACCCAGTTCTGTTTCTACCGTCACCCTCATCCCCACCTTCAGAAGCTGCTTTCCACCACCAACAATTTCAAAATTGATCTTTGCAAGGACTCCTCACTTAAATCAGCTTCTGAGTTTTAAAGGGTAAGAAAATGTCTCTGACTCATTTAGACTAAAGTAATGTGCCCATTAACCGTGTTGGAGGCATGCAAAGTCTACCTCCTGGAAATTACCCATTAGCCTCCTTTGAAGCTCTCCCACCTGCCAGCCTTCCTCCCCCACTGCCTCGGGAGGTCTCTCAGACTTCTCCAAAGACCTTCGAAGGCTCTCCGCTGCCTTAAGGGTAAAATCCCAAATCCCCAGCCTGAGATGTGACCTTAATCTTTTGTCTTTCACTGTGTCACTCCCTTCCTACCAGCTTGGGAACTCCAGACTCCTGCTCCACCAGACGTTTCACAACTTGATCCCATTGATCCAGTGCCTTCCACCGGAGAGACTGCACCCCTTCCCCACCTGTCCAGTCCTAGCCGTCCCTCAAGGGAGGGACTGAACTCCAACTTTCTCTAAGCAGGCCTTCCAAATCCTCCCGGCCTGGAGGACGACGTGCACTGTGCTGTCTCCCTCTGCGCCTTGTCTCATCCATTTCAGCAGCCCAGTGAGTCTCTCCTGGGCCCCAGCAAATCAGCTAAAACTTCCTTCTCCAGCTACGTCTCATCTTTGTTATTCCTTGAAGGCAACTTTCTCTGTTGTGTTTTCGGCGCCTCCGTATATGTTCGTTCCTGGACTATCCCCTCTCCCCTCAAGCCATCGAGCAAACTCAAACTCATCCTCCTAAAGCAGTGGTTTCTTGACCTTGGCTGCAAGTTAGAATCAAATGAAATCATTCCAAAAGCCTGATGCCTGGGCTTCACCCCACAGGGACTAAACCGGATCCTCTGGTGGTGAGATCCAGACGTCGGCACTTTCAAAGCTCCTCCCAGTGACACCAGCGTGCCGCCCAGGCTGACAATACCTGCTCTGGAATCTTCTCAAGGTCGTACCTACTTCATTCAGGTTATTATTTGTAACCTGAGAGCTTAGTTTGATGCTCGTAACTAAGTTATTGTTGAATGACTAAATCAGGATGGATAAATGGATGGAAGGGAGGAAAAATGGAAAGATGGACAGATGTTGTGCTACTCAGGAAAAATCCTAGGCTACTTTCCACTGCTAAACTGAACCACTGGAAGGAAAGTATTAGCCCCGCGCCCTTAGCAACACAACTCCTCTTGGTTTGTAAACTGGCCCCCATACACTCAGGGCAAGGAAAGAAGGATGAGGCAGCCCACTCCAGATTGGGGAGTGGAAGGTTCAGTAAACAAGGGAACTTAACAGATGAGGCTGGTCTTAGGCATCCACAAGACAAGATCTCTACAGCTGCTCACCAGAATCTTAAAAGTCCATATAGAGGCCTTAATGGGATTCAGTCCCACATACCATCCAGATGGTCTCAATGGAACCTTACTCTCTCTACGTCATTGAAAATGGCTCTCACGGTGTGAATAGCGGGCAGGGCAGACATTCTAAGAACAAGAAGGGCTCAAGGATCCTCCAGTTGCCCGGGTCTATCTCATGGGTCAACCAGTGGTCAGGTCCTCTATATGACCCCCCCCGCACCAACACTCTTTAGATAACATAGGTGCCGAGTGAATATTTGTAGAATTTTTACATCTTTATTTAAATTCCTGTGAGTTAACATGCAGTGTAACATTAGGAATATTCGTAGACTTAACCTGAGCAGTGGCTTCACTCAGTTGTCAGGTTACCCATGGAGAATAGTTCTCCAACTTTGCCTACAGAACACTCAGTCTTGGCCTAAACCAATCTGGAGTATGACTAGAAGTGACTAGAAGGTCGATAAAAGTCAAGCTTCTAACTCGCAGGGCAACTTGAAATTTTCTGTTTTACATTTCTCCTTCAAAATGCTTTCTTAAAAGGTGCCTCCCTGCCACTGACTTCTTTTGCTAGCAAGAATTCATACATCATTAGAACATAAGAGCAGACTAATAAAGGAAAATCTCTAAAATATGATCAGAAAAGAACATCCAGAGAACGTTTCTTCTGCTTAAGTTAACCACCCTTCCTTACCTTCTGTCCTTCCTTCTTTCTTTCCTCCCTTGTTTCCATAGATATTTATTTAGCATGTACTAAATATTAGCATTATTTATTTAGATATTTATTTAACATGCCAGGCACTGCTGAAATTACCGGTATAATACAGACATGGTCTTTTTTCCCCCAGGAGATGTACTCTAAATATGTGAATACTCCATGATTCTCACAAGGTATGCTGTGACTTCTGAGACCCTAACACTTTGGTAAGGTGTACACCACTGACACAATGATATTTCACAGCCAGAGCTCAATTAACTATAGTCCACACATTTAACTGTCAATTTAAGTGGCCCATGCTTGGTGAGGGAGCAGAGCCCCAAAGGTAGGAGTAGCTGGGCTGAGCTTTGGCGTTCCCCCTCAGAACCCTACAGTACCTTGGGAACCTGCCGGCCTCCACAGTCAGGCCATCAGATTCCCAGATCATCTTGGGTTCTGTGCTGTTGGGCCCTCTATCATCGCACCAGCAGAACCCCTGAGAGTTTCCATCTCTCTATCCACATCCATCTCGCTGTGGAAAGACACCCAAACCTTAAGGCTCATAAAGTGGGGAAAAAAAAAAACAAAAAACAAAAGAATGTCCTGGAAAACCGTGGGTCAATCATGTTAGGGGGATAGAATTGTGCGTAAGAACAATCCCTCCGAAGACCAGATCTCTCAACTATCCCAATAGCCAGCAGAGGTGACGGTGCTTCTTCAAATCCCGTAGGAAGCAGGACCTCTCCCAAACCTGCTTTCCATTCTTACTGGGGCCCCAGCCTGGTACTTGTGGCTTCAGAAGTCCTGGCATTTCCATGCAGCTGTTCTGTCCACAGCGTCTCTGTACCTACACCCTGTTCCTGTTTCCCACCAAAGAACCCAGTGCTGGGCTTCTGGTCTACCTGACGCCTCTCTGCAAAGCCTCTGTCCCTCTTCCTGAGCTCTACGCACCAAAGCTTCCACTCCTAAGGACAGTCTTCCCTCTCCATGGGACATTCAGTCGATGCATTTAGTTCTGTGAACCATTTACTGATCTGCTGCCAAATTCTACTCTTGAGCAAAGCTAGACTTCTTAATTCATTGATTTTACTGAGTGTTGAGCTCCTCTCTCCAGTATCTGAGAGAAACATCCATTTTACTTTGGGGCTCCTCCCCACTGTCTGAGGCCCCATGGAAAGTCGCTCCTGATCTCAGAGCCTAGATTTCACTGTGGTTCACCTAGCAAATTCCTGTTTTGCATACAAGAGACCTGGCCAACGTCCAACTATGATATGAAGTCAGGGGGAAAAAGGCCTACAGTCCGCTCACACTATGGTCAAGTCATTCTTGGAGGATCCATCATTCAAGGGGAGGGAGGAATGGAATTTCCCAGAGGCGACTTAATTGCACTCTTCTAGACTATGGTATTTTAAACATTAATACTCTGTAATAAAAGGAACTAGGAGAAATTTGGATTCATCAAAGGCAGGAGTTGGAAGAGAGGACACATTATAGAGATTGATGATTTGGGTTTCATAATCACAGACTGCTATGCATTCGTTCAAGAAAGTAATTTGTAAATGGTAGTCCTAAGACACTAGGGTCCCGTGGGGGTGCTTCAGGTCCTCAAGGACTCCATACAAGTTTATTCAGAAATTCTATAGAGTTACCTGTTTCCCAAAAGGTCTTAAAAAAAAATATTGCATATTCAAAGGTTATGTTTCCAAAATTTTGCTGTCATTGGGGCCACTGGTGGTTTAATTTGTGTGCGCACTTGCCGACATTACAGTAAGGATCATAAATATGAAAATACAGACTAAATTTACTTGTGTTGAACACACAATATGCACAATGTAGGACATCAAGAATGTGTGTGGAAAAAATGTGCCTTAGCATATTTATTGTTTCCTCTTATGTACATGACATGGAATGAAATAATTATTTTTGAATCACAAACAAAGAAAATGTGTGAAAACGTTTTCTCATTTCCCTAGAGCCAGTGCCCAGATTCCTCCTGGGCAGGGAACTGTCTTTACTTTTTGGTTTTTTTCTTGCAAACCCCACCCTGTTTATATTTATTTCTTTGTTTTGTTAACAAGTTCCCTTTCTCAACAGAGCCCATTAGTCATGTAGCTGCCATTGTGCCTCCACAGTCACTCCTCTAGCATACTTCGTCCGTCCGTCTCTCTGCCTTCTGTCCAAGAAGCAGACCTGAATGGATGCACTAATGGCGTCCTGTGCCCTTTGGCTTTTTGTTGAGCGGGCCAATGGGGAAGCTCCAGCTAGAGCACCTGGAAGAGAAGAGCATGAGGTCCTGGTAACGCATTCCTACTTCTCTCCCGCTGGGTTGCCATGGCCCATCTGGGTCCTTCAGCTGCTGAAGGCCACTGCTGCCCTCCTGGCAAGGTTCCCTTAACAAGTGTCTCCCCTCCAAGTCTCTGTAGCTCCTCCCTCCCCCACTCCCTCCAGGCCGGGTTGAAATAACAGCTCAAGTTTCACTAACTATGGCTTTCTGTACTACCCCTGATGGTTTCCCTATACCCTCCCCCACCTTTGTGAATAAACAAACCTATCTTGAATTATCTTAATTTGGGTGTGCCTTCTACTTCCTGCTACAACCTTCACTATATATCCACTCCCGTCCCCTTCCCATGATGGAAACCATCCGTGTGTACTGACATGCTTCTGTTTATATGTGTTCCTGCAAAAATGGTGTTTTATATGCACGCATTTGAACTTTCTCATAAATGTTATTGAGTTACAGAGTTCATTCTGCTTCTTACCTTTCTCACTAATTACATTTTTTTAAGGTCATGCTCGTTGCTATGGCTACAGCTAATCTTTTGTCTCTACTGCTATCCCCTGCTCGTCGATGTGTGCCCTCTCCACTTACCTATCCAATCTCTGGATGACGGACGGATTTGCACCATTACTAATGCTGCAATGAAGGGTCTTGTCCATGCCCCTTGCGGAGCTGTGTCAGAATTTCTCTGGACTACACAGAGAAGGATAGAATTGCCGAGTCATTCTGGGTGCATCAACTTATGATACAAGTATCAGTTATGTTCTACGCACAGGTACCCCAACTGCACTCCAGAGAGCCGTGCCAAAGAGCTTCTATTCCAAAATCCCCACCAACGCTTGGCATTATCCAGCTTTTTGGATTTGGCAACCTATTAGATATAAAGTAATATCTTATATTACAATTTGCCTTTGAATATTAATAATTTAAGCATCTTCTCAGATATGTTTGGTTTCCTCATCCACAAATTATATGTTCACATTGCTTTGATTATGTTTCTATTGGGGTTGCTAGATTTCTTATTTATCTACAAGGAGTTCCTTATTTATTATTTTGAATACACTACCGGTTCCAGTTAGCTAATATTTTGTGTAAGACTTCTTATACATACATTAATAAATGAAATGGGACTATAAATTTCTTTTTTCCTATTGTCCTTATAATAATTGCTCCTTACAAGAATCTGATGGTTTCTCATAATTACACCGTGGTCCATATCACCACTATTCCGCAAATGGATTACCCACAAAAGATAACTCAACGCAGGGGAGTAGAAAGACACTGGGTTTGGGAATGGAACCCCCACATGGGGTGTGATAATTAACTATTTTTGTATATATCCTCCCTGTTAAACTGCATTTCCAGTACCCGGCACATGTATGCATAAAGGATTCATTGGTGAATTGGAGACCCGTCCTTCGTCTTACTAGCTTTGTGATTTGGGGAACTTAGGGAACCTCATCTCTAGCATCAGGAAAATAAGACAAAACCATGTGTCACATCTGTGATAAGGGTTAAATAGAACAATGCATGTAGGGTGCCCAGCGCCAGGGTCTGATGCATTATGGTACCCATGTGTGGGTAGAGGGCGGCTCAGGGATAATCCCCCAGCCTATTTAAAAACAGACCACGGAACACCAACTGTCAAAACCAGGTAGAGGAAATCCACATTAACTAGTGCATCCACCTCCGTAAGAGCATAGATCCAATAGGAGAGTGCTCTCCCTAACTTTCAGGGATCCCAATCCTGATTAGCATGTGAACCGAGCCCTAATTAGAGAAGAGCCTAAAGGGAAGGGGAGAGGGAGTCTCTCTTCTGGTCCATGGGCCTGCCCCCCACACCCCTTCCATCCGTTTGTCTCCACTGATTAGGGCCTGAATGGGGCCCTGATTGCCAGGCCAAGCTATTGTGCAGCCTCTCAATGGAGTGGCTTCATGCGGGGATTTATTAGTAATTAAGCCTTGAATAAATGTTTTGCAAATGGGGTCCCTCCTGATGAATAGGAAAGGCTTTGAGAGTTGAGAAACCCTCAATGCCGGGACCATCAAGGCCTGCCATGGCCACTTGCACTTCCCCATAATTGTGTGTTTGCCCGCTTCGAGGCTTCCAGGGCCCCAGTTGGTAGATAACAACCAGTAACAAGTGCAGGTCTGCCCTCCAGGTTGTGCCCTTTCCTGAAAGAAGTGGGTCTATTTCGTGGATTATTTTCCTTGGCTGTTGCCAGTACAATGGCTCCCTCCCTGTGTCTTTCTAGAGAGAGATGCTGCACAGGCAGGACCTGTACGGGAGTTCCTAGGTCATGGCGGGGCTCCACCGGTCCACAGTGCCTTGGATTTACCTTAACGCTTCACACCGGGCCTGGTCTGGCCCACAGTTCTCAAGGAGTGACGGCTCTTAGCCTCCTGCAGTGTTCTCGCCTTTGATGCTATGAACATTTGGAGCCAGATAATTTGTTATTGTCAAGCCCTGTCTTTAGCATTGCGGCGTGGTTCACGGTATCCACATCTCCACCTTCTAAAGGCCAAGAGTACATCAAACAACCAAAAAGCCAGCAGGCATTGCAAAATGTCCCTGGAGGACAAAACTGCCCCCAGTTGCGAACTGCTCTCTCTACTGGAAAGGATTTCCAAGTGATTTCAACAAAAATACTGGACTTAATGTGGGGAACAAGTATCCGTGGATCAATAATTTTTAAGGTTAAAATTTCAAAAGGGGAAGTTTGTTTTAAAAAATCCATCAATTCATGCCTTTGTCTACTTAGTCCACTCTACATTGGGCTCCTCCCATGTCCTGGGTGCTGGACATCAACGGAGAACAAGACCCATGAGGTCCCTGCCCTCCTGCAGCTTGCCTTCCAGCTGGAGGGACACAGTGACAAGAACCAAGTCAACAAATGAACCATTTCAGGTTTAGGTGAGCCCCGTGTAAGTGACAGGATCAACAGGAACCTCAGTGAGGGATGGAGTGGGTCACCGGTTTAGGGAGGAGGTCAGGGAGGGCTTGAATGGTAATATGGAGCCTGCCCAAGGACTCTTCAGTGGAGAACAGTTTTCCAGGTAGACAGAATGGGGAGGGCAAAAAAAAAAAAAAAGAATAAAACAATGCGGGGAGAAGGGTCAGGCAGGTTGAAGAAAGAGTCTGGTGTGGCTGAGCTAAGGACTACGCAGCAGTGTGGGAGGAGGTAGAGTTCGGAGAGGAAGTTGGGAGACGCATCATCATCTGGATTGTACTTTATGGGAAATTACCCACCACCCCACGCCTGCCATTACTCCTTCTAAGACTCCAATTCCAACACTTCTTTGGTCCCACAAGAGCCTCCAAGCCCCCCCCCCTTGCTATCCACCACTTCAAGTTCTGACTCTCCTCTCTGAGCCCACATCGATGGCCTATCACCAGTGACACTTCCTTCTAGACGTCTTCAACCCTCTTCCCTTCTCTCTGCCATTGCACTTGCCTAGCAAATTCCAGCCCCGCTTAAGAACATCACGTTTGCCTCGGGGTTGCTGCGTGTAGCTGGAGAGAAACTCAGGAGGACTTGTTTGACATTAAAGTTATGCTCAGAACTTCAAGGGAACCAGCGGCCCTGCCGGTTTCCCTGCCCCGGTTCCTTAGTCAACTCATAATCCCTCCTCAAGACGACCACTCCATACCTTTTCTTCTCACCTTAAACTGCCTACATCTTTCCCTCTGCCTCACTTTCAGCTAATGAGGTTGCTTCCTATTTCTCTCATTCCCTCTCTCTCTAAAAAAAGAACAGTATTTCTCCAATAATTTCCTTGCCTCCTTCTTCAGATATCGTCACATTCAAAACACCATTAACCAAGCCTCAGCCATTGGTCAGAAGATTGTTACATAGTCCTTTGTAATTTGTGCGAGCCACACGCTTGGCTGGTGAGACATGGCAAGAGAGATTTGATTGGCGCCCCCTTCATTTTTGAAACTGAAAACTGTAAGTAGCATTTTGTGAGCAGGGTCTCAATTAAAAAATAAATTAAAGACTATCTGTTCTAGGGGCACCTGGGTGGCTCAGTGGGTTAAAGCCTCTGCCTTCGGTCAGGTCATGATCTCAGGGTCCTGGGATCGAGCCCCGCATCAGGCTCTCGGGTCAGCGGGGAGCCTGCTTCCCCCTCTCTCTCTGCCTGCCTCTCTGCCCACTTGTGATCTCTCTCCTCTCTGTCAAATAAATAAATAAAATCTTAAAAAAAAAAAAAAAAGACGATCTGTTCTAAGCACAACGTTTAAGTTGGGCCTTGACTTTCCGGACACTCACTTTTATCACCTTTTTTCCCAATCAGCCCTGGCCCCCATGGCAAAGGCGAGAACCCAAGCAAAGATCAGCACTGCGTACGGCTACGCGTCAGACTCGCCCGCTCAGCTCACCGTGCTTATGTCCAAACCAGGGCCTGAAACAGGTAAATCCCTTAAACCAGACGATATCGAACAGGTCAGGACTGACGATCCTCTGAGACTGAGACACCCTTGAACCATACGGGACAGTCGCTAATACAGTACCTTCTGGGTAGAATACAGCATAATGGAGAAATCAACCCTAGAGATCGTTACACCGACTGGATCCAAGGACGGTAAACTCCCTTCAATCACTCAAACAATCATTCATTCCTTACTAACGACAAGCCTGATAACAGCCCGCCCCCCCCCCACCTCCCCAATGTGCCCGTGCTGGAGATAGAAGAGGCAATATTGTAGACATGGATTTATGGTCCCATGAGACTTACCCCCTTTTATTTAGAACTTGCTATGGGCCAGTGACACAGAGGCATTATTTGGAATGCAGCTCTTGTACTTAGAGTCCTCCAACCCATACCCCAGAGAGTTTATACCAGTCTTCGTGTTCAGGAGGAACTGGTGGATGGAGTGAGCAGGGAGAAGATTTAAGCCAAGAGAAAGTCAAGCGAAACATACGTTCCGCCACCCCCAGAGCCTATACGAGGTCTCCGGGGTATATGGATTACATCATACCCTTGGGGTTAGGCATGTGCTGATTCAAATCACTTACTGAGGGGATTAAAACAATCAGATTGAGTCCATCTGCAAAATCAGCCCCCCCTTCAGCGTGTTCTTTACAATTGTTTCCGCAGAGCTCCCGACCCAGCTGTCCAGGGACAGGCCATCATCCGAGGATGGCCATTATCACGGGTCAAAACTCCTGTCTCAGAAAACGTGGTGTTATCTCTCAAAGGCAGGAGGCAAAATATATTTTGTTCTCATCACAGGGACAGGAAAATTCCCTTTCAGGGAAGGCGCTGCCAGGAGCTGGGGTGTGCAAGAGCGCGGGGCTGACCCTTGTTGATTGTGGAGACGGGAGTAAAGACAGGGCTGGCTATTTTGAACAGCAAAGTATATGTCATTATTTCCATGGATAGCCATTAATAATGGCAAATTAGGCAAAAGCAAAACGCTTCATGACGCCCGGCCGAATTCCATTTCTGATGTAATGAAATTCCGATGTCAACATCTTGGAGTCTAGAAAACAGACTGCAATGCACACCCACACTCACACGCTCAGCGTCTAAGGACGCAGCGCGCACGGCCGACATGGAGCTCCCCCTCTGAACTGTGGGTCCAGCTTGATTCACGCCACCTCTTCCGAGTGAGGGAACCCTGTCCCCAGCCCTGATCTTAGGATGGAGTCTCAGGGGCTTAACTTGGGGCAACTACAGAGTTTCCCTGAAGTGGCCCAAGGCAAGATTTAGACTGTGCGCAAGACACACGTGAGAAAAGCCCCGAGTGAAGAGGAGGACACGCAGCCTTTTTCATTAATTTATTCAGCATTTCATAAATGCACACCGAACACACACTCTGAGCCGGGCTCTGCAATTGGTCACGGGAACTCAGTGATGAACAAAAATGCTGCGTGCAAGCCCTTCTGAGCTGATGGGCAGGATGGCTTAGCAGGAAAAGCATGCACACAGTAGGCGGTCAGGTCCAGGCCACCGCAGGGATGGTTGGTGGTCGCCCCGTCAGCATGCACCCCCCACACTCTGTCTCTGTACTCCACTTTACTCACGCTCCCGGGTATGAGAGGGCGTGAGAGTACCTCCACCTCCGCAGATGGACCCCATTCGCTGAGGCTGATCACAAAATCCAGAACTACAATCAGACAGCAGGCCCCCGGCCCTGCACCCCATGCTTTCAGAATGTCTAGCTCTGATACCTGCTGTAAGTGCACATTTCACTATGAGCGTCTGAGACCCACAAGAAATCTATGCCTCCCATGGTGGACCACACCGAAACTCCACTCCCTCAGCCCTGTCCTCTTTCCCAGTTCTTCCTCCAAAGGCAGATCGTGCTGGCAGTGAGCGCATACCTAGGCCACATGTGGAATCTGGACCCTAGAGCAGGGCCGTCCACGTGCATGTGAGCCCCTTGTGGGGTGGATGGGGCACAGGGTGAACAAGAAAAGGGTGGACTATTACCTAGAAGCCTCTGTATGCTTGCCTGGAAGCCATAAAAGTGAGCGCAAGCCCAAGCAAGATACCCCATCGTCATCAACTCTGCAAAGGGACTCAGGAGTGGGTAAGGAAGTGAAGTTAGTTCGATCAGAGTGACCTTTAGGAATTTTGTGGATTGTGGAGGAAGGAACCATCTAGAACCATTCTCGCCCAACACCAGCCCTACTCCTGAAGGTTTTAGGTTTTGGAAGTCAATCGATTCCCTTTATCATTTAAGCCAGTTTAAATTGGATTTGCCGTTTCTTACACCAAAAACATCCCAATAGGGTCCCGCTGCCATCAGCTGCCAGCTGTGTAGTTAGAAGCCAGCAAGACATTTTCATCTCAACGAGGTTCAGTTTCCTCAAAGGTACAATGAGGTTGACAACCTAAATGTCACTGGGTAGCCTGGAGGAAAGAGTGAAATCATGAGAGGAAAAAATTGTCTGACATGGCAACTGGCATGTAGTAGGTGCTTCATAAACATCGCTTCCCTTTTGATCAATGTCGGTGAAAGAACTAAGGCAAACTTCCTAGGGAAATCTGTGGCATGCCACAAACATTTACTAGACTTCTTTTAGGCATTAGGATCCACATCAAGGGCTGATAATCCAAAGATCAAAGAGTCAGAGGCTCTGCCCTTGGAGGGCTCACGGAATGGCAGGCGAAAGAGACGAGTGCACAACTATGCCAGCATACAATGATGCTGTGCTCATCGGTCATTGATCTCTGAGACCTACCCGGGGCTTGGCATAGAGTAGATGCCCCAGTGTTCTTTAGATGATTAATATCTAAAGGTTGGATGTGTATAAATAAAGAGAAATCTGGAAGGCATTTTGAGTTAAAAATTATTTCAGGTTGTTATTAACAGAAACCTAATTTCCATGGCTTCTATACGTGGAGATTTTCTCTCTCTGATAAAGTTCAGAGGCCAGATTCCAGGGCTTGCCATGCTAGCTCCATGGCACCTTTACTTTTTTTTATCCTCCTGCCTGGCTGTGTGTAACCTCCGTGTCAAGGTTATCCCAAAGGTCCTTGAAGGCTGCAAGAGCTCCAGCCATTATATCCACATTCTATCCAACAGTCAGGAGGAAGAGGAAAAGGTGGAAAGATAAAAGGGGGTTTACTCTAGCTGTCTGTCCTTCCTTCTCAGGACACTCCACTCAAGATCATTAGCTAGAACTTAAGTCTGCAAACACACCCACTGACAATGAAAAAATGGTCATCTCGGCACCATGATGTCTCCATAATATAGACCGATTGGTAGCAAAGAAGGGGGGGATGGAGGTTGGGACAACAACCAGCTACTACTGTTGCCAGGACCAGGGAGAGGATCACTTTGGTTGGAGTGGAAGGTAACAAAGAGATGGCAAGTCAGGATTTAGGACAGGCCAGAGGTTCTCAAACTTTAGCAAGAATCAGAGGTACCTGGTTGTTCCGAGTGTTGTTCCAACACAGAATGCTGGACCCCACGCCCGGGGTTTCTGATTCCACGGGGCTGGAGTGGAGCCCTGAACATTTGCATTTCTAACAAGTTTTCAGGTGATATCAGTGCTGCTGGTCTGGGAACCACACTTTGAGAAGCACTTTGGATGAACTTAGGACTTTATCCTCTAGGAAACATAGAGCTCCTTAAAGCTTTTGAGTTGGAAATGGAAGGAAGGAAGGAAGGAAGGACTGATTTGTAAAGTTTCCGTCAGCCAGAGGTCTGTAGCATGGGCTGGAGAGCTTGGAGATGGAGGCAGAGGCTGAGGCGGCGGGAAGGTGGGAACGAGATCAGCATTTGGAATGTGCTTGAGCTGGCTTGACTCTATTATATGCAGCAATCCCATCAAGACGCTGACCTCCAAGCCCCGTCTTGATGAGCAGCAAGCAAACCAATCAAGGCAGCTGCCTTATGCCCAGAACAACTCTGGTACTAAAGGTGTGTTGGTATTGATTGATTTAAAAAAAAAAAAGAAGCAGCAGCAGCAAAGATACGTGTCCCTGTCTCCTTACCATGCCCAACTGCAGCCCAAAGGAGCTTAGACTAAAAAATGAGAAGCAGCTGGGGATCCACAGACAAATGATGATCATGATTAGAAGCGGTAAGATGGTAAGAAGAAAGGAGGTCACTGGATCCCCATTCCTTCCAGCATTGAGTTTCCCCCTACTTTGTTTGTTTTGCCCAAACCTGAGTTTGGACCTCCTTGGGGATACAGGATAGCCAATTGAGGATTTGGGCCAACCCGAGTTTAACCTGAGCTCTACCTGTGAGGCAAGATGGCGGCCGCGCCCTGGCAGACCTTTGTAAATGAGCAAAGGCACCCCCTGGGCGCAGCTTGAGAACCAGTGTGGTTAGACTTCAGCCCCCCTTTGTCTGTGCGGCCAAGCACCCTTGCGCGAGACACAGGCTGTAGAACTTAAGAGGTGATCCTTCTGGGAAGTGACTTACCCTCGGGAGCCCTGGGTTTCTCTTCTGTTCAATGCGATGGTAAGGCAGAGGCCCCAGATTTGTTGAGCAGATTGAATGGAATAAACCAGAGAGAGTATCCGGCATACAGCTAGTGCCCAGCGAGCACGGTTTTCCTTCCAGATTTCCTTTTGAATCAGTGAGGACAGCCGGATGGGTTAAACCTTTCGGGCTGCCGGGGAATCATCTGCTCCTCCAAATCTTGGCACAGCTGCCCCTGCTTGGCATTTGCAGCACCGCGCCTGCTGCCTCTCCGCCAGCATCTCATTGTCTGGCACGAGGAAAGAGTGCCCAGCTCCCCCTGCGACAAGGAGATCAGCACATGGAGACCAGCTGAGCTCCCGCAGTCGGCACATTAGCTCCCTAAATACTGCCAGCTTCGGGGGTCGCAGAGCCCCTGACTGCAAGTCTAAAATCCCAATGATTTCCCTCCCTTTTCATTAATTTTCGAAGCTCCGACGTAGCTGAGATGATGCCCTGCCAGGTGCGGGGACTTCTCTAAGCCACTTTGCCTGCCCATCTAACCCCTGGTGGGGTCCCTGGGCAGCTGGCTCAGGTGCTAGAGAGGCCAGGAGGGGCAGCGACATCATTTCGGCAGGCCCTGTAGGCGTGAGTCGGTGTGGAGAGCTTTCACCACTGATGACTCTCTTTCTAAGGGGGCCAGCCAAGAGTCTGAAGCCCCAAATCCCAATTAGATCACAAAAGAAGCGGGAGCAGCCAGAGGATGACTGGGGAGGGAAAGCACTGTCACTGATTCTCCAAGGGCCACTTACCCCGCTCGCCGGAGGCTGAGCAGGGCTTGCTGGAAGGGGATTTCTCTCAGTCCACGCGTTATCGTAACAAATGCAGAGAACCAATTACGGCTTGGGCATGGGCAATCCAGAGATGAACGAGGCCTAGTGAACGAGCTCACACTTTAGTCAGGGGGACAGACCTGTAAATGGAGCATGGCCACGCAACATGGCAAATGCTCTCCTAGGGATCGGTATGGGGTGACGTGAGGGCACAAAGCAATGTCTAGCTCTGCCTTGCGGAGTATAGAAGCTTCGGACGGGAAGTGGCATTGGGGCTGGTTCCTGATGGACGGGCAGGAATTTGCAAGGCAGAGAAGATGGGAATAGCATGCCAGGAAGAGGAACAGCACGGGGTCCTGAAACGTGGTATGGGCGGAGGAACACATAGGGCAATGAGCCAGGGAAGTAGAGAGTTCAGAAGGGTCTTTACGCCAACAGTCTTGGAGGCAGGAGTGGGCGAGGGAGAGAGAAGTCTTGCGGACCAACAAGCAAGAAGAAAAAATCATTAAATGGTTCTGTCACACCACCCCCAATTTCCCCGTCTCCGTTTTGCAGGGCTAGAGGAGGGCAGGCTGGTCGGACTGATGAAACTCTGGGAGCTGCAGGCTCGATACCATATCCAGGCTAGCGAGAGGCAGAGGATAAATCCTCAACTCTGAGATCAGTGCAGAGGGCAAGGAGCTGGGAACAGGTTAAGTTGAAAGATCTGCAAGGAGACAATGGATGGGAAGTAAGAAGTTCAGCTAGCAAGAGGTGAGAGCATCTGGGACTTTACTACGCCCAGGGCTTTTGATCTGCGTGATCGCCTGACGCTGTATCAGTGAGATGGTCTGCCGGTTCTCTAATTGCCTGTAACTAGATTCATTTGTTATCAAAGACCATCTGCCCCATGCCCCTGATCCATGCGTGCATGTAGTCGTTAGTGTGTGGAAAGGCAGCAGGCAGGGGGCTACGGGGGGCATACAGTCTAATCCTATAGGTGCAAAGTTGTCTGGGTTAATGGTCATGGATTTTTATGGGGTCTGACCCTGCTCAAGGACTTTGAATGGGGAGCGTGGGAACCAGATGGAGGGCTTAGAATAGATGTGGGATATTCTCCAGCCAATCAGGGGAAACCAACATCATGCCAATTTGATTTCTCCCAAAACCATGCCATGGAGAGAATACACAGGTGAGCCTCACCAGTGATGCGAAGAACCATGCATCTGGGGCTTCTAGGAAAAGGAGCTGATTTTTCACTGTGTACTGGTGATGTCTAAATAGTCCAAATGGTGTCTCTGAGACCCTAAAGGCAAGGGGACGGGCCATGGCAATTCAACCCAATAAATATTGCTTGATGCCTACTCTAAGATGGGCACTGTGCTAGACATCAAGGAAGAGGAGAACAATACCAACATAAGCCCCCCTTCCCCCCCCTCACGAGCCTACAGTCTAGTTGGGAAATAGAAAATTAAACCATAGTTACGTAGCTGCAACTGACCTATGCAAGGTCTATGATTGACAAAGCATGGGCAGCTATGGAAACTTGCCCCAGGGACCTAGTATAGGGCTGGGCAGAAGAAAGCATACGGGGTTCTGAAATTGGGGACTGGCACCCATGAGCAGTGAGAGAAGGGCCCAAGTTGGGCTGGGAATTTGGTATGGGCCAGAATGGAGTCCTGAAGTCATGATCAGGAGAATGGATATTACGTGGAAATCATGAGAAGCCATTGAAGGAAGTAAAGCAGGGGAACCGTAACACTATCTGGGATAACTGACCTTATGGAAAAGGGCTGGAGGGTAACAAGATGGCGGACAGAACATCAGTTAAGGGATTACTGATAATTAGGTGATGATGGAACCTGGCTTTGAACATAGCAAGGGTGCTAGAGGGAAGTACAATGGCTTAAGAGACACCTGGGAAGTAGGATGGGCAGGATTTGGATATCAGTCAGTGATGGAGACATGGGGGTGAGGGAGCTTGTAGTAGGCTGGATAATGACCCACAATGATACCAAGTCCTAATCCCTGGGACCTATAAATGATACCTTATATAACGAAGCCTTTGCAGATGTAATTGAGTTAAAGATTTTTTTTTTTTTTTACGATCTTATTTATTTGACAGAGAGGAGAGAGATCACAAGTAGGCAGAGAGGCAGGCAGAGGGGGGGGGGGAAGCAGACTCCTTGCTGAGCAGAGAGCCCGATGCGGGGCTCAATTCCAGGACCCTGAGATCATGATCTGAGCTGAAGGCAGAGGCTCTAATCCACTGAGCAGCAGTCTGAGCATCACCTGGGAACTTTAATAGAGATGTAAATTCTCAGGACCCACCCCAGACCTCCTGAACCAGAACTTCTAGGGGGAGGGCCCAGGAGTCTGTGTTTTAACAAACTTTCCAAGTGATTTGAATGCATGGAAATATTTTTGAGAATCACTCAGTTAAAGGACTGCCTTCAGAGACAGAGCTAAATTCTCCCCAAAAAGAGAGATTGAGTAGAAGTAGCCACCCAAGTTATGCGGAGGTCCAGGAAAATATGATGGACTGACATCCAAAGGAGGCAATAAGTTTTGTAAAGAGAGTAATACTACCGAAAGGTCAAAGAGATGAGGGCTGAAAGGGACGTACAGTGCCCAGTTGGTCCTTGTTAGCCTTGATAAGAGCAGTGTCCGTGGGGTGGTGGAATTAGGATGGATTGCAGAGCCCCAGGAGTGGGTGAAGATGAAGACGTAGAAGCAAAGAGTAAAAAAGTACTATTAACAGGATATTGATGAGGCTGGGGGTGGAAAGGTGGGGCCGGTAGCCAGAGGGGAGATACGGATCCGGATCCGAAAGAGATTGCTTTCCATTTATTTTTATTTTTCAGGGTGGGAACGACTTCAGAATCCTCGAGCATGGAGCAAAAGGACGCGGGATTGATGGAGAAGTGGCAGATAAGGGCAAAAGGAGGTTAGAGCCCGGGAGCTCAGGAGGCAGAGGGAATGGAGTCCAAAGCACAGGAAGTCGGGCGGCCCCGCATACAAAGGAAAAGGAGAACGTCAGGTTCAGGTATAAATCCTTCTGCAGCTCTGCAGAAGCCTGAGGACATTTTGAGGACGCTCACAGTGTGACTTTTCTCTGGAGGTAGCGCGCAAGATCACCTGCGGAGACGAGTCGGGGGTAAGAGTGCTCGGTAAAGGCCACTGCGCACGATGGGACAGAGAGCCAACCGGGGAGAATCGCGCTAGGTCGGGGCCGCGTCACAGCTCCACGTAGAGCTACGTGCTGGAAATTCATCACGGCCCCCACTTGCTGGCTTGTGGAATTATCTTTTGCTTCCACAATCCTCGGCCGAAAGGGCTGGGAATGGAAGTGGCACAGGGTCTGGGTCCCGGACTGCAAGCTGGAAGCTGGACAGGGCAGGCGGGAGGGATGGGAGCTCCGAGGGACGAGGCCACAGACAGGCCAAATGTCAGGGAACGACGATGACCGCAACAAGTGACAAATGTGGACCAACATGGGGATGGGGTCGTGACTCTCGTGGAAGCAGAGTGGACTTCCACTCGGAGGAAGTGTCCGGTCAGGGCCATCCAGAGGAGCTGGGCTGTGGTCACTGAGCCTACGGGGGGCCCGGGCGGTGCTGGAGGGACCCCTCTCGGGGGGGAGGTATCAAGGCCCTGCGGTGCTGTGCTGCTCTCGCCCTGGTGCACGGCCCCCGCCAGGCGTGCCGTCGGAGGGCGGCGAGGTCAAGCTCGCTTTAATGTTGTCGCTCTTCCTGATAGAAGCTAATGTGCCAGGCCCAAACGACAGAGCCACTGGCCTTTTCTGGGCCCACATTTTGGAGACAGCGGTGGGGAGTAGGGAGAAAGAAAATGTGTCATCATCTACTAGAGGCAGCCATTTCTCTGTTCTTCCTCCGCTCTCATTCCCCACTCCCTATCCGGCCCTTTATTCCCTTCCAGGGGGGTTCCTCACTCCCTTCTTCCCAAGCTGGTGCTGACCTGGATGGAAGGCCAGCACAGCCTCGCAGCAGGGAGAAGCAGGACTTCTGGTCACCCGCTGTCCTCTGGGTCCCTGTGCCCTCTGCTCAGAGGCAGACCCTCCTTTCACCTCCTCACCACGTTTTTGTGCCAGTGCTTGAGGACGGGGAACTGCTCCTGTCTCTTGGGGATCTTGTCGAGTTCCAGAGTGTTCTGAAGCCCTCTGCCTTCATTTAGGAGGCTCCAAGATGGCGGGCCACTTCCTGGCAACGTTCTGGCTGCTGGGATTTCACAGTATTTTGTGTACCCCACTGGTGCATGCAGAAACTTCTGAGGCCCCAGATGCCACGGGGGGGGGGAGGGAGCATGGGGGACTGGGCCTTATCTCAGGGGCAAACATCCCCACCAGCGCCACGCCCTAGGCGCGAGTGCCGGCCTGGAGCAGGCCTTGTCTGAGAGCGCTGCGGTTTTCCTGGGGGACGCTGGGAAACAAGGAGCAAGCCCTCTAGTTCCAGGACTCACTCAAATTGATGAGGGAACATTAGGCTGGCTGAGGACAAAGCAAAAGCAGACACCCTGCAGCCTTCCCCCACCCCCACTCCTGGGTGGGACATAGGTGACATTCTTTAGGAAATCTCCCAACTATCTTAATGTTAATACCTTGCTAAGAAGGGAAAAAACGACCTTGTCAATGGCAAGGCCTCTGATCTCCGGTATCCTGTAGGTCTTCTTTAGCATATGAAAGCTCTCCTGAAACCTCCCTTTCTCCTTACCTCCCCCAATCCCATTGTACCCAACCGGCCACCCCTGGCAACCCCGGGGCAGCAGCTCTTTCTGCCCAGGGGTCCTGTCCCTGTGCTTTAATAAACCACCGTTCTGCCCCGAAGATGTCTCAAGAATTCTTCCTTGGTCTTGGGCCCCAGACTCCACCCCACTGAACCTCATCTATATTCTAAAACTTCACCAAAATGGTCTGGAGGTTTCTACAAGCCTGCTCAGCCTCCCAGAGGAGGTGGGGAGGAGCAAGGACACTTGTCCCACCTCTTGCCCTTTGCGTGCTCTCCCATTTCTCTGCCTTCCCAGCAACGGAGGGGCCTTCCACTTCCCCTTTCTATCTAGTGCAAGCTCTCCCTCAGACAAATCTTCCCTCCTTCACATCTTTGTTCTTCCCTTCCTCAGGCAATGAAAGCAGAAATGTCAAAGAAAAAAAAAAACTGGATTACTAAGAAGAGAACTAACTTTGAGCAGTACTTTGAAAGTATTATTCCACTTGTACTAATAACTAAAGAAGTTACTTACACATATTGTTTCATAAAGCTGCACGAAGAGCCTGCAGGAGAGTATTGCTATCACCATTCCACCGATGGGGAAACTGAGGCTGGGCAAGCCTAATAACATGCCCAGTATCACACAGCTAGGGTGGGAGGAAGGGAGGGAGGGCGGCCTCAACCGGGGTCCGTCTGATCCAGAGCGGGAAGTCTTCACTATGCTGCCCTGCCTTAACTGGCCCACCCAGATTCTGTCTGTCTCCAAATCCCAGAAGACACAGGCCTAGTTTTACTCTGTGCTTCTGGTGTCCCAGAGTTAGCCTCTTCAGCTCTTCTCCCTGACAGCAACTGGAGGATGGACAGGACTGGTTTACCATCTCTCCAGGGACCGAACCACTGAGAAAGAGGACACGGTTGATAATGATCCAGGTTCCCCCACATAGGTCATACCAATTATCGAAATATGGAAAACTGAACTGTTAAAATATCTCTATTCCAACTGGTAAATAGCCGCCACCCTCAAGACCCATAAGCGCTATCCTCCAATGCCTCCTTCCGGTTGGTTGGTATCCAAGCCATATGCATGGATACATACACTGAATATCACCCCTAGGAGGGGAAAAGAAAAGTTTCACCCTACCAGGATTGGACATACATGTAATAAATGTTACCTGGGGCTACCGATGGTTCCATAAAATAATAAGTCATTTTCCGTAACATTAGTGAGACACCTTGTTGTGAAAGCACAGAGCATACTGCCTACCACGTAGGAGGTGCTCACTAAACTTGAACTCCACTAGAATCTAAGTTATGTTGCTAAACGGCTCCCTTGGGGGAGAGTTTGTAGCTCGGCAATTCCCAGACTTGATAAAACTGACGCATGCTTTTAATTTAAGGGGACAGTAGAGCATTTTCATGTATGTCCCTCAAGTGGCGATATGGATCAGATGTGGCCAGAATTAGAGCAATTGTGTGGCCATCGGGACCAGTGGATCTGAATGGGCCCCAGCTGATAGGCAAAAGCAAAGTGAAAGGGGAGAGAAATCTGTGCCTACAGCACAAGTCAGTGCACCAAGTCCTCTGTTTGGACAGATACTGGACGCTAACATTCACTGACAGCTTTGTCCTCCTTGAATCCTCACATCCACTATAGAAAGACTGACAGCATTCCCGTTTTTTGATGTTTGGAAACTGAAGTTTGGAAACCACGGGCCACTTGTCCCAAGTCACGCAGGTATCGAGACGGGGAGTCAGAAGTCCCACCAAGACTATCTGCTTCTAAGGCCGTTGGTCCGACCTTTCCACTACTCACCCAGGTAACCCCCACTGCTGGGGTTCGTTTTAACAGACATTTTACAAGGAGATCACAAAAGTTAATGATCCAAATATTCACATAGTCCAGATTGGACATGATGTTGTTAATGGAACCCACCCACCACTCAGAGAGGCCGGCAAGGTCTGTGATGATGGGAACGAAGCGTAATAAATTGCAAAGAACAACCTATAGCTGCCAAAGGAAACAAGGAAAGAAGGTATGGGTTGATTAGACTAGTGATAACCAAGGCCTCGCACTGCCTCAAGTGTTTCCACTGTGCGTGGAGAAGTGTTTGGTGCCACAGATATGCTTTGCCCATCGATGGCGGCCCTGGATGAGAAGGGTTGGCCTTGGCGTGGAAGGGAGCTGTGAGCGATAAGGCAGGTGCATGCCCACGGTGAGTCCGGTGGCCAGATCAATGCAGTAGGAACTCACATCCCTGGACTACACATGTTTTCAACCAACATCAACACAGAGCGGGTGGGCCAAGGTGCACATAGCAGAGGAACTGTAGCCTGGAGTCTTATCTATATGCTCACCCAGCATATAACTCTAACTCCCTGCCTCCAAGCCGGACCACTGTGCGCAGCCTTGAATCCACTTCCTAAGACGCTTTCATAAATACAGATCTGTGTTTGCAGCATGCTGCTTCCTGCTATAATCTGTCCAAAGATGGATGCTGTTCTGAACATGGAAACGTGGCCAATAAGTTTGAGGAAGTGCTGCAAACCAGACCTCTCTGCATTTCACAAGGCACAGTGGTCTATTAAAGGGAAGAGAGACTTATTTTCCTGATCAGTAGTCCAAAAAGTTGGACTACAGAAACAGGCTTATCCCTCTTTAAATATCTGCTTAAATCTTAGGCTACATCTTGTAGAACGAGCTTTAGAAAAGGTCTGCCTAAAAGATAATATCCAGACTCTTTAACTTGATGTTCAGAACTTGCCAGAAATTTTGACCTAATATGCTTTTCCAATAGTGGTAAGAGTTCAGGGTCATGAATCAGACAGATCCCAGTTCAGATCACAATGCTGGCATTTAATTGCATGTGACCTAGGCTTAGAATCCTCTACTCTGGGGGCGCCTGGGTGGCTCAGTGGGTTAAAGCCTCTGCCTTCGGCTCAGGTCATGATCTCGGGGTCCTGGGATCGAGCCCCACATCGGGCTCTCTGCTTAGCGGGGAGCCTGCTTCCCCCCCTCACTCTGCCTGCCTCTCTGCCTACTTGTGATCTCTCTCTCTCTGTGTCAAATAAATAAATAAAATCTTAAAAAAAAAAAAAAAAGAATCCTCTACTCTGTGGCCCAGCTATAAGTAGCAATGATTGCACGTTCCTGGAAGGGTTATATGAAGGACTGCAATGAGATCATCAAGGTAAAGCCCATGGTAGAATATCTAGTCTATAGAAAAGAATTCAGCGAATGGAATTTCTATTGTTATGATGATCCTATAAAGTCCCTTCACCAACCTGCCGCGACTCACTCCAACCAATCTACTTGCCTTTTTCCAAATATTGCCCCGGAGTGTCCAAACTTCTAACCAGTTTCCACATGGAAGCCTTCTCTCTCTTCCCCATTTCCATGAATCAAAACTCCTTCTCATTATTCATAGCACAAGCAAATGGCAATCACATATGCAGCTTCCCTGCTGTGTGAATTAGTAGGGGCCCTTTTCATTCCTTTCACACCTAGCTTCTGTATCTATGAGGGCACTTAATCCTCCCAACCAATGTGGCTTTAAATTCATGCCCGCCTTGTAATGCAGTGAGATGGGCTTAAGCTTTGCAGCCAGATAGCCTTGAACCCCACTACCCTAGAAAGGTGGCCCTGTGGCATTGGATAAGTGTACTCCCTATCTACAAACCGGAATAAGGATTCTGATAGAATTGCTACACGGACTTAGGGAGACAGCACATAAAGTATCTAGGGCTAGCATTAACTCATGTTCCCTCCTCTCAGTATCTACCCTATCCCCATCATGCAATTATGTACATAAACCAGCACGCATTAGGGACATAAGGAACAGTGCACTGACTGGTCAAGTAGTCTTGATAAATTGATAGTATCTTTTAAATCAACAGTAATGGTCATACCTACTTACCTAGTCTCTAATTTCCCTTGCTTTGATCCAAAAAAGAATGAAGCCATTTCTGAGCACACAGTACCTGGCTTTCCTCTAAAACGTCTACAGAATCCAGGAGCCCCTGATCATAACGCAGGCAGTGAAATAACTACCCAGGATACTGAGTACATATGAAGACACAGTGGTTTTCAGCACCGGAAAAACAACACTGCTGTAAGATACAAGTCACTATGAACATCGCTGGTAGTGAAAGCCTGCATTTTGTGGTCCTGGCTCTACTCATAACTTGGTACGGGACCCTGAGCAATGGAGTCTTGCCCTCTGAGGGACTCAGTTTCCCCTTCAGCAAGTGAGAATATCGGATGGGAAAGATGACAAAACTCCCTACCATGACCTCTGAAGTCACGGGAAAACCGTGGCCTCTCTTTCTGATGCTTTGGTCTCAGAACGGTGTTAACGAGCTCCCAGTGTGGCAGTTACTGGGAGGTACCACACTGAGAGGCGCAGCTCCGCGGCCTCATATCACAAAGGCCCATGCTGGTCCAGCAGCTGAGCGCGGTTCTGCCTGCGTGATGTGGGGCACGGCAGCAGGAAGCTTTCCCTCACCACGCTGGGAGGTCTAGAAGGAAGGCAAAATCTACATCTCCTCTGTATATCACTGTATCAGTGCTAGAGTGCCTCTGCCTTGTTTCTGGTAACCTCGGAGCCAACACATTTTTCCCCGGGGGATGACAAAAATGATTAGGATTTTTGTTTTATGGTTCGACCAGGTGTAATTTTAAGTTCTGGTCAATGAAGATCTTCAGGTCCACAAGGGAGGAGATCAACACTTTGAACTCTGGGCCAGCAAAGTCTTGTGTTTTGTATTCACTTTTAACTTCTGGCTAAAACTATAGAACTAAAGCTACAGACCCTCTCTATATGACTGGCTATAACTGAGAAAGACCTTGATATCTCACTGTAAGAATGTTCAGTGGTTTCCAACTTCTGGAGAATATTGATAAATTAAATTGCTTTTCTTAATTTAAAGGAGCACTCTTCTGATTTGTTTATAAACATAAATAATCATACAAGTGGAATATTCCTAAAAATCCCACAAAATTAAAACACTGAATTTCTGATACTTTAATACATTACACATGAAAAAAAAATCCTCTCACAAATTGTTAGCTCAGAAACATTCTGAGGATCTAAGCTCACGCTATGGTAAATTTTGGCAAATCACATTACTTCAAGAAAAAAGCAGCTAAAAAAAAAAAAAAGAAAAAGCAGCTATGTCTTTTATTTGATTTAGCAGTGTTAAGTATAGTCCAGTAGTACATTTCATCTTACTTCGGTTTGCTTTGGCAAGAAAAAAATCTTAAATCTCCTAAATTTATACAGGGTTGCTAACCAAATAAGCTAACATTACACCCAATGATGTTTAAGATTATAAAAAAGGTAAATTTGTGTTCAACTAAATTGAGTCATTATCTGACAAAGTTCTCATATCAACAGTAATTATATTTTATATTGAGCCATTTTGGACATAATTTCCAACATCTTTAGGTGAATTGAAACTTTAGAAAAATATCAAACTGAGCTAATTAAGGGATCGTTCTTAGATACCTAGATATTTTCTAAAATAGAATACTGAAAAATTACAAAGTATAACAAAATTTATGTACTTTTGCTTATTTTTATATGCTATACAGTTATATATTCAGGCCAAGTTAATAAAAGTACTCATGTTAATGTGTAAAAGTGATGTCTGTGGCTAAATAAAATTGTATTATATGTATCACAAGCTTTGTTAGTCTGCTAAACGTTCATATGTGACAGACAATTCTCAATTATCTACCCCCCAATTTTCTCTGTAAAATAGAAGTTACTTTAGTTACAAGTCATAATTAATATGGACAGTTGAGACTATATTAGAGGCCATAGTGAGATGTGCCTCTGTGCTTTCATTTTTGAAACAAGTCTATTCCAGAGTATGAAACAGCGTGAGTGAAGGACCAAATTTCGAAAGTGAACTCTATTTGCCTTGGCTTATACTACCTAAATCTGAAGAGAAGCCATGAAAATGTTAACATATTGGCAAACTTCTCTTCTTTTGAAGGGTTAACTTGGTTTATTGACCAGTGTCGTTATCCATAATATAAAAGAATATTCTTTACATCTAAGTAATCTGCCTAGATAGCAAAGGTACTTTATCTTAACAGAATAATTTTTTATGCTTCTGCCTGTGCTTTATGTTTACTTTATTATGTCCCTGGTTATTAAAAAAAAAAAAACAAAAAACAAAGGTTCATGACTTGTGAAACAGCTAAAATCCTTTATAGGTCTGTTATTTTAAAATATTTAATACTCACTTTGAGAAAAAGGTAGCCAATTATTATTTTTCAGGCATTCAATGATCCTATCTAAGTATCCAATTCTTCTCTGGCAACTCATTAGATTTTGCCTTCCCTAGATTGGATCCTAATTTAGAAAAAATAAAATAACATGTTTATGGGATTTTCTAGACCTATTTTTGAAAATTGCCAATTGGCCACTGAAAAATTACAAAGATTTGCTCTTTCACCTTACAAAAAGACAGATGCTGAAAATAATTAGGTTTGTTTGCTGTGAATCACACCCTTTGATTGGATTCACTATTGTGAGAGATGCACCCTTTGATTGGATTCACTATTGTGAGAGATGCATAAGGAGGACTGCCCACCATGCCCAGCCTGAGACAAGTTCCTGCTCCTCATACAGACGAGGCCGAGGCCCTGACATGGGCCGGCCCTCTGGTCTACACAACAGTAAAGTATCCTGGTTTCCCTCTTCCGTCTTAGTTTCTACCAGGTGAGAGGATGTAAGCGTCCAAAAGATTTGGGGTAGGTAAAAGTCCAGTGATTGAAGAGTATACAGGGAAGCTTCTCGAAAGTTTCCCTCCTCCCCATGCTCACAAGACCACCACCTTCCAGTTGCGTCCTTCTACAGTTGATCCTTGAACTGCACGGGTCCACTTTCACATGCATTTTTTTTTTCCAATAAATATAGCACAGGATTACAAATGTATTTTCTCTTCCTTATGATTTTCTTAATAACATTTTCTTTTCTCTAGCTTACTTGATTATAAGAACATGGTATAAATGCACATAACATATATAAACTATGTGTTAATCAACTGTTATTGATAAGGCTTCAGATCAACAATAGGCTATTTGTAATTATGTTTTGGGGGAGTAACCAGTTATATGCAAGTTTTCAACATTGTGGGAGGTCAGTACTCCGACCTCCTTTATTGTTCAAGGGTCAACTGTATGTGTAATGAGAGTGACCATTAGAAATCACAGCGAAGCAGAACCACTTGGGTGGGTAGGTTGATGGTGGGTGGATGGATGGATAAGTGAGTGGATGGATGGATGGATAGATGGATGGGTGGGTGAATGGATGGATGGAT
>CM052797.1:9171681-9189843 GCA_028533885.1 Nasua narica
GAATGGGTGGGCGATTGGATGGATGGGTGAATCGGTCTGCTAGAGCAGGAATTTGGTCTTACACACTATAAGTCCCTGTAGGCTGTTGTCTTCTTATCTGATGCTGCACTTGGTCCTCAGGACAGGTGGTTGGGAAGGGAGGATAGGTGTAATAAGAGGAAGAGAATGGAAAAGTTGGCACTCACGGGATGGACTAAAATCTAAGTCAACCCTGAAGAACAGGTATCCTGCAGAAACTGCGTTTAGGGCAAGGGGAAAATACAGCTGGTTTTGCACACCATAAGAAACTGTGGATTTCTCAGGTTCTCTTTAGCACATTTTCCAGGACGTTTTTCTCCCGTAGTAGTTAGTCCTTAAATTTATCTAGGGGTTCTATCAAGTAGGCACCCCCCTACTCAGCCTGAAGGAAGAGCTCACAAGGGCCTACTATCCTGCTTTCTCTCTGACTATTCTCTCCTCCCCTCAGCCTATAGAATTGTTATCAAGTCTGTGTTTACAGAAGAGAAAGAGCTGCTTGGCAAACAATCTTCCAGAATTTTTCTGCCACACTCTTGGGCGGTGGTTCCTTAATCTTTAAAACCAATCCTATGTTGACTTTTCCTCTTTTCCTCTGGTTCTGCTATGATCATGACCTTGCAGGACTGAAGTGAGCTCACATCTGACTGCTGGGGCTGAGGGGCAAAGAGCAGGTGAGGAAAGGTGGAAACAGCAAGAAGAACTTGAGGAGCAAATGGGGAAATTCAGAATGGAGGGAGACTTATCAGACTTATTCCAGAATTTTCCCCACCACCCAAATACGCAAAAACAAGGACTCCCTGGGCAATAATCTCAACAAATACTTCATTCCTTTCCATTAAAGAAACAAACCAACGGCACACACTGCATTTGAATCCACTGAGACATTGTCCCTGGCCGCCATCTAGGTGTCTTAGTGTGACCCCTCCCTTAAGATCCTAAGTGACATAAAGAAAAGGAGAAGCCAGTGATGATAATAAAAACTAAAGCCATAGTAGAAATCTACTGTCCACCTGCTACTAGCTGAGCTCATCTGTCACCCATGCCTAGAAACCCACTACAGGAAGACAGAGGAGAGGGTTTGACAATGCACCGGTCCCCCCCCCCCCCCCGCCATGGGTGGGGCCCAATCAACTAGCTGATAAGGGCTGCCTCCTTGGTGATGTTAGAAAGAAGGCATCTACCCATCCAATCCAGCTTCTTAGCCTGCTGCTAGCAAATTGCTCGCCATTCCCACACTCCTTGCAGCCTTTCCAGACGCGTTTTCAAACCTAATTAAGCTTCGCATTATCATTGTTTTTATCACATTAAGTTCCCACTTGGCCCTCAGCGGCAGAGACCACAAAGTCAGCGCTGCATCTTTAAACAGAAACAACAGATTTTGGTTCAATTAAAAATTCATTAAAATGCAAATTAGTTTGTAAATTTTTTTCCCCTCCTTCTGATGATTCCTCAACACAGCTTTTGAATCATAGCTGGCTCCAAAGGAGAGGTGAACCTGTAGCTTAGGAAAGAAGAGAGCCAGAGCCAAAACTCGGGAGCCCCTCTCACGGCTGCAGGATGAAGGATTCTCTGAGAGCCTCACCCCCCCTTCACCCCTCCGTCACCCCATTTGTTCCCCAAAGAGGGGGCTGGTTTCACCCTCAGGTCCCCCTGTGCCTGACTGAAAAACGGCATCATTTTTCTGATCTCAAAGTTACTGAACAATGTTATCTTAAGGGAAACACCAGGATAAAATGAATAATTAACCTTATCCACCTACATTCCCTGGATGTCCTAGAATATTCTGGTAATGCTCTCAGGGATCTTTTCTCCGAGTTTGACTTGGGGCTCTGCAATGACTTAAAATAACCAACCTCCCAGGTGCTTAGCCAAGTAACCAAGTAAGCTTTTTGCCCCAAATCTTCAAAACCACAGTGAAACATCTACAAACTAATAGCAATTTCTACTACACGCGGGACCTGTAAGGCTTTACCTGCACTTTCTCACCAATCTACCCAGCGACCTTAGTGAGCTCCCTATTTGTTGTGCTCAGCATAGGAATGGGGAAACTGAGGCTCAGAGATTTGGGGGATACTTGCCCAATGCCGCATCACAAGAAACCGAAGGGACCTCGTGTCCCTTGGATCCCAATTACCGTTGCACTAAATCCATGATCCTTTGTTTCCATTTTCACAGAACTTGTTGGGCTTATTGTTCTGACTGACCAGCTGTTACATTCAATTGATCCTAAGACAGGTTGGATGTGTACAGGGACACTGCCTTTCGAGAAGACAGTGGCGGGCTGCCTCAGACGTGAGGAGAAATGTTCTCAGCGCTCTGCGTGCTGTGGGAAGCAGGCAACCACCGCAAGTTCATTAGATGCCCCTAATTGCTAAGAACACATTCAGGAAGTACGGTAAATGCAACTTAATTGAGAACTAATTAACTCGTTATAGTTATCTCGTTACATGCCAATTAAATGTCTAAATATTCTTTTCTTCTCAGATAAAGGAATTTAAAAAAAAAAGAAAGAAAGAAAATCGGTGAAGAAGCTGGATTCCCCAAATGAGAGAATTCGGGTAGCAGGGCCTGGGAAGGTATCAACCCTGAAGGGGCAGCAATGGGGCCTCCTGATCCAGAAGAAGTCATGCTCGTTAACGCCATTTTAAAGGAAGATGTTCAAAGGCAGTGGGCAGATTTTGACTTTGAGAAGAATACTCCATTAAATCTGGTGTGAAACAGGATTTGGCCTCAAAGGCCCCAAGAGACAGGACCTGGCAAGGGCTGTTCTACCCTCCGGCTGCTGTCTAGCTATGTAAGGTCTGGGCTTCTTATCCCTTTGTTTGCTTTTAATCTGCTCTTTTCCGTGAAAATCCGAGGAGACCTTCCACGTAGCTCTGTGCTCTTATCGGGAACATATTGCCAGAGCCGGCCTCTGTTGCAGCTCAGCTCGCAAGGAATCATTCGCTCTTAATCTGTTTTCAACGGCCATGTCGTTTAAACATCTCCCCTGCAGAGTTTCCAGAAACTCTTCCAAAGAGAATCAGCAGTAGTGGAAGAGCCCAGAGAGGCCTCCCCTGAGGGTCTCTACCTTCAGCCCCATGTTTCTTTCTAAACGACGTCCCCTTAAATCAGAGAGAAAAGCAAATTCTGCCTTTGGTTGTTTTTCTTTCCTCCGTCAGAATCTCAAATCAATATCCGGCCCTGGCAAAAGAGGGAGGCAGATCCTGTTCTCCCCAGCTCGCCCCCGTCGTCGGAACCGATGGGCAGTGAGTTGGGGGCTGTCTTCCGGCGATCGGCTGGCATCGCGCGAGGAAAGGGCGTATCTGGTGCTCCGTCTTAATGAAAATCAGGCACGGCTGCTCCGAAACGTTCCACTTGACTCCCTCAACCTCTCGGGTTTGATAATTAGTGCCGGTTCCAGGGCTTTCTGGCCCCGAGTCTCGCTGAGGAATGTCCCAACCGCATCATCCCTAGGGTTTTTCCGTTCTTCCTTTCCCACAGCCAGTGTTGATTCCGTGTTCTGGGGGCTGCTGGCGCGGACGGGGAACTTGCAGCAGTCCAGAGCTAAGTACTCGCCCAGGGCGTCCCCAGGCTGGCCCTCTCCAAACCCCACAGCCCCAGCGTGTTTCTGCAAGAGATCTTGATGGGGCTCTTTAGTTCTGGCCTTTGTGAAGTCAACAACAGGATTACTTGAAAACAATGAGCCCACCAGCACGGAATGAAACATTATAATCCACTTATTACATAGTCCGTTTAAGTGGTGGCACACGCACTAAACTATAAATAACGCACAGTGAGATTCTGATATGAATTTCCAACTTTTCACTACACAACGAGGGCAACCCCTCCTTAGTATCACGAGTTGCTTGCCTGCCATCTGACTCACCTGGGTTTTTGAAATTTACTCTATTGCCTACATTTGGCTACTTTGTTTTCACTGAGTCTCCCCCGCTATTCTTATCCCCCTTCAGTCTCTGCTGGGACTCGGCTTCTTTGTGTGAAGCCCTTGCTTGCTTCTCTTTGCAGAAAACACTCAATCTCTGTTTATGCATTTGTTCAAAGTTCACTTTAAGTACAGAGTATTTATCAACTGTATTGCTCTGCAAAGCGCCTGCCGCCGGTTACTCATTACAGGGAATGGCTTCGCTTCCTATTTTGCATGGCCCCGCAGCTTTCTGTCTGTGTCTCTCTCATTTGAGTGCTGTTTTTCTTTGGCCAGCTGCCTGTGTGCTAGTCTGCAACCTGATGATCACGGCATATTTCAAATTCTCCTCCTGGAGGGTGGGGAAGGTGACTACTAGTTTGGGACTGACATGAAAAGAGCTCTTCCATCGCATGGCAACGATGTTGCCATTTCAGCTGTGTTCACATGCTCCTGGTGGAAGCAGCTCCCTGGTAACCAGGGTTTAAGGGAAGCTTTGGGGCTGGAGGGAAAGGCGGAGGCCACAGAGAGGTGTGGTTTCTGCCAGAGAATGGTTCTCCCAATCCCAGCTGCACATCGCAGTCCCCTGGAGCGCATCTGAAAATTCTGATACCTCTGCCCAGAGGACCTGACTGAATTATAGGAAGAGAGGGAGCTTGGACTTCCGTTGCTTCAAATTCCCCAGGTGAAACTGAGAACCACTGGACTGCAGGCTTGAGCCAAATAGAGTCAATGAGAAACACCCCAGCTTCACATTCAGGGGAGAGTTAAGACTGGACCTCAAGTCCAAAGGCAAGCGGCAGGATTGGAGTCCACGGTGCAAAGCCAAGAGTTCAAAGTGGGACAGAAATGAAGCACAGTATTTAAAAAAAGCCAACCAGACAAGAGCCACAAGGACCCACAGTGGCCTCTGCAAGAGCCATGGCCTGGTGGGGCCCACAGCTCAGCCTCAGAGGCCAAGGTGCCTGGAGCCCCAGTCGGTCCCCACGGCTTAACGTCTGAGGCAGGACCCACGGGGGTCTGGGACTTCTTACTTGCACCTCTTAGGCACCGTTCTGCCTGGTGGTAGCTCAGGGTTGAACCACTTCATGCCATTGCTACACAGATTCTAATGCCCAATACAATGGCGTAAAGTCCTAGAGTGTTAGAGCCCCAAGAAATAATGTAGTCTGACCTCCTCCAATACACCAAAATGAGATCAGAGCCTGTTTCTCCTCCCCGAGATCTCCATTATAAAGGCTTAAAAGACTCAAGTCAGATGTTCCCAGACAAGCTCAATGGCTTAGAATATTAATAAGTTTCAGTTATCATCAACTGTTATTACAGGGCAGTGGGAAAATGGGAGAGAATCCCTAAATCAGCCTTTCCTGAACATCATTGTGTTTGAAAAGTACCCAAGAAGGTGTGTGTTAAAAATGCGAAGTCCTGAGCCCACTGCAGAGGGTCCACTTCAGTAAGTCACGGAAGGGGTCCCAGGAACCTACCTTCTGACTGCGTGAGATGCCTTCCTACCTCAGCGATTTCTGGTGTTTGTGGTTTTAGAGCCAGGTTTTAAGAGATCCCAGTTCAAGCAATGATATCACCTGATTGCTGAACAGAAAAAAGCCATATTCCAAATGGGCGGTCATCAACCATGGTTTACATTGGAGCCACCTGGACACCATTTTGAAAAATACTAATGCCTGGGCCTCAACCCAAACCAGTTAAATGCAAATCTCTGAGGGCTGCGGCCTTGTATTAGTCAGACATTGCTATAATGGTGCTGTGTGGGGTCACCTGGGTGGCTCAGTCGTTATGTCTTCAGCTTGGGTCACGATCAGGGCATGATCCAGGGTCCTGGGGTTGAGCCCCACGTCCGACTCCCTGCTCTGCGGGAAGCCTGTTTCTCCTGCTCCCACTCTCACTGCTTGAGTCCCCTCTCTCTCTCTGTCAAATAAATAAAATCTTTTTTTTAATGATGCCATATAATAAACATCTCGAAACATAGTGGCTCAAAACAAGAAACATTTACTTCTCTCTTGCGAGTCTGTGGCTAGGCTTTAGTCCACTTACCTACTACCTAAGCTGGGCAAACCCCAGAGGTCAGCTCTGAGTATATTTCCTTCTCTTTAGACCCGTGGCTACCTAGGATATGCTCCCGACAGATCATTGGTGTATGAGAGACAAGCCAAACTAAGCACATGTAAGGTTTCTGCTCATGCCGTGTCTAGTGACACTCCATTGCCCAAAGCAAGTGCTATGGCCAAGCCCGATATCAATAGGATGGGAAAAAATAGTCTGCTCAATGGTCCAAACTACCATAGAACTCCATCCCAGACCGATTAGAAATTTCTGGGTGGAGTAAGAACAATGGAAAAAAAAAAAACCCTAAAATGTACAGCTGGGGTTGGATTCTTCCTTCTAAAGGATGATTCAGGTCCCAGGCCAACCATCAGAGAGGCAGTTAACCCTGCATGAAGGAACTCCAGAGCTGTATAATTTGAATAAAACAGGAGCATTAGCACTGTGGCAATGGAATTATTAATAATAGAGAAAATAATAAAAATCAAGCAAAGTGCATTATGATTTTTCTTTTTTATTTGACAGAGAGAGAGATCACAAGTAGGCAGAGAGGCAGGCAGAGAGAGAGGCGGAAGCAGGCTCCCTGATGAGCAGAGAGCCCGATGTGGGGCCCGATCCCAGGACCCTGAGATCATGACCCAAGCCAGAGGCAGAGGCCCAACCCACTGAGCCACCCAGGCGCCCCAAACAAAGTGCATTATTGGTCCATGCCAGCCCTTCATATATTTGGACATGGGGTTCTGCACTGCCGACCCCCAGCTTCTCTGAGTTTTATGCCGCCTGTTTTGCCGGTTGTTGTCCTCATGCCTTGATTTCAATTTCCCCCACCATCTGACCTCACTCTTCTCCACATGCACTCTATACGTTATATGAGCACCCTTTAAATCCTGGATTCCACCCCCCAACACACACACACACAATATCCCACAGTGCTCCTACTATGGCCTTGATATAGGAATCAATTAGCCCCTCCCCTCATGTTGAGACCAAATTCCTGTTAATTCAGCTCGAGTAAGACCAGCAGGGAGGGGGCAGCTCCCACCCACCCAGCTCAGGTGCAGCAACCCTGGCTCACTTTCAAGACCAACTCCTCAGACCATTGCCTCCCTTTGGGGTCCATGCCCAGCTCTGCCTCTGACTCCCTGAGCTTCACTGGACATGTTGCTTCCTCCCATCTCGAGCCCAGTTTCCTCATCTGGAAAAAGGGGTGTCTAGAGATGGCCACATGCCTTTCCTACTGTAACCTTGAGTTCGGCCTTATGCAGGCCCAAGAGTGGCCTTCAGAAAATGACAAGGAGATCATTCATCCAACTGCCTTTGCCCTAACCAACGAGGCCCTGTGTGGCCTGGCCCTGCCTCCCACTCTGTCTCGTCTCTCCACATGCTTTACCATGCGCCCGCCATATTGGCCTCCTGGACATCCCTAGAATACACCACATTCTTCCCCTCTCACCAGTCTTTTTTTTTTTTTTAAATACGGAACGCTTCACGATTTTGCGTGTCATCCTTGCGCAGGGGCCATGCTAATCTTCTCTGTATCGTTCCAATTTTAGTATATGTGCTGCCGAAGCGAGCACCTCACCAGTCTTTACACCTGCCCTTTCCTCTGCCTGGGACACTCTTCCTGGGGCCATCAACCATCCTGGTCTGCATAAAACTGCCCTGATTTTAGCACTGAAGTTCCTGCTTCCCAGGAAATGCCTCAGTCTCGAGCAAATAGGAGGGTTGGCCACCTTACTGTCCTAAATATTCACGTGGCTGCCTTTTCCTTTCATTCAGGCTCTGCTCCAATGTTAAAGAGAAGACTTCGTAGACCACTGTTATAAAATGGTCCACCCGACTTCTTTTCATTTTTTTTTTTTTTTTTTTAGAGAGAGAACATGCGGGGAAGAGGAGCAGAGGAAAAGGGAGAGAGGCAATCTTAAGCCAGCTCCACACCCAGCATGGAGCGCAATGTGGGGCTCAATCTCATGACCCTGAGATCATGACCTGAGCCGTAAGCAAGAGCCAGATGCTTGGGGCACCTGGGTGGTTCGGTTGGTTGGGCAACTGCCTTTGGCTCTGGTGATGACCCCAGGGTCCTGGGGTCGAGCCCCACATCAGGCTCCCTGCTCAGCAGGGAGTCTGCTTCTCCCTCTTACTTTGCAAAAAATAAAAATAAAAAAAGGGGCAGATGCTTAACTAACTAAGCCACCCAGGTGCCCATCTTTTCACTTTTTCTCGCTTACCATATGCTGAACTTGACTAACATTTGTTTATTCTCTATCTCCCCCTTCTATGTAGAGGTCAGAGGGCTAGTCTTGTTCCCCATTTAGAAGCAAGTCTGACACAGAGGGGGCACTCTGTAAGTATTTTCTGTTGGAGGGATCTTAGGTGAACTGAACTGGTGTCTTCTCCAGTCGCAGATGGGAGTCCAGGGGTGTTGCTTTCAACACCACACTCTCTGGGAACATTTTAGGAGGCCAACTTGAGTCCCTTGAGTCCCAAGAGCTTGGACCTTTGCTCACATCGTTTCTTGTTTAACAACACAACGAGCTGCCCAGAGATGCAACAGCCCAGGCAGCAAAGAGAATTCCATTCACTCTTTAAACCTGAAGCAAAATGTCATGGAGAAACATGGGACCTGCTAAGCACAAATTCAAAGAGGAGAGGTATGGTATGCCCATGACTTAGAGAATCGCTCAGGATCGCACATCTACTCTTTAATCGTAATGAACATGGAAGCCAGGTATAACGTGCCAATCTGCAAGGTATTTTCCCTCATTGCAAGCTCACACCTCTGTAAAAGTTAGGTGACATCACTTCACTTTAGAAATGAGGTAGCCAAGGAACAGAGAGAGCAAGTAATTCGCTGTTAAATGGCGGCAGATATTTGAAGAAAAGTCCGACACTAGGGACTTTTGTCTTCTCTCAAGACTAAGTTGCCCCGGGCGCCTGGGTGGCTCAGTTGGTTAAGCGACTGCCTTCGGTTCAGGTCATGATCCTGGAGTCCCGGGATCGAGTCCCATATCAGACTCCCGGCTCTGCGGGAAGTCTGCTTCTCCCTCTGACCTTCTTTCCTCTCATTCTCAGTCTCTCTCTCTCTAATAAATAAATAAGTAAATAAATCTTAAAAAAAAAAAAAAAGACTAAGTTGCCCCCTTACTTCACGAGCTATGCAGAAACTTAAAACTATAGTAGGACATTTCCGTAATAACTTGGAAAATGCCGTGTTGTAATGTTTCGTTAAAAAAAATAGGGTACAAACATGCATGTGTGCTTTCTTAACATTTACATTTTTTAAAATTGTATGTAGGAAAAAATTTTTTAATCTAAACCAAAATAATACAGTGGTTGTGCTAAGTAACAGGTCTTTAAGTAACGTTTAAAGTAGTTTCCAAATTTGTGGTACTTTCACACTTAAAAAAAAAAATGGATGTGGTTATTCAAAGGGAAAGTTGCCAACACCTCGTTTACCTTGATAGGATGGGAGGAGAGCTCTGGAGATGTCTGATCTATAACTTCATTTGGTTCTTCAGTGACTGGAAGGCAAGAGGAGACTGGAGAATGAAAGCAGGTTTTCAAGCAAGAAGTTGGACATAAAACTGAGAAAGGTTAGTGGGAATGGGCAGTGTTTGGTTAACATCGAAACTAAGGCAGGGCCTCACTGACAAGGGCCAAAGCCCCCTGCGGTCTGACCACCCTGAGCTAGTGCCCCAGGATGAGGCCACTGGCAGGCAAGGGCCTTGAACCAAGAGCATTCCAGAAAGAAGGGGGAGAATGAACTTGGTGCTCAGCCCCCTTTCACTCACAGGACAAAATACCAGGCATGATTTCCTTTTGTCTTAGGTATTAGGGAATCTGATGAGTTCCCTGAGAAGCTCTCAATATGGCTCAGCCTTTAGATGCTCTCATGAAATGTATGCCCCACCGTGAACAAGTTTTGTGTGCACTTTCAATTCAGTCTATTTTTCAAATGCAAAAATTGGAGAATAGTGAAAGAAGAACTTCTCTGTAAGGGGAAATTTTATTGTTTAAGATTTTTAAATAATCTCTATGAAGTAGTTTTTTATATAATTTTTATTATGTTAGTGACCATACAGTACATCATTAGTTTTTGTATGTAGTGTTCCATGATTCGTTATATGTATATAACACCCAGTGCTCCATGCATTACGTGCCCTCCTTAATACCGGTCACTGGGCTCACCTATCCCCCAACCCCACTCCCCTCTAAAACCCTCGGTTTGATTCCTGGAGTCCATAGTCTCTCATGGTTTGTCTCCCTCTCTGATATCCCCCCCTTTGTTTTTCCCTTCCTTCTCCTAATGTCCTCCATGTTATTCCTTATGTTCCACAAATAAGTGAAACCATATGATAATTGTCTTTCTCCGTTTGACTTCTTTCACTTAGCATTATCTCCTCCAGTTTCATCCACGTTGATGCAAATTTTGGGTGAGTAATATTCCCAGTCTGATGGCTGAGTAACATTCCATCGTATTTTTGGACCACATCTTCTTTGTCCATTCATCTGTTGAAGGGCAGCAACTTCTTTCAAAACATGTCTCCAAAGGCAAGGGAAACAAAAGTGAAAATGAATTTTTGGGACCTCATCAAGATAAAAAACTTCCACACAGCAAAGGAAACAGTCAATAAAACAGAGACAACCCACAGAATGGGAAAAGATATTCGCAAATGACACTACAGATAAAGGGCTGGTATCCAAGATCTATAAAGAACTTCTCAAACTCAACCCCCAAAAAACAAATAATCAAGTCAAAATATGGGCAAAAGACGTGAGCAGACACTTCTCCAAAGACATACAAATGGCTAACAGACACAAGAAAAAAATGTTCAACATCATCAGCCCCATTAGGGAAATTCAAATCAAAACCACATTGAGATACCACCTTACACCAGTTAGAATGGCAAAAATTGACAGGGCAAGAAACAATAAATGTTGGAGAGATTGTGGGAAAAGGAAGTGTAACACGCTTATACTGTTGATGGGAATGCAAGTTGGTGCAGCCATTTTGGGAAACAGTGTGAAGTTTCCTCGAAAAGTTAAAAATAGGAAAAAATTAAATTAAATTAAATTTTAAAAAATAGAGCTACCCTATGACCCAGCAATTGCACTACTGGGTATTTACCCCAACGATACAGATGTAGTGAAAAGAAGGACCATATGCACCCCAATGTTCATAGCAGCAACGGCCACAATCACCAAACTAGGAGATAGAGTTTTATAGAACCCAGGACATTGTATGATAGGTGGATTTCTATGGATGGTGGAAAGATTGATTATAGATTCCTTTCTTTCAAAGGAAAGGAATTAAATGTCTCCCTTTGAACAGCATCCTTATGACAAGTTTAAAGACCGAAAAAGCTATCCCAAGAGTATTACAAATTTCTCAGGGCAGTTTGCATGTGCTTTGTCCTGAGTTATTTTACCATGATTGTGTCATGCATTCACAGAACATCATAGTGGAATCGTGGGTCATCCTGGAGAGGTGGCAGGGTACATATGGGTGTCCAGTCAGCTAGACGAGGACTGACAGCCAGTGTCGAAGTCAGCTCAGGCTGCCATAACAAAATACCAAAGACTGGGTGGCGTCCACAACAGATACTTATTTTCTCACAATGCTGAAGGCTGGAAGTCCAAGATCAAGGCGCCTGCATGATCGGGTTCTGGTCAGAAAACTCTTCCTATTTGCAGACGGCCACCTTCTCGCTGTGTCCTCACATGGAGGAAGGAAAGAGCAATCTCTCTGATGTCGCTTCTTCTAAGAGTGCCAAGCCCATCATGAAGGTCCCTACCTTCAGGACTTCATCTTAACCTAATTATTTCCCAATGGTCTCAATGCCAAATATCATTTTATGGGGGAGGGTTGGGGTTTCAACGTATGAATTTTGGGTGAGACACGAACATTCATTCTCTAACACTCAGGCTCAACACTCGGTAGCTAGGGGGTCTTAGGCAGGCTATGTAACCCTTCTAAGTCTCAGTTTTGTCACCTGCAAAACTGGAAGAGTTGGACAGCTCTCGAAGTTAAAAGGAAACCCCAACATAGTTCATGGCACATGGTTCATCCAGTAACATGTGTTATTGGTGCAGAATACTTTTTTCACAGACCGAAGCACTGTCTACACAGGTAATAAGGGCAGAACTGCCTCTATTAACGCAACTTTTCCATCTGGGTCTCACTTCTCTCTAGAAGCAATACCAGGACCCAGGACTTCAGAGAACATCATTTAAAAATCGCTCATCTGGCACAAGTCCACCGCACCTGCTGGGTGGTGATCCCACCCTCACTTCCGGAGTCCTAAATACACAACGCACATTCATGTGAAGGCACTGTCATAGCTCAGGCAAGCCTGGACTCCTGGGGCCACACCCACACACTCAAGACAGGTCTCTTTCTCTGGACCACCACCTTATCCCAATGTCCTATATTCTCTCTTTGATGTCTGTACCATGCTTCTCTCTGCAAGAATGGACTTAGAGAGATTCTCAGCCCCTTTCAACTTGTGTTTAAAACTCCCCCCTCCACAAGTAAGGAAAAGGAATCTGAGAGATTTATTTCTTTCACATTGCAAATTAAAAAATTTGGAACAGCACAGTGTGTGTGTGTGTGTGTGTACCACGGGTCTCAGTGTAGAAAATTTACTGGATTTAGGACTCCTATTTTCTCTTAAGGAGTTGTACAGCAGGTTAAAAAGCGTATGATTCATCAGTTTTGCATTCATTAGTATCATTTCTGTGCTGCCGAATGCATAATTCTGACTCAGTTCCCACTGAACCTATAGGGAAGAGGACTTATTTTATCCTTTCATTTTATTCATTTCTTTCCCTTCCCTTTCAGTGTTTCCCTAGGACTGTGTCATGGGCAAAATTTCACGTGTGGTTGGATATGGGATTACAGCAGTGGGAGTTGGGAATCTGGGTACCAGTCTCCCATTGGCTGGTACCTACACCTGGGTGGGATAAGGATGTTTCTGAGGAGAGTTGTGGCCCCAGCCAAAATGTTTCTAGCCAAGGCAGACGAAGACTTAGCCCTAAGGTATTAGGAATTCCTCCTTAATGTTTTGTATTTTTGCTCAGTAGCTTAGACAATGTATTTTCCTTTTAATCTGATGATCCTGAAATTTGTAAGTAGTTTCCATCATGAATACCAGTTCACAGAAGAAACATGAGAAAAGATGTTCATTCTCACATATAATGAAAGAATTTGCATTTAAAACAACAAAATACCATTTTTTTTCCCACCTAGCAGATGGCAAAGATCAACAAGTTTGATAGAACGCTATATTAACAGGTGTGGAGAAACATTTTGAAGGCAGAGTATATTTGCATAGCTCTTTGGCAGTGGCTACCAAAATGTAAAGTGTGTATGATCCCCAATTCAGCAATTCTGCTCTTGGGACTTCTTAGAACTCCGGTGGCTTATGTGAGTGTGGCTGGAGAAAACCACATTCCTTTACAGATTGGACTCCCATTAGGTCTGCCCTCAAGTCTTACACAGGAATCTAGATCCTGCTCGGAGATTTCTTTTTTTTTTTTTTTTTTTCCTGCTCAGAGATTTCTACCACTCTGTTCCAGGTCTCAGGACTTCCTGCTTTTCTAGATGACCACATCATGTAGGCACCTGACTTCTTAACCCTCCAACTTCTCTCAGCTGGAGACCCCTTCTCAGTCTTCGTAGAAAAAGATGCAGATACAAACTGGTTTTCCCAATTAAAAAATTGTGGCAGGTCTATCATGGGAAGGGAAGACAGCATAGGATTTGTTAGGCAGCCTCAGAGGTAAATGGGTTTAAATATCACATATTAGGATGAGATTTTGGCCGAGCCATATAAAGTCTCTGAAATTTACCTTCTTTGCCCATGCCCTTGAAGAAAAGAGAAGAATCAGGAATGACCAAAGTTTCATACAAATAGGTGACATTTAAATCCATTTACCCCTGAGGCTGTCTTCCCTGCCCAGACAGATCCTCCACAAATTTTCAGTATGTTTTTTTTCCTCTGGGTTCGTTTTCTTACAGTTATGAGAAATAAACTAACTTCCCTGGTTGCCCTCAAAGCCTCTTGTCAGGAAGTGACTTTTTTTTTTTTTATTAGAAAAGAGATCCTATTAGACAGAAACAGGAATGAGGCCCCAGGCAGGTCTTTGTATCTTCAAAAGCAAAGGCTTTCTACTAATTTCCTCCCACAAGTACTTTCACAGAAGGGGAACATTCAAAGACAGAACAGGGAGAAGAAATATCCACACTCCTTCCCCTTGATTATTTCAGGTTAATAACTCAGTATTTGTGCAAATAGATTGACTCTGATGGCCAAATGAATATAAGCCTGCCCGAAAACATTACTCCAAAAATGAGCACAACGTGGACAAGTCAATGCCACACTGGAATGGGGTCCTGATCTGTCCGTCACTCCCTGTCTTCCTAAAGACATCAGATGGCATTACCTCCTGGGGTTGGAGCCATCAGATGGGCCATTAAATCGGAATTCATCCTTTGTGGATACAAAATGCACTTGATTTAGTCAACCGAAGAGAGGCAAAAAGCCAACAGTGGGTTCCATAAAGTTCTAAAAATTATCTCCTGATCAAAGAGGCTGTGAGCCCCAGGCAGAAAGCACCTGCAGAAGCTGGGGGCATATTCGTGGGTCCTCGATCAAGGGAGTCCATGAGGTTGGACTGGGCAGGGCTATGGGAGTCATTACTGCATGCTTGCCACGGTGTAGGGCCCTTCCTCCCGGGACCCAGGCACCTCTTCACTCTGAAACTGGCTGAAACCAAGAATACAGGTAAGGGGTGTAATATTTTATTGACGTGATTGCCCCAGCCTTCTGCTCACCCCTCCTTGATTTCTTCTGGCTGTACAGCTTCGGAGTACCCTGGTTGGGGTCCATATACTTCATCTCTAGTGCCATTGTGTTCTATTACCTGTCTCCATAAAGTTCCGAATTTTCTATGGTCAAGGCTCTTGGATGCCACTCCTGCCCTGGTCCTCATCATGATAAATGTCCCCACCTGGTCTTCATTGTTCTGGTCTCTATCATCCCGGTCGCTCTCAGTGTGCCCAGTTCAATGACAGCTCCTATCACAAGCCCTATCTTCCAGAGGAGTGATACCGCTGAACTTGTTAGTGATGCCGGGGCCCCCTCACCACTGGTCTTAGAAAATGGTATCTTCTTTGAGACTTCCTTAGGATATCTGTTGAATCTCCTGGCTTTATATAGTATATCCACTCCAGTCCTTCCTAAGGGACCTACAGCTGTTAAGTTACATAGCTGTGCACCAGGGGAAAGGAAATACTCAAATGTTTGGGGGACTGTTGGACACAGGACTAAGTTAACACTGACGCTCATAAACCTAAAGCATTACTATCCTCTCATGCTCCATTAGGGCGGGGAGCACATGGGGGCCAGGTAATAAGTGGAGGTCTGGCCGAGTTCTGGCTTACAGTAGGTCCTCTGGGTCCAGGAACCCACGTACTTGTCACTTCTGGACCCTAAATGAATATTTAGAGTTTACATACTCAGGAATTGATGCAACCCCCGGATTGGGTTCTGGATCTATGGGGTGAGAACTATCATAGTGGGGAATACCAAATGGAAGCCTCTAGAACAGTATTCTTGTTTGGAGGTAATTCTCCATAATTCTGGCATTTCTGCTCATCCTTTGAGCCAAAGGGCCCGCAAAAATGTTTCTATAACAAATAGCCTTCAAAGCTAGAAAGAGTGTCTCCCTAAAGATAGAAATCCTAGGAAACATTCCAGGATAATAAAGTCTCCCTCCTCCCAGGAGAGGATTTTCTTACCTTCCAGGATAATAAGCCTAATCTGTCTCAGGAGAGAAAGATGGGCATGTTCGCCAGCAACCCTTATAAGACTTAGCCTTTCCTAAGCTCAGTGTTTCTTGGCTGTGACACAGACCTGCATGTGCAACAACCACTAGGCCCACCCACATCTCCCCATGGAACTTAGAGGGTAATGGTAATCCATGCAAACATATGGTGCCATGATGAGTAGATTGTCTAAATTCATTTTGCCTCATTGTTCTCTTACCAAATTTAAGGAAATGGAGCAAGCAAATTTTAGGAACTGCTTGACTGCCTGACTCGATGGGTCCTCCTTCCCCAAAACAAGATAGCAAATCTTTCTTTAGGATGGCAGAAATTAGTGATATTCTTAAAGACCCAAAGCTGGGATTGGCAAATTACAGCCCATAGGCCAAGCCCAGCCCACCACTTGTTTCTCTAAATAAAGTTTTGCGGTTTTTTTTAAGGATTTTATTTATTTATTTGACAGAGAGAGAGATCACAAGTAGGCAGAGAGGCAGAGAGAAAGGGGGAAGCAGGCTCCCTGCTGAGCAGAGAGCCCGATGCGGGGCTCCATCTCAGGACCCTGAGGTCATGACCTGAGCCACCCAGGCGCCCCTCTAAATAAAGTTTTATTGGAACACAGCCATGCTCATTGGTTTATATATTGTGTGTGGCTGTTTTTGCACTATGGCAGTAGTGTTAAACAGTCATAACAGAGATTATGTGGCCACAAAGTCTAAAATATTTATTACCTGGTGCTTTAAAGCTTTGCTGAATCCCCATTTCAGGATTGCAGGGTATGCAATCCCGATTACACCTCAAGTGAATTCATCAATCTGGCCCCTGGCAAAAACCAAATGGATCCCAAAAAAGGACAATAAACAACCACAAACTCAACCAAGAAGTAGCCCTAATAGCAGCAGTTATGTCAGATGTGCTGACTTTGTTAGGGCAAATCAACATGGCCTCGGGTACATGGTATGAAAAGAGGAACCGAACGTTTGCATTCACGCGTAATGGGCAACAATACAAATTCATAGTTTTGTTCCAGGGATATAGCCATCCTCCTGAGAAAAGGGATACGGATGATGTGGACATTCCGCAGGGCATCGCATCTATATTCTACATTGATTACATTGTGATAACTGGGCCACATAAGGAAGAGTTGGCTGGCACACTGGATGAGTTGGTATAACACATGCTCCTAACGGTGGAAGGTCACCTATGCCTAAGCAAGCCTATTACAGCAACGCAGTTCGTAGGGTGACCGTGCTCAGGGATATGCCAAGTTATCTTCCCAAAGATAAAATATTACATCTTATATCTCCAGGCATGAAGAAGGAAGGATATGCAGTGCCTGGTAGGCTTCATCAAGTTCTGGATGTATCATATTCCACACCTATAGACTGGGTAAATTGAACACTGTACACTTTGAGTGGAGCCCAGAGCCGAAAAGGACTTTGCTTGTGGACTGGTCTATAGTGAATGCACATTGCCATTTCTGCCATATGACCCAGAAGGACCCATAATACTGAGTTATTGATGGTGGGGAAAGTTGCTGTGTGAAGCAAATGGTAGGTTCCAGTTAAAGAACCACAATGAAGGTCCCCAGGATTCTGGCAAGGCCTTGGTTTCTGCAGTGGAGAATTGTATACCTTCTGAAAAAAGCTACTAACAGATGAAGCACCTGACCATGAAAACATCACAGGTGACCATGAGTCCAGAACTTTCCATTATGATCTAAGTCTGTCAGACGTACCATGTCCTAAGGTTGGGTTGGCCCAGTAGCTGTCCATCATAAAATGGAAAAGGATAAGACTGCACAACAGTGAGCCCGGGGGGGGGGGGGGGGGTGCGGCGCAAGCAAGCCGCATGAATAGAGATCCCACATGTCCATGATTTCTCCCTCAGCCCATGCCTGCAGCTGTATCAGAACCATGGATGATTAGCTAAAGGAAGAAAAAGCCAAACCTTGGCTTATAGATGGATCGCTACTATGGGCTCCATGCTTGTGTTGCCTCAAAATTCATATGCTGAACTCTTAACCCCCAAAGTGATAGTATGGGGTGGGTGGGTCTTTGGGAGGCATTTAGGTTTAGATGAGGTCATGAGGGTGGGGCCATTGTGATGGGATAAGTGTCCTTAAGTGGAGGAAGAAGAAAAAGTGCCTCTCTCTGTCACGTGAGGATACAGACTGAAGGCAGCGGTCTGAAAGCCAGGAAAAGAGGCCTCAGCAAGAACTGAATCTGTGAGAAAATTAAGGTCTATTGTTGAAGCTACACAGTTCACAGTATTTTGTTGTAATAGCCTGAGCTAAGACAGCTTGGTATGGGAGTGCAAGCCAAAAATGGACGACAGTTGCACGAGAACCTCA
>CM052797.1:9190343-9222982 GCA_028533885.1 Nasua narica
AATTAAAGTCACCCAAAATCATAGTTCCCGCCATAAATCTAGAGTGTCTCCGAGAGACATAATAGCTCTGTCATAAGTATATGAAATCAGCCAAATAAATTGTAAACTGTTAAGCCACCCTTCTGTTTACTCCATGACAGTGTCAAAATCTCAATGTTTTCATCCGAATAAAATATAAAAGCCTGCCAGCACCTCATCTAAGTGATGTGTAGTCCCCAAGCATTTTAAGAATGTTACATTTATGTCATCCAGACATCCTGACATTCACTATTCTATACACACCTCCAGATCTCTCGCCCTGGGTATTAGTTATCTATTGCTGCATCACAAATTACCGAAAGCATAACAGCCCCAAACAATGCACATTTATTATCTCACGGTTTCCACGGGTCAGGAATCTAGGCACAGCTCCATGGCTTGGGTGGACCCTCGTTTTTAGAGTCTCCCATGGGCTGCAGTCAAAACGTTGTCCAGAGTGGGGTCTCAACTAGAGGCTCAACAGGAGAAATTTGCTCAATGTTTGTTGGCAAGATTCAGTTCCCTATGGGCTATTGGACTGAGGGCCTCCCTTCTCCACTGGCTGCAGCTCGGGGCCCCCCTCCTTTCCCTGCCAGGTGGGCCTTTCTGACATAGTGGTTGTCTTTATCAACGTAAACAAGAAAAAAGCAACAGAGCCCAAAAGCAAGATGAAAGTCATAATCTTTTGTAATCTAATCATGGAATTGACATCCCTTCAACGTTGCTGGATACTGCTGGTTAGAAACAAGTTACTCGCCGCAAGGGGTGATACAAAGCTGTGAATACCAGGAGGCAGATGTCACTGGGCGCCATCTTGGAGGACGCCCACCGTAACGTGCAAATATGTACATGTTGATGTTTGCAAAATCATATCGTTTTATAATCTCCAACTTCCTAAAATACAAACCAACTTCTACATACATAAATATCACCACATTATGATTGTGAATGACCATGTAATACTCCACAGAATAGCTGTCACATGATTTTTTTCATGAAGGCCTACTGCTAGCCATTAGGTTGTTCTGGATATCTCCTTTCTATAAATGACATCGTTATAAACATCTTTATATCTAGACATGTCCACATGTATTTATGTATCTCCTTAGGAAAAAATTTCCAGAGATGGGTGGAATTATTGGGTTGAGGGCATGTTCTTGTTAAAGACTGCTGTTACTTCATGAGATGTTTCCAGCTCCAATTAATGGACTTGTTTGGATAATGAGAGGCCTCCACTCGTCTCTGTAACTCGTACGGCTAACTGCTCCCAGGGTATGCTGGCTGTGCGGGAGGAGCAGGCTTCCGTGGGTCTGCATACTTCTATTCTCATTGACCATCAAGTCACCTTCCAGAACAAATATCTCCTATAACAGGACTTCCATTTATCGCTAAATTGACCTCCAGAGAAGTTGTTCCAATTTACCCTCCTGTGAACAGTATATGGGATTCTCCCCTCTTATTGAAAATCTATCATATAAGAAGGTGCTGACCTTTCATCAGTAAAGTATGCACATTCTGGGTTCTTTTTCCCAATAATGTGGGCTTCGTGTTGATTCAGTTCCCAGATGCCCTTAAAACCAGGCAGAGATCACAAGTGTATGAATCAGACTAGATATAAAATGTGTGGTGGGGCCTACTGACAGCTGGGAAGTCTGTGGTCCCCTAAAGGTTTCCAGACTCAAAAGTATTTTTAAACCCTTTGCTGGTCCAAGAAAATATTTGGGAGGCTCAGATTAAACTTGGGCTATGAGTTTATGATCCATGATTTACACTTGAGAGAAAGTTGATAGAGAACAGTTATTACCTCTGAACATGGAAAAAAAAAAGAAAAAAGTGTTGCCTAAGCAAAGCCAATTGTCTCATACGGGTGACCCAAAAGCAATATATCCTTACTACGAAATAAAAATAATAATAATAAAAAAAAATCTCATACAAAATGGGCCAGTAGGTACTGCAAGATGGACAAAGGGCACAAAAGTTAATAAGCTTTCTCTTCTCAGGAAGCAAACCTAGGTGTCAGAAAAAGCAGAAATGAATGAACAAATGATGACGGCTTCTGGGTACAGTGTTCCCTTCCTCCTTATCTGCCGCAGGAGCAGAGCTCACCCGCTTTCAGAACCGGGGAGCAGTGGGAGATGCACTTATAGATACTCCCGCGCTTGCCGGGAATCAAAGTCGCTTCAACTCCGCGTCCCTGGGGGACGGACTATATGAATCCATTAAGTTAATGAGGGGTTGGGTGCAGTTACATCTGTGCAACGTGTGACTAGCATCACCCCGTAAGTGAATCGGGGATCTTTTCCAAAGACGCTGAGCGGAAAAGCTCCGGCGTCTATTTCTTCCTATCAGGGCACTGGTTACAGTGCTGGGCTCCTAAAGGGAAGATACTGAGTAGTGCCTCCCGGCCCATGCGTGAGCTGTGAGGACACAGACGCGGCACTAATACCACCCTCCTCCTCCAATCCCCAAGGAAGTGGATTTTCTGTTTTATATACCTGCCTTGGGGGAGGAGGAGGAGAATGGAGAGAAAGGCTGATTCTTGGTCTAATTAATATGTCAGCATAACTGGGGAAGTGGAAACATTTCATATTTTCTCACTCTCCAATCTAAACAGCCAGAAATGCACATCTACTGTAGTTGTGCCCAGATCAGGGACAGGGGAAGGTATTGATCTATTATTGATTTTCACTGAGAGTGCAATGTGTCCATCTATCATTGATTTCCATTATGGACTATCTGAAGAACTGCTCAAATTTCATTTCTTCATCAAGGCTCGAAGGAGCCTTAAGAAAAGGACCCCTCTGCAGAGACAACGGGGATCATCCAACCAGTTTCTGGTGAGTCATGTCCATCCCCCATTTCGCTTGCTTTGGATACTGATAGGTTTCAACACATCAAGACAGTGTGTCGACTTCTTATCTCAATTCCAGTTACACCCTTGAAACTGGCTGATGGAAACAGGCTTCCGTGGGTCAACACAGGTCAAGAAGCAAAATGCAAGATTCTTGGCCTCTGGGTGATTGTGTTCTTTCTCTGTTCACATTCTCTCCATTTCTCTTTGGACCCTCCCTGGCCCAGCATCTCCCTGGCGTAGGCTCAGCCCTGTAATGTCACTTCATTTTGGAGACCCTCATCTAGCACATTGCCACCTGGTGGCCCCTGTCTGCTGTTGCCAACGGGACAACAAAAGCTGGGGAAAGACCACCACATGGGCGAGCTTGAACACACCGGGGATTGACCCCATGCAAGAAATCAAATGATGGAGAGGCAGAGAGAGAGAGAGAGATTCTTCCTTTTGTGGAATGGCCCCTAAATTCCCAAGTTGTATGAAAGCACAGGAAGGACTGATTCTGTGGAGACTATTTTACAAATATCAAAACTATACTCCTCTCCGCGCCTTCTCTCAAAATACCTTTTCTATTGTATTTTGTCAGCCGACAAAGATCGCTGTTGAGTGGTTAACCACTCCCTACGGAAGCCTTCTCTTTACTGGCTTTCTGAAAGCGAGACTATAAAATGGTTTTCTATTATCTAGCAAATTATGATGAATCATCAATATTATTGATACTTAAAGAGTTTATCCATTCAAATGGCTGCAGCTACCTTGGAAGAGTAATTCCTGCTTTGAGGGAGGGGCCTGGCTCTCACAATGGCTAGCTCTGCACTAAGGTCCTGAATCCCTGCGGGTCATCCGCCCTGGAAGCAAAAAAATAAAGAACAAAGTGGCAATTTTCCTTTTTTTTTTTTTTTTTTAGCTACACTTTGGTAATGACAACAAAAATGTGTGTTTCGTGTGATTTTTAAATTTCTTCACCTTTTAAAGTGATTGCTGCTGAGTGATTTCCACCCCATCGTTATTTGTGGTCAATTCCATTCTAGAAACAGAGAATAGAAGTTCTTTTCTTGCCAGTTTCATCTTTCCCGTTGCGTTTCCTCGTGCCATGTAAGCCCCTAATGGATCTTGAAATGAATACTGTGATGCTTTGGCTTCCTTATTTGTGGGCACACCTCGGCCAGGGGCCAGCTGTGGTCTGAGCAGTAGGACCCTCATCCTGCAGAAAGGGTACTGACCCCTCCCAGAGGCTGGCCGATAGGAGGGAAGAAAAGGGAGGGGAATATGTGTTTCCCTTTACTAGACCTGGAACCATAAGAGTTTGTTTTGTTTTTTATTTGAGAGAGAGAGAGAGAGAGAGCATGAGAGGGGAGAAGGTCAGAGGGAGAAGCAGACTCCCTGTGGAGCTGGGATCCCGATGCGGGACTCCGGCATCATGACCTGAGCTGAAGGCAGTCGCTTAAACAACTGAGCCACCCAGGCACCCCTGGAACCATAAGAGAATATTATCTTTTCACATGAGCCTCGCTACAGAATGCAAAATCTTCCTGAAATACCTGACAGTCAGGAAGTGAGCAATTCCCGTGGAAAGGGAGAAGGGCAATGCTGGAAATGGGAGCAGTCCTTAGAAAAAGCCAGACGAAGTCCCTTATACCTTCCGAGTTTTTAAACTACAAAGTAAATACTACAAGACTCATCTTAAATGGTCCAAACTGGGGATTATTCACACAGAGAATGAGAGAAAAGGAAGGACATTGTCAGGAAAGTCTTCTGAGTCCAACAGCCAATGGTTCCGCTTTGACCTTCCCTATGCACTCAAGAACCACGATCCATACACACAGCTGAATCAGTGGATGGGAGCCAGTGGGTCCCTCCGGTAAAATTTAGAGAGTTTGGCCGAGAATCTTATGGGCACTTAGAGAAGTATAATAACCCACTATGGGGCCTTTCTGGATCTGAGACCCTGGCATTTTCCTTTTGGAATAAAACCTAAAGATCACACTTCCTAATCTCTCTTGGACGTATGTTCTGCCGTATTGGGAAAATCACACAGCATTATTCTGACTCGGTATGTGAGTAACCGAAGTGCTCGCGGGGGTTGCTGCTATGTGCCCTACCTACCTCTAGTGATGTCCTGTGGCCAGAGACCCCGGCTGCTCCCAGGGCCACTCAGGAAAATTTATTAAACTGCTTTCCGACCGAAAGAGTGACTCAGCACTTATTTGTCATCTCGATGAATTTCCAGAAACCTGCAACATGGACGGTGTTTCCTCCCTTGGATCAAGTCTTTAACTGCGGTTTTGTTACTGATCAGGTCTTAGACGCAAATAAATCACGGCTATTAACCAATAATATGCTGATCCAAAGGCCAGTACACAGCCATGAATCTCCCTAATCATTTGGAATTGTCAAAATTATCTCTCTGTTGGTAAACATGTACTCTGAGCTTTAGTTACTTTTATTTTTATTTTTATTTAGAGAGGAGGAAAAAAGAAGGGGGAGGAGGGGAGACGGAGAGGGAGAGAGAGAATCATTTTTTTTTAATTAACATATAGTGTATTATTTGCCCCAGGGTACATGTCTGTGAATCATCAGGCTTACACATTTCACAGCACTCACCATAGCACGTACCCTAGAGAGAGAGAGAGAATCTTAAGCAGGCTCCACACCCAGCACGGAGCCTGAGGCAGGACTTGATCTCAGGATCCTGAGGTCATGAGCTGAAATCAAGAGTCTGACACTTATCCATCTGAGCCACCCAGGCGGCCCCTGGGCTTTAGTTACGTGCAGGATCCCAACGCTCTCCGAAAAACATTTGTAACAAAAAAACATGCAACACCCCTAGGTCATAAAGACCATCTTTCCTCTCCCACCCCCCCAAAATGTTAACTATGATAAATGTTAGGTAGTAATAATGGCCTCTTAGAATCTGGAAGAGTTTGAGACAATTTGGATTTTACAGTTTGGATTTTAAAAAATAAATAAAAACTGTGGAAACTTAAAGAACTGCCTTCTTTTTCATCTCAATACATTTCCTCCCACCAAAAGAAAAGGAGGGGAGCAGATATTCTAAAATATGAAGTGGTCACAAAGCTGGCTTCAGGGTGAGGTCATTCTTCTCAAAGAGAGCTTTGCATAGTGGGATGAGCGGATGGCCCAGCCCAGGACTTTGTGCGATGACATGAAGAGGAAGGATTGTGACCCTTGGTTATGACCCTCATGTTTGTGTTTTCCCCCTCTGCCCCTCATTTTAACGTATCCTCAGTATCACCGCCTGCACAAAACATTGGCGGTGGTTTGAGCCATGGTGGGGTAGAGGGGAGAGTCCGTCCCTTTAGCCCTGGGGAGCTGGGGGGGACTGGGGCACCATGTGGGTGTGAGGTTACTGTCTGCTCTCCCTGCACACATTTCTCTGAGTCGCCCCTTTGCTCCAAAAGCTGGGACTTGGCTGTGACTCAGGGCAGTCAACAGAGAAGCCCAGGTTAGGTGACGATCGGGTGACATCGGGTGAGAACACAGGAGAGGGGACTCATCCCCAGGGCTTTCCGACACCCGTGGGCAAAGTTCTAGAGAAGAAACTGCAATAGAAGTATTAGATAGCTGCCACAAAACATCAAAGGAAGGTTGGAAATTGTTTGCAAAACCAATTTTCTTTACTAAATATGTGTGTTTCTCTTGGGTTATTAAGAAAGAATATCAAACTCTGGCAGAAAAAAAAATTCAGTGCAGCACAAATAGGCACCACAAATTGTAATGACTTTTTTTTCCCCCGATTACAGAGTAATTTATGATCATCATAGAAAATTTATAAAATGGAGAAAAGTGTGGAGAAAAATAAAGATCAACCCAAATCTCACCATCCGGAGATAACTGCTGTTTGCATTATATATAGGCACATATATATATTCTTTCTATTTTTGCATTTTCCTAAATAATAAACAGAAGTCCATATGTAATGAACAGTTACTTTATGCCAGCATGCTTCTAAGTACTTGAGTTACATGATTTTAGTTCATTCTTACCAAAACTCATGAGCTAAGTGTTACTATCTTCTCCATTTAATATCGGGAAGACTGGAACTTAGATCAAGATCACACAAAGAGGGGCGCCCGGGTGGCTCAGTGGGTTAAAGCCTCTGCCTTCAGCTCAGGTCATGATCTCAGGGTCCTGGGATCGAGCCCCGCATTGGGCTCTCGGCTCAGCAGGGGGCCTGCTCCCCCCCCCCCCCCGCCACCGCCTGCCTCTCTGCCTGCTTGTGATCTCTCTCCTCTCTGTCAAATAAATAAATAAAAATCTTAAAAAAAAATCACACAAAAAGCTAAGCTCAGAACAGCAATCTGTGTGGTCTCAAAATCAGCCCCGGGCAAGGACCACTCGGAGTGTGGTCCAGGGACCGTGTGCGAACTGGTCGCTCGTGGTCCACACTGCGATGAGTATAGAAATTGAAGACAAGCCTTTAGGAACGTTCCTAGAGGTCTCACGTGCTGCGGCCTCTGCGTGATCAGTGACTCCCCCCCCCCCCGACGAAGAGTGTGGAGGTGCTCGACACGCGTGGTGAGAGGCCCGTGAGGTGACATGCACGCTGGTCACATGGTAAGACACCTGTTACCTTGCAGTGGATGAGGTTTAAAAACCGAGAAAAAACCCCGGTCCCGTACCACAAATCGTTTGCAAAGTTCTGCTCTAAACCGTGTTCTTAGAGGAAGGTGTTGCTATAATGCAGCTCTGGGGAAGCCCGTGATCAGGAGGCCGTGGCCATTGAAAAGATAATCTGTCACACAGCCCGTGCCACATGGGAACATGTGGAGAGGCCCCGGGGCCGGTCGGTAGGCAGAGGAGTGGGACGAAAACGTGGGCGAGAGGCTTCCCGACAGTTGTCATGGGAAGGAAGAGGCGAGTCAGGGTAAACAGGCTTAGGATTCACGCTATGTCGTTTCGGGGGGCTCTGGGGCACGGCGGGGGGGTTCGCTGGTTGTTATTAGGGCGGGGGATACCGGCCCAGAGAGTGAGAGCCCATGCAGGAACAGGGTGGGGCGTGGGTTCTGGTTTGCAGATGGAAGGCAGGCTCCTGGGCAAACCCCTTACTCTCTCTGGGATCCCTGGGAGAGCACTTTCCAAGGTCAGCGGAGGCCTAGATGTCAGCACTTCCGAATAAAAGGATCTGCTGAGTACAAACCATGCCTCCTAGGACGTCTCCCTCGGGTGATAACAAGGAAAGAGTGTGGCAAAGTAGAGCACTCACAAACGGGCAACTACGACAGTATGAGACAGTATGAAACAGATTCGGGCATTTCTGCCCGAGACACAATCATCTTAAGGCAGAGCTACCACGGAGAGAAACCCCCTGCGGTGGTCTTTTCCGTCCCCCTTGTGGGAGAGCCCTCCAGTTGCCCCTCACATCTGCCCTTCCCTTCTGCCACAATGGGCTTCTCAGCTGAGTACACAGAAGGCCAGAGTTCCCTGCAGCGAGGTGTGGCCACGAGACAGAGATCTGGGCTAAGGGGAGTGAGCCGCAGCCCTGTGCGGTAGGTTTCGGGAACTTTCCTTTCTTTTTATCTCTTCCTCCATTCTACCCCTGGGAATCTGGAGGTGATGAGCGGTGAGAAAGGGCCTCATCAAAGGGATAGCGGACAGAAAAGCTGGAAGGACTTGAATCCTGAAGACTGTAGGGAGCTCCGTGGCCAAAGCAGCCCGGGCTGCCTACTGGGGGCATTTGCACGAGAGAGAAACAAACTTGTTTTGAAGAAGCCGTAGGCATTTGGGGTTTACTTGCTTTACCTAATCCAAATAAATTCACCCTCTCTTGATTCTCCTGTGCTTTTCCCATCTACTTTGTCAAACCAGAGACTAGGAGGGATGGGGAGGAAAGGATGGACAACCACAAAGGCTCCGTGTGGGGTAGGGAGACAGAGAAGTGGACTCCCAAAGGGACATTTTACAAGAAGCCTACTTGGGGCCCAGGGCACTCTCTTCCGGCCAGTGTGCTGTGCCAAGATCCTAGCAGGCTCACATTCTGTTGAACGCGGCCGTGGCTTCGGAGACCGTCCCATCTGGAGTTTCCTTTAGAAATGGTATTTTGCTAAGCATGCTCACCAATTCATCGGGACTATGCCAACTTCTTGTTGCCACTGGTCACCAGTAGCGTGCTGGACGCAGCTTGTACTGACTGGGAAACAGCCTTTATTAGACCATAAAGCCTGCGAACTTCCAACAACAAAGATTTATTGAAACAAAGGCCAAACGTGCTCAGAACTCATCACTTCCTAACTTTATTTTCTGCCTTTTACCATTATCCGTGCCCTTGAGATTATTCCATTTATCGTACGTCCATGGTGGCCATCCATATCATGGCGGACCAGGGCACACCCTTCCCAATGTTGCTTTCAGTGACGTGTTGGTGGAGGCTTGAAATTGACCGTGTGGGAACACGTGTTCACTGGATAATGTGGGACGGGAAGAGGAATAAATGTCCCTACCTCTTGGGAATTTACAATCTCATTGAGCTGTCATGGGAAACGACGTGGAAGAGCGTAGCACGGGAAACCTGGCACAGAGCTCAGCTCGGAGACAGGAAAGACAGAATTCTGCTCTCAGTTCTCAAACGAGCAATGGACCTGTGGGCCATCTCTTGGCCTCTGGGTCCCAGGGTTCTCCATCCGTAAAAATGCCATGGGACTCCAACCTCCACAAGGGCAGGAGCTGTGCCTAGAGTTTACCACTGTATGTCAGCCTTCTAGCACAATTCCTGACACACCATAGTTGAGTGAGTGAAGGGACAGGGGTGCACCCTCTCTACCCAACGGCCCAGCTCTGAGAATGCAGAGGTCCATGATCCCAACAGAAGCAAGAGAAAGTGACATGAGACAAGACAGAGAGCCAGGGAAGGCTGACCAGGGCCAGCTTCCTTAGATGCTCTTGGGGAGGGGTCGTTCTGGAGTTTGGGCAAAATTGGATGAGCTGATTCAGAGATCCCAATCATAATTTCACTGAAGCACTTGAGAATCATGAGAGGACATTCCTTTTCATTTATCTCTGCCATCTGATCCTTGACTTCAGGCTTTGGTTCAAAACCATCTTTAATCCTGATTGAGGAATTTGGAAAAAATCCAGCAAAAAAATTGAACCACTGCCACCCCCCACCCTCTGCTATCACTGCCAGCTCCCCATGGAGCTCAGGCCCACGGCCCTCCCAAGGTCTCTCGCAGATAATCCCAGAAACATTTACAGCACTTGCCTTGGTGTATTTCTTTTCTTTCTTCGGCTAATATACAATTTTGCTATTTACAAAAGCTACAAATGGAATGCAAATGTGCCGGTTTATTTTCCCATATTGTTATCGCTGGATTCTGATTTTGAAGGGGGAAATGTTGCATTTGTGAGAACATTCAAATTTAGTGTAAATTTCGAAAGGGAAAGCTGGTTCTCTCAGTTATGGGAGGTGCAGAAATACAATAGCCTATGAGTCTATTCCAACTAAGATAATCTACATTTTACACCTCCCCCCAAAGCCCCCCCAACACTAAGCAATTTACAGCTCCTCCTTCAGAGATGATGATAAAGCAAGACTGTTACCACCCTAGTTTTTTCTCAGACATTCTAAGTGAGTTCAAAGGTGTTCAGTACTGCGTCAGAATTTTGGATAAGAAAAATTATTATTTTTTTACGGAGGTTTTTATTTAAAGATTGGGTTAAAAGGACGGGTTTCTTCTGTATGGACAGATGAAAATTGAGATTTATGATTATGGTCTCACCAATGATGGAGGGTGGGCAGCGAGTGAAGAAAAATTTGTTCTCCGAATACCGAGGCCCTTTCTGCCAACGGAGTTATCTTGGGCCATTGAGCCCCTTCTGAGCCTCAGTTTCCTCCATCGTAAAATGAAGATGATGGTACCTGTGTAAAAGGAGGGCCCAGAGAAGTCTTTATTACCCCCCAAGAAGTAGTTCAGATGAAAACACTCCATATCTGGGGCGAGAAGCATGGAGAGGTTAGTCAGTATGTAAATGATACATACGGTTTTTGGGGTTTTCGGGAATTTCGACTCTGGGTGGGGGTCCCCGTCCTGAGGTCAGCAGCTAGAAGGAGAAGCACACCCTTCATTAGAGTCCGAGATAAGGACGGGTCACGTGATTGCTGCACGTGACTCCACCAGACCCCTTCTGGGCTCGGCAGAGCTCCCTGCTCCCCTGTCCCTCATTCCTGTGAACTTCCCAGGGCCTCAGCAGTTGCCTCCATAGCTCGTCTACTCTATTAATTTGAGTTAAAACATTAATGGCTGGTAATGACTTTTAATTTGCTGCCACTGCCATGTAACTCCTGTATTTTAACCCAAATACTCAATAACGTAACCTGAAGAAGCGATTACTGTGAGTTCTCCCAGTTTCTTAGAAAGACCAAGGCAGGGGGCGCCTGGGTGGCTCAGTGGGCTAGGCCTCTGCCTTTGGCTCAGGTCCTGATCTCGGGGTCCTGGGATCGAGCCCCGCATCGGGCTCTCTGCTCAGCAGGGAGCCTGCTTCCCCCTCTCTGCCTGCTTCTCTGCCCATTTGTAATCTCTTAAAAAAAAAAAAAAAAAAGACCAAGGCAGGAAAAGGGGCTTGTTTAAATAGAGAGGGCAGCAGGAGTGGAGGGATCAGGGCGGCTGAGCCACGTGTGTGCCCATGTGGCACTTGGCACAGCCTCAGCAGACGTGACACTTGCTGCCAATCCAATCATCTGCCCTCTTTCCAGACCCAGGAACAAGCTCAGTTTTCAGAGACAGCCTTGAGGCCGTGAGCGTGCACGGACCACCACGAAAAGGAGCTGGCCCGTGCGGATTCAGACACAAGTGCCGCTTCCAGACGATGTCCCGTGACCAACCATCACGAGGGTCCCTGCCACTCTCCAAGTAAAAGCCCGTCTCAGTGGCTCTCTGTGCAAGGATGGCCTCAACATGACAGAGCGAGCGCTTTCCCAGCAGGTGTACCTGATGGATGTTACCCCGTGGGTGTGGTTACAAGGATTTCCCTAGAAGGGATGGAAGGGTTCCACCGTTTCCATGTTTCCTGTCCCCTCGACATGACTCTTCTCAAGTGAGTCCAAAGAAGGAGGAGGCCCTGAGCCTGGGATGACCACTGGGTCCCCTAATGGGAGGTGGGTACACTCTTGTAACAGTAGCAATTTGGATGAATTTAGGATCCCAGCACTCTCTCCATGAGGTTCAGCATAGTAAGAGTGGAGTTGGCAGAGAAGAGAGAGGCCAGCCAGTTTCTTCTTGCTCTCTTGTGTGGTCTTATTAACCAGTTACAAGCTATTCAGGAGCCTATAGCTGTAGGGTAGCTTGCTCACCTCCCATACCGCAATTACGTCTGTCTTCCTCCTAAACCATGAGCCACTAGAGGGCAGGAAATGCCTCTCTCTCTCTTTCTTTCCCTCTCTCCCTTTCCCTCTTTCCCTCTCTCTCTCTCTTCTCTTTGCAGCTCTAGCCCCAAACACAGAGTGTGTAGCACAGGGTAATGGCTTGACAAGCATTGCCAAGTAATGGAATCGATGAATGAGCGATTGAAATATGGAGCGGTGTAATGTAACAGGTGCGCCCCATTCTTACCGCTCCCTGTTCGGATATCACAACCATTCATCTCAGAAAAACAAGACAAAAACGACAAATCCAATTCTACCACTCCTTAACCGCCCGTCAAGCAGGACAAGGGAAAGATCAAGGCGCTCAGAAAACTTGGAGACAGGAGGGTTAAATCATGTGGCCAGCCATACTGATGGTAAACCCACTTTTGATGCCCGTCACCACCTCTAATGGACCGGGAGACTGACATCCAGCATTGGACTCAACATCACAAAATCTCGCTCCAAGAAAAATACGTGGTATTCCGGAGGAGCTCACCTTAGAGGTGGAGGTGCGCGGATTTTGCCAGGGGCTAGAAACGAAATGAAGTGCGGCCATAGGGATGCATATACCTCTCCTCTGGGGAAAAGACATCTGCTCCCACACCCAGAGCTTTCCCCCCTCTCTCTGGGCTGCTTCCCTCTCGTGCTCTCCAGGCAGGGTGATGGGAAATCCTCTTGCAGGGAAGATCTTATCTTGGCTTCCAGGGCCAACAAGAGCTACCCAGCAGCCCCCTAGCTTGGAAGGCTTCTTCCTGTCCCTCCTTCCTACACACAGAAGTACCCTGGGCACAGGCAGCCCTCTTACCTCCCCAAGGTGTCCCCCAAGGGACTCAGCCACTGACATCCCATCCCCAGTACCCCAACGCCCCGCTGTGAGAATTGGCTCTGTGTCCTGGGGGAAAGAGCCAATCTGCATGGTTCCCCTTCATTCCTGAGTCCTTTCCAGGCAGTTAGGATATTCCCTATAGCCTCTTGAAGAGGACCCCTTTCCCCAAACTAGGACCTCAAGGACCCTTTCATAAACCTGATGATCACTTCTGGGAAGTTACATTTCCTGATTTGAGGATTGTTACAATTAGTGCAAGAAAAAAAAAATAGGTGATTATCTAATTCCAGTAAAACTTAATGGGACCCTTCCCAGGCTAATGGTTGGTGCAAAATGTAATTTGAGTTAAATTGTCTAAGGGTGGACATTTTCGGCTTGGGGGGCATTACCCCTTGTAGGAGCCATAGTTTCTAGCAGGCCTTTATATCAAGACAGGGCCCTCCTCCCGCGGCGGTGGGGAGGGGGGCGGGCACTGATTTTGCAGGGAGAGGGCAAGAGCTGGGGAGGCGAGCCCAGCCCAGGGTCAGAAGGGCTTAAGGGGCGAGGCTGGGCAGGGCCACTCCAGCAGGAGCCCAGAGTTCTCGCCAAGGCTGCGCGACCTCCGGTAACTCGGGGAGCCTCTCCGGATCCAGTGTCGGTTCTATCAATGGTGACCAAGATGACCGCCCGGAGGGGGTGGTTTCTAGGGGGCTGAGCACCTCGCCCACAGATTGCAATCAGCATCTCCGCTGAAGTTGGCCTATCTTGGATATCTCTTCTCTCCTCCCCTTCCCCCACCATCCCTCCTAATTCGTCAACTGCTGAAACATCTGCCTGGTTGAAACCGCCTCCTCGCCGAGCGCTGGGGGCTGTCCCCAGGTATAGGTCTTTGTGTCGCCAAAACTTTGCGAGAAAGCGAGGGCGCTGGACAAAAAGCGAGCGCGGGAGGGCGTTTGCCAGTCGGCTAGGGACGCCCGGCGGTGCGCACTCTTCCCGGGGCACAGCTCGGTACCCGGACGCCCGAGGTGCCCCGAGCCTAGCCTCCCTAGGCGGAGAGTGGCGGGTTCTGGCCACATCCCAGCGCCCTCGGGAGCCGAAAGAAGCCAGGCGGGAGGAGCAAAGGCGGATGGTTGGACATAGAGTTGACTAGGGTGGGAGGAGGCGAGCAGAGGCTCCGAGCAAAGCTGTCAAACTGCACTCGGAGCACCGCGCGGGGCGGAGGAGGGAGGGGAAGGGAAGAGAAGGGGAGGGGAGGAGGAGGGAGGAGAGAGGAGGGGCGGGCGGGAGCGGAGAGGCAGCGAGCGGGCTCGCCGCGCCTGAGCAACCCCTGTCTGCCGCTGTCGCCGCCGCCGCCGCTGGCCCGCACTCGCCCGGAGCGCAGGGTGTCTGCCCCGCTGCGCGCCGCGCGCGGAGGCTCCGGCGCCTGCCGCTGAGCCCTCCAGCCCCCCGCTCCTCGCTCCGGCCCGCGCGGGTCCCGGCGGGCGCGAACCCACCATGCAGCTGCAGTTCCGGAGCTGGATGCTGGCTGCGCTCACGCTGCTCGTGGTCTTCCTCATCTTCGCAGACATCTCGGAGATCGAAGAAGAAATCGGGTAAATAGCTGCGCCTGGGCGCGTGCAGAGCCCTGGCGGGATCTCTCCCGCCCCGGTACTCCGCCCCCCACACCCGCTTTGTGTGCGCCGCGCCCCCCTATCGCTCAGCTGGAGAAGTGGGGGAAGGTTTTGGCCGGGGGAGGCGGTGCCGGGGGACCGGGACGGTTTGGGGAGCGGAGCATGGGGGCGCGGCTGCCGTGGGGTGTCCCCAGGCGGGGAGCACGGGCAGCCTCCAGCTGGCCCGCGTCGGGGAGCAGACTCGCCTACCCTACCCCCCTTCCCTAGCGTGTCCGCTAGTGCTGTCGCCGGGGTCGAGGGAGGGCGCCGGGGAGTGTCTGGGGTGGGTGGAGGGGCCGAGAGTGGAGGAGGCAGGAGTTTCTTTGTCTGCAGCTCGGCCGCTTTCTCGCCTTGGCAAAGTGGGCAGGGGGCGCGCGGGGATCTCTGCGCTGGGGGAGGGGATCCCCGGGTTGGAGCGGAGGGCGGGGGCTCTGCACTGGCTCCCGGGAAGGGGAGTGTTCCCAGTACCTAAGGACTGGCACACTCTCCTCCCGCCGGCCCGGGAGACCGGCGTTGGGGCTCCGGCTGGTACCGCTAGAGACGAAGCGCGCGGGGCTGGGCTGAGACACTCTCCTTCGCCTGGCTTTGGACGCTCAGCTAACCCCACGGCGCCCCCTGCGCCCGCGGGTTCCCGTGCGCTCTCTGCGCTGAGACCGAGACCTTTCGGGAAAGTCTGTATGGCCGCGGGGTGGTCTTCGGGGGCCCCAGGCGCGCGGTGTCGCCCCGGCTTCTCTCCCGAGGTGGGGCGGGACCGCGAGCCCCTGCCCTGGCGCGGGACTTCCAGGAGTGCTCACTTGCGGCGCGGGACGCACCCGCTGTCGGGCGGGGAGGCTGGGACTCGCGCCCCGCCCGGCAGCCTCCCCGCACGCTCGGCCCGGTCTCTGCTTCAGCGCCACAAAGAGCGTCCAATCGGCGGCGGGCAGGTGGGGAGGCAGCTGGGGTTCTGAGGGGCCCCGACCAGAGCTTCCTGGGCCAGGGCAGGGAAAAGGTGAGGTCGCCTAGTGGGCAAAATGTCGCCTACTCCTTGGGGCTAGAGCCGAGCCTGGCGCCCTACTCGAGTCCCGCGCCGCGGGCGCCCCCTCCTTTGTCCCATGTGTTTCATTCATTATCAACTGGAGTTGAGGGCCCGCTGAGCTGACAGGTCCCTCAAAAGGGAAATGACAGGATCCCAAGGCCCTAAGGACCCAAACTTGGGGCAGGCGCCACTTCCCGCCCTCTCCTTTTCTCCCTGCCCCTTCCCATCTCAGACACCCAAGAATTCCTTCTGGGAACTCCACTAAGCTTCAAGAACCCCTCTGTCGGCCTCCTCCTCTTTCTCATCCTCGGTTTCCCCACGAGCTCCGAAAACTTTCCCAAATACTGTTCAGTTAATATGCGACTTGCTCCCACTCAGAAGTAGAGAAATACCTTACTTTCCACAGCTGTTCGCCTCAAAAAACAGGATTGGAGAGCAAATCGGGCAGGCCAAGTCTTGGGTGATGGAGGGTGGGGAGGGCCTTCCTCTCGGTTCTCCCTCCCTTCTCCCAGCTGCTAGCTCTGCCCGGCCCAGACCACTTGCTGACCTTGACAGGTGAGAGGGAAGGACCAGGAGCTGCCCATTGTTCTGCTCTGGAAACAGAGAAGTGCGGAGCTCATTCAGGCATCCCTGGATTATCCATTCACTGAACTTTTACTGAATAGCTTCTACATGCCAGGGACTTTTAATTTTTAAAATGCAATCAGGAAATCACTTTGCACAGAATGCCTCGCTTTCCTGCTCGATGCTTTAGAGACCCCCACCCCCACCCTACATCAGGTTGTTTCCAGAGAGTACCCAGGAATAAGCCCTTGGGCCAGAGCTAAGAAGGGCCTTTACCTATATATTTAAAACCCAGGGCTCCTCTGCTGTGGGTGTGCCCCTGGGACCTGTTTCATTGGGGAGGGGAGTATCTGTCTGGGGTGACGCTGGGAAAAATTCTCAGACGGGTCAAATGTGTAATCTTCCGTGGCATCATCCCTCCTTCTTGATGTCCCTGTCCTCAGACTGACCCCCAGCTAGACTGGGTTTTGAGCCAGGCTGGAGACCTCTCCCCCACTCAGCCCCTCCCCCAGTCCCACCCCCAATCTGTCCCAACATGTTTAAGTACAGTGGGGGCCTATCTGGGATTTGCCGTGGCTGGACGAGGAAGGCTATCGGGCAGAGGACCAGAATCCCAACAGGTCTGATGTCTGCTTAGAGGCCAGGTTCCAAGCTCAGTCACTTTAATCCTTGGAACCACCCCAACCTTGAGTGGCCAGCCGGGGCTCAGTGGGTTAAGGGCCCTGGCACAGTGGCCAGTGAGGGATGCCAGGAGCAGGGCTCTGTCTTCCTCATCTTATTCCTTCCTGGGAGACCTGGACACATCTTCAAGACCGTGGTGCCACTGCACCAGCCGTGCCCCCCGTTTCCCAACTCGATCTCTACTTGCGCCAGGGAAGATTGCAAATCACGCGCCAGTGTCAGTCCCTGGAAGAAAACATCGGTTCTATAGATGGATGGCAGTTTCTGGAAGGTGGGACCCTATGGTGTTGTTAGGAGGGGAGGAAGGAAGACAAGACGTCTCTTTCTGGAGCAAATATTCAAGGATTAAGGAATGAGAAGTGAACGAGGAAAAAGAATTGCACACACATTGTCTGTCAGAGCAAAAGTGAGATACACTTTTCTTAAGCTCTTCATCCCCTTTGTTCTAAAATGAAACTTTGGGGATGGTAGTCTCAGAGGTCCTCTTCTGCTCAAGGAATCCTACGATCGGTTGCGAGGGGCAGGGTTTTCTTCTAGACACTTTTTCGGAGAGACTCATTTCTTTTCCTCAGTGATGCTTTTCAACTTCTAACTTGCTTGCTTGTGGAAATGCTTCTGTGGGGCTGAAAGGAAAAAGGAAGTGTAGAAAGATGAGTTTTCTGCAAAGCACTTGAAGAGTGAATTCAAATTCCACATCAGACTTTGGGTGGGGCTTTGATAAAACAGCCCCCATCGATTCATGCCGTGCCCCAATTTTTAGTCCAAGTTGTAAGCTAAAATGTTTTTTTTTTTCCTGATTGTCCCCTGAGCTTTAGTCTGGAGGGTAAACTACAAGAGAGGGGTGCGAGGCAGGATTCTCTTACCTGTTGCTCCCGAACCCGGTGCACAGAGACTTGCAATAAACTTGCATTGCACCGGCCCAGTGATGGGCACATAGAGCCTTAGGATGGGAGGGAAGGGTGAGGTTCCCCCTAGGAAACCTCCTCTTTTTTTACAGTTAAATTTGACCCTGCGAAGCAATATCACCTATCCAATATCACACCCTGACCTGGTAAAGAGAGGACAGGCCTGCACAGGTCTCCTTATTTGCAACCCAATGCCCTCAGCCCCAAATGAGCTCCTTGAATGTGGTCTCTGGTTTAAAAGAAGGTAACTAGTAATAATAGTAATAATCGTGATAATGGTGAAGGTGAAGGTGATGATGGTCATTAGCATTTATTGATTTATTGAGTGCTGGCTATGAGCCAAGAGCCATTCCAAGGGCTTCATTGATATTAACATAACTTATGGTCATGGCAACCCAGTGGTAATTGGGGGGGGGGATAAGACCTTCCCCCCAAGGGGGATTGGTCGAACTCCGTGTGCCAGACACTGGGCTAATTGCTTTATTTTTTTTTTAAGATTTTTATTTATTTATTTGACAGAGAGAAGAGATCACAAGTAGGCAGAGAGGCAGGCAGTAGAGGGAGAGGGGGAAGCAGGCTCCCCGCTGAGCAGGGAGCCCGATGCGGGGCTGGATCCCAGGACCCTGAGATCATGACCTGGGCCGAAGGCAGAGGCTTTAACCCACTGAGCCACCCAGGCGCCCCTGGGCTAATTGCTTTAAAGTACTACTTCACTCAATCCTCCTGTACCTCTTTAAGCTAGGTACTGTGCCCACCTCCAGATTGTCAGTGAGGAGACTGAGGCTCAGAGAGGTTTGGTGATCAAGCAAGGGACCCCAGTTCTGTAAGAAGCCAAAGAAAGCCTCGCTAGACCGCCCTGTCCGCTAGGTTCTGTTGCCCTGCGGTAACACTGCGGAACAGATCCCAGAGCTTAACTCATTTCCCAGGGATGTCACACAGCCCCAGAGTTTTCCTAAGAGCATGGTCCGGCCTCGGCAGCTTGCAAAAAGGGAAGGTGAGTGAAGGAGACTGTGGGAAGGACAGAGGGCTGATCTCCCTGAAATGCCCCTTTGGTGCCGTCAAGTTCAGTGGGATGCTAGAGGACAGAAGGGCACTATCTGTCCCCTGGCTTGCCAGAGAAGCTCATGCGCCACAGGCAGGGGTATCCTGGACTCACAGGTGGGGCCTTGGGCTGAAGCTTCTGGAGGGGACGCTCCTATCCATTTGCAAATCTGATTGAGATGTCCGTTGACAGAGGATTCTGGCGTCTACACGTCATGTATGCCTGGGCGTCGGGGGCCTGGAACAGGCACGAGAGTAGACATATTTCACAGTGGGTCCCTGGGGGCACGGGCCCATTGGCACGGACATCTGACTGGTCAGGACAGATGCCATCTAGTCTCCCTGGCCAGGGGTCCCAGTGCACCCCAGGCAGACATCAGGCCACAACCGGGGACAGTTAAGACAGGGGACGGGCTAGCTCGGTCCTTGGCTGGAACCAGGTCCGTGAGCAGGCAGCCCCTGTGGCCATCAGCCAGGAGCAAGGTGAGGTGCCCCTCTTGGTGGTGGATGAGTCCAGGCTGCTGTGAAAGACAGTGAGCCCCTCTTTGAGCCCTAAAGTGCAAGAACCTTGTTAGGAGAATGCGTATTTGCTGAAGACAATGGGATCTTTTTTTCTTTTTCCTTTCCTTTTTTTTTGGAAAAAGCTCATTCTTCTTCCCAATCCTGGTGTACTTCCCTCTCGTATAAACATGACTGGAGGATAAAATAGAGAGAGAAGGCTCTGGTTTTTAACTCACTAGCTCCAAGTCCTGTTGCCAACTGTTCCTAGCATCAAATTTAAATTGTAAATAGATCTCCATCTTAGAAACCGATTCACCACTCAGGGCCTCTTTCCCCTTATAAAGCAGGGTTGCTAGGTTTTAAAATTGTTTAGGTCTTACAAATTGGGGATGTTGTAAATTGCAAATTATAAATACTTCTCGGAGACAGTAGAATTCTAGAAAGGCTCCCATGCTTTGAGCACGGTGTGCAAGGTAGTACATAACCTGGCCTCAGCCCCCCCCCGTTTCGACCTCCCTGGGCTCCAGCCATTTGGTTTTGCTCAGTTTCCTGGGATGAGCCGTGAGACTCCATGCCTCTGTGCCTTTGAACACATTCATCCTCCTTTCGGGAAAAACCTCTTTGCACACCCCATCCCTCCTGACTCCCACCCCCACGCTCTCCTACCTTCCCCTGACTCCACTTTCAAGGCTAAGGTCTGGTAGCAGTTCCTTTGTAAAGCGTTGCCAGGGCCCTGACCCTCCTTGGACGGTCTGGGGTGGAGGTCCCTCCTGTGTGTTATGCCTAGTGTGCAGGCGTGCCGGCATCTACACCAGTGGAGATGGGCTCAACAGTTCTGTTTTATTTCTCTCTGCCCCCCCCCACCCCCCAGCCCCTGGTAATAAGCATATGGTTTAGTGCATGAAAGCCATAATGTATTTTTCCGGACTAGATGTGGCCAAAGTAAGTTTCAGTCTTTCTGCTCCCAAAGACCTATACTATATATATATTTTTAAGATTTTATTTATTTATTTGAGAGAGAGAGAGAGAGCATGTGCAAGCATAAGCAAGGGGAGAAGAAGAGGGAGAAGCAGGCTCCCCGTAGGGTCCCGATGCGGGGCTCGATCCCAGGACCCCGGGATCATGACCTGAGCTGAAGGCAGACGCTTCACCGACTGAGCCACCCAGGTGCCCCAATACTATTCTAATAACAAATAAACACCCTCTGCTTCCTTGGAAGGTCCTGCTTTTCCCGCCTTCTGTATCCCACACGGAGGGCAGAGCCCAGAGCCCAGTTAAGGGCGTTGCTCATCATCTTGGAATGTCGGAGGTGGGCCAGTGGAAAAGCCCTTTCCTGTTGGTAAAAGTAGGGGACCAGTGGTTTATCTGAATTTCCAGTTCAGATAAAAACCAAAGCTCTCGAGACCCACCTCCATGCCTCTGTTCAGCCCCTTATTCTCCGGCGAGCCCTTTCTAGCCCTTCCAGTGCCCCCAGCCGCCACCCTGCCCGGAGAGGAAGTGCCCGCCCTGTCATCGCCTTTGTCACCTTCCTGCTTCCGGACTGGCCTTGACAGCAGACTTAACTTCGAGCCAACCGTTTCCTTCCAAGGGCTGGTCCCCAGAAAGGATGCTGCAAGGTGCGTGTTGGAAACATCGAGAGAGTAAGAAACACGAGGTCAGGGCCCGGGGTGCAGGGGCTGCCCGTCAGACGGCTGTCTCCGGCCGAGGGGTAGGATCGGTGCCTTTCTCCACGAGGAGCCCCAGGGCGAGACGCTTGGGTGCCATCGGCATCCGAGAGACCCATCTCCTGTGTCTGAGTGACTGCCGGTCTGGGGCTTGTGCTTAAGTGTTGAGATTCGTCACTCTCCTGGGTGGCAGCTGGGCTGGTTTTAAATTCTCCCCAGTCGCCTGCAATCCGTCACTTGGCGAGGAGGCCGCCCGGTGGCCTGACGGGACCCCTTTGCCCCAGCGTTTTCTCAGCTTCGGCTGTCACAGACTTCACGGGGGCCAAGGGACCTGCCCCATCCGGGGAGAGAGTAGTGGCTGCGACAAGCCGTGTGTCTGTGTTATGTGCCAGGAGCTGCCTGTCCCGACACTTGTTCACTCGGAATCCGGATTCACTGCTCTCGGAGATCCAGTGTCCCGCCTTGCGGGTGTGTGCAAGTGCATGTGTGCATGCGGGTGTGTGCGAGTGTGAGTGTGAGTTCCTAAATTGCTCTGCAAAAAGGAGGCTCTCGCTTCGTTGGAGGGTTTCCCCAGCACTTTTTTTGTTCCGACTGGGGGAACACGGAGGCCCTCGGCCCTGCCTCCCAGCCCCTTTTTGAGCCTCGAGGCGACAATGTTTGCTCCTCCTCTGGCCTCTTAGTCAGCAGCTGGGGGATCAAAATGACCCTGGGGTCAGTGGTCCCCAAGGCTGATGCGCAGAAGGCGGGGGATCCAAAAGAAGAAGAAGAAGAAAAAGCACGATGTATCCATGATGATTGTGTTGGTTTCAGGTTGCTAACCGCCATTCCTGAGAATGACTCTTCTTTGTTCTGAGATGATGTTGTCTTTTTTTTTCCTTTGGGGGTGTCAAGGCGTCCTCTCTTTCCTGAGAGAGGATGAGGTCCTCCGTGGCCCAAGAGGTTGGTGGCCCCATGACTCCCCGACCCCAATTTGGGGAAAATGTTACCGAGCCCTGAAATCTAAGTCTGGGGTCTGAGTTCGCCTTGAAGGGTAAGCGGAGGGGGTCGCTTCCGGAAACACAGCTTCACTCCCCACACATCTTTTCCTCTCAGAGGCCGACGCCGCAGAGAATAACCCGTCCCTTTGGGGTGTCTGCTCTGCGCCGAACGATACTGGAAGCCCGTTAGCCTTCTTCTCACCTGTCCTCTGGGCAATCCGGTGAGGTCTGTGCTGCTATTCCCTCCATTTCGCAGATGGGGAAACCGAGGCCCAGAGCAGCTAAAGAACGCGGCCAAAGTCACACAGCTAGTAAGCTGCAGAGCTAGGATTTGAACCCAAGCTGCAGGAAGCAAGGAGAACGATCCAGAAACCCTGTACCAAATGGCATCCGGTGGGGGGAATCTGCACGCTCCTCCCTCCAGAGGCTAATGCTGGGAAACTCGAAGGTCTGTGGGGAGCAGCGGTGCTGAGAGAGAGCTTCGAGGGGCATTGTGCTGGCACCAGGCCGGGCTGGCATCCTGGCAGCCCCTGGACTGATGCCCCTTAGGGCCCCCAAATCCCTCTGTGCTGTGATGGGGCCTCCTCCAGCCCCCACTTCCCTTCACTGAGTCTCCTCAGAATGTCTCTGGAGTGTGGCCTTGTGCGACCGTCAGTGCCAGAGAGACTGATACACACTGAAGGGAGAGGGAAACAGCACAAATGATTAAGGTCAGGAGGGGTTTTCTGCTGGGGAAAGACAGAAGGGCTAGTGCTTCTAGCTCCCTCAGCCCAGGGAGGAGGGAAGGGAGGGAGGAAGAGGAAGGAAGGAAGGAAGGAAGGAAGGAAGGAAGGAAGGAAGCTGGCAAGGATGGGACAGCTGATGCAGGGGGGAAGTACGTGCCCAGGGAGCCCCATTTCCCAGGGACTGACAGGTGCCCGCCATTCTGCTGGGAGTTCCATGGCTCAGTCCCTTAACCTCTGCAACCACCGTGTTTTCCCATTTGCAGATGAGGAAGTGGAGGCCAGGAGAGGTTCCAGGCTTTGCTAAGGGTCACACAGGTGGGAAACTGAGGCGCCGGAACCCCAGGCACGTTTGCCTGACTCCACGGCCCATGCAGGCCTTAGCTAAGTTTCAGGAACTGGAATTATGGGGCTGCTGCTCCTATCCCAGCAGCTCCCTAGGCCTCCTCTGGACCCTCCGTACCACACGGAGGGTTTGCAAAGGGAAGCTGGGCACATCCGAGACTACAGGAAAGGCTCACGGCAGGTCACAGTGGTGGCCGCTGGCCCCGGGTGCCCCATTTTAGCAGATGCTTGGACCCTGCCCAGGGAGTTGTGGGCGTGTGTTGTTAGTTCCCCATCTCCAGTTTCCAGAATGAGAACATTGGCTGCGCTCGGAGGAGCAATACCCCGGATTAATTCACACCTTCTTTCTCGGTAAATGCCAGCGTGGCTTAAATAATGAAAGGAGGAGGCCTAAGATCTCCGGAGAAAATGAGCTGGTAAATCCATAGGGCCAGTGACTCTCAGGCGCTGTTCTCCTGTAGGGAGCAAAGGCTCTCCGGGGCGCCCAGGGGGCTCAGTTGGTTAAGCATCACCCTGATCCCAGGGTGCTGGGGTCAAGTCCTCAGCAGGGAGCCTGCTTCTCCCTCCCTCTCTCCCTCTGCCTGCTCGTGCGCTCTCCCCCTGCTCATGCCCTCCCTCGTGCTGTCGAGTAGATAAATAAAAGCTTTAAAAAAGAAGCAGCAGCCTAGCCTCTCCGACTGCACCTCCACGGTTCCCAAAACTTGGGAATTGGCACTCAGAGGACTCTGTATCATGTCCGCCTGGATCCGGATCAATAGACTGAGTTCCACGCAAAAGCAAAGAGAAGGGCAAGACAGAAACCCCCAGTTTTGTATCCCCCCTGCCCAGCCCCGGGCAGGGTGCCTTTTGGGCCGCTGTATGCAAGGACAGCGTGCTGAAAAATGGCCTCGCACAGAACCGCAGGGGGAACCAGCCAAGGCTCCGCAGCCCCTTCCCCGGCCCGCCCGGGGCTGCCCCACTAAAGCTCTAACCGCCAACAGCATCAGAATAACTCGCTTAGGTCCTCATTGTGAACTTCTCCCGGCTGCCAACACGAGGGTAACCGTGGGAAGATTGAGGCTCTCATCTCTGGAGAAATACTTACTACCTGTGTGACCTCGGGCAGGTGACCTCACCTCTCGGGGCCCCAGCTTCCTAATCCAAATAACGGGGTTAATAATATCCAACTCACAGTGTTCTGAGGATTAAATAAAACACACATCGTGGCAAGGAAAAACGGTGCTGCTGTGATGGAAATCAGTGTGGCAGTTCCTCAAAAAATTGAGAGTAGAATTACCGTAGGATCTGGCAATCGCACTTCTGGGTAAGGACCCAGAAGAATTGAGAGTAGGGCTCGAACAGGTGTTTCATACCTGCGTTCATAACAGTAGTATTTGCAATAGCCAAAAGATGCCCAAGGATGCATGAAAGGGTAACCAAAGTATGGCATATACGTATGAGGGAATGAGACTTAAAAAGGAGGGACATTCTGACACAGGCTACGACATGGCCAGACCTCGGGGACATTATGCTAAGTGCCACAAAAAAATAAACCGCCACAAAAAGATACTGAATGATTCCAGCGCTAAGAGGTGCTGAGAGTCATTGAATTCCCAGAGACAGGAAGCTGAATGGGGGTTGCTCGGGGCTGGGGGAGGAGGGAGTTACTATGTAACGCGTACGGAGTTTCAGTTTTGCCAGAGGACAAGAACTCTGGAGATTGGTCGTGCCGCATCGTGAATGTACGTAACACCAGTGAACTGTACAGTTACAAATGGTTAAGATGGGTGATTTTCTGTTAGGTGTATTTTAGCCACAATTCAAAACACACATACAGATGTGAGCTGCCAAAAAGCACCTGGCAGGTGCTCAGGACCCACTGATTTATTTTAAGAGAGTAACTATGATCTTAACCAGGCGACATCAATAGGAGTATTCTTTTTCTTTTCAATATATATTTTTTTAAGATTTTATTTATTTATTTGACAGAGAGAGAGCGATCACAAGTAGGCAGAGAGGCAGGCAGAGAGAGAGGGAGAAGCAGGCTCACCACTGAGCAGAGAGCCTGATGCGGGGGCTCGATCCCAGGACCCTGAGATCATGACCTGAGCCGAAGGCAGAGGCTTTAACCCACGGAGCCACCCAGGCGCCCCAATGGGAGTATTCTTTAATTCAAGAAATAATATAGTACCAAAAAGCATGGAGGGGAGGAAGTAGAGGGGGAAAGGGAAGAAGGAATATAGAGCTAGATCTACAGAAATACAAACCACTTGCTGGAGGTGGTCGAACACCCAGCACCTGGGATTTAGGATTGTGGGAAGGGCAGACACATAATTTCTCTGTGGCATTCTGTAAATACCTCGTGGCCTGCCCAAGTTCAGTGGGAGCAGCCCAAGCCTCATGCAAGGCACAGAATGGTGGGGGGAGGAGAAAGGGAAGGGGGAGTAGACAGCCCAGACCACCCTCCCGCCCAGATCTAGGTCCCTAGCTGCCTCTTGCCTTACCGTCTGCGTCACGGTAGCCTTGGTTAATGTTTTGGGGTCAGTGGTGAATCCGAAAAACGAAGAGAGCCCTCAGAGGCTAACCCCCAGAGATTTGGCTCTCTCTGGCCTAGGGAGGGCTGAGGTACAGCTGTCTCTCTCCCTTTTAGGCTCAGGCCACGCGGTTCCCCTCACACAGGAGGAATGAGGGAGTGCTATGAATTCCAGGGGCAGGACGTGCCAAAGCTGTGGGTCAGCGTCCCGTGAGGGTTGTAAGAAACCCAGCCCAGAGTTTCTGACTTAGCCGATCCGGAGGGCGGTCTGAGAGTCCCAATCTCGAACAAGTTCCCGGTGATCTATTACTGTTGGTCCCTCCAAGGACCACACTTGGAGGACCACGGGGCTAGAGCCTTGCCACTCAAAGGGTGGTCCTCAAACCAGCCACTTAGCATCATCTGGACTTTTGGTAAAAATGCAAACTCTCGGGCCTTACCCTAGACCCATATCTAATGAAATCGAATCTGCATCATCACAAGACCCCGTTGATTTGTATGCACACTCCCTCCAATAGCTAGTTTCCTGGCCTTCTGCGGAGCCCCAGCCCAAGTCAGTGGGGTTGGCCCTTCGGGCCAGGGGACACTTGCCCGAGGATCCCTCTTACCCGGAGTTGGCCTAGAGTTACCGTCAAATGGATGTCGGAAAAACTTACTCATAGTTATTATTATAGCCATTTCCTGGATGCCTGCGTCTGCACCAAGAGCTTTTCATACATTATTTCACGCATTTATTATAAACCCCCTACAAAACCCACTTTGTGGAGAGGCAGACTGAGACTCCAGCAAAGTAACTGCCTACCGAACACAGAAAACGAGAACTGAATTTTCTCAAGGTCTAGCTTGGCCGTTTCCCAGGTGCTGGAGATTTAGCCCCAGAGATTAGCCTGCTTCTCTCTCTTTGCTCCTCTCCCAGACGAGGCCTGAGACGTGAGGCAAGGCAAGGAGAGATCCCAACCAAGGGTGGAATGGAGCTATGAAGTCAGTTTTCAAGGAGGCCGCGGTGTGTCTGTACCAGAAACAACCTCGTCCCTGGGCAATAGCACAGGATTGAAATTTCTGGAGAAGTTGGACAGAGAAGCAAGCACTCCTCAGCTGGATCATTAAGCCCCCTCATGAGCTTGGCTGCGATGTGGTCATTCACATAGGAAATGCCCCCCCCCCCCTTTCTAGTTGGTATAGGCAGTGGCAATGTCCTGGGGTTCCTGGGTGATTTTGGTTGCTTACCCAGCCTGTGCTCTCCTCCCAAATTGTGCTCTATTATAGAAAGCGTAGGGAATTAAGGTTGGGGAGGCCGCTGGGGGCGATCGAAGACAGGTATAAGAGAGCCATTAGAACCAGGGCGCCTGGCTGGCTCATTTGGTTGAGCGACTGCCTTCGGCTCGGGTCATGATCCCGGAGTTCCGGGATCGAGTCCCATATCAGACTCCCGCCTCTGCGGAAAGTCTGCTTCTCCCTCTGACCTTCTCCCCTCTCATTCTCAGTCTCTCTCTCTAATAAATAAATAAAATCTTTAAAAAAAAAAAAAAAGAGAGAGCCATTAGAACCAACCTGCTCCTACAGGTAAAGACAGCCTCCGGGCAGGCTGGTAGCCAAGAATTTAATTGTATTTGTTTTTGCCATTACTTTCTATTTAGGACAAGGGATATTGGTATTCTATTTATGGCACTGATATAAAGATTCCTTTTATGATAAATTCATTTATGTTTTTAAGTGAGTCATTGCAAAGAAAAGAATTAAGTCAATAAAGTGGAGTTAGCAAAACCCCCAAAGGAAGATCCAGGAAAAGATTGACGTCTGTGCAGTGACGACGCGCCAAGCGGACTTCTTCCCCGTGATCGTTATCTGCCCCTTTGGTAGCAAGGCTGTGACAGTCCTTGCAAAACTTCTATAGAGAGGAAGAGAGTTAGTCTTCCCAGAAAGTACCTAGTTACAGAGACACTTGCTCACTGTACCTGGGAAATTGCCCGGGGGATGCAAATAAGGAATCGGCCAATGGGGAAACATCCTGTGAATGCTTCGAAAGGCAAGGGCGACTTCGGCCCCAGAGGCCCCTCATCCCCAGCAACGCCACAAGGGCAGACCCCATCTCGCTGTCCCGTCTCGCAGTCTCCCGGCACGTTCTACACTTTTCTTTTGCGCTGCACCTTCTGCTTTGTGCAGAAGGTGCTTGTGTGGTACCTTTCTCGCCCGTGAGATGGTAGCCCTAGGAGGCTGGGACCATTGCAGTCCTGTGTGCCTTGTGCTTCCAGCTCCTGGCACGGGGCCTCGAAGAGCCCAAGTGCTGGTTTGGAGAACAAACGGAGGGAAGGAGAGAGGGCATGAAAGGGGGGAATTCCTTCCTCGAGGCCCAGAAAGCCCCTGCTGCCTACATCCTGAGATCGTGTCTACGTTTCTCTCCATGGCCGAAGGAGAGAAAATGTGAATTATACAAGCATACGACCCCCCCACACCCCCGTAGAACTGATTCGAAATCCATCCATTAAGTGCCATCCTATTTACAGATGAAGCCCACTTTCCTCTCTTCTGGTTTCATGGAGAAAGACCAGCCCCCTGTTAACATAAGTACCCCTCACAGGGTAACTCGTGGTTCTATACGGTCTTCGCAGCCTGGTACGCAGAAGCGGGAGGCCTGGAGGGATGTAGCCAGAATCGGGAATCAGACAAGCCGGCTCCTGGCAGGCTGAGATCAAGCTGATAACAAGGAGATTAATAAGGGTCTGCACCGTCCTCCCTCCTGTGACATCAAGGAGGGTTTTTAAATCACTGCCGGTCTGGCTGGCCTAATGGCGCTTAATCTTACCTTTTGAAACTGGAACATTTGGGAGTTGAGATCAATTGAGGGAAAATAAAGTAAAATGCGTTGACTTCTGCATTTCTTAGTCTTCATCAGCGCGCCATTGTGCAGCTTTGTTTTTATTTTCTGTCTTGGAGGTCAGTGGAGATTAGCCGATGAGAGATCAGCCTGGATGAGGCGGTGGTGTATTTAGTTTTCTTTTTACTGTTTTCCTCCACCGTGAGACAGTCTCCGTGAGGGGCGGGTCCATTTCCGCGGCCGCATGTCCCCGGCGCACGGTGCGTGGCAAAGGCTCGGTAACGGTTTCTCGGATGTCACGTCTCGGGCGTGACCAGCGCACCCTGTCTGCCATGGAAGAGTCCGCTGTCCCCCGGAAAAGTCAACCTGCTCCCAAAGAGGTGCAGAAACCTCATCTCGTGGTGCCCCTGCAGAAACACTTCCCCGGTACCTCGATGCTGTGACCGTTACCACGAGCTTCAGGAGCTGTCCGAGTAAAATGGAACCGACTCGCTGTGCACGGGCGCCCACAAGCCCTGTGTGCGATCCCCGCGCCACGCAAAGCTGAACCCGGTGTGGAAATAAGGCTCAAGGCGTTTGCGGTCTTAGCGGGGCAAAGATTTCCTAGGGTTAACGACAGATGTGTCTGGAGTTAGCAGCAATTTGGGGATCTGGGCTTTGGTTGTGGATGCGCCAGCACCGGGCCGCTCACCTCAAAGGCAGGCCTAAAGCTCTCTGGGCCTCAGTTTCCCCCTCTGTAGAATAAGCATGAGATGAGCCCGCAGGTCTCCTCTAGCTCCAATGCATCACCACTGGGTGCCTCCCTCGATGTGTTTCCCTGTTGGACGGAATCCAGACTCACTGGAAATAGCAAATCCTTTTGTTATGCCTCTGAAGTCCTCGCCCTGAAATTTTAGAGCGGGGGAATAAATAGGTGCTGTTCTATTTTCACCCACCACCTGCTCTCCATTAAACAGAAAAACGGCCACCGTTGGAGAAGGCCCACTAACATACTGAGCTCCTGCTACCTGCCAGGCATTGCGGTAGGCGCTCTCACAACTCAATGAAGCTTCTTGATAAACTTGCAAGGGAGGTTCGGTAGCGTCGCTGTTTCCCGTCTTCCAGTACCACTTGGAGAATCATTATGATACAGCAGGATTGGTGTTCCAGATAAATTATGCTCAATATTGCATGTGTTCGAAAAGCACCTGAGTGTGTGTAATAAAAATATAAAAAGCTATGATCAAATATAGCTAAGTTGGGGGATTTTGGAAGCTCCCTTCCTTTGGTATCAGGAAGATGCATTGTCACCAACAAACCTCTGGTGTGCGTAATGGCAGTGCCTGTCCTCAGCGGCGAGCCCCGCCTTGTCATAAAAATGAAAGTGACATTGCTGTGCTGATGATCGTGATGATTCATACTATAGGAGCTCTGAAGAGGGATGAGGACAAGAAAGACATTTTCTGGAGGAGGCAGGATCAGGGTGGGATTTGTGTCCAAGGAAGGGCCCCGGGACTTCGCCAGAAAAAGAAGGAAGGTGGTGATCCAGATGGGGAGAAGGGCCCAAGGCAAAGAAGGGGTGAGGGTCAGCAAGGAGCTGGGCTGGAGTGGAGGCTTCAGGAGTGCCTGGAGGTAGAGGGAAATATGGTGGGACACAGGGCTCAAAGCCAAACCATCAGTGCTGAGAGGATCGCCCTTGCTTCCTTTGGGAGCCACTTTGGTTTAAGCTGGGGTCCAAAGACCTCTAAAAAGTCTGTGATTGATCTCAGGAGATCCGTAAACCTCTTGAAATTCCAGGCATTTTTCTGGACAAAGGATCCGTATATTTTAAAGATTTCTCAAAGGGTTGCATAAAGCTGAAGAGAAGATGCTATGGACGGTGGGAAACCTTGAAGCATTTTGAACAGGAGTGTGCAGAGACTATGTGAGCTGCTCAGGGAGGATGAGCTGGGGGGACCACTCAGGTCATCCACAGGAGGAGCGTGGAGGGTATGGTTTGCAGTTGTGTCAATGGAAAGGAAGAGAGAGTTAGGGCCTCATTGTACAGAGAAGAAGTGACAGCATTCTGGGGGCCATCAGTGGTGGCTGGGACAATGGTTTGGTCTTAAACGTGATGATTATAAAAGGATGGAGTTTATCTATGTAGGAATGAAGACATTTAAAAATCACTGACTGAATCAACAATTATCAGACCGTAGGGACGAAAGGCTAGCTGGCCCATTTTCCCTTATTCTTTAAGTATGGCAACAAAGGCCCCAAGATGGGAAGAGATTGTCCACGATCACATAGATGGTGGGCAACTGCGACCAAGCCGTAAGAGAACAATATCTAGGAGGGAGTTCATAGAAGATGGAGATGGAGGTTGGAAGCCATTTGTAGGGAGAAGTTAGTTGAAGCCATGAATGGAGACAAAATCCCTAAAGAGGCATTGGTCATTGCCCTCATTTAGAGGGTGAAAAGGAGAAGCCAAGGTCACAAAGGCCATGGAGAAGGGTGGACAAAGATGAGAGGGAAGCCAAGGGACCAAAGCAGTGAACAAGAGAGGCGAGTGCTCCCGGCAGGTTTGAGGGTGCTCGGGGCCCCTGGTCTTGGCCATCAGCAGGTCTCTGGTGACATTTGGGAGAATGATGAAGTGAAAGAAGATTTCAAAGAGAGGTCCCTGATCAAAGGGGTGGTGATTACAGTCTGGCTGCATCAGAGGTTTGAGAAGGAGGGAGAAGCAGGTCATGGGTGTGGAGAGCAGGCAGGAGGAAAATAGCTTACAGAAGAAATAGTGCTTTTGTAAAAATAAAGTCGAGAAACAAGGAGTGGGTGAAGGAAAGGAGAAGTTATATGATGAAGCCACAATGCTGAGGTGAAAACGAGACCAATGATCAAAGTTGGGGAAAGGAAGAGTGGGATGAAGGCTCAGAGACCATATTCTGGATTGGGGAGGCTCCAGATACATAAATTTTAAAGGAGGGAAGATCTGGGATCCACTGACCATCAAGCTCTTCTCGCCTAAGCACATCCCTGTGCCTGGGGCTCCTCCCAGCCCTTGGTGAGGCAGGCTCCTGCTCAGATTTCAGGACTCTGATGGGTGCCGGCTCCTTCAGTGGCTCATCCTTGTTCCCCACCGCCGAGCCTGTCCCCAGGCCCTACACATCCGTCGCTGTCCTCCGACTTTCTTCTTGGTGCCACCAAGTACGCGTTTATGACTCTTCCTCTGCTGGGCTCTTTGCCTTGCTTGTATGTGTATGTGTGTGCTTCCAAATTTAGATTATTTTAAAGATTTTGTTTATTTATTTGAGAGAGAGCACAAGCAGGGGGAGTGGCAGAAGGAGAGGGAGAAGCAGGCTCCCCGCTGAGCAGGGAACCAGATGCGGGGCTCCATCCCAGGACCCTACGATCAGGACCTGAGCTGAGGGCAGACGCTTAACTGACTGAGCCACCCAGGCGCCCCTCCAAATTTAGATTTTAAGCATCTTCAAACCGGGGGCGGGGGAGAGGTGCTAACTATCTATCCCCACTGTGTCCCCAGGGCCCAGCTCAGGGCCTGTCATATAGTAGGTGCCTAATAAGTGCACGCTAATTGGAAGAAAAGGATGGGAAGGCAAAGGAGTCCAGCCGTGACCTATCTCTCTTGTCAGAAGAGTTTTAATGAGAACAATAATAAAAATAGCATCTGCCAAGCTGTTTGTATATATCCATCGCCTCGTTTACTCTTCAAAGTTTACTCACTTTAAGGAGTGAGGAGGCTCAGCTTTAAATACTCTGCTCGAGAAGGCGGAAGCAGGGACCACACCAAAGCCTGGCTTCTTCTGTCACTCTTTTTTGGACAGAACTGGATCAAAGAGGCATTTCTGTCAAAATAGAAACAAAAATAAAATTGCGGAGAGGTTAGATCCCTTTCTGCCATCCCTCTGCCAGGGGCTGGGGAGTTCTGGGCATCCTCTCCCCGCTGCTCCCCTTTCCGAACGTGCCCACGCAAAGCCCTTCACATGCCGGGGTGTTTTACGAGAGCCTAAGAAGGGTTAAATTTCCCATCTGCTCATCCAGTCCACTGCGGTTACATGGAGAAGTCAGCTGGTGAAGAATTCTCTTTGCCTCTGGATTGTTCTCAAGTCCAGGGAGGGGCAGACTAACCCTCACTTCACCCTAGCTTCTTCCCTGGCCTTCTCTAGGCGAATTCGGTGGCGAGAGAAGTGGGGGAAGGGACAAGGCTCCAAGGCAGCCCCAGTCCAAAGCCTGAAATGCT
>CM052797.1:9223082-9359502 GCA_028533885.1 Nasua narica
CCAGCCCAGACCCTGGAGGCAGACGGGCAGGCCCCCCTCCCCCCGCCCCCGGAAGTCCGGACAGATGCTCAGGCCAAGAGGAAAAGCAAGAGAGGGGTACTGGTCCAGTCTCTCTTTGCGCCTCTCACTTTTGTGTGTTTGCATCAGAAACCAGGCTCCCTGAAAAAGCTGCTGGGAACATTTGAAGCATTAGGGCCAAACCCTCCTAGAATGAGAAGGTAGGAATCCAGTGGGATACACACCCCAGGTCCCGGTGCACACACCCCTTGGAGGACTTGGCTTCCTTCTCTTGGCCCCGCCAGGGGACTTTCTGGGCATCTGTCTGGAGTCAGGTGTAGGTCCCAGGTACAATGGCGGTCTGGCCCTACTCTCTGGCTTCTCTTCTGGGTTTGCTCCAATTACACAGAACCCCAGTTTGGACTCCACTCAGGCTTTGGCCACCCCCCACCCCCGCCCCCAACCCCTTGCACCATGTTCCCGACTTAGAGACAGTCTGTTAGCCAAAGCCAGGTTCAGATCCTGCCTCCAGCTCCTCCTTGCTGTAAATCCTTGGATTCCATGCTTAACGTCTCCAGTTGAATGGGATTACTAAAAATGCCCACCTCACAGGGTTATGATAGAGACAAAAGGAGAAAATCCACAGTGAGGGCGTGGCCTGCGAGGGCCTAATGCTAGAAACTCAGGGTGGTCACTCCCCTGGGCTCTGTCATCCAAGCAAAGTCCTTCTCAAAGCCAGACACCTGTTTCTAGCATCGACCTGACACAGGCTCAGGTGCCGCCCTCCTCTGGATGGCTGTCCCTGCCCCACCCCCACCAGCTACAAGCTACAGCGATGTTTGTTGAGTGACGTCATTTTCTGTGCCCTAACTCAACATGACTGGAGCTCGTGTTTTCCACCCTGAGCACCACCTCTGGACTTTTCTCCAAGGCAATCAGGAATTGGCTCACAGGGAGGACCCAGCTGGCAGAACCCCTCCCCGATTCCTCCCCCCAGAGCCCCCGGACTCCTGCAGAACACGGGGGTGGGGCAGCCGGAGACCACCGCTGACACCCGAAGACATCGGGGCTGAGTGTCCTTCTGGAGCTCGGGCTGGCTTCCTCTTCCTGTTCTGTTAGCTGGCAATTCTGTCAGCGAGCCCCGGGCGGCAGCCTCGCACCGTATGGTAGGGAGAAGGAACTTCCAGACTTCCTTTCCAGCAGCTTTGTTTCCACATGGTGCAGGGGGCAAAGGACTGGGCCTCCGGGTGTTCTTCTGCTTGTGGTTGACTCTATCAATAAGCCCCTTGTCAGTTGTCACTGAGAAGGAGCAAGAGACTAGTGCCCCCTGCCACTCCCCGCACACCCCCAGGTCCAGCAGGCCTGCTATACCTGGCTTAAGAGGGGCTTCTGAGTCAGGGAGTTCATGGAGAAGGTGACGTGCCCTGTTCTGCTACCTGAATAGCAAAGAGGCGATCCAGGGATCTCCAACTACAGAGTCCAGATGGGACACACACATAAGTGAGGCAGCGCAGTGTAAGACAAGAGGGAGTGGTGAGGACTGTGGGGAAATGTAGCATATCCTCCCCTCCCCCCGCCTCCCGTGCCCCACCCCCACCCCCACCAACCTGAGACACAGCCGCTTCTCAACTCAACTCAACCAATCACTCTGACGCAGTGTGGCCAGATCTTCTGGTTGTTCAAAAGAAGCCAGAAATTAGCGTGCTTTCTAATAACCATTCCCTTGAGTTTTACAATATTGGCCTCTAATTTTGAAAATGTTTAGAATACACAAGCCCCCCCCCCCAACCCAGATACGTACTTAGGCCAGATATGACCTGGGACTGGCAGTTCATAAACTCCGAATTTAGTAAATGCAGAGAGAATAGAAGATTCCTGAGGGAGAGCAAGATATTCAAAGATACAATCTTGGATCCGACCCATACATTCCAGAAACTTCCCTCGGCGGAGTCAGCAAGTGGCCAGTGGGAAAATGGAATACAAAGGCAGAGAGGGCTACCTCGGGAAGTGTCTCCTGCTCTCTGCTCTTTCATTTGTGCTCTTTATTTCAAAAGCTGCAAGGGTCTGTAAGGGAACCCTGAGGGGTTTCGAGGAGGGACTGCCGGGCTGCAGTTCCCGTCTCAGAAAGCCGGGGCCGTGTGGGAGGGGCCGGCAGAGAACGACTCTCCAGGACCCAGAGGGAGCAAATATGGAGACCAAGCCACGATCCGGGGTGAGGCCACGGAGGTCGGCGCCTGCTCCCCCTCGGGCGTGCAGTCTGAAGGCTGAGCGGGAAGGTGGACCGTGGTGAGGGCGCATGGGGAATACAGATGCCACCTGGATTCTGAATGACTGAGGTCATTGCCCTCCTGGTGAGCTCTGGGTTGTGTGACCCACGCTCCGCAGGGCTCTGAGCTACCCCAGCCTGGAGGGGAGAGGGCGGCCGGGCAGGTGGGAGGAGCTGGGGGAAAGTAGCGGGAAAGGTTCAGGGAACACTTGGAGAAGTGAGGCCATTCGATGGAGGAGGACCGTGTCTGTGGCTTCGTGGCATATTTGGGTCTTGCTCAGTTCACTGGCGGAGCAGAAAGAACCAGCGTGTGGTCGGACTCACTCAGGGACCAGTTGGCCCTTGGAGAGTTTCTGCAAGAGAGCCCCCCCCCCCCGCCCCCAGGAGCTCAGACCAGCACATCCTGCTGGCCAGCGGATGGCCATACCCAGAGTTCGACAGTGTGACCTCCAGGGATGCTTCCTACTGTCCAGCTGAGAGTTTCTTTGCTGAAGAGAAGCAAACACACTAAAGCAGTCTCTGGCACAGCATCGGTGAGAGCAGGGGCAGCACGCACGGCTCTGCCGCGGGGAACACATGCCTTCTCTTTCACCTGCTGGTCCTCCTGTCTCCCTTGAGGGCTGCGCCGCTGAAAGGCAGCTTCCCAGGGGACAGCTGTGCCACGGGGGTTCGGCAAGGTCCACGCCCAGCAACGGCTCTCTCTGATCCAAGGGGCGGCAGCCATCACCTTAATGCCGACACTGAGGTCCCTGCCTGTCCAGTGCTTCTCACTGCAGTCCCACAACTGGACCCCGCTTCACCGAGAAGGACATCAAGCCCGAGAGAGGTCTAGCGCTGCAAAGGCAGAATCATCAGGAGCAAGATCCCCAGGCCCCTGATGGTCCCGGCCGTCCGCTTTCTGCAGGAAACCTGCACTCCTGGCGCGGCCACCGCTGGAAAGGCAGGGTGGGGACACATCTGACACCCAGAAGAAACAGGACTTCAAAGTCCTCTCCAACACTGGTGCCCTCGGGGGGGTTTCCTCGGGGGGTAAAGGCTACCGCTGGCATTAATGGGGATGCTGTTTCTGAATGCAGCTCCATCAAGAAGTGAACAAAAGAGAGGGAAGAAAGGCCGGCTTAAGGTAGAGGCCTTTCAAGTGCTGGCGAGGCGAGGCGGGTTCAAGAGCAAAGCACGGCACGGTGGCCGGGCACTCTGCCTCTCTTTAAAGAGCACGGATTTATCCATAGCAGGCCACATGGATGAAATGAGAGGCTTTCAGAGCTGCCAAGCTCCCACTTCAGGTTTTTTGCAGGAGTATGTTTCTAATGCAATGCAAGAGGGGAAAATCACAGCCGAGGTTAGCACCTTATCTGAGCAGAAGGCCCAGGGGCTTCAGATAAATGGACACTGAGTACCTCGCCCATGGAGGTGCTGCGGTCTGAAGGCTTGTGTCCCCCACCCAGATTCATAGGTCGGAACCCTACCCCTCAATGTGATGCTGTTAGAGAGTAGACCCTTCTGGGAGGATTCGGTCGTGCGGGGGAGGCCCTCATGATGGCACGAGCGCCCTGTCCACAGAGGGGACCCCACAGAGCTCCCTCACTTCCCCCACCACGCGGGGTTAGAACAAGAAATCAGACCCAGATGGGGCGGGGGGGGGGCGAGGGGGGGGTGCTCACCCGACCATTCTGCCTCCCTGATCTCAAACTCCCGGCCTCCAGGACTATGAGCACTAATACGTTTCTGTTGCTAAGCCACCCCGTCTATGGTATTATGCTCTAGCCGCTCAAAGATCGAGTGCATTTTCATATGAAGCCACTCCTGGAACACGTTTCATCCCCACTGGTGTGGTGCAGGTGAGGATTCCAACTTGACTATTTCTCCAGTCAGCTCACCCACCAGCTGTCTCACAACTACTCGTGGAATTGACCTTTGCTTCCTCTTAATTCCCTGGCGCCTCCCTGACAGTGTATTAAATCCTTCCCCGCAGCAGGTGAAGGGTGGGGGGCCCGCCTTCTGCGGGCACCGGAGACCCCAGTCCCTGCTCTGCCAGTGTTTTCACGGAGCAAATCACTTTTAACCTTTCGGGGCCTGCGTGTTTGCTTTTTAAAACCACAATATGAAAAATTAACAGGTTCCCGGTACAAAGCCCAGCACATCGTGGGGTCAAGCAAATGAGGTTATTAATATTTTTCACCGATCTCTTGGCATCTGCCTCCCCTTCGTAGAAATATGTTCTAGTAACGTGTCCATGTGGGACAGAGATTGTCCCCTGGGTTGGTGAAGGCATCCCTCTTAGGGAGTAAATTTGGCTGGGAAGAGAGAGGCCGTTTCATTTGAAAAAAAAAAAACAAAAACAAAAATGAAAACCATATTCCAGTATATTTTGTATTTGAAAATTTTATGAAACGAATGTTTTGTAGGAAAAACTGTAGAAAAAAATGCTGGACCAAATCTTGCTGGGCATGAAAATAGAGAACAATCGAGACTTTTAATTGGGGGCACCCTCTGTCTTGGGGGGTAGTGAGAATCCAGGAGGGATTTTATGGCATCGTAAGGGAACCTTCAAGTGTTGAGTGGAGATGATTTAATATAATAACGGATCTTCTGAGCCAGAAGGAATCTTAATGATGCCCTGAGGACTCTAACCGATCTCTTCGGTGGGGATGGTTCATCGTGTCCCTTCCTGGTCACAGATTTCCGTTACAGGGAGATCTGTCCCAAGGCCAGACCCAGGAAGCTCTGACTTTCCCTCCCCAGGAAGGGTAAGAAGGAAGAAGTAGCCACTATCATCACACAAGGATGGCGTCCAAATAAGATGGGGAGTGAGTAGCATCCATTGCAAGATGTTCACACAAGAGCTCTTTTGATAATGTGATGGGGATGTAGACCAGATCGGAGAGGCGCCAAGACAGGGTAGAAGGAGGAGCACAGATGATTAGCACAGACGATCCTTTAAGAAGTTTGCAAAGTGCTGGCAAGACATAGAGAAGGTGCTGGGGGTGGGGGGGGGGGATATCGAATTAAGGTTGGGTTGTTTATTTAAGATGAGAAAAGCGAACATATTTGTAAATGCCAGTGGGTATGAGCCAGTGATATGGCAGAGGAATCAGGACCCCAGTGTCCCTACTTCGTCCCTGTGCTGCCCTAGGAAGTATTTCGCCTTCTCTGTGCCTGAGTATCTTCTCCCGTGGAATGGATAAGCAGTTCTGCCCCCACGGGGCTATCGTGAGGTCCAAGATAAATATCCGAAGTATGGCAGAGCTGAAAGGATGTCGTTGAATATATGGAAGAGAGAAGAAGTGGTTGAGACAACAAAAGTCTCCAAAGGCAGGAAGGGATGCGATTCAGAGCACAGGCAGGTTTGGATAAGAGAACAGTTCCTCTCTTGTAACAAAGGAAGGGAGGAGGCGGACTTCTCTATTTACAAGTACTCACTGAGCCCTTTATGATGTCCAGGCACTGTGCCCAACCCTGGGGGTGCAGCCATCAAAAAGATAGACGCAGCGCCTCCATCACGAGACCTACATTCCAGGGGCAGAGGCGGGCAGCGTGTTTAATGCATGAATACGGTGATAAGAAGACAAAAGGAGATGGGAGCGGGGAGGGCCACGGTGGGGAGAATGACAGAGCAGATGCTATTTTAAATGGGATGGCCAGAGAAGGTCTCTCCAGGAAAGTGACATCTGAGCAAGGTTTGAAGGAGCCCGGAGCGAGTCACGGAGATAGCCATAGGAAGAGTGTTTCAGGGAGGGGGAACAGCCAGTGCAAACGCTTTGAGGCCTCTTGAGGCCAGATCACCCCCGAGGGGGGACATGGGGGGTGGGCTGTGGTGGTGGGACCGAGGCTCAGGATTTCCCTTCTTCCTCCCCAAGCCATGCTTCCCGGAGGCTGAGCCCTGCTCTCTGCATTGGGGGGGGGGGGGGGGGGCGGGGGGCACCTTCAGCTTTGCTGACTCCTCTAGTCATTGAGCATGTTTGATGTGCAGGAGAGACACACCCCACCCCCTGCAACCGGAGATGAGCGGGACCCTGTCCCATGCTTGGCTGCCGGCGGGCGGAGGCCCGTGCTAGGTGACACTGCAGCGGTGGAGAGCAGCAGGTAGGACACAGACATAGGCCAGGTGCTCTGGCTCGTTGTAAAGCAGGGCCTTCAGGATGGGGTCGGCGGGCCCTCGGAAAAGCCTCCACAGCCTCGAATGGCTTACAGAAGTCTTCTATTATAAAGTCCGGCTCCTTTAGAAAATGGGTATGGATTTGAGAGGTTGGAGAGTCCCACGTGGATTGGCATACAGTGCCTCAGTTTGCTCCAGAAAGGTTCTGGTTTGGATGATAAGTCATGGGGTCCCCTTCTCTCCCGCCCCGCTAGAGGTGACAGTTTCATGATGAGGAAGGGATCCGCAATAAACAGGGTACAAAATATTTGGCATCCAAGTGCTTTATTTACTTGCATTTTGATGTGCAGATGCCTGTCTGTGCTTTTATGTGAAGACTAGAGAAATAGGCTGGAACATCGTCAAAGCCCTAAGTTCACATGGATGTTTTCTGAACTTGAGCAAAGGAAAAAGCCAGGAGCGAGCTGGTTCCTTTTTGTGCACCGATGGAAGCTGATTAACAAGCAGAAGTTTGCTGACATCAAAGCAAATGGGTGATACTTAATAATTGAATAACACACTAATATTTAAAGCGAAAGAAGGGAGGACAGCAGAGAAAGGAGCCGAGCGGGCGATGAGGAAAGCTCCGGGACACAAGAGAGACACCGTGAGCCCGCTGACTTCACCCTTGTCCCTGGCGCCGACAGCGGAGATCGTCATGGCAACACCATTGTCAGGGGTGAACCCTACCCGGGTCTCTTCAGAGCTCTGTGCCTGGTGTGTTTCGGTCTGTGAGGTTCAAGGGCTTCTGTGCAGTAAGACTTGCTGCACAGGAAAGGGCGTCCCAGAGACTGGTGGGCACATGGGCAGAGCTTCAGGCTTGACCCGATGCGCAAGGAGCTGAGTTCATGGAACCGGAAGAGAGAGACAAACTGGTGACAAGCCTGGGTGGCACTGGGAACAAGTCTAAATCCGGTGGAACTACCAAGCCAGAAGCGTCACTTGCCGCTTATAAAATTGGAGCTGCTGTGACCTTTACAGTCGCAGAGTCCTGGCTGGAGATCCAGAAGTGACCAGCCATGTTTTCGGTGTGTTCCACGGTCACTGTCACGCTGGTAAAGCGCCGGCGGTGCAGAAGTCCGCGGTCCTCCTTGGAGCTGTGACTCCAGGAAACCTGTGCTGGATCGGAAGGACGCCGTCAAAAAGAAATATGGCAAAGACGCCTCCCACGTGGGGGATGAGAGGCATTTTTGCTCTTAACGGCCAAGAGCAGAGGTCAGCAAAGTGTGGCTCATAGGTCATATCCCGCCAGCCACCTATTATCATGTGGCCCTCGAGCCAAGAATGTTTGGACATTTTTTAAAAGTTGGGGGAAAAAAAATCAAAGGAAGTGTAAGACTAATACAGAGCGCTTTATAATCTGTCCTACAGTGTTCAAGAGCCTTGCGTTCATTAGCTCATGCGCTCCTTACTAAAACCCTGTGGAGTGGATACTGTTACTCATTCTGCAAACCAGGAAACAAATGGGAGCTTCTAGATGGGTTAAATAATCGTCAAAGATCACACAGCTAACAGTCGGTTCAGCTAGAACTCGGACCCAGGGAGCCTTATCGCAGAGCCTCGTGTTCTTAACTTGCATCCCTGCAGGAAAGGTCCTCCAACCCTGCAAGTGTAGATAAAGTAGGAGTCCAAAAGAGGGACTCGAGACACACATTTTGACCGAGTTCACCGGAGGGAAGACGGAAGGGAAGACTTCACTGAGGAATGACGCCACCTTTCTATCATGATGCTAGGACTACTAACTTTGAATCTCAATTAATCAAGCTCCAATCTCCCCCCACCCCCCAAAAGAATTGCATTCTTCTCATTGTAAAACCTTCAATTTTTTCCTCTTGGTCCACAAAGCCTAAAATATTTGCTGTCTGGCTCTTTAAAGGAAAAGTTTGCTGACTCATACCCCGCAGAATACAGAACCTTGGAGTTGCCATGGAATGGGGCCAGAAAGGCTGGATACGCTCACCAGGTGACGAATGGCATGAATGCAGTAGCCTCCGGTTCTTAGAGTTTGGGAAGTATGACCTCGAACTTCAGGTCTCTTGATGCACCTAGCCATTGCATCACTCCTGACAGCTGGTGACTGGGTCCAAGTCCTTCATCAAGGTCTACCCAGCGGTATCTACTGAAGATGCCCCGGATCGGGATGACTAGAATACCGGGAAGAAGTTCCCACAAATGCAGGCGGCATACAGGTGTTAGGGGTGGTCTCTCGGTGACCAGCCCAAAGCGGATCACTAAGCCTGTGGACCACATGTAACTGCCTTCTCCTCAGAGTGAATCAGAGACCAGCGACGGAGTCTCTCCAGGAATGCAAACTGGCCCGGTCCAAAGGATGGGGTGCCATGTTTCCCACGGTGCTAGGGCAACTGAAAATACTCTCATTGCCAGCCTCGTGGTGAAGTTCTGCACGGGATCAACAAGGCTGGGCCCCCTGCCCATCTGAGCACCTGGCCAAGTCCAGTGAGCTCCGCGGAGGAGAAGATGGACGGCACAGCTTGAGGTTCTGGCAACAAGTTCAGGAAGCTCCTCACCTGGACCGGAGGGCCCCCGACCCATTCCAGCACTGCTCAGCGGGGAGAACCTCGGCTCCTGTTCCAGTCACGGGGGCTCAAGGATCAAGACGCAAACACTCCGGAGGGGTCTTCCCCTCTCTTGTCTCTGATGTTCTGCCCCCTTAGAACAGCCGCCTCACATCGAAAGCTGGGTTTCCGATGCGTGCGCCTCCGTGGAAGAATCTTTAAGAAACCATACTAAGTAGAAGAAGCCGGACACAAAGGTCAACTATTGTATGATTCCACTTGTGCCGAATATCTAGAATAGACAAATTCAGGAAGATGGGAAGTAGAATAAGAGGTTACCGGCGGCGGGGTGGCGGGGAGGATAAGGGATTAGGGAGATATTGTTTAATGGGTACAGAGTTTCTGCTTGGGTGATTTAAAAAAAAAAAATTTCTGGAGCTACATAGTGGTAATGGGGCTACACAACATGGTGAATATACTCATGCCACTGAATCATACACTTTTAAAGGGTTAAAATGGGAATTTTATGTTAAGTATATTTTGCCACAATTAAAAAGAAACCCACCCTTGAACCCTGAGCCCGGAATCCCTAGCTCTGTCCATGTGACTGACCCCAAATAAATTATCCCTTTCCTTACAGTCCTCCCCACCGTGCATCTCTGGGGCCATATATTTATAGTGTGTCCCTTGGACAACAGGTAGGAACCCCAAGTGGTTTTACGCAAAAATTGAAGGAAAAGGGGCACCTGGGGGGCTCAGTCATTAAGCGTCTGCCTTCGGCTCAGGTCATGATCTCAGGGTCCTGGGATTGAGCCCCGCATCGGGCTCCCCGCTCAGGAGGGAGCCTGCTTCCCCCTCTCCCACTGCCCCTGCTCGTGTTCCCTCTCTCACTGTATCTCTCTCTGTCAAATACATAAATAAAATCTTTAAAAAAAAATCGAATGCGAAAAATATGCATTCAGTATCCTCCCAAAACTCTGCAGGAAGAACTATCTGCAAATTCATGATTTGTGCTTTAGTTTAATCTTTTATTCTCGAGATCAGTCAGTTGTTTAAGTTGGGTCTAGACTCTTAATTAAAGCTGACAGTTACTGAGCCTGACTCTCGGGTGGGAAACAGAGAACACAGGAGAGTCTACACAGCTCCAAGACCCCAGAGCCCCGGATGTTCCCCCACCGGTCAATAACTGGGCTTGGGCAAAGAGGCAACACAGAAATGCAGCTTTCAGGTTTGCTAATTGCTTTTCACTAAAAACTAACCGCACATGATGGTTTGTGTGGGGTTTTTTTGTTTGTTTTGTGTGTGTGTGTGTGTGTGTGTGTGTGTGTGTGTTTTAACATACCATTTTTATGCATTGTCTTTGTTTACCAAGTACACTCTACTCGGAGGGAGTACTGGGTCAGGGGTGGACAGGAGGTCTCTGTCCTAAAGTGCAGGGCTCTAAAGCAGTCAGTCTCTATCATCGCTCCGGCTGAGAATATTTAGCAGCGGTTATTACTAGTATTATACCTTGTTTTATAGAGTTCTGTATGTGTGCAAAGCACTTTTCCATATGTTTTCTCCTTCGGAGGCTCCGAGCGCCTTTGTTTCTGTGACTTGAGCACACTGTGAATTATCTTAAGCAAATTTTTCTCACCTTCTCATCTTCTCATGCCACTCAACCAAGCAAGTATCGGCAGCCCTCCATCGTAAGGGAGATAAGCTTATTTTAATAACATTGAAGGCAAAACCTAATCAGGAAAAAAAAAATCCCTTGTCAGTTCATATGACTCTTGTTGAACCAGATATCTGCAGTCCGTCTCTTTGAATGATGGTCTGCCCCGTTCTCTGGATATCTGCGAGGGGAAACGGGGTCTTGTACAAGTGTAGATCATACGCAGGAACGCAGCGCGCTCACTGGGAAGGGAAGACTTGGGAAGAAAAGTCCCACTTAACCTGGAAGTTGGATTTGGTTCGCTAAGCCACGGTTGGGGAAGGCTGTGAGGCTGAACAAGACAGGGTTCCCCCCACCCCCGTTTTAATACAGGTTTTATCATTATTTAGGTATGGCCAGGCCAATAGATCAGGGGATGATTGCCATTAAAAAGATAGTTTATTAAACTTCCAGATCCCCGGTCACTCTGGAGGCAGAGAGACAGGGAAAATGGTGGACAAGAGCCTTTATTGTCATTCTCACGGGAAGGAAGAGTGAGGCAGGACAAGCAGGCTTGGCTGGGTTGAATAAATCCAGCAGGCTCTGGGACCTAGGGGCTGCCCCTGGCTGTCTAACACCTGACTCCGGGGTGATCAGGGCTGGGGGAGTTGCAACCGGGACCAACTCTCCAGCCCCTGGTTCCAACTCTTAAGAAGAGGAGTTTCGACTGTGCCCATGAGATTTCTTTAAAGCCCCCATCTGTGAGTTCATGAAATAGTTGAAATAATTAAATGCAGCAGGAAGGTGACGAATGCCCTAAGACAATGGGATGCTCTGGGAGGAGAAGGAAAAGATGTTAGTTAGAGCAGAAATTCTTTTTTTTTTTTTAAGATTTTATTTATCTATTTGTCAGAGAGAGAGAGGGAGAGAGAGCACAAGCAGGCAGAGAGGCAGGCAGAGGCAGAGGAGAAGCAGGCTCCCTGCCGAGCAAGGAGCCCGATGCGGGACTCGATCCCAGGACCCTGGGATCATGACCTGAGCCAAAGGCACCAGCTTAACCAACTGAGCCACCTAGGCGTCCCTAGAGCAGAAATTCTGAATGGAGACAATTTCCCCCCACCCCCCGCCCCAGGGGACATTTGGGGATGTCTGGTGACATATTTTTGGTTGTCACAACTTGGGGAGTGGGGGAAGGGCTGCTATTGGCAGAAAGTGATGAAGCCCAAGATGTGGCTGAATGCCCTAGGTCTTGGTGCCACCCTGGGACCTGGCCTGGAGGCGGAAGAGAAAGCCCTGGGACAGCTGTCGTCGGGCACGTGGTTCTCTCCAAACCCCCGGTCATAAACCCGAGGGCTGCCCAGAGACCGTGCTCTCCCTCCTGATGCCTGCTTGGATTTCATGAAAGACGCTGTGCATGGGGTTTGTTGAGGATTGCATTTTTGTATAAGCAGAGTTTTAAATTTTTATAAAGTCAAATCTGCCTTATATTTTCTCTCATGATTTCTTCTTGCCCTCCTGAATTTTAAAAAGTCCTCCGCCCACGCTCTTCCTACCTCATCAAAGATTTGATAAATATCCCTGCCAGGTTCTTCTGGGATCCCTTCCTTAAGGGGGTCCCTCTGCAATTCGGTCTTTTTCAGAGGGGTACTAGAAGTATTCCTGGGGATAATATGACCGTAGGAATTCTATCGGTAAATATCTTTGTGCTAATGGCTTCGCGTTCTTTTCAAATGCGTGTATAATCACGGTATCAAACGCGTACTTTCACAGATGGCATTGCTTAGGAGCAGGAGTTTTTAAAGATGAGTCCCGTTTTAAAACTGAAGTAGGTAATTATGTGAGTGACGAAATATGGCGACCTGGTGACGGGAGCGTGAGAATGGCTGGTATTTAGGAAACACTAGTTCGATCACTTGAACTTCATTCTGCTGTGTAGGATCGAGTACTACTCGGCTGATTCCCCTCCCCCTCCCCTCCAGGTTGTTAAGCAACTACTCCCGACCATGTATTGAATTTCTCATTGATCATGATTTTTTAAAGTCCTGTATCAATTCTTACATGCGGTCTTTCTGGATGATCTTTTTTGTTCCGTTAACCTTTCATTAGCCTTGAGCTATTACCACACTTTTAATCACCGCACTTGACTTAGTATCTGGCCCCACAGGTCTTCCCTCCCCGCGAAGAGTACTGACCGCGGGGACAGGGGTCAGGATGGGGGGATGTGAAAGGTCAGTGACATGTGGACAGCAGTACCCCCAGGAAAGCCCTTGGGGTTTGATCTGAGTAGTTACAGGGCCAAAGCTGGCCTGATATTCCCAGACCCCTGAGTTAGAAGTGCCGGAGCAGAGCTGCCATCCCAGGGAGAAACAAGGAGAGACAAAAAGGAAATACTAGGCGTTGATTTAAAATGTGAAGAACCGGGACGCCTGGGTGGCTCAGTTGGTTAAGCGGCTGTGTTCGGCTCAGGTCATGATCCCAGGGTCCTGGGATCGAACCCCACATCGGGCAGGGAGCCTGCTTCCCCCTCTCCCTCTGCCTGCCGCTCCCCCTGCTTGGGCTCTCTCTCTGACAAATAAATAAATAAGATCTTTTAAAAAATAAATGCAATGTGAAGAACCAATGATACTCCATGCAATCAAGCCCTAGACCGGGAGGGATGGAAATTTGAGACCTAAGGGAGGAGGCGCTGGGCAGGAGGCAGCGTTCTTCCTGTTGTCTCTTCGTCGTCCTGTGTGAGGAGGGAGAATGTTGCCTGGAGCCAGGCAATGCCGAAAAGATACTTCAGTCCATCAGGAAGAGGCATGCATGTTTTCACACACATCCGTACACAAAACGCACACACAGGGTTGTAACCACAGATAGGATGACCCCAAAGAAAGCAGGCAGAAAAATCCAGACTTACGGCCAGTGTAGAGATAGGCATTCGCTTCCCCCAAACAGTTCTCATGAAATCGCAGGATCGCTTGAAACACGCAGCTTTGCCAGTGATTTAATCGTTTCTTTGGAGCGCTCCAACACCCTGACTGAAAGGCTAGAGGGAACTTTAGAAATGAGGAAAGTGTGAAGAAAGACCTCCTCAACCACACATCCTATAAATCAGTGGGAGAAAACAATACTTAATTTAATAAAAATAATTAGTCCCACAACTTTTTGAAAACACACACAGGGCACAGGGTGAACTGAAGGGGGATGGATTAACCTCCCTGGCCCAGTGTGATAGCAAAGCAGGGTGAAACTTCACAGCCCCGGAGCCCCCTTCCGGAATGGAATTTTCCAGAATTGAATGGACGGTGGGGCTGGAAAGGGCCCTAGAAGGCTTCTACTCCAAAAATCTGTGTTCCAGAGGAAGAAGCAAAGGACCCCGTTAATCACCCATCTCCGCACCCCCAACAAAGTGACACCCCTTCCTGCCACCGAAAAGCGAATCATTATCACATTCGCTCCTCTGTCGAACTTCTGGTGTCTCGAGGTTAGAATGTGAGGGACAACATCCTAACACGCGTGAGTGAGCGAGAGTAAGAGAAGATGGGGGGCGGGGGGAGAGCAGATGCTGAGTCATGCTGAGGTGTGCTAGCCTGTGGGATTAACTAGGGGAGATTCATCCCAAAGAAGTTTGTCTCAAGACTCAAATGAAATCCTCGTACAAATGGGAACAGCGTTCAAGCGAGAGGCGGGAAGGATCTGGGAGGCCTACTTCCCTGTAAGATGCTTGGGTCCATGTCTGTGCCAGGATTTTGCCCATTCTGGAGAAGCCAGAGTGAGATCTCATCCTCCCTCTGTAGTTCTCCAGGCAGGCGGGCTGCGGGGTCTCCTGGTGATTGAAGAGGGCTTTGCGAAGACGAGCTGGGTTTATAAATAATGCATTTCCTTTGTCTTGCAGGGATTCTGGAGGCAGAGGTACAATCAGATCAGCTGTGAACAGCTTACATAGCAAATCTAATAGGTTTGTAAATTAGATTTTGTGTTCATTTGTTTTTGCTGTAAGGCAGCTATTAATCTGCTTCTCCTCTTTGCTGGATGGTGCCCTTCTTACTTAGCAAATAGATCTGTTTCGTTTCACTTGGGCTTTGCATTTCCCTAATCGCTTTTGGGGAGGAGCCGTCGCTAGAAGAGCCCACGAAGTGGCCCACGGTCTAGAGGCAGGAGAGATGGAAAACTCAGGTGGGAAAGAGCTACTTTCTGGAAAAGAGCCCACACGCTTTGAAACACTGGAGCCACCAATGTGCTTATTCGTAACTTGCATTTTTGCTGAGCAGAAGTGGAAGCTCTAAAGAGAATCAGGTCCTTCACTCGGCCTCATTGTGGTGGGTGGCTGATCTGGGAGATTAAGACGGAAAATAAAACATTCAGGAACTTCACAAAGACCTCTTCAAAATATCTGGGGAGTCAGCTCCGTGATGTTCATCTTGACTGTTGAGTGCACCATCTAAATTCTGAAAGAGTGTTTTCTTCTGTGACGCTCCTTACCCAGGGGCTGCTTGATACACGGAAGCAAGCAAATGCTCTTTGCAAGCCAACAAACCCACACTCGCAACTGGCGACGGTCGGCCCGAACCTCAGAGTCCCCATTCTCCACTGGGACAACTGCCCCATGGCTCTGACCCACAGTCTGTGAGCCTCAGCTTAAGGAACATTGGAAGCAAGAAAGATGGCCACATTGCTTGCCGTAAACAGCCACCACCGAAAACGAAGTCCCTGTCTTACTTTCTAAATACCCTACTGTGGTCAGTCTGGGAATGAGAGATCCAAATGGTTCAGAGTAGGGTCTCTTATTTGCCTCTCCATAGGTTTTTGGTTTTTAGGTCTCTTGACCATATCACACCTATCCAATATGTCCATTCCTGACCCGCCCCACCCCCCCCATGATTCAGGAAAGTGACCCCTCTCTCCCTGACGTCATTGCTTCTAGCTCTCTAATGACCTCTTGACCACCTGGGAGCTACAAACGAAGCTTGCACTATGCCTGGTAAAATGCAGAGATAAAAGAGAAGGCCGTGTGGCCCTAAGTTCCTCTCTCTCCTACTGTGGAAAAATGTCCCCTTTTGGAGAAGCGAGATCTTGACCCTTGATCTTGGCACAGCTGTGCCCCATGGTAACTTGAGAGTGGAAGAGTCTTACTCAAAATCAAGTATGAGAAGCAGGAAGAAAAAGTCTTGGGAGCCGGCCAGACCTGGATCCATTCCCCGTGCTCGTTAGCTGGGGCCGTGAGCAAATCATTTCTCCCCTCCGAACCTGTTTCCTCATTGCATTCGAACAACCCACTGATCCAGCTGAGTTTGTGCGACACAGAGCAGGTAAAACCAGTGACGTGAGGTGGTTCCTGGGTCACCTGACCCATCCCCTCGATGTCACAGAGAAGAAGGCAGAGGACAGAGACCCAGAGTGACTTGACCAAGTTCCCCAGCGTGACAGCCACAGAGTGAGGGTTAACTCCAGGAAGACCACGACTAGAGGCAAGGGTCTCCTCCAAGACCTCACTGGGAAGTGGACACAGAAGTGGAATTTTACCACTAGTCATGTCAGCGTTTATCTCTTTCCCTTCCCTCACCTCCCAGAGAAGTGTGGAAACTCCTTCTGGAGTTTTCCAAGGGAATCCCCCGGGCAGGCATCCAGGGTGGGTGCCTCTGCAGATCCTTCTGGCCTGAGAGAGCCTGGGGTCACCCAACGTGCCCCAGTTTCTGGGAAGCTTCGCCTGACGATTGAATCCACGTTAAGCCAGAAGATGCCAGGTTCTGGTCACTTCTTACCAAGGAGGACATCAGCTAGCCTGTTAGGAAAGCAAGTCCCCATCACAAGAAGTCAAGTGTTTCTATCACATATATCATCTGATGTATGCTACAGTGAAGTTCGGGGTCTTGGGGTGTGGCAGCTAGATCTGTGGTCCCGCGTGTCACGTCTCCTGCCTGCGTCCTGTGCAGAAGGAGGCAGTGCCAAAGGGTTCTAGCCACAGGCAGCTCCTCCTGCGGCCATATGAAAGGGCATCAGTGCCAGGTGCGGGAGACCGCGTGGTCCTTACAGAATTCTAGATCCTTAATGCTGGATATCTCCCTCTTTGTATGAATGGGGAAACTGAATCTCAGAGAGGTAAAATGATTTACCCACAGTCACACAGTTTGTGAAATCTTTCCGTGACCCCTTCTGCTTCCTTTCGTGAAAACAGCAAGATTTCCAAGAGTCTTCGGTTTCCTCTTCCAGTCTTCTGCAAAAGTTACGTAGGTCTGAATCCAAGACCAGAGGTATCAGCCAGAGGAGTCAGGAATATTGAGCGATGGAGGTGTGTGGGGGGACATGCAGAGATCATTTGCACCCCCAGCTGAATTTCTCCTCTCCCTACGAAAAGCAAAATAGAGCATCGGCTGTAGACTTCATTAAAAGAACTGCATCTTTTTTAACTTGGCTGTTTCGAGATAAATGCTGAGGACACCGATGTTTGGTTTGAGTTCTTTAGAGCTCCAAAACCTGGCATCAGAAATCCACTTATCACTCGAAGTGGGAGAATCGGCTGTTAGCAGAGACAAAAGCGATACCTGATGTGACCCACATCATCCGTGCGGATCTGACAGAGGCAGGCTGGCAACTACGCTGCCTTTAGAGACGTAATTGTAACCTAGTTTCTTAGAAACCTACTAGCATAGATTTCAAACCTCAGAATTCACATGGGTCCTGAATGCTTAGTGTTCCTGAGTCCGGTGGAGAGATGCTATGCAGCCAGAATTGGGATTTGCCCTGGACATACGGGGCCAACCGACTCCAACCAACACCCATCCGGGCTCCCCCCCAGGGTGAAATCCAAATTCAACATTTATTGAGCGCCTGCTATGTTCGACCTTTAGGCAATAAAGAAATGAATGAGGGAGCTCCCCTGCTTACAGCCCAGTGAGAGAGGGAGACCGAGCACCGAGAACTGTGGAACGAGGGGCAAGGTGTCTTCTGAGAGTCCGAACGGGGCGGTGATGGGATGAGAGGGAGGAGGGGGAAGCCGCAGGCTGCTTTGCTCTCCCCAGGTGTGAGCTTTTGTTTTCTCTTTATTAAGTTTTGTAGGCCATCTGATGACCACCCAGCTGCTAATGCAACTGCAGAGATTTGCACACGTAACTTGCAGACGTATGACTATTCCTAAAGGTGACAGCTAGGTTTCACTGGGAGGAGACGTTGGGGTGGGGGAGGGGGGAGAAAGAGAGTTCTCCCACCCCCTTCCCCATCTCCAAACCGTATGTAGCGTATACCTGAGGGAGAGAATTTGTGCATTCTAGAAGATAAATAGACTTCCTTCCCTTCTCAGGTAATGACTGCAATTTTGCTCTCCCGAAGTTTACATCCAAGCCCGTGCAAAAACAAAACTATTAGACTTGTCACGGGCACGCTAACAGATCATGTCTACCCTCTTTCTCTTTTTTTTTCTTTCCCTTCCAGAGCTGAAGTTGTAATAAATGGCTCCTCGTCGCCAGCTGTTGTTGACAGAAGTAATGAAAGCATTAAGCACAACATCCAGCCGGCCTCGGCCAAATGGAGGCACAACCAGACGCTCTCTCTGAGGATCAGGTAGTGGTAATTACCTATAGGACAAGAGAGAGCCTTGGCCTTCTTCGGCACAAGCCGGCAAATTGCCGCTCTCCGTCATCTAAAGAAGTCGGGATAGAAATAAAATGTTTACCTCCCGCTGAGGCAGGTTTCATCCGTAAGCGATCAATTGGAAATAAAAACCCGAGACAAGCCCCGCAGCCCGACACGTGCGTGCAGCGACTAGCACCGGGGCGGTGGCAGGAGCTCCCCTCTGGGGTCCTGGGTTCCGGAAGGAGGGAGCCTCTCGGGTCAGCAAGGGCAGGAGCCTGAGCAGTGGAGACAGGTGCTTCTCCCAGGGGATCCAAAGCAAGAGTCCTCTGCTGGCGGGAGACGTCTGCTGTTTGCATCAGCCTGGCCCCTGTGCCGCCACCATCTGTGGGTGACCCAGGAGCTGACATAAAGAGGAGAGGTGTGCTTAGCCAGAGAGCAGCCCTCGTCCTGAGCTTCTAAGTTGATGTCTCAGAGCTCTGCGGTCACTGCTGGGTGGCAGGGATGGAGAGCTATAAGGATAGAATTACAGCGTCGGCATTTTGCACGCTTGACATTGATATAGCCACGACTGGCCCAGCAAAGCTTGGTCAGGTAGAACCCTGGTATCGTGCTGGGGGCCGGGGGTGCTAACGTGAAGGGGACACGCTAGCGGGGAGACGCAGATCTAAGACAGGACAGTGGCCGTGCGATACACACGTTGGGCGGTGTTGCATCGCATGAATCGCTGGAGACAACAGAGGTCACACTGAGGAGCGAACAAGGGGACGGAGCGGGATCGCCAGAAAAGGAGCAGCGGGATGTGAATGGTAATTGGGAGTTTTCCAGGGACATGCCAAGGCGCGTCCCGCTCGCGCCCAGCCTGACATCTGGTACCTGTGCTCTGTGCTGCTGCAGCACGAAGTAGGACGTACGGAATGGGGGCGGGGAGGTTGGCGAGGCCGCCCAGATGGGGAAAGCCTCGACTCCGGCGGCCAAGCTTCCCTGGCCTTTCGCCATGGGGAGGGAGAGCAGGGGGCCCAGAGCTACCAACGTGACCCCGCACGGAGCAGGGAGGTGCCCCCTCCACGTAGGCTCACTGTCAAAATGGAAATGCCCCCACCCCCTAGTCCAAAGCTTTGTTTGGGGACGTGAGGGGGGGATAGAGACGCATGAGACCCGGGACCCAGCAGCTGAGAAGCCATCTGAAGGAACTGACTCCTGGCACCACCATTCCGCACCCTCACCGGTGCCCCTTCTGAGGCCCCCTGGGTGGACGCACCGCAGGCCTACATCTCTCGCCCACGGATCGGCAGCATCCTTGGATCGGTCAGCGAGAACATGCACGATAGTCCCAACCCAGTAGCTGGGTTGCTCTTAATCCCCGCCCCACTTGGTGGCTTAGGGTAACAGAAATCTTCCAGCTCTGGGGCCCCGAGTTCTGAGTGCTCCCTCTGCAGGGGTGGGGGTGGGGTGCTTCAGTCCTCCCTCAGCCCTGTGGCCTCATCTCTCCAATCCCTGCCCCTTCTTCTCCGTGTCTGGGTAGTTCCCTCTCCCGCCTCTTGTAAGGACACTTGTCGTTGGCGTTATCTCTTGTCATCTGGGAGTGAAATCCCCGCACCGGCACAAGCCCAGCTGCATCCCCTGGCCCTTCCTCTGCCGCTGGGTAGACAAATGGGCCCTCCACACACACACACACACACACACACACACACACACACACACACACACACACAGACTTTCAGAGACGACCAGACCATGGAAACTTACAAACACAAAGTCACACCGGCAGGAACAGTGTACCTTCACCTGGGGGGCTGAAAAATTTTCCTTCAACTCCCTTCAATTAATCACCAAAATTATTCTTAATAGAAAATGCTGTGAGTGATTCGGAATGATGTTTAATAATTGATAGTAATTTCTCATAATTAGGTATAAATCAATTCACTCGCAGAGATGTTTATTTACGGACTTTCTAGGGACTCTCTTTACTTTTAAATACTTTGGGGTAAGTAATTGCAGAGGTTTTAGCAATTTCCATGCTGTATCAGTTCGTCAAGTTATATAATCCTTGGTAAAGGGCAGTAAATAAATACAATGCCTCTCTTCCCGTCAAGAGATACAAGTTATTCAGCAAGGGGTGTCTCCCCCGCGTGATGGCAAGAGGTGCAGGTCATTAATAAGACTAGTGGAAGAAGAACTTCCTTCCACTACGACCTGCCGACGTGCCGAGCATTCTAGCCGCCCCTTGGCTACGCCAGAGGCTCCCAAATCCGGGCCCAGGTTAGAGGGAGCCCCCCGCTGAGCAGTAGGAAGCGTGCAGAGACTGAACCCCTCTCAAAGTCAGGATTTCTCAGGTGTGAGCCCAAAACTAAATGCTTTATAGTTCCCTGGGGGCTTGAATGGGCACGCTCCTGGGGCACGCCCCTGTCAACGTCCGCAGTCCCACAGGCTCTCGGGCATCAGTGTTACCACCTGCACAATGGGCAACCATCTTGCAAATTTGCACATTTGCAAAGTGCAGGAAGAACTTTTGTCCTGCCAGGGCTCTGTGGAAAAGAAGACTGGCATCATTGTGTCTATGCTCCATAGGGACTTGCTGCAGGAAATGAAGCGAATGTAGGGCTAATGTGGGGACCAAATTTCTTTCTCTGACTTGAATGATTTCTAAAGGTCTTTTAGGAGATTGAGACAGTAAACACACTCCCCACCTCCCCGGCTAGAGTCCTCCCCAGTGAGGCCTGAGTAGTTTGAGTAAATCTCCCCAGGTGAGTCTGAAAAGACACTTGTCCTTTTTCCGACCACACCCCATTTCAGCTGTGTACTTTGCTAGATGATTCTAGAACATTCCCCCCAAATCAAAGTCATCCTGGAGACTAGGGAGCTGTCCTTCACTCACCTTTGTTCTGAAACAGCACAAAGGAATTTCTCTGAGGGACCAGAGAGGATCAATTTTTATAAACTCGAACTAGACAAGAGTGGGGGGCAGAGCGGTACACTCCACGGAATGGGCGGGCTCGGGGACGGAAGGCCACGTTCTCGGGCTCTCAAAGGTAGAGGAGCTGACACATCTCACAGTATCCATACTCTTGTTCACTCCATGGGATAGCCCTCTGCCTAGAGAAGGTTTTTGTGGAAGAAAATAGACCGCTGAGGAGTGAGGGACAGGTGTCATCCTGGCTTCCTAATCCTGGTTCAGATGCTGGCCCCGAATCCCACTGAGAGGGGAGAGTGATATATGGTGATCACGGGAAGTGCCCAAACAGGGGTTCCCTGGGACGTGGGGTTTTCGGTGCTCAATCCACCTTCTGTGATGAGCTCACACTATGTCCTAATGGGGTCATTTCCCTGGGCAGTGATCACCTCTCACAGGAAGCGCCCATAACCACAAAAACCAGCCCCCACCATAGTTGCCTCGGGGCCGCCGCTGATACTCCCCACCTAGAACCCATTCTCGGGGCACCTGAACTCAGCGTCACCTGTGAGCTGGCCGCATCAGGCCACGGGGGGACAGAGGACAGGAAAAGCCGGATTGACAAAGGGCAGCTGGCCACCGGGAAACTTGTCCCTCATGTGTGTTTGGTTTCTTTAGGAAGCAAATCTTGAAGTTCTTGGATGCTGAAAAGGACATCTCTGTCCTCAAGGGGACCCTGAAGCCCGGAGACATCATTCATTATATCTTTGACCGTGACAGCACGATGAACGTGTCCCAGAACCTCTACGACCTCCTCCCCAGAACCTCTCCCCTGAAGAATAAACACTTCCGGACTTGTGCCATCGTGGGCAACTCTGGGGTCTTGCTGAACAGCGGCTGTGGACAGGAGATCGACACACACAGCTTTGTCATCAGGTAACCCCAGCGGGGGCTCTGGGCCCCAAGGGACAGGCAGGTTTACGTGGCACATGCCCAGTTGTCCGGAGAGGTTGAAACAGGAGACGCTGCTTGCGTTAGTCCCCGTCCTCCCCTTTATGCATTAGAATGTCTTGAGGGGCCTTTAAAAAGTCCCAGTGTCCAGACCACATCCCAGACCGATTAGGTCGGTCTGAGGGGTCAGCAGGATGTAAAGGAAACCCAAATCCCTAACCTGGCACAGAGGTAGGCAGACTGTGGCCCACAGCCTGTTTTTATCAATAAAGTTTTATTGGAACACAGTCATGCCCACTCATTCTCATGTCCTCAGTGGCTGAATTAGTTGGGCAGAGTTGAAATGTTGCAACAGAGAGAGCGTATGCCAGAATCCGAAAATAGTATCTGGGCATAGCCCTTCACGGAAAAAAAGTCTGCCGGCCCCTAGATAAAGCCTAGGCTGGCCAGTTGTCGGTTCAAGTTTGCAAACCTCGTACAAGTGTTCTCGAAGGCGGTGCTCTGCTAGTAGCTATTATCCTGTAGTCAAAATCTGGGAAGTGAGGGGGTGGCAGAGAAACTTGGACTTGACCATCACTCTCCCTGAAATGTCGGCTCTCATTGCTGTCATTGTTCAGTCTCCTGGGACCCAGTTGGACTCAGGTACCCGTGGCCCCCGATACCTGACCCCCAAGCCAGACAGACTGGGAACAGGCTTTGCTGTCCCCTGGTCAGAAGTAGGACACGCAGGGCCTCGAGTTTCATCCCAAACAGTGCCCCAGCCCTGGTAGAAGGGCATACCGCGTCTCACATTTCCTCTGGGGACAGAGAGCCTCGCCCTGGGGCTCAGAGCACCCTGGACCTCAGGACGTGGGAGGAGACGCTGTGCCGACTCCTGCATCTGCGGCGACAGAAGCGGCACGGCCGCCTCGCAGCCGAACTTGGTTGAGCTTGGCAGCCTTCGCCAGGTTCTGCCTGTGCCTGGTGTAGCCCGGGACTCAGCCCCCGTTCTCAAAGCCCTCCAGTCTGCAGACTGGGGCGGAGAGGGAACGCGAGGGGGAAGGAAGCGTGGCAGGAAGGAAGCCAGAGCAGGGGTGACGGTTGTTCAAAGTGCTGTTAAAGGTGCAGGCAGAGGGCGAGAGTAGGGGGTGCCAGGCCTTCCTGACTTGGGGTCACCCACCACAAGCTTCGGTGGTGAGGTTTGCACGCTCCACCCAGCCCTGCCCTGGCGACTTGGGACAAAAATACAAAGATGCACTGTGTACAGAGCCCTCGTGATGCCGAGTGGCAGCCCTGGCTGCCCCCAGGGGCCCCCTGGGCTCTTCCCACCTGGGGGGATCACCCACCTTCCCCCACCAAGAGGAAATGCGGTGCGATGCTGTGGCCATGGCCTGAGTCGGCGTGTGTGTGTGTGTCCCGACGGGGTCGCCCACAATAGAGCACACTAAGCGTCCATTCCCTGCCCTGCCTTTCCCTGAGGGGCAGGGAGGTCACCCCACGATTCCACACCACCTCTCCCGTAGCATTTGCCTGTCTGAACGCGACCTCTCCAAGATCCCTGGGTCTCCACCCCGCCCGCCCCATGCTGACCATGACCTCCCCCAAAGCAGGCCGCTCCTGTCCATCTCTGGATGCCAGTCCGAGGGGCTTCGAGCTCGGGCTCTGGGCTCTGGGAGGTAACAGACTCCAGGAGGGTCCTGATGGGACGTTCTCGGTGTCTGTCAGTCGCTTGGCCTTGCTCCGCGTTCGCTGGGCCCCTCCCCGACAGGGGTGACACCGAGACCTTGCCCCCCTCTCCGAACGCTCCACACTGAACCATGGGAAGACACCCTGCAGGCAAAATGCAATGAGCTTGCAAAACGTTCCGCCTTCCTGGGGGGTGGAGATCAGGGCAGGCTTCTGGAAGAAGCAGCATTCGAGTTGGCCGACGTTGGCAAATGAAAAAGGTGAGCAGGAGGAAGCAGCACGAGGAAAGGCATGGAAGCAAGAGACTAGATTCAGGGATCGTGGAGACCGGGGCTGCCGACCTGAAGTGCTGCTGGGAGTTGGGGCCGGACAGGAGGCCTGGTCCGGGCAGCGTCCCCGTGAGCCTGCGACGGCAGGCTGAGGAGACGGCCTAACTCGTACAGAATAAATGCCCAGACGTTAGGCAATACCCCCATCAGGAATGTTCCAGTTGGGGCTGGCTTTTGCAGGGAGGACACCGAGGGGCAGAGGGCCACGGGTCCATGGCACGCTCGGACGGCCAGGCTCAGGCTGTGGGCCCAGGCAGTCCGGCTCATAGCCGAACACGAGCCGCCTCTCTCCCCAGCAGATGGCCCCTCCCCCTGTACCTGGGGACGTGTCTGTTTCTGGAAGAGACAGACCCCTTTCCAGCTCCGAGTCCCGCCCATCAAAGCAGGGCAGCCCACCGGCAGCCCCCCCAGAATTTGCCTGGGGAGGCGTGGTCTGCCGTTAGAGCAAGCCTCCTCCCATCCTCTGACTCCCCCCGGGCGCCCCCAGAAGGAGAACTGCCCCGTGAAGGCGGGCCACAGCAGGGCATCGCTGCCCCCATCATCCGCACTCAAGGAGCGGCCCTGAGACATGGTCGTGGGCACAGCCCGGCCCTCACAGCCGTCCCCTGCCTGGAACACCTGCCGTGAGCTGGGTCCCATGTCAAATGAGGGGGGGGAGCCTACGTCGGGTTGTTCGCAGCCCCAGAGCTCCCCAGAGTCTCCAGCAGGGCATTGGACGACACCCCCACTGACCAGTATTGTAGCCGAGCATGCACGTGCCCGTTGCCCCCCGCCCCCCGACCAACCTGGAAGCCTGTCGGGGGCAGATTCCACATCACTTCCTTCTCTGCCTCTCCCGCGGCCCCCACCGGCCCATGGTGGACTCGGAGATCTGAACTGCGTTGAATCCACTTCCCCCTGCTCTCAGGACCCAGAGGGTGGCCCAGGGCAGGCCCCAGGCCCTCAGGAAGGGCTTGGAAACCTGGCTTGGCGGCCGGGTTCGGCTCAAACGGTGGATGTGGTAACGACACTCAGGTCCTCTGAGGTCCGAGGCAGGGGCCCCTGAAGGTGTCCCAAAGCAGTTCGGCTCCCTTGCAGTGCGCAGCCACAGTCAGAGATAGCAAGGCCAGGGTGGGAGCAGGGACCATGGATATTTTAGGGCGTCTAGTCTGAGCGCCAAGAAGGCTTTTGAGTCAGACACATAGGAGGCCGAGTCCTGGAGGTTCTCTCACTAGCTCTGGGCCTCGGGGCAAGTTACCTTGCACATTCTGGCCTTGGTTTCCTCATCTGTAAACCGAGGGGGATTAATACGGAGTCAGGATAAAATGAGCTCACCTCTGTGAAAGGACCAGGGGCTGGCGCACCCACACCAGGAGCACAAGGTTGTTAGTTTTCTTTCTGATCATCCTACTTTTTCTCCCCAAATGCTGAAGGAAGAAAGTCCTGGCTTGCAAGGAGGGTGAGTGGTGTCTCTCTGGGCCTCATCGTTTGGCAATGACCTATGCCCCTGGTCTTCCTGTCTCCAGCCTCTGTTCTACAAACACGTACTCTGGTTTCTTAGACTTGATCCCACTGGTCACGGGGCTCTTCCACCATCAAATCCTACGTGCAGGACGCAGCCAGGCCTCCCCTGTGGCCACCCCAGGCCCATCAGCTTGCAGCACGGGCAGGAAGCCCCAGTGTGCACACCCAAGCTGGACCCATGACGGTCCAGGAAGCAGGCCTCCCACAAAGCAGGCCTCCGGTGAGATATCAGAAGTTGCCCACTTAGGGCCCCTGGCTAGTTCAGGACGACATTGCAGTGGCCTTTTTTATTTGTCCTCCCAGACCCAATTCCATCCAATCCAACATGAACTACAACCTCATCTTCCTGTTGTCTACCTGTTGCCTAAAATGAAAATTTGCCATGTTACTCTCCTGCTCCAGAATCTTCTGTGGCTCCCTTTTGCCCTTGGAACCACATGCCTAACATATATGCTCTGCTTGCTTCTCCAGCTTTGTCTCCTGCACACAGTATGTCCTAGGCAGAGCAAATTACTTGCCTCCCCCTAAATACCCATACTGTTTTGCCCCTCTATGCCCTTAGATATACTTCTTGTGCCCTACAGCGCCAAAGCACGATGTTCCCTAAGCTGCCTGGTCATAAGAATCACCCAACAGGCTTACAAAAATAAGTATCAGGTGAGAGACCCAGTGAATCTGTATTTTTAACTACCACCTCAGTTGGTTCCTCTGTCCCGACGAGCTGGAGAAACGCTCTTCTAATTGCCTCATCCACATAGGGACTAATGCTCATCCATCCTTCTAGATGTCCCTCAGTGGTCACCACCTCTGAGAATACCACCCAATGCTCCTCCTTCCTGTAGTAACGTGAGACTCGTTCACGCTGAGATCTTAGTGTGGTCCAGCGGCGTTCTGGGCACTGGGTAGGTAGTGACTCCTTTAATCTCTCGGAAGGGGTGCTCTTGGGATCTCCATCGCAGCCAAAGAAACCACTGTGCCTATTCGTTAGCTGTAGGGAAGCTCTTAGGAGGCACAGAGACGTTGAGCAGGTTGCCCAGAATCACACAGGTAGAGGTAGCAGAGTGAATTCTGAGCCTGGGAGTGTGCCTTCAGAGCCCCCGCTGTGACCCAACGTGGCCAGGTCACACCTGCTAGTAGCGTGGTCGTCTTGTGGGCTGAGGGCTGGCTTACTTGCCTCCTTTCTGCTCGACTAGATCTGGAACTCCAGAAGGCAAACACGGTACAGCCCCAGGGACCAGCATGTGTGTGGGAAGAGCCCCGTAAAGATGCGAGTCAGGGATGACCGGAGGGTGGCTGGCGGGCGGTGCTGGAAGACGAGGAGGAAGGGACAGGAGGTAAAGGTCGGAAGAAATGAACTGTAGGCAGCAGCGTCTCATCTTTCCCAAAAGGACCGTGACGCCTCTCTCTCCGGCAGGTGCAACCTGGCCCCGGTGCAGGAGTACGCGCGGGACGTGGGGCTCAAGACCGACCTGGTGACCATGAACCCCTCCGTCATCCAACGGGCCTTTGAGGACTTGGTCAATGCCACGTGGCGGGAGAAGCTGCTCCAGCGGCTGCACAGTCTCAACGGCAGCATCCTGTGGATCCCCGCCTTCATGGCCAGGGGCGGCAAGGAGCGCGTGGAGTGGGTCAACGAGCTCATCCTGAAGCACCGAGTCAACGTGCGCACTGCATACCCCTCTCTGCGGCTGCTGCACGCCGTCCGCGGGTGAGCCGCCTGTCCACGGGGCGGGGGGCGGGGCGCCACGGAGGCGGGGCGGGGCTTGGTGCACAGTGTTCCCCTCCCGGATGCATTTGCGTCCCCGCTTACCACCCAGGAGTTGTAGGACCTCAGCAAGACCCCGGCCTTGTGCACTTCCCTTCTTGGACAAAGGAGTTGGGGCTGGCGAATGGGTTTCCTCCGGCATGCCGGTTTTGACCAATCCGTAGTGCCCGCCGGGAGAGCTGTGTTGAGACCCGTCTTCCCACTGCTGCTGCGCGGGAAATAAACCATGAGCCGTAACGATGGAAGAAGGAAAATGTGCTGGAAGCTCTTGCCATAGTCTGCGTCGGGACCGATTGCGGCTAAGACTGGGGTCGCGGTAGCAGATAGGCAACAGGGGGTGAGATTAGCTGGAAACTGGAGTAGAGGCAGCAGGATTTGCTGGGGGGTTCTGTTTAGGGACCTTCAGGAGGGAGAGAAAGAGAAGCATCCAGGATGGCCATTAGGATTAGAGCTTGAGCGTCGGGGTGGACAGTGGCGCCATTTTCTGTGAGAGGGGAGCCCACGCATGTTTGGGGGCATTAAGTTTGGGCATATTCAGTTCGAGATGTCTCTTACAAATACACCTGTCCACACTCTTGGACTTGCAGCTTGGGATCAGGCCCTGTGTCCCTTTGCTCACCCAGCCACGTGGCCGTTCACCATCCTGCTCTAGTGGCCCAAGGGTGTGCATTGTAGAGACCCATGCTGACATTGAAATGCTCTATCCTGGGGCCCAAGCATAACCTAGCGTCACCACAGGAAGCCCTCTGACCGATCCCCAAAGGGCTCTTACTGTCCCAAGCCTGTGGCCAGCCCTGATCTCATTAGGGTGTGTTGCCAGGCCGGAAACCCCCCGTTACCCCCAAGAAAAGCTGAGCGAGACATTCAGCAAGAGGTGGCCACACTTGGGGCTGATGGAGCAGAGTGACACCTGATGGGCACAGGGCCCCCTGGGGCCACGTCGCTTATCCTGGAGGTTGACCTCCTCCCTGTCTCAGCAACCTCCATCTCATGGAGTCTAGACCCCACGCCTTCACTGTTGTCTCTAGAAGGAGGAAAGTCTTCACATGGGTTTGGGGGTCAGAGGAGATGTGAGAAGGAGAAGGACGAGCCCACGGTAAAGAGAAATAGTCCCGCAGACAGGGAATGGGCTACTACCCAGAAGACACGTATGCAGCCAGAGCTATTTCCAGCTGTAATTGACTCACTCTCATTTGTCAAAATAGCATTAAGCTCCAGTAATAAGCCCTTTAAACAAACAGGCTGTTAATCCTGGGACGGCAACATCTTCCCTCGCAGGAACTCCCGGGAGGAAATACTGCAGGAGAGAGCGGGGCTGGTTTCTGCTTTTAGCAAGGGGAGGAGGTGGCAGGGACGAGGGCGTCAGGGGCCTCCCCCTCTGCAGGGTGCGGGTCCTGTCGGACATGACAGGAAAGGTGGGCCGCGTCTGTAGCGAGAGCGGGGCCTTGCCTGCACTTGGTGGGAACTTACCTGGTGCTTTGCTGCGAGAGGAGGGAACGGGCTGAGGGGTGGGGGAGGCACATAGAACAAAGCCACAGGGGAAGAGACTGAGGGTTCATAGAAAAGATGGCTGAGGAGGAAACTGGCCCAGGGGCTCTCTGGTCTCGCATGAGAATCATGGGCTTTGGAGTTATGGACACCTGGGTTCGAATCCCACCTCCACGACTCAGGTGGTGGAACCAGTCCCTTATCTCCCCAATTTTCTCTGTCTCTCGCTGGGAGAAGACTGCCTACATCCGGATGTGTGTCCTGAGCTGGACACTGACCACCTAGCAAGGGGCTAGACTTGTCCTATAGACTTAAGACGTAGAAGTAGGACCGGAGGGTGAAACCACAGGGAGGAGGAGGGTATATTTAGGCTCAACTTGGTAAAGGATTCTATGGTAGAACTGTGGACAAAAGTCAAATTCGCCCGTCAGGAGTTCTTCACCTCAGAGTTCCAATGGGGGCTGTAGTTTACAGAATAGTCTTGTTTCCATACTTAAAAATCTATCGATCAATAAACCCTCTATATATGAGGTAGAGGGGATAAACTTTTTTATTGCGGTAAAATAATACACAACATAAAATTTGCCGCTTTAAGCATTGTTAACTCTTTGCAGCTCGGTAGCGTTAAGCATATTCCCAGTGTTGTGAAAGAAACCTCCCGAACTTCATCTTGCAAATCTGAAACTCTATACCCATTAAACAACAATCCCCTTTTCCCCAACCCTCTCTCCCGAGAGCCCCTGATACGGTAACCTTTCTTCAGTTTCCATGATTTGCCTACTTTAGATACCTCATACGAGGAGATTCCTACTGCATTTGCCTTTCTGGGACTGACTGATTCCACTAAATGTGATGTCCTCAGGGTTCGTCCATGCTGTAGCTTGTGTCAGAATGGCCTTCCTTTTGAAGACCGGATCATATTCTGTTGTACGTACATGCCAGATTTGGTCCGTCCATTCATCCGTCGGCAGACATTTGGGTTCCTTTCACCTCTTGCCGGTTGTGAATAGTGCTGTTTTCAACACTATTGTTGAAAACACCATCTGTGGGTGCAGATAGCTTTTCGAGACTCTGCTTTCCACGGCTGGATCATACCGTCGTCCTGTTTTTAATTTTTTTTTTTAAGATTTTATTTATTTATTTGAGAGACAGAGAAAGTGAGAGAAAGCATGAGAGGAGAGAAGGTTAGAGGAAGAAGCAGACTCCCCGCAGAGCCGGGAGCCCGATGTGGGACTTGATCCCGGAACTCAAGGATCATGACCTGAGCCGAAGGCAGTTGCCCAACCAACTGAGCCACCCAGGCGCCCTGTTTTTAATTTTTTAAAGAACCTCCATCCCACCTTCCATGGTGGCCGCACCATTTTACGATCCGCCAGCTGTGCATGAGGGCTTCAGTTTCTCCACATTTTCCCTGACACTTACTATCCCTTGTTACCACATCTTTGCCAACACTTGTTATTTGGTGGTGACCTATCTTGACCACTTTCCAAGTGTACAATTCGATTAGGAGTAATTGGCCGTTAGAGGAATCCTTAGCGGAGACTCTTTATGACCTTGGGTTTAGCAATGGTTTCTTAAGTATCACACCAACAACACGGGCAACAAAAGAAAAAAAGAGATAAAAGGGACTTCATCAAAACTAAAACTTTTCATGCACCAAAAGGCCAATCTAGTATGGGGAGGGGGAACCCATGCATAGAACGGGGTGGAAATAGTTGCAAATCATGTATCTGATAAGGGATTAATACCCGGAGTATATGTGGAACTCCTACAACTCAACACCACTGCAAATAAACAACCCAATTTTTAACAAGGGCAAAGGACTTGGATGGACTGTTTTGTAGAGAAGATATACAGATGGCCAAGAAGCACATGAAAAGATGCTCAACATCACTCATCATTGGGAAATTGTAAACCAAACCCGCAGTGAGTTACCACTTTCCACCCACTGGGACGGACGCTATCAAAAAAGTGGGAAAATAACATGTGTCGGTGAGGATGTGAAGAAATCGGAACCCTGGTGCCTGCTGGTGGGAATGTCAAGGAGGAATCACCTTTGAGGCATCTTAGTGTGTTCATTCTGCAAAGGAGGAAGTTGACGCCCAGATGAGCTGGGTGATTTGTAGGAAGCCACCAAGCCAGTAAGGGGCACAACCAGGAAGTGAAGCATGGCACCTCACTCTAGCCAGGGCACCAGGGGCAGAAAAGTCACACCCGGCCGGTTCCGGATTTGGGGCCCCCATCGGCTCAGTGGGCCGGGTGCCGTCACACCAGAGAAGTGGTGTTAGGAGGCCACACAGGCAGCGGTGTGTTGAGACTTCCTGGTACGTGGTACTTCTTCTGAGCCTGGGACGGTGCTCCCACCTGCCCGTTCTTCTGAGCCTGGGACAGTGCTCCCACCTGGCCGTTCTTCTGAGCCTGGGACAGTGCTCCCACCTGGCCATTCTTCTGAGCCTAGGACAGTGCTCCCACCTGGCCGTTCTTCTGAGCCTGGGACCGTGCTCCCACCTGGCCGTTCTTCTGAGCCTGGGACTGTGCTCCCACCTGGCCGTTCTTCTGAGCCTGGGACAGTGCTCCCACCTGGCCGCTCTTCTGAGCCTGGGACTGTGCTCCCACCTGGCCATTCTTCTGAGCCTGGGACAGTGCTCCCACCTGGCCGTTCTTCTGAGCCTGGGACCATGCTCCCACCTGGCCGTTCTTCTGAGCCTGAGACAGTGCTCCCACCTGGCCGTTCTTCTGAGCCTGGGACCGTGCTCCCAGCAGGCAGAACAAGCTGAAAGTTCAGAATACCTCGGGGTCCCATCAAACACTCGCTGGCATCTGAGGCTTGACACAGTCTTGCGAAACCTCCTCTTGAGGGTCTCAGTGTTGTTTGCCCCTTCACCTCGCCTTGGCCTTTGCCTCCCTCATTTGCTTGACTGCTCCTTCCCATCAAGACATCTTTCCAAAGGAAAGCAGCCATCCCCCGATAGCAGGTGTGTATCCACACACTCTGAATGCAGCTGGGTGGCTTGAAATGCCCAGACATGTCCATATACAAGTCATTGTGCTCCTCGGGCTGGTTGAGTGTCCCAGTCCATCCGTTCATGTGGAAAAACTGTGAGATGCTCTAGTAACCGCAGATAGGCTTGTCACAAAGACCAAACGAAATCGTTTACATAAATCACTTTGGAGCCCGGTGCTGGTCATATTAAATCCATCTAGCCCTACAAGCTGGCACGTGGTAGAGCCAGGCTTCGTGTGAAGGGACACATGACCATGGTTTCAGTTCTCCTGGCTAAACAATCTCCTCCCACGCATTGTGGTTATTAATCTAATTATTATTAATTGTTCAAGGCATAAGTGCCTTGAGGCCAGGAAAGTGCCACTTCATGCTGCATCCCTGTCCCCTGCATGGTGCCTGATACTCAGATACTCAGTGACTGGTCACGGGTTCCCCAGAGACCTCTGAAGAAGGACGTGTAGGAGACTAGATGAGGGGCACAGATACGCATCCCTAACACTGCTTGGCTAGACACCATGCTACGCGTTATGTCATGTAATGAGAGAACGGGAACCGACACCTGTGTTAAAGACAACAGATTGGGCCTCAGGTGGTAAGAAACCTGTGCAAGGTGGCATGGCTGGTGAGAGAGATTCCGGACCCCTCCCTTGCTCCTAACCACCACCCATCTGCCCCTGCGACAATAACCAGGAAATAATGACAGGGATCCTAGAAGAATAATGTCAGGAAGGCCAAAGCCAGAATGTGAGCTTATGAAAATATTAAGAAAAAATAGAAAGGGAGCGCCTGGGGGGGCTCAGTCAGTTGAGCCTCTGACTCTTGATTTCAGCTCAGGTCGTGGTCTCAGGGTGGTGAGATGGAGTCCCACGTCAGGCTCCGCACTCGGCGCGGAGCCTGCTTAAGGTTCTCTCCCTCTCCGTCCACCCCTTCCCCCGTAAAAAAGAAAGAAAAACAGAAATGGCATTTTATGGTTCAAGTAAAGAGAACCAAAAAGTTAAGGGCAGGCAGTGTAGAGGCTGCAAAAGACAAATGGGAGTGGGACTCTTGGTTCCTCTTCCACACCTGTCTTCTCAGCGAAGGACAGCTTTCACCTGGATAGCATAACGAAGCCTTTGGTAACATTACACACAATCCCATTTCATTGCCCCAAATGGGAACCCCAGCAGTTCTCGACATGGTCCCTGGACCAGCGGCATCAGCATCACCTGGGTACTTGTTAGAAATGCACATTCTCAGGCCCAACCCAGGCTTCCTGAATCAGAAACTGTAGGGTTGAGGCCCAGAAATCTGCGTTTTAACAAACCCTGCAGGTGATTCTAATGTATGGTGTAAGTTGGAGAACCTCTACTCCCAATAAAACCAAGACCTGTTAACACCCCAGGAGATATCATGCACTAAGACCACTGAGCAGCTGGCCCCGGTCTTTCCCAAACCATACAAAATTGGAAAAGGACCCTCCGGAACAGGCCATCTTTGCCCCAGTTTTCTAACCATGGGGAAAGATGGACTCCAGTGAGCCTCAGAGTTGAATCCAAACTTCTTTTGACAGACTGGAACATTGAGCTAATCTAAGAGGGAGAAACTTAATACAGACAACGCAAGATTCTGTACTTAGGTTCTAAACAATTGTACAGGTGCGATGAATAGGACCAGCCGGCAGCAGGCATGTGGTTGCTCGAAGGGGTAAGATGATCTTAGATAACAGCGATGGACGTATAATGTTTTGAGAGTCAAGGAGGTCAGCAGTGACCTTGCTCGAATCCCGCTTGGAGAAGTTTGGGGTCCCAGGCTGGAGAGGGTCCACAGTAGCAGAGAAATTCGAAAATCAAAAGGTTGGGGGAAAGAAGTCTCCAAGGAGCAGGAGAGCAATCTTTCTTCAATTAGCAAATATTTATTTGCTATAACCTAGAAGACCCTAGGCCTGTGCCGAGGGAATAAAAAAATCAATGAAACAAGGCTTTTGCCTTTGAGGGGCTCATGGATTTGGCCTGCGAGTCTCCGGGAAGTCGGGTTGAGAAGGGATTTACGAGGAGTCTGGTCTCCTCTGGGCGCTGGGAAGAGCATTCCAACAAATAAAAGTCATCGGAGATGAGCTCGGTTGCCTCTTGTTCAGGCAGCAGCGAATGCCGCTTGCTGGGCCCTGACTTGGGAACTCCCCATCCTACAGAGTTAGTGTATGAGTCTGTCAGTGCTGCTGTAACAAAGGGCCACAGGCCAGGTGGCTTACACGGACACCAGAAAGTTACTGTCTTGCAGATCTGGAGGCTGGAAGTCCTTCTGAACGCTCTGAGGGAAGAATCTCTTCCGGGCCTTTCTCTTGGGGAGGACTGCTGCCATCCTCCTCCCTGTGTGCCTGTGTGTCTCCAAATCCCCCTGCTTATAAGGACATCAGTTGGATTGGAATAGGGGTCACCTTAGCAACCTCATTTTAACTTGCTCACCTCTGTAAACACCCTTCCCTCTCCATGAGGTCGCATTCTGAGGTACCGGAGGTCGACCCCCACCGATGAATTCTGAGGGAATATAATCAACCCGGAATGGTTGGGCTCGACGGTCTGCCCTTTCCACTCAGAGATTCTTTGGTTCATCGTACCTGTGCCAGGGCAGCCTCTAACCGCCGGGTGCTCCGGAGATTCCTGACCGTCTGGGGCAGTTACGGGGCCTGCGCGTCGCGAGGAGGCAGCCGGTGTGGTGCAGAGAAGGCCTGCCCTTTTTGACTCTTACTGGCCCTGCCCCTGACTGGGCAGCTCTTCCAGGGGGGCTCTGGGCTCTGCCAGCCTGCAAGAGTGGCACAGTGCCCCCGCTGGCTGTTGGCAAGGGAAGCGAACAGCCCAGGGGAAGGACCCCCAGGCAGTTGAATATGGCTGCAGGAAGGGGAAGACTCTGGTCCGCAGATGGTAAGGAATGGCTCAGATTCAATTACGACAATAGGGAAGGCTGTGACCCATGGAGAGGGTGGTCCTCGGGCAGGAAAGCAGCCCGCTGCCTGGCCCATTTAGCCACCCAGACCACAGGCCTGGTGCAAAGGAAGGCTGTGAACTGGTGCTTAATTAGGCACCAAACGTGCTGAACGTCGGCCCAAGGATGGCAATGATCCAGCGGGCATCCCTGCCAGGGCTGGAGCAGCGGATCCGCAGAGCGGCATTGCTGCCTGGCCGTGGGGAGCAGAGCCCCGCGAGCGGGACAGGCAAGGGAGTGTGTCTGGCGCAGAGAATCGGAGCTGAGACGAACACAGGTTGGGGGAGCCGCCTCCCAGTCGTGCCCATCGTGGTCCCAAGAGCACGTCCCCAGGTTCGGTCCAGGAGCTGGGTTCCGGTCCCTTCCAGGGGACACAGAGTGCAGATGTATATTCCACAGCGGTGCTACAAAGAGAAAAAGAGGGAGGTCCGTGCTATTAAGGCACAGATGGCATTTCGTCATTTTTCATAGATCGTCTCTAGTGGTTTTTTTTTTTTTTTTCAAACAGCAATGCATGTAGTAAAAAAGAAAAACGCACACAGTATCAAAAGATTTAAAGTGAAAAGCGAGTGAGCCGTCCTCCACCGAGGCAGCCTATTATGCTGGTTTTCTGCGTGTATTCTTCCAGAAATACCCACTTTTACACATAAGGGAGCATGTTTTAAGCATCGTTCCTTGCTAAGTTGTGGAATTTATTCCACATCAGTCCACACCACCTTGCTGTCCTGAACGGGGTCTGGGACGTAATTTGGGGGAGCAGAAGCCATTGGTGGGCATCGCGCGTTTTTCCAATCTTTTGCTGGTATAACCAGTGCTACGGCGATCATCTTATACCGACACCTGCACACATATGTACATCTAGAGGCCCACTTCTAGGCATGCCGTCGCTAGAAAGAGATGCATGCAAGCATTGCTGGGTTTTATAGAGGTCACCAAATCGCCCTCCCCAGAAGCGGGTACCGGTTACACTCCCACCTACAATGATTGAAAATGCCTGCTTTCCCACAACCTCGTGGTCGATTACCGACCCTTGTTTTCTTTGCCAATCCAGTGGAAAATGCCGTCTGATTGTTGTGTGAAATTTGGATTCCTTTCATTATGAATGAAGTTAATTTTAATTATTTTTTTCCTCTTTGGAGTGGCATCAGTTTAGATTCCAGAATCCAACCAGCCAGGAGTTTTCGGCCCCCAAGAGGCGGTCTTTCTGGAACCCTGCTGGGCCAGAGGTGATCCCTGTGGGTGAGCCACACCCTCTTGACTCCCCCAGGGGCCTCCCCATGTCGCAGGAGGAAGCTCTAAGTTATCGGCATCATGATTTTTCTTCTTTCTTTTGGCAACACATGGTCTAAGGCACTACCAGCCTGCCTCTTGCATGTGCCGACCTGCGGGTCTGCGGGACGGCCAGCCTCCTTGGCTTCTGCCAGTGCCCCCCAGAAGGGGACACTAGCCTCTGCTTGCTCATTTTCACTCCTGGCTTCATTACATAGAGATTTGTGGTGTACCCACTTTGCGCATGAGCTATGCTAGGATCTGGGGTTATATAAGGAGCAGGAAGTCGGTCGACTGGCTCCCAGATTTGTAAAGTGTAGGGGAGGAGAAAGACAAGCAAATGAATAACGATAGCATAGCACGATAAGTGCCATGATCGGAAAAGAGCAACATACAACGGACCCATCCGGGGAGGTCCGGGAAGTACCATCGAAGCTGAGACCATAAGACGGAGTTGCCGACCAGGAGAGCAGGGAGTTAGTGGCGTCCTGGTAGGAATCAACAAGGTCCTTATAGCGTGTGGCTGTGAGGGCCAGGTGCTGGGAGGGATCTCAGGCCCAGGGTCACAAGGGCTTCCCCAGCCCAGCCGAGGCCACCGGGTGTTGTCCTCGGGACTCCAAGAGTCCCCAGGGAGTTTTTGGTAGCATGGTCATCCTTCAAGTTAACCTTGCTTCCTTGAGTGGAGGACACTGGTTTGGGTAAGCATCGAGGCCTGGGGACCAGGAATCGGCCTCAAGCATCCTCTGGACTTGGTCAGCTCTGTACTCCAGGCCCTAATATTGAGATAAAACCCCCGGCTCTCCATGCTCACAAAGCTGGGCAGCCTCGTCCTGAGATATTCCCCAGGATACCACAGCCGTAGGCAGTATTCCCAAGGAAAGGACAGCATCGGGCTATGGGCCCCCAGACCAGGGCCCAGGCCTCTTGTGTGGATCATGGGAGACCAGGGGTCTGAGCGTCCTGCCCCCGACTTTGCTACTCATCTCGCACAAAGCGTCCCCAAGTGTCCCACGGCAACCACCTGTGAGGCATTCCTGCTCCTTAAGGGACAATATGAGCTATGTTCCACAAAGTGCTTTTCACATCTTAGAGAAAGCCCTTTTGGTCCTTTTTTCCAAGAGTGGCAGCCACTGTGCTTGCCACATACTGTGCCTTGGAATCCAGAAAGAAGGACAAACGTGCTTTGGAGATGATTTTGGCGATCCTCATCTATAGCTGTCCACACTCATAAAATACGGCGCTTAATCGTCTTGGCAATTGGGATAACCAATTCGGAAAATAATTACTGCCTTCTTTGAGATTACTTTGCCTTCTAATTAAAATCTCAAGACTGGGATATTAAAGGTGCATTGTCAATACTACGTCCCGGATGCACCCAGCTAACCTCATTTGGGAAGGCAAAATTAATTAGTTTGTGTTTTAACACCCAGCTGTTATCCTGAGGAAGGAAATCGTCTGCAAGTCGGCCACACACACAGTCTCTAAATTGACCAGAGCGGCGGAGGGGGGATGGAAAGGAAATCAGGGGTGATTTGCTCCCGCACAACTCAGTCAGCTCCTGTTACAAGCTGCTCATTAAACGGGGCCCCCACGTCCCTGTCAGACGTGGTTCAGGAGTGTTCTTGTTCACCCGTGGAGGCGGAATGGGAAAGAATTGGGTCCCTCCGTGCCACTGAGCCCCCCCATTCATTCTGGAGCCTCCTGGGCTGGGAACACCTCTCCCAGCGATTGGCTCTTGGGGGAAAGCCGGCAGCGGGCCCGAGAGGCTGGGCCCCTCTCTCCCCGTCCCTGCCGGCCACACGTACAAAGCCGCGCGCCCTGCTGGCTTCCCTCTTCCTCCTATTTTTCAGTTCCACGTGAGTCAGACATTTGCTGAGCACCATGGAAGCCAGGATAATGGGGGTTCTAGGCTGTGCGGCAGGAACGACCCCCCGGCCCCTCGGTTTGGCACCACAGAAGCTGAATTCTCGTTCGTGGAAAAGGGTGACACAGGTCGATAGCAGCTCTCTTCCAGCCAGTGACCCAGGGATCCAGGCTTCTTCCTGCTTAGCTGACGCCGTCTTTACGGGAGGCTTGGAGGGTCCCTGAGGCAGAAGAGAAGGTTGGCCCCCCCAAAGGACACACTTCCTGTCACGGCCTCTTGGCCAGAGCTGTGACCGTAGCCCCGTTGCAGTCATAGTCACACATGGGGAGTGTCCGCTGAGGGCTTCTGTCCGTGCCACAGGGCCCTGGCCGCGCCGTGCAGGGAGCCAGGTCTCTGAACCCCCTACAGGGGGGGTCTGAGGCATGACCCCTGCCCCTGGGGAGAGGCCGACCGGTACAATGGTGAATCATCAGGCCGGATTGAGAAGCACAACAGGAGACGTAGAAGCGAAGTTCGTGATAACAGGTGGAGGTGATTACTTCAGCATGAACTAGGAAGAAGAGGCTGGAATGAAAGGAACGTTTCCAGGAAGATGTAATTCATGTGCTTAGTTTCGGTGGGGAGGGGAAGACCGTTCACCACGGGGACGTGAGGAGGAGAGTCCCACCCGCAGGCAGGGCACAGCACGGGTCTGTGTAACCTCAGACCTCCTACTGATCAAATTCTTCAGTCCCCGTCTCTGAGCTCAGCACTGATGTCCTGAAAAGAAATTCATTTCTGAGCGCCTTCTCAGGCTAAGCTTAGCCTTACAGTCAGGAAGTAAACCACAAATCCCTCCTGTGGCCTTTGTGACCGGCGTTGGGGCTTGAATGTGCTCAGGGAGCACACAGCTCTGTGCTCTCGGGCACGGACACTGCAGTGGCTTGCACGTCCCTCGGGACGGTCAACAGCCGACTCATGTCCAGCCGCGACCCTCCCAGAATCACCACGGGGTGGAAAAGGCCCAAAACCAGGAGTGGGGAGGCCAGGCTGTGTTTTGTCTAAGCCCTGTCTAACTGGCGGCACGAGAAGCGCCTCTACTCGGGTCTGTCTCCCGGGACTCCCGCGTTTTCCTCTGGAACCTGAAACAAGAGGACGAGTTCAACCTAGGGGGTCTGTGGATCACCCACAGATACGGTCTGTTGACTCACCCAATAGGACCTCCCATGATGTTTCTAATTTTTTTAATTAGTTGCCAACATTCAAAAATTTGGAGAAATGGCATAAAAATCCAGATCTCTGATACACACTTTGGCGCCACTCTACTGGGCAACAATAAAACTGACTACCCCTTTAGATGCCGCAGTCGCCACCACTCCCTGTTGCCTTGGCAACCCTGAGGCCAGGCATGGGTTTTCCCTGCACACATCCCGGCTCCCAGCCCACTCAGTGACATCCCCTGCCAGGCCACTGGGCTAGACAAGTTCCCCGGGCTCAATCATCTTTAAAACTCGATGACTCTTCCTAAGTCTTACTCTTTTCCCATATTTTCTCCAAATATACCTCATTCTTAGCAAAACCACCCACCAGTGAGAGCAGGGCTCTTTAACCTTAGCCTCACATTTGAATGACTGGGGGAGGTTTTAAAAATCCCAGTGTCCAGCCTACACCCGGAGGTGGCACTCGGGATCCGTCCTCTTAAACCTCCAGGTGATTCAGTGTACAACCATGGCTGAGAAGCATTGAGTTAGCAGCAAAAATGCAATGGACTAGCTTAGGAGGGGGTGAGGTCCCCGTTATCGGAGGTGGTTAAGTCAAGGTGGATGAGCACTGTGCAAGGATGTGTGGGGCCATCCAAACATCAGCTGCTACTCTCCTAGGATTCGACCCTCCTTCCACTTCCCTGCCTTTGTGCCCCTCAGCACCTTCCCAAGCTCAGCTCAGCCCCATTGAACCTATGGTGTGCAAGTGATCTCAGGAAGGGCACCTTATCTCATGAGCCTCAACCTCAGCACGACACACCCCCTGAGCCAGAAGCGTATGATGCACATATCGGCTGGCAGAAAGCCTCTCAGCAGTTCAGGGAAGAAAGGACGAAGCTCTAAGGGATGTCCATATAGGCTTTTCCCTGTCTCTTCCCAACATGGAGCTATTGTCTCACTCCCCGCCTTTGTCCCCTCCATCTGATCCTGGGTTGAAAAATTCAGCCATAGGGAAGTTTCTTGGCCCAGACAGAATGAAACAAGAGGAGAAGCAAGCAATGTGGTCTTCAACTGACAGGCTTATGACAAGAGACTAGTCGTCTAGCGAGTCTCCTGGAGGTCGGCACAGCGGCCCCGAGAATCATGTTCACAGGATGGGGTGGGGGGTCCTTGAAATATGTTTCATTATATCAAATATTATATGATTTACTAAAATTATATGGGTTACTAGGAACCTATTTGTTTCAAAGGCTTAAAAAAAAAAAGGATTTAAGGTTAACTTTCTGGACTGTCTTGGTGTTTCATTCTTGGGTCTGTAGAAAGAACCACTTGCAAAAGGAAGGGCATGCGGGGGGGCTTCTAGAAAATCTTCCCCCTGCCCACCCGGCTTTTCCCTAAGAGCTCCGTGAAGAATATGAGGCAGTTTCAACTGTCAGCAATATGTAAATGTTTGGCCTGGCGCACATTTGCTTCTGGCGTGAATTTAATTGGTGCGTTTGACAGTAAAGTCATACCTGTCCTTGCACGGAGGTGTCCTCAGCAGCCACGCTGGGGCCGGGGGTGGAGGTTTCTCAAAGTGGCCGGTGGAGCAGGGGCGATGAGGCGCGGAGCTTGAGGACAGAAAAGCACAGCCCATGTCCGGTGTGGACACACAGTAGTGAGGAGTTGATGGTAAGTAACCCCCATCTTTCCACCAAGGCGTATGCGTTGCATTTAAAGGGATTCGGCATAGGGTTAGGAGAGGCTTTTTATGAGAAATAAAGAGGTTAAGCCCCACATCCCAGTGAGTTCTCAATCCAAGCAGTGGAACCGTAGTGGAAAGCCAAAATGGTGGCATAGAGAATGGACATTTTCCAGCTTCCGGAGAAAGGTCTAGATTGTGTTGAAACATGGGGATGCCCTAGCCTGTGGCTCATCATCATGTAGATGTAAAAAATTAGGTCCAGCAGGGAGAAGTGACCAGCCCAAAGGCACGACAGAACTGCCACTTGAAACTCGGGTCTAAAAAGTTGGAAGCTCCCCAGACCTGTTTCCTCATCTGTGGAACGGAGATGGGTTCTTCCTCACTGATGTCTTGGTTAAGGTAAACTGAGACCCTCTACGTGCAGAGGTAGCTCAGTGCCTCACCCAGCACTGGTGTCCACTAGGCCAATGCCATGATCTTCCCAATTCTCCAGAGCGCCTCTCGTTACCCCCGCCAGATTCCGAGGTAGGAAGCGGGAACTCCCATTTCAGAAGGAGATACACCAAGGAGGAGAGCACGGCAGAACCTGGCTTTGCCGGGCAGAGCTCCATCCGGTGTCCCTTCAACTCCCGAGGAAGCCACCCATGGTCAGAGGTGGGCAACCTGCATCAGGGGCCGGGGGTCCTGCAGACAGGGATGGGAAGGACATCCTGTGATACTCAGGAGATAAGCAAGTGTCTGCTGAAGTCAGGAATGGTGACATGCAGAGGGAACCCCCCCGGGACCCTCCACAAAGGGAAGATGGGGGGACGGCACTGTGCAAGAGCCCCCCCTTAATAGGGGGTCTGCATGCAGCAGCCCCGAGCAGCGAGCTGCCACACCCACGCATGTCCTCTGTGGCTCTCTCTCGTGCTCCCACAGCAGAGGCCGGGAGCATGGCTGCAAAGCCAAAAATATCTACCAGCTGGCTCTTTACAGAACAAGTTTGCCCGCCCCCACTTTAGATTTCAACAGGCCCGAGTCCGGGTCAAGGTCCTGCCCCTTCTACCCAGGTGACGCGGGGCAGGCCACTTTTGTCTCTGAGCCTCGTTCCAGCATCTGTACCTCCTAAGAGGCTCGTCACGTTTCCATAAACACCATCTATGAGAAGGTTCGCCGCATAGGGAAGAGCTCTGTTGCTTCAGAGAGGTAGGCCGTCCGTACCCTGTGAAGGGAACCGGGGGTCAGTGGCCGGGAGGGTCTCCTCAGCTCCTGGAGTGGTCGAGAGGAGGACAGGCTAAAATTGTCCTCTTTCTGGAGAGGACGATTCACACTCACGTTTCTTTTCTTTTTCTTTGTGGCAGCTACTGGCTAACCAACAAGGTCCACATCAAAAGACCCACCACCGGTCTCTTGATGTACACCCTGGCCACGCGGTTCTGCAACCAGATCTACCTCTACGGCTTCTGGCCCTTTCCGCTAGATCAGAACCAGAACCCCGTCAAGTACCACTATTATGACAGCCTCAAGTACGGCTACACCTCCCAGGCCAGCCCCCACACCATGCCCTTGGAGTTCAAGGCCCTCAAGAGCCTGCACGAGCAGGGGGCTTTGAAATTGACTGTCGGCCAGTGCGACGGGGCCACGTAAGGTGGGCGCCGCGTGGGACTCAGTGGCTCACATTTCCTGCCGGCTACACCACAGGCAGATGGGAGTCGGGGTGGCGCAGACTATAGAACAAGCAGGCTAGTGGTTTTCTTTGTTCAAGTGTAAAACAGTGACCAGAATATATATATCTATACCTGCATATATATATTGACCCGAGTATTTATAACTGTGTGGTGTCCATCTAGCATTAGGCAGATAAGCCACAGGAAGAAGGTGTGGAGAACCCACCCAAACCGGAGTGAGACCCAGTCCGTCTTCAGGGGCAGGAGGACTCGACATGAAAAGAAGCCAGTCCCGTGACTTTGGATGATCTGGGTTGGCGAGATCTTTGGGCTCGTGGATGAATGGAGAGCCCCCTCTGGGCAGCTGCCCCGGGCCTCTGAGACACATGGGTTGTGGGTGAGCCAAGACCCACATGGTGCTTTTCGCAGAGGAGAAGAAGGTTGAGGGGTTCAGCCCGGCAGAGGAGGACAAGGACGCCAAGAAGCAGAGGCCGCGGGCCTTGCTCCACAAACTTAGAGTTTAACCGACGGAGGGATGATTCACAGCAGGCCCACCCGTCCCAGACGGGCTTCCGCAGCTATAGAGAGACGGCTGGAGAGGAAACACGGACAGTCCACACTCTGGCTCTGCTAGAACCACCAAGGACCTGGACAGAGCAGGCGAATGACCCTGAAGACCCAGCGGCAGGGGGTGGTTGTTCTCCTGGCGTTTTGGAAAAATTGAGACCTCCCGCTCGGGGACAGCAGCTCCCCCTCCCCCGCACAATAAGGCAGAAGAGTCTCCAGACCGTGGTGGTTTGGTGAGTGACCTTTAAAGTGACTGCAGTCCACCAAGGAGGAAGGGACCCCGGGATGTCACCCGGGGCTGGGAGAGCCCCCTTCCCGCTCTATTAGAATGTCACACGAGGGACCATCCTGTCCCCTTCTGCCACCAGGGGAGCCACAGCAAAAGCTTGAAAGGGCACCGTCAAGATAAATGTCATCCTTTTTAAAATCCATATGATTGCCTTTCTGGGGGCCTCACCGAGCCCCAGAGCGTGAGACCCGAAAGGGCGTTAAGCACCTCGCTTCATTTCTATGTAACCACTCTGTTCGCTTTGTGCATCGTGCGCTCACGGGGCCTCTGCAGCCGGACCGCTGCGTTCATGTCACTTGCCTGTCACCATCCCGTCCTGACGGTCACACTAGCCAGCACTGGGCTCCAACACTGAGCTTCTCCAGTCTGCAGGGAGAGGCTCCGCTGTCCACCTACCCATCCTCCTACCCATCCTCCCCACGGAGGCAATGCTTTGAGAATTTCACAAAATCCGTTTTGCCCCCTCTGAAGATTAATCGTGAAGACCTTTTTTTTTTTTTTTTTTTTTTTTAACCCAAAGCCAAATGCGGTATCCAAATACTGGGCATCATCTCCCCGGGGAAATCCGGGCTCCATGCCAATCACTTAGGGGCTGGAATCAGAGGTCACATATAGACAAGCATTAGGCGGCTTGATTTGTTGGGTGTATTCCCTCGCCTGATAAATAACAGTGTTTTAAAACATATTTGAAAGATAAGTAAGAAACCATTATCTTGAAGGTGAAGGGAGTTAAGAAAAGTAACCGAGATCTGCTCCCAAGCACAGGAGACCGGACATAATTAATTCATCAGCAGCAACATAGGCTGGGGTGTTGGCTCTGAATTAATGGCTGGCGGGCGGCAAACGGAGGCGGTGGGCGGATGCTCGGAACTGTTCGCCCCGCTCTTGGGTGCTCGGGCTCCAAGCCACGGCTGCGACCACCGCCCCGCATCTCTGTGTTTCCTCCCTTGTTGTCCCTGCCGTTGATGCTTCAAGTCTGAGATTTGGTAAAAAAGCAACAGCCCTAACAGCCTCTGTGGGAGCTGCGTGGCTTGGACTCCCTCGCAAGAAGGGGAAATAATTAGTACCATATTTTACACTTCTCCAAAGCCTTTCATCTGGAGGATCTCAAAGGCCCTGGGAGACATTTAATGTGTGACGCTAGCAGTGCCCTGGGGAGCGGGTAGAATTGCCTGGGCCTCGGTGGATTAACCAGGGCTTTGGACTCCAGAACATTCCACTGGGGAGTCCGGAGGGGAGCTGGGATGTCAGGTCCTGGAGGTGGCCCCACGCTCCGTGTACCAGCCAGCGGTCCGCCCGGCGAGGTAGTTCAAGGCCAGAGCTCCGTGGAAGAGCCGGTTTCCCTTCTGCCCCGAGAACATGCCCTGGGAAGCCAGGGCCATCCGCACCCCTCTGTTCCCCAACTCACAGGTCCCGCGCTCCCCAAATGTGCCGGCCACCCGATGGCAGGAGCTCCAGGTCCTGGCTTCCCCACCTCCCCTCCTCCACCTGGGCGCGCAGTCAGGAGGCAGCCCGTCCACTCTGCCTGTTTAGAGCAGCTAAATGCACAGGCCAGCTAGCCGGGATGGCCCGATGATCCCAGTCGGCCCCCTGTCCCCACCACCCTGGCCCACCGCCTTGTCACCGCAGTGGTCGCAGCCATCTGGGAGCGGGACACCCTTCCAGTCACCTCCTGTTGACCGCTAATCAGTCCCCAATCACCCCGCCCTCACCCTCCGGGGGCCTCTGAGACCTGCATGCTGGCCAAGCCCCCAAATGACCACCCGCCCCCACCGGCCGCCTCCTTGGCTGAAGAGAGGGAGCCGCCCGGAACCCCGTCTCTCCTCCAGATCTCCTGATCCCTTTCCTGCGCACGCCTCTCCTTCCACCCGTTTCTGAGGACGTGACATCCTTCTGCTGGGCAGTGACATTTTCCCACACACCCCAGCCACTCCTCTGCCACCTCGGTCCTCACTTCGACCAGCACACACTCTTCCACCGATCCCGGCTTCTGCAGCCCCTTCCCTGCACCACCCGCCCGGAGAAGGCGTCTCCAGGGCTTGCACCGCCGTCCCCCACGACCTGCCTGGCCCCCATGCTCCAGGGACCTGCAATTCAGCGCTGTCCATGTGGCGGCATCAAAGGACCCCTTGTCACCGCCAAGCTCCCCACATCGCTGGGCTCCACAGCGACCCCTGCTGGACCCCCGTCCCCTCCGTGCCCAGGATGCCATGTACTCATGGTGTTTCTCCTCGCTTCCCAACGTCTCTTCATCACTTATTTATGTATTTATTTATTTATGTATTTATGATTTATTTATTGCCACCCTTCCCTAGATCTGAAAAGGACCCGAGGTGGGTCAGACCACTATTTCCCACCTTCCACCTTGCCCCACCGCACGGACATTTACTACGTTGGTGTCTTCCATTGTGTCCCCACCCCACCTGCTCCGGGGGCGCCATAGACTCCATACCGCCAAAGCCAAGTTTATCGTCTCTACTTCCCCTTCCTCCTCGATTCCCCCTCTTCTTGTAGAAGCCCCATAAGCCTCTCAACCACCCAAGTCTGAGACCCTAAAGTCATCTTCGACTCTTCTCCGCGAGTTCCCTTGTCACCCCTCCCCACCAGCGCTGCCCTTGCTTCCCTTGCTTGCACAATTTTAGCTGCGCTTTCTTCCCCCCAACCCCCGTTTCCCCTCTGGGCATGCTTCACACCCCCGTCCGTCCTGCACAAGCGTAGTGATTTTTATCTCCAGCCATTCAGAAACCTCTGAAAGTTCCCCTGGCCCCCAAAATAAGGTACAAGTCTCCGCCCTGACATTAGATCACCTGATAAGGCCCCGTTCCTTCTTTAGACCCTGCACTGGTCCCTCGAGAACCGTCATTTCTGGAAGGGGTGCCTGGTTTTTCTGTCTCTGTGCCTTTGGTCTTTCTGTTCTCATCTCCTGGGACCCTCTCTTCTGTTCCCTTCAAGGCCCATGCAGAAACCACATCTTCCATGAAGCCCTCCCTGATCTACCAACCACTGGGATCTCTCCCTCCGCTGAACCACCGTAGCACTTTATTTGTACCTTTCTCATGGCACTTACCATATTCTGCCTTGTATTATAGTTATCGTGCACTTGTCCTATGACCGTTCTTAGATTGTAAGCTCGCCAAGGGCAGGGACTGTGTTTTATTCATCCGTGTCCATCGCGGCGCCAGGAGTGGTGCAAAGCACACAGCAGTTGCTCAATAAATGTTTGTTGGATTAAATCCTTAACGCCTGTGGAGGGCTATATAATTAATGAAGTCATTTTGCATCTGTAATGTCATAAGAATCTCCAAACAAATCACATGAGTTGGGCACATGCAGAAATCATTATTCCTGTTGGATGGGTCATAGAATCGAGGCCAAAAAGACTGCGTGAAGCCCCAAAGCTCGCTGACAGAATTTGCACCCCGGTCTTATTCCCATTCCGTGGCATGTTCTATTAATTAATCCCGGCGGCGGGGTCACTGCAAATTGGAAAGCAACGCCGAGCACCATCTTGGCTGCCATGGCTCTGGGATCACCTTCGAAGAGTCAGACGTACCTCAACATGAACCCTACTGTGTGTGCCCATCAACAAAGGCAAAGTCTCCCTCCTCTCGGGGAAGGACAAAAGCCATTCAGGTTTTAGCAGGCCCAGGGGGTGGAGCCGTGGGACCTCATAAATCATTCCCACTGCTGTTTTCGCAGGGTATGAAGACATCCGTCCAGATGGCAAAGAGACCAACAGCTCCAAGGGGCTGCTGTTTGATAAATCTCTTCATGCCTAATTAAAGCTCCCCTTCCAGAAGGAATGGAACCGGGACATTTGTTGATGCCGGTCAGATGGGACTCCAGACGTGCGTGCTGCCTCGTGAATGCCCTTAATAGTGTCCCCAGTGACACCGACAGCCTGCCCTAGCCCGCCTGACTCTCACCAGCACAACTGGATGTCATCATTCCTTCCTGTCTTCATTCTCATCCTTCTGCTTCCCTTCTCCAGGCTCTTCCCTTCGGTGTCCACCAGGAGCCTGGGGAGCCTAAGGACCTCTTCTTAGGATCTAAGCCCTGACTGGGGTAATGCAGTGGGATGGCGGGAGCCCCATCCCGCCATCCCACCGGCGGGATGGGATGGCAGGAGCTCCAGGTCCTGGGCTTCCCCACCTCTTCTCCTCCTCCGCCTGGGAGCGCAGTCAGGAGGCAGCGGGAGAGAGATGACAAGGTGCCATGTCTCCAGGAAGCAAAAACACTGGGGGTCTGTTCCAGGCGCAGGTTATCCACAAAACAGAGGGCGGGGAGCGGGGTTTCCATGGTTACTCTGTGGCAGCAATGTGTTTGTTGCCCTTGGGCTTCATGGTGAGGGTAGGAGTTTCATACTCACCTTAGTTTTCCAGGTGGTGGGGCCAGTTTCCACATACTGTGTACCGAGCCATCCGGCCCGGGATCATCCAGTTTCCAGAATCCCCCCGGTTGTGTAGAGCCACAGCCCCGCAAAACCACCCAGCGAGTTCCCTAAAGGTCCCTTGTGGCCCTTCTTAGTCTTTCTCACAACATCCCTCCCCTCCCTGGAACCTGGGGTGTGAAATGGGTCTCCCGGGGGGTTCCAAGGGCCGTGTCAGGAAGGACCCAAATGTTCCAGCCATGACCGCATGCTCTAATATTAAAGAGGTTTCTCTGCAACTGACGAAGCCCCAGCCGCGAGCCGCCAGTCCTTGGGGAATTAATAGAAAATGAGAGCCCCAGCCAAGTGGTGGGGCAGCCTCCCAGAGGCCTGCGTGGACCCCAAACCCCCAGGGCCAAACACTGAGGTGAGTCACATCAGAGTTGGCCTCTCCAAACGCCTCTTCGATTGAGCTCAAAGCACCTTCTGTCACAGCAAGGGTGCCGGTCGGAGTCTATGAAGGAACAACTAACAGTCGGAATAATGAGCTCTTCCTGGAAGCTGGGTGTTGCAAAGGGGACCACTCTGGGTAAGCTGATTTGCTCACAGAGAGACAGCGTTGTGCGTCTCCCTTCCAACCAGGGGTGGACAAGACTGTAACTCACTGTGGTGACAAGTGTGGCTCCTGGTGCTCGCCAGCAACCCGTCTCCCCAGGCGATCCCGAAGCCTGCACTCGGGAGCAGCAGCGCACGAAGGAAGCCGGTCGACGCTGGTGCCGTCTCGTCTCTGACACGGATAGGACACTCCCCTGCCTCCTTCACGGAGTCACTGTGAATGATGCGAATGCCAAAGAGAACGGGGGAGAGAGAGAAGCTGGGTGGGAAGGAGGTTCTGGGCCTTAAAGCAGATCAAGCGCATACAGTTCGTGAGTTTGCAGGATTCTCTCCAGGTCACTGCCCTCCCTAAACATAGTAGTGGCTTCCTTTTTGCTCTTGGAAGAAAATGCTTACGTTTGCAAGCCTGCAAAATTCCATGGCTTGTGCGGTCATGTCACTTGCCCTCTGGTTCACTACATTCCAGCCATACAGGCCCTTTTGCTTGTCCTGAAACTTTCCAGCCTCATTCCAGGCTCAGGGCCTTTGCACGTGCTGTTACCTCTGCCCGGAAAGCTGTTTCCCCTGGTCCTTGCAAGCTGCCTCCTGCTCACCTTTCAAGTTTCATGTTGCACGACCAGTCCATCCCTGGTCTCCCTGAGCTAATTACTCTCTATTATCTTTCACGTTATCCTGCTAGCTGGCCTATATAAACTGAGTTATCTCAGTTATTTCGTAGTTCTCAGCCCTGAGAAGTTTCATGAAAGACTCTGATGCCCAGGCCACACCCTGGATAAGTTTAATCCGTATCTCTGGAAACGGATCAGGGACATCAGTGTTTTTTAAAAGCTCCTTCTAGGGCGCAGCCAGGATTGAGAAACAATGCCATCTTTGCTCCCTTGTTTATTGTCTGCCTGCCCTTCTAGAATGTTCAGTGGGAACTCGTTTCTTATAGCAGTAGCTTGTGCCCTGGGCTGTAGGTTATGGTTAATGCGTCAGCCCCGGGCTCTGGCAACAGGTTGGCAAAGTGACCACTCCCCTGGCACTGTTTGGAGGCACAGACCAGCCTTGAATTCTCCCAAGTGACACTCTGTGTCCTGCAGCCCCAGGTAGATGTCCAGCCTTTTACCTCATTAGCGGAGCTGGTGGGTGGAGTTTTTCTCGTGCCCTTTTCACCTACCCGGAAAACTTCACGACTCCTGTCCTACTCGGAACCCTGGCTCGTGACTGGTCTGAAAAGCCATTAGAACCCCAGCCCCAACCCGCGGCAGGCACTGGGGGGGCTTCCAGACCCACGGGTACCTGCTGAACCCAGGGACTCTGTCGCAATTGGTTTGGGACATGGCCTGGGCATCTGGAAGCCCCCTGGAGGTGCTGATGTGCAGCCCCAGCTGGGACGGGCTGACCCAGACCCAGCTCCGGAATCCCTGGCCCTCTCCCTTCCACGGCAGCTTCCCTCAGGCCTCCGGTTGGAGGTCGCTCCTTTGTTTCCGGCTTCTGGAGTTTTCCTTCTTTGATTTCGCACTTGGTTCTGTTTCATCTGATGGGCTCTGTCGACGCTGCTGGATGGGACAGTCACCTCCAGGATTGGGGATTTTTCTGTGTGCTTGCAGCAGGAGGAAAGGCTTGGCATTGCCTGTCTCCCCTTCCAAAACATAAGCTCTGGGAGGACTGGCCGCCGCCTGGCATGTTCACTGAAGCGCTCCCAGCCACTGAAACTGTGCCTGGCACACAGTAGGTGCTTAATAAACTCCTGTTGCCTGAATGAAAGTACGAGCCTGGGTCCATTAAGGGAGACACCCACACACCCCCGTTGGCCCCCAGAGTGGGGAGGACTCCTGAAGAGGGCAGGGGCTGCTCCCGCATGCCCTGCTAGGCCCTGCATTCCGGGCCCTGTGTTTTCTAGAACACTTATCCTTACAACAGCCCTGTGAGCTTTACTGCCCCCATTTTATGGATCAGGTCACCTAGGTTCGCAGAGGCTCAAAATTTGCTCAAGATGGCAAAGCTCCTGAGCGGATGGTTTGATGCCAAAGCCAACGCTTAGCAGCAGCCCCCCAGCCCTCTACCCTCCGGTCATAGGGTGCGCTTGCATACCGGCGGCAGGGGGAGAGCAGACTGGTTCCCTCCCACCCAGACTCGTCACAGGCTGCTGCTCGCATTGGCCCTTCCCACTGGCGGAGCTGCCGGAGACCCAGGATACATTCGCGCGACAATGTCAATTGCTAAAACTACTTCCTTGCCGGTTGGTCAGAGCTACTGCGCTGAGCCCCCCGCCTCCCCCGAGAGCGCCGGGCTCCAGCACCAGGACCCGAGTCCGTGCTGACCGGCCAGGGCCCCTCGGAGTCCGTAACTATTTCACCCAACGTCCCCGGCTCCCGGGCCCTCCAGACAAGAGGGCGGTTTGAGCATCGGGACCAAAGGGCAGGACACCCGAGCTTTGTCTCACTGGTGTGTTCGTGGTAGCCAGGCCTGGAGAGGTGGCTGGCTCTCCCCCCATTGTTTCCCATGGACACAGCCTTGACCCAAAGCAGCTGTTCGGCTCATGTGAGTACAGATTGCAAATTCAATGGTGGAAGCATCGAGAGGCATAAGAAGCAGGGAGAGGCCTCTTAGGGCAATCAGCCAGGACTGCTCATGAGAAACGATTGCCTTGAAGAGCATCTGTGAGGCACAGTGGAGGGTGGGAGATGGACCAGGGACAGAGGGAGCGGCAGAGGACCCGAAAAGGCAGGCACATTCACTGAACACTCACTGAGTGCTTCACGTGGATGAACTCCTTTCATCCTCACGGAGGTCCCTTGCGGGTGGACGTTATGGTCATCCCCACTGAGCAGATGGGGAAACTAAGTCTCAGAGCGTTTATTAATTTGCCCAAGGCCAAAAAGCTGGGCCGTGGTGAAACTGGGATTTGAACTTAAGCCCACAGGTTCCAAAGTGGTGCAGGAAGCCCCTCAACTTCACCTTGATCGGCTAGGTCAGTGCCCTGGGGGCTGCATTTGCATTGTCGCCGCCGAGCAATGGGGCCACTTCCCACGGGGCCGCGGCCACGCCAGTCCCAGCCCCCGGCCCCAGGCGCCGCCACCAGGCCCACTGAGTGCAAAGGCTCATCCGTGCAGGGATGGTGACAAGCTCAGCTATCTAGAGGCTGCAGCTGCTGCCTTTTGAACTTGGCGAGGAAGCCGGGACTGGCCGTGGCCCTCTGCACATGCCGGGCCACTTGGCCCAGTGTCTGGGGATGAGACGGGGGACAGCCAAGCCACAGGCTGCTAGGAAAACGTGGGAGCGCCCCCTGGCAGTGGCCAGCCTGGGAAGGAGAAGCAAAAGCGAGCAGAGGACGGAAGTGAATGAGTAAAGAGCAGGAACAGAATGGAGGGATCATGCGCAAGGTCTGGAACTTTCCTGTGAACTCTGCCAGGTGTCACCAGGCGTCCCGGTCAAGCCCTGTGCTCCAACCGCCTGCCTCAAAACTACGCGTCCGCACGAGGCTGGGTTACAGCAGAGAAGGGGCCTCCAGGCCTCCTTGAGGGCATCGAGGAAACCGAGGGACCCCGGGTGACCCACGCCCCAGCCTTTCCTCCGCCGCATCCTATCTGAGCAACCTGGGTCCAACCCCTTCACCCCCCCGTCTCTGTTTCCCCATCAGCAAACTGAGAATTTGCCGGCTTGGGCGCTCCTGCGACTGAGCCTGCCCAGGCGCCTTGAGTCCTTCGTCCCCGGAAGCCCGGCCACGCGTGGCCACGCGCTGCCTTCTCTGCGCGGCTCGGGCCAAGCGGGCAAAGTCTAGTCCGTGATGAGGTATGGCTCATCCTGGCTTCACACCTGTGGCAGAAGTGAGCGGCGGGGCCTGGCATGCAGTAGGTGCCTAATAATGAATGAACATCTGTTGAGAGAATGAATGCTTCCCAGTTTCCTGAAACTACTTCTTTCCAGGTACTCAGCAGACGGGCTCCCCAGCCTTGTTTTCATTCCTGAAAAAAAGAAGGTACGTTCCTCTGCCTTCCTCTCCCGGAGAGCCACAGCTAGGATCATAGTAGAGCGGCAGATAACTAGGGGCTTTGAGCGCCAGTCGGCACCCCTAAATTCCCTCCCCTCCGCACGCCAGAAGAGGCCTTTTCCTAAGCGGCTTGTTGTCCCTGCAACAACGCCCTGACTCGAGCAGTCTTGGCGCCTGCCATCTGTTGAGCGTCTACCCTGTGCCTGCCGCCCTCTGGGGTCAACAGTACTATCCCCATTTTGTGGATAAGGACGTCAAGGCCCGCCGCTTGCCAGACGGCCAGTGTGGCTGAGCTGGGATCAGACTCAGAGAGGACTCCTTCTAGGAATCTCTCCCTGCCTAATTCACGCAGCAGTTTGAGCTCATTCATTCATGCATACATGGCCCCCCTTACTCATTCATCTCTTCACCCACTTAAGGAACCCTGTGGGGTGGGGGCGGGGTGGGTTAAAGCCTCTGCCTTGGGCTCAGGTCATGATCTCAGGGTCCCGGGATCGAGCCCCGCGTCGGGCTCCCTGCTCAGCAGGAAGCCTGCTTGTCCCCGTCTTTCATGTGCCCTCTCTCAATTAGATAAATAAGATCTGTTGAAAAAAAGAAACAAACAAACGCCGGGGAGTTCTGTCTGACTGTCATGGCGCCTGTCCTCGCTCCTGAAGGGCTCGCCACCCGGGGGTGGGAATGGCGGAGGGAGGGCGGTCGCAGGGCACAGCCCTGCAAGGGCGGGTAGGAAAGGAAGGAGCCGATTGCCCAGGGAGAGCGGAGAGAAAAGAGTGAAGCGCTCTGTTCTCAGGAGGGCACACCAGGGAGCAGGACCCCAGGAGGGGTGGCTCGCAGAAGAGGGGGCATTTGAATTCTTACCATAGGTGAGTGGTCCCCTTGCGGCTAATTCTCTAGCCCACCCAGGTCGGCTCCTTCCTCTCCCACTTGTCCCTTCTCTCTTCGACACCCTTCACTCCCGAGGAGCAGTGGGACTTCGAAAGCTGTCCTAGGGACTAAGTCTGTGTGCCTGTGAAGACGACTCCCTTTTCCTCTACAGACACAGGAACCACGAGGGGAGTAAGGGCTGGGACACTCTGGTCCCTTCTTCCCCATACCCTCAATGCTTGGTGACCCTCCAGCCCGGGGGCCACGGGGTGCAATCCACCTACACGCACAGCCCCCACCAGCGGCCTCACCTACAGGAACAGGACGAAGAGGGGCGCCTAAGCGTGACTGCTTCTAGCTGTCCATTCGACATCAGACACCATGAGAGCCGGCAAGGAACTGGCTCTGCTGCGGGCACCGAGGGAAGCTCGGGTCTGACGGGAGGAACAATTACGCACAACCAAGGGCGGAATGAAATAAAAGGGAAACAACAGCGCAAGTCACTGGGGAGATTCGGGGCCGACTTCGCGGAGGAGATGAGAGAGAAGCTGAGCCTTGAGGAACCAGGGGGATTTTGATAGTTGAGAGTTGACTCTCGACTAACCCCTCTGGGACGGTTGCACCCTTCTCGGCAGCAGCAAGGGACAGGGGAAGGTGCCAGCAGCAGACCGCCACACTGCTGCCGGTCCCAGCAATTTACAAAGCCACCGAGGGAATAAGCCCTATTGCCACCCGTCCAGCCTTCCCTCTAGGTCGAAACGCCACCCCAGGCGAGGTTACCTGGATGCATGAGAGCCTTGCTCTGTCCTTTTGCCCCTGGCATGGCGGAGACACGCTGGGGGGTGGCAGTGAACTAGGGCGGCCACGCCAGGGGCGAGAGGACAGTCAGGTGCCCGCCCAACATGGCCAAGACCTGCAGTGGTGGCTTGTTTCCGAGTCCCCCCCTCATGCCCTCATCCTTTTCCCACTTCACCTTCTTCCAGTGGCCGGTAAGACCTCAGCGCCCCACTTCTATTCACAGCCTCCTTAGTCCGGCTGCAGCTCTTCTCACCGTAGCACGGGTCACTGGCCCAGTCCTCGAGGAAATGCCACAGCTTGGCAGGAGTGCTGGTAACCCCGCAGGCCATGGAGGCACAGATTTGCTTTCTCCCGATCCTCCTCAGGGAAGATGGAAGCCTCTTGCCGCTCACCAGTGGACGTCAAGCGGATAGAAGAGAGGAGCGAAGGTTGAAAGTGGTGGCAGCTCCATAGATCTTGTGCTTTTTCTTCAAGCCCTGTAGAAAAAAAAAAAGAAAAAAGACCTGAATATGAGAAGCAGCCTCCGCCCCTGATGACGTCATCAGTCCGGATCCCACCACGGCCACCAGGATCTCAAGGAGACGTGATATCCTATCCCAAATGAGGGTGTTACTCTTACCCTGCCCGAGGGCGTGAAGGATACGTGACAAGGTCCTAGATCTGAGCTCCCCCACCGATAAGAGGAAGAGGCAGGTGGCAGGAATAACTGGGGCACAGTAAATAGGGGGGCACCTCACAGTTTGCTTCCTTGGTTAACAAGGGGAAGGGGACAACTAACTAGAGGGGAACTAACAAAGGGGAAACTAACTAGACGATCTACCCCGAATCATATCGGGAGGTGGGGGGAGAGGACGGAAGAGAAGTCCATTCTACAATATGGCACATTTTCCAAAATATTTAAGATAATAAGCTGAAATGACAACCATTAAGCCTGGTGAAAAGACGCGAGAGGGAGCGAGGTGAGATCCATACATAGAGACAGGCGGCTAAGTGGTGGCATTTAGCTGGTGCTTACGATCTCACACCCAACCACGCAGGTGCCGACAGGGCTCCTCTCTGCCCTCATTCCCAAAGGGAGACACGTGCTGCACTTCTGTCTGCAACAGATGGTGACTTTGAACTCAGCCTTTTAAAAACAGCACGCATGGGGCGCCTGGGGGGCTCAGTCAGTTAAGCATCCAGCTCTTGGTCTCAGCTCAGGTCTTGATCTCAGGGTCATGAGTTCGAGCCCCGCATCGGGTGCCACACTGGGTGTGGAGTCTACATAAACATGAATTAATTAATTAATCAAATTAATTTGAAAAACAGCATGCACGATGTGGGTCTAGCTGTTCGCAAGAGCTGGGAGATAAAGAGGAGTCTTGCTTGTTTTTGACTCAGGCATTGTCCTGGCCAGGCATGAAAGAGAATTTTTAAAACAGTGGGACTTCCGTTATGGAATTACAATAAGGATTCCCAAGAAAACACTAAGCCACAGACTGGATTCAACCCAAACTTTTCCTCCTGCCTGTGGCAGAGACGGGAAGCTGGGCTGGATAGCTCATAGATCCAACCCATGTTTCCTGTGCTTAACACAGGGCAGCGGCCACCAGAGCTTAACTCTTAGCTCAGAAGCTGTATACCAGGGAACCAGATAATGTCAAATGTTCACGTGTAGATCTGTATATAGGAGCTGAACCCAAGATATGTACCCAGAGTAGTTTTAAAAGCAGAGCTGATTAATGGAGTCCCAACCATCTTCTAAACACCAGACCAGGGCTGAGAGGCCAAATCCCAAGCACAAAGCCTGTGTTTGTCCCCCCTTTGGAAAGCACAAACAATCATCCATTTCTACTGGAGACAAAATAAGGCCTGTGAGAGCCTATTCCAGGCTGTACCTTCAATATAGTATGCTTGTGTTCCACAGACATCCCCTTGAAAACTCCTTCCATTCTGCCATATTCTCCAAGAAAAAAAAAAAAACATAAATTACAATGTGTTTCTGGAAATAAGGTCTTTTATAACTCCCTATAAAGAGAACAAAGTGGGCTCTCATCAGGCTTTCAATAAACCATCAAATAAACTCTTAAAACATTAAGAGATGCTGCGCCTCTTCGAAGTTGAAAAAGCCCATGAGAAAGCCACAATATGCTACTCCTCACACCCTCAAGGTTTATGGTCCCAGAGTCACATCACAACAGTTTCAGGGCTCGGGGGCATGTGTGGTGGATGAATTTGTGTTCCAGGGAGTAAAATAGAAACTCCCTCTCCACATTCGGTCCTACTCTACCAAGCTTCTTTGAATTCACTGTGTTCTGCCATCTACAAAAATGCTCCAAAGCTAAAATGCCTACTTATCACCCTTACTAGAGAAAAGGAAAACAGGGTGAAGAAAGGGCCCTGTTTTGGTTCCTGAATGGGAGTAGGACAGAGCTGCCCCAAGTCCCAGTGAAAACAACTGGAAATGATAAGATGTATGTAAGATTGTAGATGTTGCCATTTATCAAGAAAGTGAGCTTTGTAAAAATTGTGAGATCAGGTCTTCTGCATAAAGATGGGGATTGAAAGCATCCATTTACTTCAACTTACTTTATAAACCCTATTAGAATGATTTTTTTAAAAAGGATGCAAATCTTCCGGCACATAAGTAATGGAAGAAAAAACAAGAGAAATCTTGGAAGATGAAAAGCAGACAGATGAATGGGAACTGACTTCACTGTGTTGCAAGCTGGCAGCAGGAAAGGTGGCCCGTCAATGTGGGGATGAAGGTGAGGCTAAGAACAGGGAAGTTGGTTAAGAGACATTAAAGAAGTGATTAGACCCTCTGATTTCATCTCCCCTCTGGGGAAACTGGGTGATGGCCCTCGCACACCTAACGCTGGAGAGGACCGATCCAAAGAACAGTGGATACCAGGCACACGTTCAAGACAGAGGGGCTGAGTGACTCCAGGCATATTAAATACCGAGCTTCCCCCGACACACACATCCCATTTTAGCCTTCTTTCTCCGTCCAGAGCATTAGCTACAAGGATTCCTTCTACAGGTAAGATTAGAAGGACTTCTTTGGGAATCTGACCAGCTCAAGCCAGATCACTGTGTGCTGGACCCCACAGTCAAAAAGCTTGTGGCAAAGGCAGAGATGGTCAATCTGCATTCCATCTGCTCTCCCACGTTTTCCAACCCACATTTGCAGTGAGGCAGAACCTAACTCTAACTAGATCTGGCCAATTGACTATAGGCAGAAGTGGCGTACCACTTTTGGAAAAAGACGTACAAGAATCAGCATGCCCACAACCATCTGGCTACCTATTCTTGTACTAGGGTGCCCAGAGAGACAACATGACCCAGATGAAGCAACTAGAGAATGACAGAACCTCTATCAACCCAGGTCCCTGAGTGTGGAGCAGAGTCCTAAAGCAATCTGCACTGAGTATGTTGTGTTAAGTCACTGAGAACTGGAGATTGTTTGTTTCCAAACACAAGTCTAAAGGAGCGCCCCTCTATTTGCTAAATGGGATACTGCCCAATTCATAAATTGCTTAATAAAGCTAATGAGATCTTCAAATTTTTTAAAAATAGCATAAGTGTAAGTAACACAAAGTCACACACACACACACACACACACACACACACACACACACACACAAGCATGAGTTTTCAAATGCTGTTTTGGTTTGCAGTGCTAAAATATAAGGACTCAAGGATGACCAGACATCTGGTCCATCATCCTTCCAATGGTACCTCCTGGGCAAAGTCTCCAGACCAAATCTCCTCTTCACATCCATTGGACTCTTAGAAAATCCATAACATTGCCTCCCAGCAGCCCCTATCCTCCCAGCTCTGGTGCCTCAATCTCAATTTAATCAATTGAGATTTTAATCTATAATTTAATCATTATTCCATCATCTGTAACTCTGATGTCTATCAGGCCACAGTCCACTGTGTCCCCCAATTCCAGGGAAAACCAGCTTCCAGGTGGTCCTCCAGAAGGTGCTCTCACTTCTGCCTCCTCTCTTCTGCTGTGTGTGGATTGGTCACATCACATACCAACAACCGTCCCCCCAAATATCATCTCTTTCCAATTGCCATTTTCAACAATTCTAGACCCTTGAAATGGGTGTTGGGCTAAGGATCAGGACCTTGTTTTAGGTCACTCCCTTTGCAAGTCCTACACAGATGTGTTGCCTCTGGCTTTGGAACGAAAAAGTGCATGACTGCTTTTGTTTTGTTCTTGGCCTGTGGCATCTCAGCTAAAAGAGAGGCAGGGGCATCTGGTGACTCATTGGTTGAGTATCCAACTCTTGGTTTCAGCTCAAGTCATAATCTCAGGATTGAGAGATTGATCCCCACATCGGGCTCCTTGCTCAGCTGGGAGTCTACTTGAGATTCTCTCTGTCTTTCCCAATGCCCTTCCTCCACTCATACTCTCTCTCTCTCAGACAAATAAATACATCTTTTTTTTAAAAAAAGTGAGAGAGAGAGAGAGAGGCAGAAAGTTACATTTTAATACACTGATACAAGTAATGGTTCCACCTTGCCTGAAAGCCCATCCTATAGGGTCAAGCAATCTCAGGGGCCTAGATTTCTCAAAGCTCAATTTCAACCCATAAAATAGATATCTGGTAACCAAGGGCCATGGTTATGGCTGACTGAAACCTAAAGAGCTGTAAGAAGATGTGCACCACACCTTGGTGATCTGAAAAGAACGATGAGATTCCATTATCTGCCCCTTGCCTTTCGTTTACAATCTCTGTAAAATCAGAATTCTAGATTATCTGCCTCTGTGTTTCCCCGACATCAGTCTGTTGTTAGACCTGTTCCCTAGATCAGGAGTAAAGCTTCACAGCAATGGATAGAGGGACATAGGGGGTTGTATGTACACACTCCTCATATTAGAGAATGATCTGAAGCTCAAGCACACTTCTTCAGTCACTGAGAGGTTTCCAAAGGTGCCTAATCTTCCTCACGTCAATTGTCGAACAAACTGAATCATAGTTACATAGCTACAAAATGGTGTTGCTGAAAAGGACCTTAGAGACATTCAACTCGGAACCAAATAAGTGGTGACCATGCTCCGTCTCAGATCCCAGGCTCACAGAAAACATCTGATTGGTCTCACCACTGTGCACACTAAGCCCAGCCTCAACCAATACACAACAGCGCAAGAGCATGACAGATGAAATCTACTTGCCATTGCCAATTCTACCTAATTCCCTTATTTTATTTTTTTATTATAAAGATTTTATTTATTTGAGAGAGAGAGAGCATGAGCAAGGGGAAGGAGCAGAGGGAGAGGGAGAAGCAGACTCCCTACTCAGCAGGAAGCCCCAACGCGGGGCTCAATCCCAGAATCCTGGGATCATGACCTGAGCTGAAAGCAGACGCTTAACCAACTGAGCCACCCAAGCGCCCTAATCCTCTTATTTTATAGGTGAAGAACATAATCCTAGCACTCACTCAAAGTCACACAGTTAGTCAACAGCAGAGAAAAGACCACACACCCTACTCAATGTTCTTTCAACAACCTCAATCTAGGTAATCAAGAAAGTGAGCCTTTCCTGCCTTACTACCTTTTCTCTGCTCCTCCTGTCAAGTCTTTCCAAACACTCAGAGTTTATTCTAATCATACATGATTCAGATGCCATATTTACCCGTCTCTCCACTTCTGCTTTTCCATTTTGAGATCTCCCCAAGAAGCATCAAGTTAAGTTCAAATATGTTTGAAAGGACCAGAACAATTTAACTCATTATTTATAGAGCCTCCAGACCTTAACAAAAAGTCAAATGTTATGCTTTTGTGTTAAAAGGTCTAACATATTCCTGGAAAAGTAAAAATGGAATACTTCCAACCGCCATATTACAGATGCACTAAACTCTTCGAACTGATTTCATTTGAGGTCTTGGGTCTAGAAGGGGCCAAAGAAAACAAAAACCATCTCTTCAGACTCTCATCATCTTTCTGAATCTTTTCCAGATGAACTTGTCTACCTCTGTCCAGAATAGAAAATTCTTATGGGTTAGAGGTGACCGGCAATGCAGACATGGAGAAATAGTGCATTCTATTCTTGGATTGCATATTACTGTTCCATATGGGGGGGCAAGCCAAAACATATGGCATTCCATCTGCAAGATGGGGCTGGCTGGGTCCCATGAATGGCTTTTAATGTGAGTAGATTCAGCCTGATTTGGTCTGCCTCCAAAGGAGAAGAAAAACCAGTGATTCAAATATTGTGTAAAGCCATTGAAATTAATGGCATAAAACAAGACTCATTTGTATTCCGCCTAATTTAAAAGATGTCTGCTTAGTGTAAAGTAATGAATTAGTTACGGGGGTGTTTGGACTGAATGTTCAACATTCTCCTTGAAGGAATAAATGCCTTTTTTTCTTCTCTCAAGCCACTCTGTTATTTTGTGCTGTTTCCCCCCAGGAAATCCACTAAGCATTTTGGCTTCTATAACAAGCCAGATTTGATGAAGTTCATAACACTGGGCACAGCTGATCCTGTTTCAACTCCCCAAGACCAGGTTGGGGGAGAGGATTCAAAAGATGCTCTTTTAAAAGCTGCCTAATGGGGAGTTGAATTCAAGACAGCAGTGTAGGAAGATCCTGAACTCACTTTTTCCCATGGATACAATTAATATACAACTACATATGGAATAATTTCTTCCGAAAAAGACCAGGAAACTGAATGAACAGAGCATCCACAACAAATGACAAAAGGACGGTATCAAGACAGGTAGGAGAGATAAAGACACCATCACACCAAAAAAAACCAAAAACCAAAAACAAAAACAAAAACCACATCCCAGACATGGCAATCCACAATTGGGAGGGATCTCAAAAATACAGAACTTCATCTTGGGGAGGAGGGGTTTATGCTCCATATCAGGTAACTGGACCTTTATATCCTTCACCAGAGAAACAGGCCCCCTAAATGCCAGGCTTTGAAAAACACTGTGGATTATGTCCAGGAAAACCATAGAACTGTAGGGAACAGAGAAATCAGTCTTAAAGGGTTCATGCACTGACTCTTTCACCCTAGGACTCAGCACAAAACATCAATTTGAAAAAGCACCCATACTGTATGTGAAAAAGACCCACTTATCAACTTTAAATCACTTGCCAAAGAGGCAGGAAACTATTCAGACTTCCTCCGGGGACAGAGACATCAGAGGACACCATATTTGCAACTTTATTCTATTTTGCTAATGTTGGCAACGGCAGGCACCATTTTGAAACTCTGTCTCTAACATGCTAAAGCTGGTGGGCTTACCCAGCTGAGAACACTGTCCTCCTCTGCAGCACAACGACAGGTCAAAGATGGGCCAGCCACTAGCCCTGCCTGCCCCTGCACCACAGCACAATTGCACATTATAGCCAGGCCAAGTGCCAATCTTACCTACCCTTATACCACAGATACGGCCCCTATGCCATGAACACATGGCATATGCAGCCCACATAGGGGACACCCCTTGAGCGATGCTCTGGTAGTTAGAGGTGATTGTGCTTCTGTGCTCCATATGAAATCTTCTACACAAGACCATTCCTTCAAGACTGGGAGAGGTAGTTGATTTGCCTCACACATAGAAACAAATGCAGAAAGTCGGGCAAAGTGAGGATACAGAGGAATATGTTCCAAATGAAAGACCAAGACAAAACAACAGAAAAAGACATTAAAGAAATGGAGATATGCAATCTACCTGAAAAAGACTCAAAATAATGATTATAAAGATGCTCACTGAACTTGGGAGAAGAATTAACAGAGTAAGACCATCAATAAAGAGATAGAAAATATAAGAAAATTCCAAACAGAAGTTATAGAACTGAAGAAGACAATAACTAAACTGACAAATACCCTAAAAGGGTTCAACAGCAGACTGGATGAAGACAAAGATAAAATCAGCAAGCTGGAAGACAAAGCAATAGAACTCCAGACAGAGCAAAGAATTATTGAAAATGCAGAGAATTCAAGGGGTCTTTGAGTCAACATCAAATGAAATAACATTAGCACTACAGGGATTCCAGAAGGAGAAAAGAAAGAGAAAAGAGACCAGAAAACTTATTTGAGACAAATGGCTGAAAACTTTCCTAATTTGAAGAAGGAAACAGACATAGAGGTCTAGGAAGCACACAGAGTGTAAATAAGATGAATCTAAAGAGAGCCACACCAAGACACTATATAATTAAATGGGTAATAGTTAAAGATAAAGAGAGAATCTTAAAAGCAGGAAGGAAAAAAACAACTTATCACATACAAGGGAAACCACATAAGGCTATCAACGGACTTTTTTTTTTAAGATTTTATTTATTTATTTCAGAGATAGAGCAAAAGAGAGAGAGTGATCACAAGCAGGGTGAGGGGGGCAGAACAGAGGGAGAGGGAGAAGCAGACTCCTCACTGAGCAGGGAGCCCAACAAGGGGCTTAATCCCAGGACCCCAGGATCATGACCTGAGCCACCCAGGCACCCCTAAGCTGAATCTTTGTAGGCCAGAAGAGAGTGTCATCACATAATCAAAGTACTGAAAGGAAAAAACTTCCAATGAAGAATTCTCTACCCAAGAAGGTTATCATTCAGAATTGGAGGGGTTATTAAGAGTTTTCCAAATAAGCAAAAGCTAAAGGAGTTCATTACCATTAAGTCAGCCTTACAAGAAATGTTAAAGGGACTTCTCTAAACTGAAAAGAACTGGCACTACTTTACAACAAGAAAATACACAACATCTGCAAATCAATCAACATGGTACACCACAAAATGGTGTAGGATAAAAATGAAGGATAAAAATCACATGATCATTTCAATAGATGCAGAAAAAGCATTTGACAAAATTCAACATCCATTTAGGATAAAAACTCTCACCCAGGTACCCATCTTGTTGAGGGAACCTATAGAGGGGACATACCTACACATGATAAAGGCCATATATAACCAACACACAGCTAATATGATGTTCAACATCATCCTTTAAGGTCCGGACAAGAGAAGAATGCCCACTCTTGCCACTTTCATTCAACATAGTATTGGAAGTCCTAGTCATAGGACTAGGCAATTTGTCTTCCAATTAGGCAAGACAAAGAAATAAAAAGTACCCAAATCAGAAAAGAAGAAGTAAAACTCACTATTTGCCAATGACATACTATATATAGAAAACCCAATGACTCCATCAAAATAACTGTTAGAACTAATAAATGAATTCAATTAAGTAGCAGGATACCAAATCAACATACATAAATCTGTGTGGTTTTGTACATTAATAACAAATTATCATAAAGAGAAATTACAAAAATAATCCCATCTATAATTGCATCAAAATGAATAAAATACCTAGGAATAAATCTAACAAAGAGGGTGAAAGATATCTACATTGAAAATTATAAAACACTGAGAAAGAAATTGAAGAAGACACAGGTAAATGGAAAGATATATCATATTCATAGATTGGAAGAATTCATATTGTTAAAATGTTCATACTACCCAAAGAAATCCACAGTTTCAATGTAATTTCTATCAACATTCCAATGGCATTTTTCATAGAACTAATACAAATAATTCTAAAATTTTCATGGAACCATAAAAGACCCCAAATAGTTAAGGCAATCTCAAGAAAGAAGAACAGAGTTGGAGGTATCATACACCCTGATTCAAACAATATTATAAAGCTGTAACAATCAAAACAGACATACAGAATGATACAACAAAATTGAGAGCCCAGAATCAAACCCACATGTAAAGGAACAATTAATTTATGACAAGGACCCAAGAATATACAGTGGAGAAAGGACAATCTCTTCGATAAATGGTGTTTGGAAAACTGGATACCTACATGCATAAGAATGAAACTAGGTCACTATCTCATAGTATACACAAAAATGGAGTCAAAGTGTATTAAAGACTTGAATGTAAGACCTGAAACCATGAAATTCCTTGAAGAAAACATAGGTAGTAATCTCCTCAACGTTGGTATTGGTGATATTTTTGTAGCTCTGACTCCAAAGGGAAAAGAAACAAAAGCAAAAATAAACAAATGGGACTCTACCAAACTAAAAAACTTCTGTGTAGTTGGGGGAAAAAAGCCATCGTCAAAATGAAAAGGCAGTTTACTGAATGGGAGAACATTTTTGTAAGTCATATATCCAACAAGGGGTTAATATCCAAAATATATAAAGAGCCCATACAACTCAACAACAAAAAAAACTATTAAAAACTGGGCAGAGGACCTGAATAAACATTTTTCCAAAGAAGACATACAGATGGCCAACAGGCACATGAAAACATGTTTAGCATCATTAATTATTATAGAAATACATATCAAAACCATAATGAGATACTACCTTACACTCATCAGAATGGCCACTATCAACAACAGAAGACATAACAAGTGTTGGAGAGGATGTGGAGAAAAGGAAACATTCATACAGTGTCTGTGGGAACATAAATTAGTATAGATACCATGAAAACCGATATGGAGATTCCTCAAAAAATTAAGACTAGAACTACAATATGATCCAACTATTTCATTTCTGGGTATCTATCCAAAGAATACAAAAATCTGGTTCAAAACTATGTAGGCACCATCACTGATGGCAGCATTATTTACAATTGCCAAGAAATGGTAACAATCTAAATCTGCTCATCAGTGGATGAATGGATAACGAAGATGTGGCACATATACAATGGAATACTAATCATCCATTAAAAAAAGAATGAAATCTTCCCATTTTCAATAACATGGATGAAACTAGAGGGTATTATGTTAAGTGAAATAAGTCAGACAGAGAAAGACAACTATATAATTTCACACAGATGTGAAATCTAAAAAACAAAATAAAAACAAACTCATAGATACAGGGAACAGATTGGTGGTTACCAGTGGCGGGGGAGGGGGGAGGGGCGGAGACAGGATGGGGCAAGTAAAACAGGTGGAGAGTGCCAATACTATGGGATGGACAGTAACTAGATTCTTAAGAGTGATCGCTCTGTAGCATACTGATGTCAATTATAATGTCATCTACCTGAAATTTATATAACCTGAAACATATATAAATTTACAGATACCAATTTTACCTCAATTAAAAAAAAATTACCCAATGGAGTCATCTTGTTCATGCCTCTCCAGCAAACCTCCAAGGGCCACTTATCATCAAGAGACCATGGGCAGACCTTGCCCTTCCTGAAGTAGCAAGACAGAATTTGGAGCTCATCCTTGAATAATTGGACTGTGCTCCCATGTGTCCCATTTCACATCCCCAAGGGCTCCCTGCAGCCCCTGCACCACTCAGGCAATGGACAACAGGCCATCCTCTCCTGAGATGACGAAGATGATGATGACGACGACGACGACAGTGCTAATGATAGTTCAGCGAGACCGATTTGTCCCAGAGAGCATGCTGCACGTTACACGTGAATGAGCTGATTGCATTTACAATAACTTCATTAACGGAGGCTCTGTCCTCCCCACTTTTCAGATGAAGAGGCTGAAGTTCAAAGAGTTAGTTGCCACGGTCACAGTCAGTGAATGGCCGACCAAGAGCACCGGTGTTCCTGCCCCCAAAGCCTATGCTGGGATCAAACAGGAAAAGGTGGGGCGGCTGCCCCTGTGAGCACCCACCACCCCCTAAGCTGCCGTGTCTTTCAACAGGACGGCCCGGCCTGCTTAAAGTACTAGTTGACTCAAACCAGGGCTACTCTATCTAGTCATGACCCTGATCAAAGCAGTACCGGCAGAAGACTGCACATCACTTCCATGACATCATTCGTGGGCTTCGTGGCTTCCTTCTCCTCGGAAGGACAAGCTCTGAAGATTCTAAGGATTGTAAAGGCTCCAAGCACCACTGCTGGAAATCTATCATTTTAGACCCATTTTTTCACCTTCCAGCCGCAAGGCTCCTGACAGACCAGCCGTGGACATCACCGTTGGCTTCTCACAAGGAGACGGAATTGTTGTAGAAAGCAGCCAGGCTTACCGTTAACAAGGGCCATTTTCATAATTGCACACGTTAAGCAACTGTACCCACCCTAGATGATCACAGAAGGTGGAGTTCAAGGGAGTTCCCGCCTGAACCATCTCCAAGAGAGAGTGTTATTAGAATGCTCTGGTCAGAAGCAGCCTTCCCTTTGGGGCAGGCCACGCAGCATGTGCAAGACGATCGTGCCTTGCTTGTTACCTGATAGGAACGAGATCATGGAAGCGGCTGCGCCTGTTATATGTCTTCTGGTGTTTTCAAGATGGAAGTAAAAGGGACAAAGAAATTAAAAGATAGTTTTACTCTCTGGTATCCATTCTAAAGGAATGCGTTCTAAAAGAATAAAATGTGAATTTCCTTTGCTGGAAAATCGTGAATTTCCTTCCTTCCTTTCTTCCTCCCTCCCTCCCTCCCTCCCTTCCTTCATTCTCTTTCCTCACTTTGACACCCAGTATGAGGCTTAGCACAATTTATTTCACATTCCCTTATCACAGAGCACACCATCACAGCATTCAGGGAAGCTATTTGTCCGTGGCTAGCCCAGCAAGTGCCAATGTAGGCGAGTTCCGTGGGCATTTGTAAAAGCAAAGAAGCCGTGTGAACTAGGAGGTGCAGAGGCCCAGGGAGGGGGCCTGAGTGGCCAGGCTCAGAGCCTTCTGATTCTACAAGAAAATCATTATGGCAGCCATGTCCTGGATAATTTCCATTATTCTGAGACACTGGCCTCTGTCTGCTCACCTCCTGACCTGGGACAAAAACACGAGATGGCCCACACCACCGAGCGCTCCCTCCCCATCCCCACTCTGCCTCTACCCTTACAAAACTGTGTCCCCCTCCCCTAATTCAGGACCAGCCCCTCCTTCCTACTCAGCCATCCTGTCTGTAAAAAATGCTGGAGTTCTGCTTCCAGAAGAAAGGGCCTTTAAATCTTGCACCATGGGTCCCCCATTCAGTGTGCAAGTAACGAGACTTGCCCCTATGTCTACAACTCGGATTTATTTCTACTTCGAGCCATCACTCCACAAGGCCAGGAGAAACTCTGACTCAGTTCAGAATGTCCTCACCTCCCTGTGACTGTGCCCAAATCCTGAGGACTTCTGCGTGTCACGGCATGGGTGTGTGTGGGGGGGTGCCATCTGGTTTTTGGCATCAACTGTCAACTCAGACATCTGCTGGCATTTCCTTTGTCCCTTTCCTCGGTGCCCTTCGGGCCAGCTCCGCACTGATTCTATGCCTGGCGGAAGGCCCAGGGATGGTTTCGCTCTTCCCAGCCCCAGCGCGGGGTTGGCGCGGCCAGGGGCAGTCACCCAGCTTCCAGCTTCTACCCTCGGTGTGTCCCCCGAACACGCTTGCTGCCTGGGGTTCCCGCCTCCCTTGGAATGCAGTTACTTGTGGGACCCCACTGATTTTGTTTAGTTTGGGGTGACTTGTTGTTGTGCTTTGCGGTAGAGTAGGGACAGCAAAGGGATTGTTAAGGGACAACAAAACAAAACCTCAACATCTTTTAAAAACAGGACGGCTCCCTCTAGGGGGCCACACAGCAGCAGCCGGGTGGGGTGTTTAGAAGGTGAACCAAGCCTGAGAAGAGGGGAGACGGGGCTGCCTGCGGTCCTGGTGGGGACAACCTGGGACCCTGTCCCTACCAGCCAGGTTGTAAAGTAGAATGGGCAGGGGGGTGTTTCTGGAAAGGATGTCCGCATGCGGATACAGCTGGTCTCTCCCAGAGCCGGTCATTTATGGGGGGAGCTCATAAGGGACTTGGAACACTTGCGGCTGGTGGTACCGTCATTCCTCTGACACAACACATGGCAGGCGCTCAGGATGGGCGCCCCTAGGCTCCTGGGGTCCTTCCAATGACCCCGGGAACTGAGACTGCAGCTGCTCGCAATGAAGACGTTTTTATTTATCAGTCTCGGCCTCTCAGGTACGAGTTTTTAAGAACCCACTCGGGAGCCCTCTCTCTCTCTCTCCACCCACTAGGGGAGAGTGGTGAGAACCCATGGAGAACCCTTGAGAGGGCAGGTTTCGGAATCAGGGGATCGAGATTTCAAGTCTCGCCATGACTCAACCCAGCAGCGTGATCTGGGCCCCCCGGCGTCTCCCATTTCTCTGTTTAGTAACTCACAGCTACCCGTAAGAATTGAATGAGAACATTTGTGTGCAACCCTTCCCACAGCACTGGGAACTCAGTGAAAGCTGATCGCCTGGAGAATTCAGGTAATTCCAATGTCATCATCGCTAGCTTCACCTCCCAGCCCATTTCCTTGCCCCTCTTCCTGGGCAGGCAGACCCAGAGAGGGATTCTCCAAGACCCCCTCCTCTCCTCTGAGGAGAGGGGCATAGGCCCCAGCTACCCCTGCCTGAGGAAAGCCCTGCCTCTAGGACCTGACACGGTGGGCCCCGATTTTGTCGTGTGTTTGCTGAGCTAAGAAAGGGGGTGGGAAGGTTAATGACCACCTGGGACCCTCTTTTCTTCCCTACTCCACCTAATTCTGCACAGAGACCACACGTTTCTATGCCAGCCACGCCTCCCTGGGCAATCCTTCTGTCCCTATAACCTGAGCCTTTATGGGCCAGCCCACTGTCCCTTAATATCCTAGAATATCACCTTGACCCTAGTTCATGGGCAAAGAGACCTGCAAAACCAGCACCTCTGACACTGAACCCCAATATCTCTGAGGCTCAGAAAGCTAGAAGCCAAAACCTGGGATAGTCATTTCTAGCGGCTTTGGGGGCAGAAGTCGTGGTTATTCTTTGGTGAAGGCTCTGCTTGGTGTTGGGAAAAGCCACTCCGGTGGCTGTTTTCGAGGGTGCAGACACAAGTCCCCACGTAAGTGTCCTGAAACGGGGCGTGCTTGACAATCCAGAAGCAAATGCTATGATCGGGATGTGGGTCTCCGGGCACGATAGCCTAACAGGAGAATTTCACCGAAGGTGGGAGATACGCCTCCAAAGACAGTTGTGACACCAGCTCTGGCCTGGCAAGGCATGGGAGGTGGGGAGATGGGCTGCAGAACTGAGGTGGGGGTTCAGAGGGATAACATCAGATTGATTCAACTGTGGAAGGAGAGGCCCTTATAACCTGGGGACAGGCCTGGGGTGAAGCAAAAAGATTGCTCTGGGGAGGGAAGGGAGCTGGAGGCAGGGACCCTGAGAACTCGAGGTGACACACTTTGAGGAAGTAAAACCTCAGGCCCACTTTTAGGGTTTCATTTCCTTTCCTATAAATCCTTCAAGCTTTGGTGAAGTTTTTTAAAACAGATCCATGTTTGTGCTCATCCCTTAGAAGACAAAGGGAAGAACCAGGGTTTAACTCTGGGGCCAAGGCAGCTGGAGAAGGTGGGGACCCCTCTCCAGTGGAAGGTCCTCCTTCAGAACTTGTGGGTAGATTTTCCAGATGTATGCAGAAGTTGGACACTGACTTACCAGAAAAAGCCCCTGGGTCGTGGTCATTTTTCTAATAGAGGGAGACTAAGAATGCCTGTAAATTCTTTTACTCACCATTTCTTTGTTTGTCTGTTTCAAGTTTTTATTTAAATTCTAGTTAGTTAACAGATGGTGTAATATCGGTTTCGGGTGTAGAACTGAGTGATTCCTCCCTTACATGTAACACCCGGTGCTCACCCAAACAAGTGCCCTCCTTCATCCCCATCACCCACTTACCGCCATCCTCCCACCCCCACCTCCCCTCCAGCAACCCTCAGTTTGTTCTCTGATAGTTAAGAGTCTCTTCCGGTTTGCTTCCCTCTCTTTTTTTTTCCTTCCTTCCCCTATGCTCATCTGTTTTGTTTCTTAAATTCCACACGAGTGAGACCATAAGGTATTTGTCTTTCTCTGACTGACGTATTTCACTTAGTGTAACACACTCCAGCTCCATCTACGTCCTTGCAAATGACAAGATTTCGTTCTTTTTGATGGCTGAGTAATAGTCCGTACTCACCATTTCATTTTTAAACGCACACGCTATGTACTAGACCCTGCGTAAAGTGATCGGGATACAGGGCGAAGAAAAGGTTCTCTCTCGGATGGGGCTTCCAACACCAGGAACGAATGAACAATAACCCAGCAATGTTGCGTGCAATGTACTTCTGCAGAGTGCAACAGAAGACATCAAGAGGGTATAATGAATAGCCTAACCTACAACTTTTATTACTTTATTGGAATATTATACTTTGTTCTATTTATTTTTTAAAGATTTCATTTATTTATTTGACAGAGAGAGAGATCACAAGCAGGCAGAGAGGCAGGCAGAGGGAGAGGGGGAAGCAGGCTCCCCGCTGAGCAGAGAGCCCGACGTGGGGCTCGATCCCAGGACCCTGAGACCACGACCCGAGCCGAAGACAGAGGCCCCAACCCACTGAGCCACCCAGGCGCCCCAATACTTTGTTCTATTTTTAACAGCAGATCATTGTATCATTTAAACATCAAAGTTTGCAGCCTTCCTTCATAAGGGCAACTGACATCTAGATCCCAGACACTGTTCTGGTTTGCTTCCAGAATAAAATGGTAGTTGCTCCCCCCAACAAACCCGGCGTGGGGGCAAGAGCGGCCCAGAAAAGAGGGCTGGTCAGAAGCAGATGACTATTTGGGGCTGAACTGTGTCCTACCAAAGTTCTTATGGTAAAGTCCTAAGCCTCAGCACCTCAGAATGCAACCGTCTTTGGAGACAGGGTCTTCAAAGAGGTAATCACGGCAAAATGGGTTCCTGGGGTAGACCCCAATCCAGTGTGACTGACATCCTCATAAGAAGGGGTGATTAGGACATAGATACTCACTTGGGAGACCATGTGAGGACACGAACAAGACAGCCAACTGCAAGCCAAGGAGAGAGTCCTCAGAAGGACTGGAGTGCCATCTTGATCTAAGACTTCCGGGTTCCGGACCTGCCAGGAAATAAATGGTGGTTAAGCTGCCCAGTCTGTGGTACTTTGTTACGGCAGCCCTAGCAGAGTAATATGGGGGGAAGACCCTCTGAAAGGAGGTGAGGACTAGCAAAGCCCTCTCTTCTCCCTGCCCACATCCCCATCCCCTCTTCCCTGTGTGCCGGCTGGAGAGTCAATCTCCCCTCCTCTCAGAGCAGACGTGGGGGCTCTGCTTCTAAAGGCAGGGGGCCCACGGACCACAGGCAGCACCTGCCCTTTCCAGCAGTGACCTTTATCTTCCCTGATACCCAATCATCCCTCTCACCAGACTGGCTGTTAGCAAAGGACTGAGAACCCGATCTATCCTCCGGCAGACGCTGGAGTGTCACATACTTCTTGCCTTCTCCCCTCTTCTTTTAACCATGGGGTGAATACAAAACAACCTCTCGAAAGTCCCAGGCAGCAATTGTGCATTCCTGCTCCTCTCCCAGAACAAGGAGCACCGAACCTGTAGCATAAAGGAGATTATCTCCTCAGATTTAATGAGAGTCACTGTGAAAACAGAGTCCCCAGGAAAAGGAGAAAAACACCACAATAAAAAAAAAAAAAAAGGAAGGAAAAAGAATATCAGTCCGATTAGTGTCTCTAACACGGCCTCATTATACATCCACTTCTGACATCTGCCAGTGGTGTTCGAATTGAGCCGCGGAAGAACGTCTTCCGAAAGGCAAATTGACATTCACCATAATCATCCGTTACCCCTTCGCCCCCTAAAATGTAAGCATTTGCCACAACAGCCGCGATTGGGGAAAGGAGGAGCAGGGCAGTGGCTGAATTCATGGCGTCGGAGGAGAGGCCGGGGATCTGGTGATTGGGGAGGGAGACAGGGCGAGAGCACATCGTGGTTGCGTGTGAATGACCCTCATCGTCCGGGTCTCTGTGTGATTTCCTTTTTAGGGAACATTTAATAAGATACAGAAGCCAGATTTGGTTGAGCGGAATGCAGGATCGCCATGGCAACCTTCCTTTGGAGGTTATCCAAGTCAGGTAGTGACAGCGAAGCTGAGTTAAAGGTCACCCCTGCAGAGAAAGATGGGCATTGATACAGTATTTTAACAAGACCCAGAGGAGCTGAGTACCTACAGAGGACCAGCTAGGCACCGGGAATGGGAAGCAAACAACAGCAGGGAGAAAGGGGGCGTCCCATGGGGGTTTCCACGAGAGCCAACACGGTAAACACCTCGTCCTACAGGCAGAGACTCAGGTCTCCATCAAAAGCTCAGACTAACCATAGAACATCTGTGATCAATGGAAGGCGTCACAATCATTTTACGCAGGCATTTGGATGGTAAAGAAATCTGCTTGTGCCCAAGACACGCATTCCCGAAATGTCTTGAATGATCATATTTTTGCAAATAGAACAGCACTGACTTTCTTTATCACTCCGATTTATTTACTCTCTCTTCTACTAGGACGTCACTTTAAAATCTTGGCGTTCAGAACACCCTTCTTTGCATGGTGCTGAAGCCAGAAACTTTCGAGGAAACCATATATATATATATATATATATATATATATATATATATATATATATATATATATATAATCTGTGTGACTGGCCCCTCGAGAAAGATGTAAAGATGAATTTTACCCAAAAGAAAATATGGAAAATTAACCCAACCTTCCTTATATATAAGGAAATGCCTATTTAAATGACAAATAAAAAGATGTACATTAAAATAATGAATTTTTGCGTCTCAGAAAAGCAAAGATCTAGAAGTGTGGTATTACCTCGAGCTGGCGGAGAACGGACCTCATACACTGTTGGTGGGACTGTAAACTGTCACCACTCCAATGGGGAATAATTTGCAAACAGCCATCAAAATTTAAATTTTAAAAGTTAGATTTAGGGGCACCTGGGTGGCTCAGTCGGTTTAACGTCTTCCTTCAGCTCCGGTCATGATCCCAGGGTCCCGGGATCGAGTCGAATGTCGGTTTCCCTGCTCAGCAGAAGCCTGCTTCTCCCTCTCCTCCCCGCTTGTGTTCTCTCTCACTGTCTCTGTTGCTATCTGTCTCTCTCTCAAATAAATAAATAATTTTTTTAAAAAAGTTAGATTTAAAAAAAAAAAAAAGTTAGATTTAAAAGGTCATCCGGGGGTAGGAACCATTTGTCCCATGTAGTGGGTTTGTTGGTAACTCTCCAGTTTTCGTTTCTCCCTTCCCCCCTCACAGAACCTCGGCTTTGTTCGGGGTAGGGGGGGTCTATCTGAGCCGGAGGGTTTCAGACCTGATGGGGCATCAGAACCAGCTGGAGAGAATTTCTGATCTGTGGATCTGCAGTAGGGCCCTGAGAACTTTTATTTCAAAGAAGGGTTGATTCTGTCGGTCTGAGAAACACACTATGAGAAGCCCAATTTAAGGCAAGTGCATGATACCCCTCCTTTTTTGCCAATGCCGGCTTCTGTGATAGGGCGCCTGCACCTTTTGAGATACAGAGAGATGTCTGATAGAAGTGTTTTGGAAGAAAATTTCCTTCGTTTAGGAGAGAGCCACAGGGCAAGTCAGCCTTTCTCTCCTCCCCCCTCCCCCCTGCCCTGAACATGAATAAGAGTAAAGTGAAGCCCTAATCACTGGCAGGTGTCCTAGAACCACAAAAGATATCAGCCTTAAGATGTTTCTGGTAGTCTGAAAGGTGGAAAGATCTGAGCACTTGGTGTGAGACCCGTCCCACTGCTAGACTTCCCGTTAAATTAGCCAAGACGTCTGTTTATGGTGTAAGCCCCTCCCCCCTTATGTCTCCTGTTATCTGCAGGCAAATACATCATCACAAGCTTGGGAGATATTATTTTAAAATATTTCAAGTTAAAACACTTTTTTTTCCCTCTATGGCAAACTGCCATAAACTTAGCACGAAGACTAATCACGGATTAAGGAAAATGTTTGCAAAGTGCAGCTCACATGCCCCGTCTCAGTTGATGCCCTGGTCAGGTGAGCCTTCTTGCTCTCCTTAAATCCAGCGTCACACAGAGGTAAGTACTAAAGAAATACAGCTCTGAATCAAAGCTCAGAAAAAGGGTTTTATTGAATAAATAGCTCAGGGAGGGGGGCGGAACCAGAGTCTACAAAGGAAAGGATACAACACCCAGAAGAATGTCTTTAAAAAAAAAATGGTTAGCCCATCTATCTTCCCCACACCCTAGAGTGGAGCTGCTGCCCTCCATCTTCACTCTCTACATGTGTCCCACATTGATTCTTCTCTTTTTGTTTCTTGCCTTCTCTGGATTTGTGACTATTATGTAGACGCCCCATCATGGCCGCTACCAATACCTTCTCTCCCAGTTATCCCCGGAGGGGTGTAGTTGCGGTGGCACGTGTGAGAAAAAAAAAAAAAGTAATATTTTACACCTGCCCAATAAGGACTAATTTACAGAAGAAGTGACAGCAGATTCTAAGTATCTTAGTCCAAAGTCACATCTCGAAAACCCAAGCTCTCACCCGCTCCTCTAATCTGCCACCGACAAAGGACCGAGATCCCTAACACAAAAATAAATCTTACAAATCAGGGAAAAACCACCCTAATGGAAAAATTTGCAGAGAACATGCACAAGCAAATTAAGGAAGAAAAACAAAGTGAATAAGATGTTCAAGCTCACTAGTAATAAAATGAATGGAAATTAAAACAATATTTCAGCTAGCAGATGAGCAAAGATTTTTTTTTTTTTTAATTAATTACAGCCAGTGTGTTGGCAAGGGTACGGAGGAAAAGGAACTCCCACACTGCTGGCAAGAGAGTAACGGGAGAAAAATTAGGTAATACCTCTCCTAATTTAAAATTAGCATACATTTGACCCTGTGATGTTGCTTTGAGCAATTTATCCTAACGAGTTCATCAGACAAGTAGAAAAGAAATATGTACGAGAATGTTTACAAAGCCTGTGTTTTAACAGTAAAACATGAAAACAGCTTAATGCATCCACAGGGGATTGTACGAGAGAGAGATACTGACTACGGCTTCCCAATACAGAATCCCACCACTGACTGCCTTGCCTACCCGATCACAGGCGACATTGGGCAAACACAGGCTCCCTCAGCAGGACCAGATCCTGTCCCTGGAAACCTCACAGCAGGGAGCCCCAAGGCAGAGCAGCAGCTCTCTGCGTGTCTCAGGAACCAGGAGGTGTTGAGTTTCTCCAAGCCCCTTGTCTTCAGAGGATTAAGTGAGGCATTAGAGAAAGGCTGGAGTGTTCCTCTAGTAGAGGTCTTAGGACATGGAAACATGAAGAGCAGAGAAAGAAGGTTCCCTCTACTTCTATCCTAAAATAGATATATAGTCATGAAGAAAGTCTAGAGGTGGATAGCTATGGGGAGAGGTGGGTGTTTATCTCTGAGCAGTGGCCCATTTCCTTTTCTTCTTTAATCCACTAGTCTAGCCTATTGGGTTAGTGAGAGAATCAGAGCCAGACATGTGGTTGCCTGCTGCAGAAAACAAAGGAAGGGAAAATCAATATCTTTTGCATATCTACTATGTGCTGGGCTGGCAGTCTATCTGCCTTGCCTCCAAGTATACAAGTTGGCCACCTAAGGATGCTTCCCCAATGAGAGAGCAGCCAGAACCTTCACCACTGGGGAATGCAGGAGGAAGTAGAATGTTGTGAGTCAGCAGGCCTGCAGAGGAACTACAGAGGGGAGGAGCAAGGCGAGCCGCTAAAGGTAGAGGTTACAGAGGAGGTGGCCCAAATCAGTGGCCAGATGGAAAGTGAAGAGAGATCTGCAAGGTCTACAAGACCCCAAGGAGCGCTAGCCAATGGGGGTTGGGGTAGAATAGGCCCCACCTTTGACAGATACAAGAAACAGATACCAGTAAGATACCCACTAACCAGGCAGCACAAAGATCCTCTCTGGGGGAGTCATCAAGAATCCAGATGATGGCAAAAAGAGCCTCCAGGAACCAGTTGCCTGCCTTATTGGCATGATATCACATACACTTATACCTACACCCAGACACCGTCTTGAAAAGATGAATAGAGAAAACACAAGAAGAAAAACTGGCCCAGTAGAAGTGCGAACATAGGATTTGATTGGATATTTCTAGATGAGGGAACCAACTCATGAGAGCTATTACAAGACTACAAAACTATGTAAGAAAACTTTAAATTCTAGCTGGTATTTGACTAGCCTATGGAGGAAAAGGAATGCCCATACTCTGCTGATAAGACAGTAACTGGGGGCGCCTGGGTGGCTCAGTTGGTAGGGCAACTGCCTTCGGCTCAGGTCATGATCCCGGAGACCCAGGATCGAGTCCCATATCGGGCTCCCGGCTCTGTGGGGAGTCCGCTTCTCCCTCTGACCTTCTTCTCCCCTCTCATGCTTTCTCTCTCTCTCTATCTCAAATAAATAAATAAATAAATAAGACAGTAACTGAAGAAATATTAGGTAATACCTCTCCAAACTTAAAAATCAGCATACATTTGACCCTGTGATTCTGTTTCTGGTAATTTATCCTAACAAGTTCATCAGGCAACAAAAAAGAAAGAAATACATCCTGCTTACAGAACACTGTTATACTGAAAGAGTCCTCAGTCTCTACTAGAACTGGCAGTAACTGACAGTCCCAGATGTCTTCTCATATCTGAGCTGTTAATTTCTACCATATTATTTCCACCATATATTAGTCATATTTAAAGGGGAAAAAAAGGAGGGGAACTAAATGCTTTGCTAGTTGACCTCTACTGGCCCCCTGCGAAGGACTTGAGGAACATTTCTAGAACAAGAAAACGATGTATGAGTCTTGTTGCAGGAGGACGTGGGTGAGGTGTTAGAGGCAACTCACACCAAGCCTACCTTTAGGTAAGCCTTTAAGGATTTTGTTCCTACTCCTTTGCCTTTGCTTTTCCTCGCATTAAGGTGTGTTTAATGTGATTTTCTTTTATTTTACTTTAGAGAGAGAGAGCACAGTGGGGAGGGACAGAAAGAAAGAGAGAGTCTGAAGTCAACTCCACCCTGAACACGGAGACCCACATGGGCCTCGATCCCACGACCCCAAGATCACGACCTGAGCTGAAACCAAGAGTCAGACGCTTAACCAACTATACTACCCAGGCACCTCTAATGTGGTTTTAATATAAGATAGTGTTTTCAGCAGGCAGGATTTGTTGCCTGCCCAATTCTGTTCCTTTCCTTCCTTTCTTGCCAGAAGAACAAAGCCCAGGTCTTCCTCAAAGTAGAGCATGTGATTTGACACCCCCAACAAAAAGCTGGGACCATAAAAGCTATCCCTTAGTGTAAGAATGATCTAGAAACAAACCCACCCCTTGAGACTACAAGGAAAATGACTTGTCTTAAACCTCTGTGGTGGGTAAAGAAGAAAAAGCATCTCCCCTGAGACTTTGTAATCTCAAGTCTGACTCATGCAGGTTCACAGGCTGAAATAAAATTACCTGCTTGATTTGAAGAACCTCAAGGAGAGAATGTAGTTCAAACAGTCCTGGGTTGGTGATTCCGCCGACACCTGACAGCAAGCAATGCCTTCCCTATCGGAGGGAAGTCATCTTCAACCCAACCCTCAGAGCATTTCCTCAGATAAAGATCCAAATAATATGAGCTCAGTCTACAACAAGAAATCATGAACTGGAGCCAGCTGAAAAAACAGCAGAATGAGACCCGAAAACATGGTAGGTAAGGGGATTATTGGACACAGAATATAAAGTAAGCTTAATATGTTTTTTAAAAGTGAAGGCAAGTTGGGGGGCCTGGGTGGCTCAGTGGGTTAAAGCCTCTGCCTTCGGCTCAGGTCATGATCTCAGGGTCCTGGGATCGAGCCCCGCATCGGGCTCTCTGCTCAGCAGGGAGCTTGCTTCCCCCCACCTCTGCCTGCCTCTCCGCTTACTTGTGATCTCTCTCTCTCTGTCAAATAAATAAATAAAATCTTTAAAAAAAAAAAAAAGTGAAGGCAAGTCCAGGAAGGAATAAGCATAACTAAAAAGGAAGCAGATTTGAAAAAAAATGAACAGAACCTCTAGAATGAAAAATATAATAATCGAAATTGCAAATATATTGCAGAAACACTATACACTTGCTACAGCAGCTAAACTTAAAAGACTGGCAATATCAAGTGCTGACGTGGATGTGGAGTAATTGAAATGCTCAGACATTGCCAGTAGGAATCCAAAATGGCATGGAAAGTTTGACAAGTGTTCTAACAGTGTTTTATAAAGTTAAACATACCTTCACCCTGCGATCCAGAAGTCCTACTCCAAGGTATTTATATATAACAAGTGAGACATATGTCCACACAAATACCTGTAAGCAAGTGTTCACAGCATTTTTATTCATAATAGCCAAAAACTGGAAACAACTCCAATTCTGTCAATTGAAGAATGGATAAACTGTGGTACATTCATACAATGGGATACTATTCAGCAATAAAATAGAATGAACTACTGATAAACAGATGAATCTCAAAAGCATGCCAAGTGAAAGAACCCAAACACAAAAAGCTGTATATCCTATAAGATTCCATTTAGGTGGCATTCTGGAAAAGACAAAACTGTAAAGAATGAAAATAATTCAGTGGCTTCCAGGGGCTGGGAGAGGATAAAGGGAATTAATTATGAAAGATCTGGAGGGAAAAAAAAAAAAGATCTGGAGGGAAGTTCTGGAGAGGATGGAAATGCTCTGTGTATTGATTGTGGTGATGATAACACTACTGTATAATTTTGTCAAAACCAGTCAAACCAAACAATTTAAAATGGTGAATTTTACCAGCTGTAAATTATATCTCAATAAATCTACCTTTAAAAATATATAACATTGGGAAAAATTTCTTTTCTAAAAACACACTGCGAGGGGCAGCACCTTAGACACAGCTAAAGAGAGAATTGATTAACTGGAAGTTACAGCTGAATAAATTATCTAAAAGACAGCACATGCAGAAACAGGTGTAAGTATGAAAGAAAATATAAGAAATATAGAGACAAGAGTAGCCTCATATACACTTAATCAGAGCCTAGAAAAGAGACATAACCTACAAGACTCCTCAGCTTGAGTCTTTCTCTACATGACCCTCTAACCATAAAGAAAATATATTTAAAAATAAGACATAATTCCCTGAATCAATACAACTAGAAAGTATCTTAAAAAAAAGCTTCACCAGGGCACCTGGGTGGCTCAGCTGGTTAGGCATCCGACTCTCGATTTTGGCTCAGGTCATGATCTCAAGGTGGTGGTCAAGCCCCATGTGGGGCTTCCCACTTTGTGGGGAGTCTGCTTGAGATTCTCTCTCTCCTTCTCCCTCTACCCTCCCCACCAACAAAATAAATAATCTTGAAAGAAAGAAAGAAAGAGCTAGATTTATAGAGAAAACTTAGAGAAAAACATAGATTTATAGAGAAATTTTAAAATCCAATAAAGAATATTTAAAGGTATCTAGTTAAATGCAGAGATATGACATTTCATTTTCTTGAATGCTATAATTTAATATTATAAAATATACATTCTCCCCAAAGTAATGTATAAATCCTATGCAATCAAAATTCTGTTTGGATTTTTTAAAGATTATTTTTTATTTGAGAGAGAGGGAGAGTGAGAGAGCATGAGGGGGGATAGGGGCAGAAGGAGAAGGAGACTCCCCACTGAGCAGGAAGCTGGATTCAGGACTTGATCTCAGGACCCTGGGATCATGACCTGAGCCAAAGGTAGATGCTTAACCAACTAAGCCATCCCAGCACCCCTCTGTTTGGAAATTGTAGGGAAATCAATAAATTTACTTTACAACATATAAGAATAAAGATTTGTGAATCACTTTGTTTAAAAGGAATTTATTTAGTATTTATGTATTTATTTATGAGAGAGATCGAGAAAGAGAGCCCACAGAGAGACCAGCAGAGGGAGAGGGAGAACCAGGCTTCCTGCTATATGAGGAGCCTGACACAAGACTCCATTCCAGGACCCTGGGATCATGACCTGAACCAAAGGCAGACACTTAATCAACTGAGCCACCCAGGTGCCCCAGGAGATCACCTTTTAAAAGTACAGTTAACAAAGGGACTTGGCTTAACTGAAGTAAGACAGTCTACAAAAACATACTTACATATTCACAAAAAACATTTTAATAGTAGAGAAAAATAAATAGGCCAATGGGAGAGAATGAAGAGCCCAGGTCAAGCCTACAGATTCAGGCTGAACCTATGTACACATACACATGAATACACACACGTGTCAATGCATACATACACACACATGGGTGTGCTTAGGAATTGAATAGGTGACAAAAGTGCCACTATGAATCAGTTGGGAAAGAATGGGTCATTACATCTGAATTTAAACCCGCTACTACATACAAAGGTGAATTTCTGATGGATCAAAGACCTAAATACAAAAGGTAGTATGAACATAAAATTAATTAAAGAAAATGCATGATAGGGGCGCCTGGGTGGCTCAGCTGGTTGAGCAACTGCCTTCGGCTCAGGTCATGATCCTTGAGTTCCGGGATCGAGTCCCACGTCAGGCTCCCAGCTCCACGGGAAGTCTGCTTCTTCCTCTGACCTTCTCTCCTCTCATGCTCTCTCTCACTTTCTCTGTCTCTCAAATAAATAAATAAAATCTTAAAAAAAAAAGAAAAGAAAATGCATGATAACATTCTTGTGATCTGGAGGCAAGGAAGAACTTTGTAAACAAATTTTCAAAAGTATAAATCATAAGGCAAACACATGGATAAAATTGATTTCATCAAAATGAAAGGTTTCTGTTCTATGGCCGACAACATGTGCAAACTTAATAAGAAGTGGACCTAAGAGGAAAAGATATTTGCAATGACTAAAATCAACAAGGGAATAATATCTAGAATATACTAGGAATGTCTGTAAATCAACGGGAAACAAAGGAAAAATGGGAAAATGAGGAAAAATAAAAATAAAAGCCAGCATTTTATAAAACAGAAACCCCCAAACTAAAAAGTATATGAAGAGATGCTCAAACTCATTAGGATAAAGAAAGGCAAACTAAAATAACAATGAGATATCCCTTTCCATTGTGTTAGATTGGTGCCATTAGGAGGATGGCACAGGCCCCGGATTGGAGGTCACGTGGGCACAGAAACACCGTACATGACTAGTGGCAGTGATTGCAAGTACCGTGTGGACCTACTTCATCAAATTAGGAATATGCATCCCTATGGGCCCATGATTCCACTCCCAGCTATAAATTCCAAATATGCTCTTATGCAGGTCTGTAAGGGGATATTTACGGAGATGTTTATTGTAGCTATATTTGTGCAGCAAAAGGTTTTTCTGTGCATCCGTTACTGAGAAACCGAAGAAGCAAAATCTGATAGATTTACTACGAAGTACTTAGAAACTATAGGCTAAGTATTCATGTATTGTTTAATAAAAAAAGAAAGAAACAGGGACGCCTGGGTGGCTCCGTTGGTTGGGCGACTGCCTTTGGCTCAGGTCATGATCCCAGCGTCTTGGGATCGAGTCCCGCATTGGGCTCCTTGCTCTGCAGGGGGCCTGCTCCTCTCTCTGCCTCTGCCTGCCTCTCTGCCTGCTTGTGTTCTCTCTCTGTTAAATGAATAAAATAAAAAAAAAATCTTAAAAAAAAAAGAAAAAAGAAACAGAATGACCTATATAATACAACGTATTTGTGTAAATTAAAAATATATTCCCACCAAATGATAACGTCTGTCTTCCAAGAATACGTACAAAGGAAAACACGTAGATTACACGTGCCTGAGCAGTTGCCTCGGGCGTATGGGGAGGGCAGTGGGAGTGCCAGAAATGGGGTAAATAAATAATGCAAGAGAGGTGCCTTGCATGAATCAATTACAATAATTCACCATGCGCCATGAACTAAGAAGCATAATTAACTTGACCCTCTGCTCTTGAGGCCTCAAAAAAAAAAAAAAAAAAAAACCAGAATAATGAAAAGAATCTTCTTTCTTCGAGAAAGAAAATAAATAAGGATTGGTAAGGAAGAAAAAAGCCATCATGGCTTACAGAATATACTATGAAGTATGTAGAAAACCCAAAGCATCTACAGATAATGAGAATTAATAAGAGAGTTTAAGGTTACCAGATTTGAATTCAAAATATAAAAATAGGGGCGCCAGGGTAACTCAGTCAGTTAAGTATCTGCTTTCAGCTCAGGTCATGATCTCAGGGTCCTGGGATCGAGCCCCACATCGGGCTCTCTGCTCAGTGGGGAGCCTGCTTCCCCCTCTCTCTCTGCCTGCCTCTCTGCCTACTTGTGATCTCTCTCTCTCTCTGTCAAATAAATAAATAAATAAATCTTTAAAAAAAAAAAAGAACAGTATGCAATTGACAACTTTTGTCAACATATAGACAGTATCTAAGAATAAATTTAATTAAGATTATGCAACACTGAGCTCTTTCCCTCGTTATTTACATAGTATTATTGCTCTATATGAATTACATACATAGCACTGATTTAAAGACCATTACCCTGGCCCCCTAAATCTTGTCCTCAGAGCGAATACCTCCAGCTCTTTCTATGGCACACGTCCAGACCCTTATTTACCTTACTCTCGAAAACCCTGGCCTGTCACTACTTCTCTTAAAGTGTGTGAACCAGGGTTAGACCCAGTTCGGGCCTGGAAGAAGTGTAAGTCCACGTGACCACCTAAACGTGGCCGTTCCTCTGACCTCAGGGTGTGCAGCCCAACCTCTCAGGCCCTGGAAGCAAGCGGGAGCCCTGTGAATAGAATATTCCTGGGCCCTGAGGCTCAGGGCACGGTCCCTATGAGGGTGGGGGCACTGGGTGGGCAGGGGCACAGCTATCTGTCTGTAAGGGGTCCCGCCCAGAATAGCCCAGCACAGGGGGGCAACCTCTATGAGAAAGGCCGCCCAGAGAAGTGACTCCTTGTCTGAATCTTTAGGGTTGGGCAGAACTTTGCTCATTCTAGGCAGGACAGAATGTCCGGGGGGGAAAGCAGTGATGGTAAGAGACAGTCAAGGAACCCTAGGTGCTGCCGACCACTCTGTGCAGAGCCCAGGGGGGAGGGAGTCCTGGGTGGGGGCAGAGGGGAGGGGCAGAGCAGGAAATAAATGGCCAGGAAAGCGGAGGCCAGATCAGGCCTGGGAGGCCACGCTTGGATTCTGTCCAGAAAGCAGCGCAGAAACATGACTAATTTTAGGCTAAGGGGCAGTGTGATGGGATTTGTATTTTAAAGAGGCAGCACCCTGCCACGGAGGGAAATAATGGAATAGAAAATGAACAAGAACAAAAGATAATGGCTAGGAAAATAGAGCCTGCTGAAAGCAGATGTTGAAGGGGGCAGCCAGAGAAAACAGGGGTCAGCGGGCGGGTGGGAGGCCGCCCATGGACTTCAGACCCGTGCTGAACGCAAGTTCTCGTTCCAGAGGAAGCCAGCGATGTTATTTGACCTCCCCGGGCCTCGGTTTCCCTCCTCTCTAAAATAGCACAGCGATTTACTGAGAAATTAAAGTGAGTTCACAGAATATAAATTGCAAAGGCAGGCCTTACTCTTTGAAGGCAGTCGGACTCGGGACCCTCTCCCCAGAAAACTTGTGGAGAGCTTCCACAGAGAGCAACGGGTACAGCAGGAAACGCTGGGGGGAGAAAAGCATCCCTTGTGCCCAATTTTGCCAGGATCCTTGGCAAAGGGACCCAAAGAAGGAAATGGAAACAAAGACAAGTTGGAGCTTTATGAAATTGCAGAGATCCGCACAGGCCTCGGGGTGGGGGGGGGGGGGTGCTTCTCTGACCCGCACCCTGGAAACTGCTGGTAGCGAAACAGGACTAGCTTTCATTTATTAAGAGCATATTTTTATTAAGATTTTATTTTAGGGCGCCTGGGTGGCTCAGTTAGTTACGCGTCTGCCTTTGGCTCAGGTCATGATCCCAGGGCCCTGGGACTGAGCCTTGCATCGGGCTCCCTGCTCAGCAAGGAGTCTGCTTCTCCCTCTCCTTCTACCATTAACCCCTTGCTCGTGCTTTCGCTCTCTCTCTCTTTCAAACAAATAAAATCTTAAAAAAAAAAAAAAAAAAGATTTTATTTTATTTTTTTTAAGATTTTATTTTAATTCCAGTTAGTGAACATACAGTTTCCTCCTAGTTTCAGGGGTACAATATAGTGATTCGGCCTTTCCGTACAACACCTGGGGCTCATCACGGCAAGTGCCCTCCCTCCCCCCCTCCCCTATTTCTCCCGCCCTCCACCCACCTCCCCTCTGGTCACCAGTAGTTTGTCCTCCAGAGTGAAGAGTCTGTTTCCCAGTTTGTCTCTCTCTTTTTTTCCTTTCCTCATTTATTTCTTAAATTCCATGTATGAGTGAAATCACTGGTATTTGCCTTGCTCTGATTTATTTCACTTAGCATTATACTCTCTAGTATAATTATACTGTAATTATACTATATGCATAATTATACATTATACTCCGTGCTGATTCGTTTTTTATGACTGAATAATATTCCATTATATATTTGTACACCGCATCTTCTTTATCCATTCATCTGTCATTGGACACTTGGGCTGCTTCTATAATTTGGTTATTGTACATAATGCTGTAATCAATGTAGGTAGGGGTGCAGGTATCCCTTTGAATTAGTGGTTTTGTGTATTTGTGTGGGGGGGTAATCCAGTAGTGCAATTACTGGATTACAGGGTAGCTCTGTTTTTAACTTTTTGAGGAACCTCCATACTGTTTGCCAGAGTGGCTGCCCCCGTCTGCATTCCCACCAACAGTGCATGCGTGCTCCTTTGTCTCCACATCCTCGCCAACACTTGTTGCTTCTTGTGTTGTTGATTTCAGGCATTCTGACAGCTGTGAGGTGATGCCCTGTTGTTTTGATTTGCATTTCTTTGATGACGAGTGATGTTGAGCATCTTTTCCTGTGTCTGTTGGTCATCTGCATGTCTTCATTGGAGAAATGTCTGTTCAAGTCTTCTGCCCATTTTTTAATTGAGTTATTGGGGGTGTTGAGTTGTATCCGTTCTTTATTTATTTTGGATACTAGCCCTTTATCATTTTATTATTTGCAAATATTTTTTTCATTCAGTAGATTGCCATTTAGTTTTGTTGATTGTTTCCTTCTCTGTGCAGAAGTTTTTATTTTGATAGAGCCCTAATAGTTTATTTCCACTTTTACTTCCCTTGCCTCAGGAGATATATCTAGAAAAATGTTGCTGTGGCCAATGTCTGAGGGATTACTGCCTGTGCTCTTTTCTAGGATTTTTATGGCTTGCTGTCTCACCTTTAGGTCTTTCATCCATTTTTAATTTATTTTTGTGTATGGTGTAAGGGGTCTAGTTTCATTCTTTCATATGTTGCTGTCCAGTGTTCCCAATACCATTTGTTGAAGAGACTGCCATTTTCCTATTGTGTATTCCTTCCTGCTATGTCAAATATTAATTGACCATATAATTATGGGATTATTGACCATATAATTATGGGTTTATTTCTGGTCTTTCTAGTCTGTTTCATTGATCTGTATATCTATTTTTATGCCCAGACCACATTGATTTGATCACTACAGTTTTGTAATATAACTCGAAGTCTGGAACTGTGATGCATCCAGTTTTGTGTGTGTGTGTGTGTGTGTGTGTGTGTGTGTGTTTTCAAAATTAGTTTGGCTATTTTAGGACTATTTGTTCTACTTCTGTCAAAAATGCTGCTGAATTTTGATAGAGATTGCATTAAATCTGTGGACTACTTTGGGTGGTATAGATATTTTAACAACATTTGTTTTTCCAATCCACGAGCATGGACTGTCTTTCCATTTTTTTTAAAGATTTTATTTATTTATTCGACAGAGAGAAAGAGATGACAAGTAGGCAGAGAGGCAGGCAGAGAGAAAGGGGGAAGCAGGCTCCCTGCTGAGCAGAGAGCCCGATGTGGGGCTCGATCCCAAGACCCTGAGATTATGACCTGAGGTGAAGACAGAGGCTTTAACCCACTAAGCCATCTAGGTGCCCCTGTCTTTCCCTTTCTTTGTGTGGTCTTCAATTTCTTTCATCAGTGTTTATAGTTTTCAGAGGATAGGTCTTCCTCTCTGGTTAAATTTATTCCTAGGTATCTTATTATTTTTGGAACTGTTTTAATTTCTCTGTCTGCTGTTTCATTATTGGTGTATGGAAACAGCAGATTTCTGTGCATTGATTTTGTATCCTGAGACTTTATTGACTTCATGTATTAGTTCTAGTAGTTTTTTTGGTGGAGCCTATAGTCTTCCTATATATAGTATCATGTCACCTGCAAAGAGTGAAAGCTTTTACTTCTTCTGTTCCAATCTGCATGCCTTTTATTTCTTTTTGTTGCCTGCTAGGATTTCCAGGACTGTGTTGAATAAAGGTGGTGATAGCGAATATCCCTGTCCTGTTCCTGACTTAGGGAAAAGCTCTCTGTTTTCCCCATTGAGCACGATGTGAGCTATGGGTTTGTCCTATAGGCCTTTATGTTGAGGTATGTGCCCTCTAGCCCTACGTCGTTGAAGGGTTTAATCATGAATGGATGTTGTACTCTGTCAAGTGTTTTTTCTGCATCTCTTGAAGTGATCATACGGTTTTTATCCTTTCCAAGAGCATAATTTTGTGAGCCTTGGAGAGCCTCCTTGGGGGCTGACAGTGACCTCAGGCTCATCCACCCCCTCCCATCAAGAAACATCCTTCCAGGGCATTGAAATAGGCCACATTCTCGGCGTTTCTCCCAAACGAGCTTTTCAAGGAGTTATTCCCACAAAAATGACCGGAGCTAGCAGCGCAGTTTCCTGGTGAACCAAGGAACCAGTAACTCTCAGTGACCAGGATGCCTAAAACAGGAGAGTTTCAAGGAATGTGCTGGTGAGCAGTGATACGGGCAGGAGTTGGAGGGGAACTAGAAATCCACCAGTTGGCCCAGCAATTTATCAAGTGCCCCTACAAGCCTCTACATACAGAATGCCTTCATCAAGAAATAACATTTGTTAGATAGACACCAGACAGTAAAATCCCATTCGATCAAAATCAATTAATCATCAATCTGCAGACACTTATTTTGGACTAAGTTAAAGCTTACCCTTAACCTATGGCAACAGGACTCCCCCGCCATATGGTAGTTAGGATAGCAAGAGGCGTGGAAAACCATCTCACACAGGTGCACTCTCCTTGCCATTTATATCATATTGTCCCAAACACACATTCCCCCCCCTTTTTTTTTTAACCCCACGGAGTAACACCTGAAGCAAAATTAACTTAAAAGTAGTATGCTCCCTCCACTGCCATCCAATTTGTCAGTCGAGTCCTTTTCTCGGTTGGACTGAATGCCTTGTCGGTCACCGTGGCCGGAATGGGAAACACAACACACATACTACCTCTCATCCTGCCTAAGCCCCCTGCAGACATGACTAGCTGATCAGAGCTGAAGGATCCTCCTCAACGCAGTGCTCCAAAAGAAGCAAAGCGTTCTAAATGTTCCGTCTTCCCAAATAATAAATGTGCCGTCCTCCTTCCAACGAGAAAACATCTGTTCTGTACCCGAGGCCCTAAGAGCCGAGGATACTTATTTGGCAGGAATACCCTTTCCGTTCCAGAAAGAACCAGCAAAGCAGGTGGTAGAATGGGGCTTCCTGGGGGAAAAGAGAGGCAGGATTCCCTGATGCCTATTCAACTGAGAGTCGGCCCAGTATGGTGGTTAGGCACGTGGCTCTGAGTTCAAATCCTACCTCGCGTGCTTACTGTGTGTCCTCGGGTACGTTATTCAACGTTTCTGTGCCTTGGTGCCCTCATCTATAAAATGGAACCAACAATACCTGCCTCATAGCACTGTTGTGAGAATTAAAAGAGATAAGCGGTAGAAAGTCCCCAGTGCATCCTACTATGGACAACACGCATTACCTTTTTGCGGTAATAATTCCCGGTATCAGACAGTGTGTAAGTAACACCAGATTCAGGTAATGGCGCGGTTACCTCCCAGGGCGTCCAGAGGCAGGGAGCTCCAGGCACAGCTGGCCATCTCACAGCTGTTTCCTCGTTTCGAGTCTCCTGAATTTAGGGGGGACAGGAAGGATGCATTTGCAGGTGTGCAAGCTCCTACATGGACTCCGTATGCTTATGTTCGCTTCATGGGACACCTGCATGCCTTCCGGACATCACGGGGCATAGCAGAAGGGCTGTGCCAGCCAGCGTGACGGCCCTTCTTACCCTGGGGGCATTTTGCATGGTCTTGTCTCCACCGAGGCCTCTCCATTGCATACCAGAGCCATTTGCTCTTGAGGTATCAATGCTTTGAGGGATCTATGGGCTGCAATTTATCAGACACTGGGACCCGTTCTCCGGAAGCAGAATTTCCTCTGGGTGCTACATCACAGGAAAATAAAGTTGCCTAAAACCACCTACATACAAATTGTGACAAGACTACAAGGAGGCAGGCTTCTTGTGTAGATTGTAAAATGGTTTAGAAGCAAAGGGGTCCAGGAATCTTTGAAGCAGCCGTGGTTTGGAGAAAATGACCCTTATTTGGGTGTATCTAAAACTCCACAGGTTTGATGGGGCACTTGGGTGGCTCAGTGGGTTAAAGCCTCTGCCTTCGGCTCAGGTCATGATCTCAGGGTCCTGGAATTGAGCCCCGCATTGGGCTCTCTGCTCAGCGGGGAGCCTGCTTCCCCCTCTCTCTCTTCCTGCCTCTCTGCCTACTTGTGATCTCTCTCCTCTCCGTTAAATAAAATCTTTTTATAAATAAATAAATAAAGCTCCACAGGTTTGGGAAATAAGACCTAAGTCTATCTTCTGGCTCCCACCATTTCGTGACCTTAGGGGAGTCACTTAAACTCCCTGAAAGCCAGTTCGGTTCCACGGTCTTTAAAATGGGCACCTGATACCTCCTTCAGAGACTTACTGTGGAGACAAGTCCTGTAAACCAGGGACATAAACTGCCTGGCCTCACAGCTGGTACTGAGAAATTATGCAGTGGGTTGGATGATGGCCCCGAAGACATGTGTCCATCCAGAACCCGGAAATGTGACCTTATTTGGAAAAAGGCTCTCTGCAGATGTAATTAAGACTCTCAAGATGAGGGACGCCTGAGTGGCTCAGTTGATTAAGCTGCTGCCTTTGGCTCAGGTCATGATCCCAGGGTCCTGGGATCGAGTCCCACATCAGGCTTCTTGCTCAGCAGGGAGCCTGCTTCTCCTCTGCCTCTGCCTGCCACTTTGCCTGCTTGTGCTCTCTCTCCCTCTCTCTCTCTGACAAATAAATAAATGAAATCTTTAAAAAAAAAAAAAAAAGACTCTCAAGATGAGACCATTCCAGATTATCTGGCCGAACCCTAAACCCCATGACGAGTGTCCTTGTAAGAGAAGGGCAGCGGGAAATCTGGAGAAGGTCATGGGACCCCGAGGTGACCCATCGTTGGGGTGAGGCGGACACGGGAAAACCGACAGCTCCCCTAAGCAGGAAGAGGCGAGAGGTGGTTCTCCCCGGGAGGCTCGGGAGGGCGTGTGGCCCTCCTGACTCCTTGGTTTCTGGCTTCCCAAACTCAGAGAGGGAAAAAGAAAACATCCGTGTTGTTTGAAGCCGCTGAGTTTGCAGGAATCTCTTACAGAGCCTCAGGGAGTGAACGCTGCCCAGCAAGTGTGAATTCCCTGTGTTCGCAAGGCCAGGTCTTGGGGTTTCCTGCTGTATCTACAGGAACGCGCCCCTTCTTCCGTGTCTGGGGTTTTGTTTCGATTTTCCTTTGTTCCGCTCTTTCAGCTGTAAGACCAAAACCATAAAGAGTTAGCGGAGCGCGTGGCTACTACGCCGCCTGGGGCGGGCCAGGCTTACAGACTGAAAAAGACCGCAGATCCTTTCTGGCCCACACCACCCCAGCCAGCCTGGGGTGCGTCTGGAGAGGTTCCGCTCCGTGAGGACCGCACTCCGCTCCGGGTGTTACTACTGACGCGCGCGCCCGGGAGGGATGGATGGCTCGAACCCCTGGACAGGGCAATGCGGGTGCGCCAGGATCAGGGATGAAGCAGAGACAGGAGGATGTCAGAACTCCCTTCTGTGCATATGAATCCCGCCATCTCTTAGCCTCCCCATTTTAAGTAAAGGCAGAGAACCCGGTCTGAGCTAATCACCAGGCCTGGGTGTTGGCCATCTGGCCCTCCAAATGTCAGCCCTGACCCTGCAGACGCCTCCACGAGGCAGCTGTGGATAATCGGACGCTCAGTCTACAGATGCCGTTGTATTTTCCGTCCTCTAGGCAACCGCTCCCCACCCCCCTCCCCAACACCACCACCTGGAGATTCATAGGCGCTCAGGCCCCGAGAGCCTATTAACCTTGGATGCTCCACAGGGTCCGATGTAAAGAGCTTCGGATCGATGCGGTCAAGCAAGCTGATTCTTAGAAGTCTATCACACAAAGCAGCCGGCCGGCAGCCAGCATGAGGCACGGAGGCCCATCTTTGTAGACGGCTGGTGGGGGCCTGGGAAGCTGGCATTTTTCTTAACAGGCCCCAGAGCGGGAATGGATTTTTTTTTCTTTTTACCTGCCGCCAAAGCCACCAGTTAGCAAACTCGGCATTTCCAGGAAAACAAATACACAGCTGGGATACTCGTTTTTCTCCTGTGACTAAATATTGGGAGCTCAGCTGAAAAAGATTTCAAAGACAGAAGCTCTTTAGAATTCCCTCCCTCTCTGTCCCTTCCTCCCTCCCTCCCCACGGCCCCCCCCCCCCCGCCCCTGCCCTGCCCCTTGATGGAGATTCAGCCAGCCTCAGTCACAACTGCCGTTTCATCTTAAATTTCTATAGCAGCAAATGTAGGTCACTGATCTTAGAAGTGGCCTAGTTTCCCAGCCCTAAATAGAAATCTCTCCCAGGCTTGAGGTTTTTTTTTCTAGGTTTGTGGCTAATAAAAGTGTAACCTGAGGAGCCAGGCCAAACACACTGAGCCCCAGCCTCCTCTTCGCATCGCTGCGCCCAGAGGGGCTGGGAAGGACAGCCCCGACGGCAGCCTGAGGGATGTCCGAGGCCACCGCTTTCCCTGCAAGAGACGCGAGGGCCAGAACACGCCTCTGAGGACGTGGGTGGCCGGACCTCACAAGGACAGCGTGGCCACTTCGGCTGGAGCAGGTCGATGGAGGAGAGCGCAACCAGGATTTGTCAGATTCCCGCCTGCGCTGGGGACCTACCTGCTTTCCGCAGCTGTCATCCCTGTCGGACTCAGCTCTGGGCTCTTGTCTTGCTTGCTTTCCGGTCCTTCCTTCCTTCTTCCCGTCCTCCTTCCTTCCTTTCTTTATTTTTAATCCAAGTTCATTACAGCGAACTAGAAAGCGCCGACGAACAAAAAGAAAAACAAAAATTACCCGTAACACCCTTAGAGAAAAACTCTTAATATTTCTTTGAGTGTCTTTCCAGTTATTTTTCTATACACATAGAGTGATATAGGCTTATTTTAGACAAAACTGGGATCATAATATTCTGTACACCACATCTTCTTTGTCATATTCCGCATGCAGCCGAGAGGTCGAAGCACCGCGCAGCTGAGCACTTCCGTGGGTGCTGAAATAGGGCCGGCGCCCCGCCCCCGGAGCCGCGCGCTCTGGCGCAGGGCCCGCCCAGCCTGGGGCAGGGTGCCTTTCTGGCACTCCACCACCCGAAAGACACATCTTCATGGAGGTCACGCAACCACACAGAATGTGCTGGCAGCCGAGAAGTGTGAATTTTATGTGAGTTGAGGGTAACCCCAGCTTGGGGCAGCATAGAGTCAACGTTCTCTGCCCCCCCCCCCCCCCCGGGGCCCGGCACCTGGTAGGTAAGTGATGGGCTGGGGGAAGGGAAGAAAGGTTGGCGCTATGGCCCCGAGTTACTTGTCTCTGCACACATCCACCAACTCATGCCTCATTCTGTCTCTCTGGGCATCTGTCTACACACATCCTGGTGCCTCTGCCCCTCAGGTCCTGAGGCTTGCTCTGCCCCTTCCAAGCCACATCCTGGGTAACACTCCGCGGCCCTCCTTGTCTGGTGCAGCGTGGAAACTGCATGGATCGCTCTCAGCCTTTTCCCCTGCAGGTCTTGCTGCCTCCCCAAGGGAGAGAAGGCACAGGGATAGGGCCCCCCCCCAAAAATGGTCTGTGCCCTCTTTATCTCTCCTCTTCCTCCCAGGCCAAATATGGATGTTCTGGACTAAGCTGGAGAAGCCCTGCTCTCTTTCCTGTCCCTACCAGACATCTTGTCCAGTATTTCCTTAAAGGCTCACGCTTTTGGAGGATAATATCTAGGAAACTCCTTTTTTGTTTGCCTTTAAACTACGTCTGTGTCTTCCCTGAAAGGTCCAGTGACCCCGGTGGGGGAGAAGTAAAGAGAAATTACAAAGAAGGAGGGAAAAAAAAATCCCTAAATTGGAAACTGTGAACTATTGTCACATCTCATGGTTTTCCTAAACTAGCCACCCCGAGAAAGGAAAGCCTGCATCTCCCGAAGTGATAGACAGCAGAACCACTCACAGACGCTGGTTTCCAGTGCCCCCGGTGACACCCAAGTCCGGCCAAGCCGACCTCATGATGCTGCTGGACCTCGCAGTCGGTGCAAACACTCATTCGGAATGATGTTGGGCTTCTTGGTCCGGCTGTATGAACAGCAACACAGCCTCTGGACCTCTGACATCTTTTAAAGAATCTTTTGCAGAGTCAATGAATTTTTCCTGAGCTCAGAGATGAGCGAGATTCCATGGCCAGAGAGGGACTGGGGAAGGGTTCGAGAATCCAAGCCAAAATGCCAGGGCGATGCACTGGGGACTCAGACACAGAGCCATAGAAGACACTGAACAAGGTGCTGCTTGAACATCCTTTCAACCTTGCCCAAGTTATACCTCCTGCCCAGCCGCTGCTGTCTCCCCACCACCTCCGGAAGGAAGAGGAAAACAGAGACACTGCCCTCCATGATTGTGTTAGAAGTCAGTTCCGAGCTTCCTCAAATTGCTCCTGATAATGAAAGTCAAATGCTGGGAGCGAGGGAGTTTCCAGAGACAGCTCCCAGTGTAAAATTGCCCTTTGGGCAAATCAAAGGCAAAACTGCTAGCTTAAAGCCCAGGAGACCTCAGACCTCCGAGGCACACATGCAAGGTTAAACTGAGCTGGGATTCCAGGAAAAGCCTCCCTGCGGTGCCTGCTGCTCCCCAAGGAAAGATCAGCACGCCCCATGTGCTCCCCAGCACCCCTCTCCCCAGCTTTGGTCTGCTCCGGAGAAAGCCCACAGCAACCAGATCAGGGAAGAGAGGGACACACTTGCACCTGCTCTTTGGAGGGGACCAGAGTTAAATCCAAATGGCCTGCGGGGCACTATCAGGAGCTCTCTGCACTGGTCCAGCCGGTGTGAGGGGTGAATGCTAATGTACCCCCTGTCAGGAGGGGAGCAGAGGGATGGGGGAGGTGCACTCCCCAGATGCCCCGCCTGACCCTGACCTCTGGCCACAGGTTAACTGAGGAGGAGGCAGGCCGATCAGTTCGGTTTCAAGATTAGTCTGCAGAAACGCAAAGAGCCCCATTCAGAATCTTCGTGGGAGTTTGGAACCCTTTGCTGCCAAAAGACGGAAGAAGCCTCGGAAATGCTTTAGCCCACTCTCCCTCTCTCACCGGGAGCCAGACCCAGGGGTTTTCACCAGGAATTATAGGACCGTCGCCTCCCTTGGTAGGAGCGAATCATCTCAACGAGCCTTTCTTTTTAGGAAATTCAGGCCAGACATTCCTGTCCGTAGATTTAGCATCTAAGCATTGACCCTTACCAAGTGAGACAATTTCTGAACCCACTGAAGTTCTGAGCCCTTGGTTTTTCCACCGAAAGGGAGAAGAACGGCATGGTGGCGGGGATCCCACTTCGCCCACGTGGCTGAAAGGAGAGCCTGGCTCTCCACACTTAATGCATAGTCCACCCATAGCGTTTGGAAAGTCCTCACTTTACCGCGTACGCATCTGCTCCTTCTCCTGGTTCGAATCCTAGGCTGCGGCAGAAGCATTACACGCTCTCCGCTGGGCCCCCAAAGGCCTTGTGTCCCAGTGCCCACCATGCTTCGGGCAGGACTTGTGTTCACCTTCAGTGGAGAAATGACACGTGTGAGCTCTGGGGAGTTGCTAGTGTTTCTCAAACTTGAACAAGGTACGTACCCCCTCCCCCTTAGGATACTTTTTTTTTTTCTTTTGAAGTCCCAATGCAGACCTAAATTATTTTTATTATTGCATTAGTTGCAACAGAAAGCCCGATTCAAACTGGCTTTAACAAGAAAGGGAACTAATGTGGCTCAAACCAATGAGGACCCCTGGAGTATAATGACTTCCAGAATTGTGTAGTCAGTCTCTGGTTCTGCGTGTGTGCATATGCATGTGTGTGTGTGTGTGTGTGTGTGTGTGTGTGTGTGTGCATGCATGTGTGTGTGTGAGGGGCTGATCCCTACGACTCTTCCCAATCTCCCATGTCAACTGGTTTCTGCTGGATTCAGCCAATGGGAAACATGAGTGAAGAAACGAAAGCCAGGAAACTGTAGTATTTCACCCCATCTCTATCTGCCTTGGGCAGCTTCTCTGAAAAGAGTCGATCTCCTGCAAAACTCCAGCTGCCCCAGACGGGCCCTTCATTGTCTCGGCTCTCATCAGGTGGTCCCAGGCTGGGCTCTGAAACCGCCATATTTTGTCCCTCCAGCCTCGAGGGGAGGGAGCTTCCTGTTGTTGCCAGAGTGCACACGCACCCCATCTGGGTCTCCGCACTCCCACCCCCGTGTACCGCTTCCCCGCGGGAAGTTGCCTTTGTTCCAAATATTTAGAGTAGTTTCTGTTTTCCTAGTGGAACCCTGCTACACCCCTAAATAGGTACGAACATAAAACCAAGTGTAAACTCTATAAGCATAGGGCTCTTACATAACAACAAAAACAATAAAATTCAAAATAACATTAGCTCCACATGATAGGCCATTGGGACTATATGATTTTGCTGAACTAAATTCCCTCTTGAAATGTGAGTATAAACCTACCCACTACAGGTCATGTTCTTCCCGAGCTAGGCGGGCTTACATCCCCACGCATTATACACGACCCTCTTCCGCTGATCCACTGATCAGTGATCAGTGATCTGATCAGTGATCAGAAAATCCACTGATTTCCCGCATTGGAATTTGTGTGAAATTTTCATTCATAGAATGTGAACATTGACGGCTGGCTTTCACATCTAAAAACCAATGTGATGATAAGCTCCGAAATCTCACAGCCAAACTCAGTCATTAGTCGTCCAGATTTTCCAAAATGTATATATATATACACACACACATATATCATGTTTTTATGATCAAAACAAAAAGCACAGCATCTTAAAATATACAGGGAAAGAAAGACTAGCGTGGTTTTCACATAGGTGCTAGCAGATGAAGAAGAGCCCGGGCCGTATTTCACCACCCCAGAATAACATGATTGCGCTCCGACCATGTGCAAGGAATGCCCTTGTTAACCCCAATGACAATCCTTCCTGGCAGGTGTTATAATTTTTATTTTGCAGATGAGGACATTAAGAGACTTGCCTAAAGTCTCACATCTAGAATAAGCGAGAGCTTCGCAGGTTCTAAAACTCATGCCTCTGCATTCACCTCATTCAGTGGGCCCTTGGGTCACAAGGTACATTGATTCATTCAATAACTCTTGGTTGGACACGTACTCTATGTCAGGCACTGGTCTAGGCACTGGGGTAGCGTAGTGAACAAAATGGACAGAAACCTGCCCAGTGGAGCTTGTATACCAGCAGAAGAACCAGAAAATAAACAATACTAGTGAAATATATGGTCCATGGATAGTGACAAGTGTCAGGAGAGCAGGGAAGGGGAAAAGGAAATGCTCTGGGGGACTCAGGGGGCTACCGAGGGGTGGCCAGGGCAGGCAAAGGCCTGAAAGAACGATTCATACAGATATCTGGGAGGAGAGTACTTCAGGCAGAGAAACATCACCCCTGTGATGAAAGCATAGCTGGGGGCCAGTGTGGCTGCAGCAGTGGAAACCAGGGGTATCTGAGGGATAGCAGGGAGTCAGCCATGTGGGAGGCCACTGTTAAGGACGTTGGCTTTTACTCAGAGCCAGACACAAAGCCACTGGAAGTTTCTGGGCAGGATTGCTCTGGCTGTTAAATGTGGAGATGAGACTGTGGGGCCCAGGATGGAAGCTGGGTCAGGAGTTAGAAATAAAGGTGAGTGTTGGCAGTGAGGGGACCAGGTTGTAGGTAGTAAGAAGTCATCGAATTCGGGATATATTCAGGATTTGAAATATGACCCGGTATGCCTTACCCCCTCAGTCTTGCTGGCCCGCCAGTTTATAAAGACCAAAGTCTATCAATCCAGGGAGCCACGGAAAGACCCCAACACCAACACAGTCCAGAACAGCGTTGCCCAGGAGAATCTTCCGTGATGACGGAAATGCTCTGCGTTCTTCAATATGGCGGCCGCTGGCCCCGTGTGGCTCTTGAGCCCTCAAGATGTGGCTAGTGTGATTGAAGGACTGGATTCTTTTTTTATTTTATTTAGCCTTAATTAATTTAAATCTTATAAAACCATATCGGACAGCGCCGCGCTAGAGAAGCAGCCTGATAAATGGGGCGCGGGCATCTCTCACCCCTTGTTGGGATTTACTGAGAAGACAGTCGCCCAAGCTCTCATTGTGTGCGCTCAGATCTCTACTCCTCAGGCACCAGGCAGAATGCCTTTGAGAAATGGCTGTGGTGTGAATAAAGTGCTAATTTTATCTCTGAAATGGCCCATTAATAAATAACAAAGTGTTTATAAATATGCAAAACACACAATTAGTCAATTCCACAAAGTCTCTCTGTGATGGGGACGTGAAAGCGCGACCGAGGGTGAAGCGGGGCGGGGGGGGGCGGGGGGGGGGGAGGCAGGGGGGGATCCAAATAAATTTAGGTTCTCTTTAAACCCTACAAGCAATGAATACTGAATAATTTACTTCTGAGAGTTGTAACACAAAAGCGAGTCATTTATTGGTTCCTCTGAGCATGAGCAGCACATTGTAACTTAATTCATATATGTGGAAAGCCATTATAAGAAGTAAATGAGTTACCAATGAGAGCGAAGGCAGATGGCGGCTGTTTCGCACTCCTTCATGGACCCTGAATTACTCTAATCATCATTTTATTTAAGCCCAGAAGGCCATAAGAAATAAGTTACTGACTCCCCTGAAATATGTCTCCCTTAAACATATAAACTAGAACCTGAAATAGGCACATTATTCAAACAATTTCTTGCAGCGACAAGCACAGCACCACAGGCCGAAGGCAGCCAAGAAATTCCGCAGTACCTCCCGGGGTTTGGGGAGACCCCCTTCTGGAGATAATTTAGAAGAGGCCCTCTTGAGGAAATAAGACGAGATGCTCTGCCTTTTCCATCTCGGCTGAATTCCCTCTTCCAGGAAAACGATACTGTGTTGGCCTCTATCGCCTAAACCAGAAATCTGAGCATTACGTTTTGGGGATTTTTTTTTTCCAGCTTTATTGGAAGATAATTGAAATATATAAAAGTTAAGGTGTACAAAGTGTTGGGGCGCCTGGGTGACTCCGTCGGTTAAGCTCCTGACTCCCGATTTCGGCTCTGATCATGATGTCAGGGTCCTGAAGTCCAGCACCGGGCAGGCTCTGCACTGGGTGCGGAGCCCGCTTAAGATTCTCTCTCTCTCTCTCTCTCTCTCTCTCGGTCTCTCTCGGGACGTCTGGGTGGCTCAGTGGGTTAAAGCCTCTGCCTTTGGCTCAGGTCATGATCTCAGGGTCCTGGGATTGAGCCCCGCATCGGGCTCTCTGGTCAGCGGGGAGCCTGCTTCCCCCCTCTCTCTGCCTGCCTCTCTACTTACTTGCCATCTCTCTCTCTCTCTCTCTCTCTCTGTGTCAAATAAATAAATAAAATCTTTAAAAAAAAAAAAAAGATTCTCTCTCTCCCCCTGCCCCTCCTTCACTTCCTAAAAAAAAAAAATTCCTCAACTTTATTCAGATATAATTGACATATAGCGTTGTGTATGGTTAAGGTGTGCAACAACATGTTGGTTTGATACATTTAACTATTGCAACGTGACGATCATCTTAGTGCTAGCTAACACTTCCAGCACGTCATATAATTACCATTGCTCTTTTGTGGTAAGAACATTTACGATCTACTCTCTTTGCAACTTCCAAGGATATAGCAACTATATATATTTGTTATCAATGTATCAATATACAACCAATATTGTAACTATTAACTGTAATCGCCATGCTGTACATTAGTCTCATAACTGGAAGTGTGTACCCTTTGACCAATATCTCCCCATTCCCCCCTCTCCCCAGCCCCTGCTAACGACCAGTCTAGTCTCTGTTTCTCTGAGTCTAGCTGCGTTAGATCCCACATACAAGTGATATCACACAGTGTTTCTTTCTCTAACGTGACTCATTTGGCACAATTCTGGGCACTACATTTCGCTTTCTCCCTCCCTAATTCCAATCCAGCTGTGTCCCTGGGTTAAACGATCCTCATAATCCAGGGTGCCTGGGGTGGGGGGAGGCTCAGTGGGTGGAGCGTCTGCCTTCGCCTCAGGGCATGATCCCAGGGTCCTGGGATCGAGCCCCATGTCAGGCTCCCTGCTCAGCGGGGAGCCTGCTCCCCCCTCTGCCTGCCTCTCTGCCTCCTTGTGCTCTTTCTCTCTCTGTCAAATAAATAAAATCTTAAAAAAAACAATCCTCATAATCCTAACCCCATGCTCTAGCGTCTTGCTGCCACCATTCTTCACACAGCGGGGTGAAGTGTTCCCGTGCCAGGAAAGCTCTCTGGATCATCGCAGATCCTCCATAGTGCTTGTGCAATGAATTAATGAGGTCAGAGAGGCAGGTGGAATCAAATAACCCAAGTGTCGGAAAAGAGTTGGATTTCCATGCTGTGAGTCGTGGGAAGCAGCTAGGAAAGTCTCTTAACCTGATTTGGGTACTGCCGGTGCCCTCCAGCCCGCGGCCACCAGGAACACACCTGTGGTTAAGCAAGCTGGGCTGACGGCCTCCTCGCAGTGAATCCGAACATCCACCCTGGGAGCCGTGGGGGATGGCCGCTAAAGAGAGCTCAAAATGGCAGGACCGGAGTTTGTGCGAGGTGATTACAGAGAAGGCTCAAGGAAGTGTGGATTGCTCTGGGTTCCATGCGGTCAGGAAGCAGGGGGAGTTCTGGGCCTGGATTTCTTAATAAGTCTTGTCTCGGAGGGACACCTGTGTGACTCTGTCAGTTAAGCCTCTGCCTGCGGCTCAGGTCGTGCTCCTGGGGTCCTGGGATCGAGCCCCGCATCAGCCTCCCTGCTCAGGGGAGAGCCTGCTACTCCCTCTGCGTGCTGCTCCCCCTGCTTATGCTTGCTCACTCTCTCTCTCTCTCTGACAGAAAAATAAAATCTTAAAAAAAATAATAATAAATCTTGTCTTGGAGGTGGAAGGAACAGAGCAAACCTAAAAAGTGTGATTGGCAAAGGAGTGGCAGAAGCTCCTATCCGGCAGCAGGGAGGGCTGGCTGGTCACCTCCGTGGTCCGGACATTGTTGATAGGGTCTCATTGTTCACACGTGATTACAGAGTGCGCATGTTTCTGTCCTCGTCTGTCTGCCGGGGTTCCGTGATGCATTTGTGTTGGACAGAAGGACGCCGCAGGCCAGTGTCCTCGCCTGCCAGGAGCTCCTCTTCCCTCTGCCACTATTGGTAGGATCAAGAGGAGAAAAGCAAGGTGTCCGGTACGGGGGCGGGGGGAGCATGCGGTGGCCCAAGTGAGCGATGGCAGGGTTGGGTGGCTGCAGTGCAGCTGGTAAGAAGTGACCGAATTCAGGATACAGGTGCCATCGTGGCCACACTCAAACCATGTCCCTCCCCAGAAGAACACCAGCCCCTCGGGAATCAATGAACATCAGCGGATATTTACAGCTTTCTCCAGACTGGTTCTCGGCAGGTTATTATCCACACCCGATCACCAAGCCTCGAAGCTATTCCAAAAACCAAGCCGCCTTTATGGGTTGTTTTTTGTTTGTTTGTTTGTTTTTTGCACATACTCACCAAATAATATGATATTCCTGACACCACTTTGTATATTCAGATTTCCTGAAAATTACCTCTATAAACTCCTAAAAGGGCAACGGCTACTATGGGATGCTACCAGTAAGGGTCTGAAAGTGCCTTGGTTGTGAATGGTTTTGATTTAATTTGCTAGTAGGGGTTGAGAGGTATTTATAAGCTTTCTACCCTTTAGGATTTTATAGGTCAAAAATAGAGGGTTTTTTGTTTTGTTTTCTCATTCGTTTATTCAACAACTGATTTCCAAGAGCCAGTGCCTGGAATGTTCTAGAAGCTGGAGCTACAGGAGTAGAGAAAAAAAAAATAGACAAAAATCTCTGACCCAGTGGGGTTTGCATTATAACGGTTGGGAGAGGCCATAAAGAAATAGAGAAATAAAATACAGAGAATGTTAAATAGAAACGTATGCTAATGAAAAACCGAGAGCGGGGAGGCTTCCCTGAGGAGGCGGCTTGGAGGAAGGGCCTGACGGAAGTGAGGTGCCCAGCCCAGCGGGCGTCTTGCGGGGGGAGCACTGTAGGCCAAGAGGACAGTCATTGCTAAGGCTCCGGGGCAGGAGAGAACCAGGGCTTGATACAGATCAGGGAGGCCAGGAGTGGAGAAGAGGTCAGAGGGGCCATGGGATGGAGACCAGGGCAGGCCATCCAGGAAGTGTCAAAGATCATGGCTTTCTCTCTGAGTTGTGGGGGGAGATTCTGGGAGGATTCGGTGACCGTAGAATATTTAAAATATCAGCAAGCACCAAAACACTCTGTTGCTAAGATTAAAAATAGATGAAGATCTGTATCTTTTGCTTTTTTGATCATTTCCCTAACCGTATAGTTTTCATGGTCTTTTTGCTAGTGTGATATGCTCACAACAAATGATGTAGAAAATGCAAACACGATAAATAAGGCAATTAAAAACCACTGCTTTCTGTCACCCAGTGATGACCATTGTGACGCTCGGTGTATCTCCTATCTTTTTTCTTTCTACATATGTATTGTTTAAGGTTTTTACAGAGAATACACACACGTGTGTATATACACATGTGTATGTTATTTGAGCCTTCTTTCCCATTTTAATCATGACCCTATCTGCAATGTCATTAAAAATCCTTTCATGCATTTCTAATGGCTTCAAAGTATTCAGTCCCGTGAGTGAATCATGATTTCCTCAGCATGCAGTCCACTCCTTTCTCTCCCGTGCGGCAGCACCTCTCCTTACAAAACAATTAAGATTCCGAAAGAATGTTCCCAACTGCCTTCGTTCCCTAGTTCAAGATCGCACACAGGTGACACTTGCCTTATCCAAGGAGTCAGACTGGAACAGCTCGTGGGGGCCACGGGGTGGTTTCTTCTTCTGTGGGACTGTCCTCGGTTGAGGATATTTTGTGGATGAATTCACTCAGAGGTGATTACTGGTGCTTTGAAAATACAAATCTGGCAGCATTTCAATGCAAACAGTGGGCCTAGAGGCCCATCCTTCTTCTCTCTATCCCTGCCTCCACTGCACCTCGTCGGATTTCATCAGTCAAGAAGGAAGACAGAAGTGCGACCCTCCTGTCTGGTGCAGGGGCCTCTGATGTGACTGGGACCCCACTGGCCTACCCCAGCCAGGTTCCCCGAGGACTGCTGGTGCCTACCCCTACTCCGACACCCTGTCTCACTCCCAAGACTCAGCCAGCCTCACCTCACCCCTCCCTCCCAGCACCGCCAGGCCCCAAGTCTTAAGGCAGTGACTAAACATTGACCAGGCTGTCATGTAGTAATTGGGGATCCCCCAAAAGTCCCCAGATTCCGGCCCTTGCCAACCCAGTGACCGGCGAGACTCATAACCATCTCCCAGCCCAGAAAGGCCAAATCAGAGAACAACAGGGTTTCAAGGTCCCTGTCTTCTGGTCCATGCCAAGAAATAGACAGAGCCTCCTTCTCACTCTACGCTGTAATGAGACTGACCCGCACCCTGTCATTTCAGGGTGAACGGGGCACAGCTATGATGGCTCCAGAGGGTGGGTCTCAACCCTCTAGGTTGAAGGTTGAGGAAAGGGGTTGAGATCCTATCCTCTCAGTGCTTGTTAGAAATGCAGAATCTTGGGGGCATACTAATGAATCAGCTAATAAGTTGGGGAATGAGTCAGAACCTGCATTTTAATAAGATCCCCCAAGTGATCCTGATGTACAGTAAAATTTGAGAAGCACTACTCTAAGTTAGTGGTCCTCAAACATGAGTGAGCATCATCTGGAGTGCTTGTTAAAATAAGGGCTCCCAAGTACTCAGCCATAAGATGGAATGAAATTTTGATATATGCCAAAATACAACACAGATGGGCGTTGAGAACATTATGCTTGATAACCAGACAGACGCAGAAGGAAAAATATCACAGGAGTCCATGCATAGGAGGTACCTAGAACGGGCAAGTTCATGGAGTCAGAAAGTAGAATAGAGGTCACCAGGGGCCAGGGAGGAACAATGGGGAAAGAAGGGTACTGCGTTCTTGCTGGGGATGGTGAGATAGTTTCTGGTGTAAACGATGGTGATGGATACACACCATTGTGAATACGTTTAACGCCATTGAGTTGTACACTCACAAACGGTTAAAGTGATCAAGGCTATGTCGATTTCACCACGAGAGAAAAATAAAATTAAAAAAAAAAAAAACAAAAAAACACTGGTTGCTGGGACCTACCGGTAGAATTTCGGATTTCCGCTTCAGCAGGTCTAGAACTTGCATTTCTAACAAGCGCTCAAGTGATGTCGATGCTGCTGGTCTGACAACCATATTTTGAGGGACAAGGATCTGAGCACCGTTTCTCAACCAGAAATTAAAAGGAAAACTGATGTCCAGACCCCATCCCAAAAAGCCTCGTTTGATTGATCTGGGTTGGGGCCGGGACCTGGGGATGTTTTAGGCTTCTTCAGGTTATCCCACCGGAGAGCAGTAAGTGGGTGGGGCTGTGTGGGGACCTCCTCACCTGCCTATGCTTCCTCCTGGTGAGGATCTCCTGCTGTTTCTTTGTAGAAGCTTTAGAAGCAGGCAACTGGCTGGGGGAGGGGTTTCTCACGCTAGGAAAATTACCCACTCTTCGTTCTCTGAGAAAATGCTTTCTATTTGTGTGTGTGTGTGTGGCATCACTGTAAGTATTTATTTGTTTATTTATTTGGTGGCATCATTGTATGTATTTATTTTTAAATTAACATATAATGTATTATTTGCCCCAGGGTACATGTCTGTGAATTATCAGGCTTACACATTTCGCAGCACTTACTATAGCACATACCCTCCCCAATGTCCATAATCCAGCCACCCTATCCCTACCCCCCTACCCCACAGCCACCCTTAGTTTGTTTTGTGAGTTTAGGAGTCTCTTATGGTTTGTCTCCTCCCTGATCCCATCTTGTTTCATTCACCCCCACCCACCCCCCGCAACCCCCTGCCCTGCCTCTCAAATTCCTCATATCAAAGAGATCATATGATAATTGTCTTTCTCTGATTGACTTATTTCACTCAGCATAATACCCTCTAGTTCCATCCATATCGTTGCAAATAGCAAGATTTCGTTTCTCTTGATGGCTGCATAGTGTTCCATTGTATATATATACCACATCTTCTTTATCCATTCATCTGTTGATGGACATCTAGGTTCTTTCCATAGTTTGGCTATTGTGGACATGGCTCCTATAAACATTCGGGTGCACGTGACCCTTCAAATCACTGCATTTGTATCTTTATTTCTACCAGTGGGACAGATCCTCAAGAGGGAGGAGATATAAAAAATAAGTAAATAAATAAAATTAAAAAGAGGGAGGGGATATTCACTCAATTACTGAATGACCAGTGTTGATAGACAGATTGGAGCTTTGTTACATCCCACATTAGTGTGTGAAATCATTAATTCCTTTAAGAGATCTTCTTTGTTTTAAGAAAATTTAGGACCCCCTGACTCACACTTCATTTCCTAATATCTAACAAATCTACCACAGGTGAACTTACTAGAACGGAATAGGAAAGAGAGAGAGAGAGAGAGAGCATGAAGGCCAGTGCTGCTTTTCTGAGCATTTGTTCATTTTTCCACCCATTCTAAAGAGTTCCGTAAGGTCATGGGATTGACCATGGACATGTCCACAAGTGATAACAGGACAATAAAACCCTTGCACATTTGAGTCTTTAGTTAAAATTTCTTTTGCCTTTGAGCACTTTACTCCTCAAGATATTTATATTCCTACAGCTGGTTGAGCATCTAAGTGGACACCCTGGCCAGGGTGGGCAGAACCCTTTCCCTGCTACTTCCCTCCCTCCAGCCCACACCCACCCACCCACCACTATCCCCACCTGAGGTTCAACTCACTCTCTTTCCCACCAGCCCTGGAAGGAGCAGGGGAGGAGGAGCGTCACGACCATGTGCTCCCCCCAACTCAACTATATGGAACATACAGCATGTTAAAAAGAATGCATTGAACAGGAGCGCCAGAAAAGACAGATATTCAGTGGTCGGGTAAGACCTAGAAATGAAACACTGACTTCAAGATAGCCTTTCTGAAAGACTCTGGCAGAAGCCAGCAAAAAGAATTCACTTTCACTTAAACCTCCTGAAACCTCCTCTCCTTGCATCTTTTTCTCTCTACTCCAAATTCCCTTTACACACAGACACCCCCCTATATCTCTCTACAAGTCCTTTTGCTCCTTCTCCTGACCTCCTAAGTGAGCTATCCTTTCCCAGATTTTGTTCTCAGAAAAGGATCGTGTTTCGCAATATCTTTTCAAAATTGCTAGGGTAGCATGCTGATCTAGAAGTCAAATTTAAGTCAAGGACTATAATTAAGGATTCCAAAACCTCAGGAAGACAGACAAAAGTAATCTGCAGAATTATGGATTTTGTCAGTTATTTACTATCTTGGACTGCTGGATCTATACCAACTAGTCCACTTAATTATAAGCCCCTCAACTGGGGGAAAATGGTTAAAGGCAATGGGGTAGGAAAGGCCAAGAGGGGATTTAAATAAGCCAACTGTGCACAATTTGATATTTCAGATATTGGTCTTGAGAGGACCAAAAAAAAAAAAAAAAGAAATAGGAAATGAAATACATATGGCCGTTATTGGAATCTTCCCCTTAAGAAAAGATTGGATGAAACTTCAAAGTTATAAATAAAATAAATATGTCTCAATAGGAGATCTAAAAACCAGGCTTCAGGAATCTTTTCAACAATATTCTGAGAAACACCTAGCTGCCGAAGCAAAAGGAGACTTGCCCTCTCTTTTGGTAAACAGGCTCACATGTGAAATAGGAAACTTGGACAGAAAAATAGATTGGACTGGGAAATTGTCAATTTAGAAGATCTCCAACATGTGGCTTAACATTTTCAAAAAGCCCTAGAAAATAAACAAGCTAGGAATGAAAACAAACTTCTGGCTGTCCCAATTAAACAACTGGTCCCTGAAATAAAAACAAAAGCAAGAGCTTCTCTATTCTCTGAGAATTCCAAGAGTCTATGAGTAAGGACACCTGTGGATACTGTAGGTAGAAGGGCCATTGGAAAAACCCACGCCATATGTTGGTTAAGAAGCAGAAAACGATGGTGCAAAGTCAGCCTGGTGGTTCTGCAGCTGGGAGAAAGATTAGAATCCAACTGATTCCCTGCCCTTCATCTAAACTCCCAAGAGGAATGGTTTATTAATATATACGGACAAGGGTACATCTTTTTTATTGATATGGGTACCACTCTATATACCACTATCACAAACCATCAGATCCCTCAGAGCACCAAAAACCACTCCATCAGCTGGAATTCCCAGCAACTGTAAGGCCCTTTCCATGCCCCTACCTGAAACTGCTACATTGGAACCATTAGCAGGAGAACATTCCTTTCTTCTCTGTGACACAACTCCTGCAAATGTAATAGGCAGGGAACAAATTAGCGAGTGGCACTGCCAATGAAAATGCACTCCAGAGGGATGAGTCTGAAAGGCCCCAAAATTATAACTGATATTTATATCGAAAGACCTACTCTCGGTATGACTCAACCAACTACTGAAGAATCAGCCAGGGTCTCGGAATCCCTAAAGGTCAAAGCCTCAGCAAATGCAAATAAATTCCTTGGAACAGAGCCACAAGAGCCCACATTGATTCTTCTAAACCTTTACTGAAACTTCTCAAAACCCTACTAAAACTCAGTTCAAAGAAGGTCTTAGGCCAATTACAACCAGCTGAATTGAAAAAAGGATTAATTATTCTTTGTGCTGGTCCCTGTAATACCTGTTTCACCTGTTTCTTGTTTAAAAGCCCAACAGTTGGGCGCCTGGATGGCTCAGTTGGTTGAGCGACTGCCTTCGGCTCAGGTCATGATTCCTGGGTTCCAGGATCGAGTCCTGCATCAGGCTCCCGGCTCCATGGGGAGTCTGCTTCTTCCTCTAACCTTCTCTCCTCTCATGCTCTCTCTCACTTTCTCTGTCTCTCAAATAAATAAATAAAATCTAAAAAAAAATAATAAAAGCCCAACAGTTGAGCTTATATAGATTTGTCTAAGGTCTGTGAGTAGTTGAAATAAGCTTGCTTCCCAGTCATGGCTTACTCAAATACCACACCCTCCTTGGTCCCATCTGAAGGCAAATCCTGTACTATAATGGATTTTTTTGGTTCACTGTTCTTTAGTATCGGCGTTGATGAAGACATCTGACACGTATCTGCCTTCACTTCGGAAAAGCAAAAATTCTCGTGGATAGTTATGCCCTAGGGATCCACCAAAGCTCCATCCTACTTTTCTCAAGACTTAAAAGATCTTAAAGATATACAGTTTCTTTGTGGGTTCATTTGGATCCAATATGTAGATGACTACTTATGTTTCAGAAATCTTGAAGATTCTAAAGCCAACTCTGTACTTCTACTCACAGAGCTACCAGAAACAGGACGCAAAGCTTTGAGGGAGGATTTCCAACTCTGAAGGAAAAAAAAAAAAAAACAGTTCATTGTCTAGACCATGACCTATTAACTGCAGGAAAGGCATTATCTGAGGAGAGATTATAAATTATGTAAAATTACCCAAGACCAGTCACTAAAAAAAACAAGATGTCTGGCATTAACTAGGTATTGTGGAGAATGGGCTCCAAGTTTTTTTGGAATATCAACATGATTTGACAGACTCAAATATCACACACCCTCCCGTGGAACAAAAAAAAATAAAAAATAAAAAGGCCTCCAGTGATTTCATATATCCCTTTGACAGCCACCTAAACTAAATCTCCCAAATTATCATAAGCCTTATCTTTTGTTTGTGCTTGAAAGGTTAGGCCATGCTCTAGGGGTATTAACTCAAAAACATTCTGCACATCAAAGACCCATTGCCTATTAAACCTGGTCCCTTGGTCTGGTAGCTAGAGATTTTCCTACTTTCCTCGGAGCAATTGTGTACCCTCAGCTAAATTAAACAAAACACTTCAGGTCCTGCACTTGGATTGTCTTTAAACCTGATGGGACTGCATGTAGAACAATCCCTATGGCTAATTGAAAATGCCAACGTTTTTCTTCTAGTCTATTAATAAAAAAATATATTGTTACTTTCTCCCTTCTCATAGCACCATACACTACTCTGACAACTCCGCCTGGCAACTTTATTATCCTTACCCCACAAAGGAGAATGTTACAGTCGTGTGTCTGCCGTTGAAGAATTGTCCAAGCCCAGAATGCATTTCGTCGGCCTCCCCACATCAAATCCTCACTTCGTGTTGTTTGTCCATTGGTCTTACCTTAAAAAGAGACAGGTGTGTACACCCACGTCCATAGCAACATGATTTACAATAAAAAAAAAAAAAAAGTGGAAGCAATCCAAGTGTCCATTGGTAGATGAATGGATAAACAAAGTGTGGTATACACACTCAACGAGCTATTATTCAGCTTTAACACGGAAAGAAATTCTAACACCTGCTACAACATGGTTGGACTTTGAAGGTGCTAAGTGAAATGAGCAAGACACGAGAGGACAAATGTCGTAGGATCGCGCTTAGGGGACATTCCCAGGGTAGTCAAATCCATAGAGACAGGGAGAAGAATGGTGATTTCCAGGGCTGAGGGAAGGAGGGAATGGAGAGTTAGAGTTTAATGGGTAGAGTTTCAGTTGGAGAAGAAGGAAGTTCTGGAGATGCACGGCAGTGATAGGTGCCAAATGTGAAGGTAATGCCACTTACTGTTTAACTGTACAATTAAAAATGACTAAAATGGGGCGCCTGGGTGGCTCAGTTGATTAAGCGACTGCCTTCGGCTCGGGTCATGATCCCGGAGTCCCGGGATCGAGTCCCATATCGGACTCCCGGCTCTGCGGGAAGTCTGCTTCTCCCTCTGACCTTCTCCCCTCTCATTCTCAGTCTCTCTCTCTCTCTAATAAATAAATAAAAATCTTTAAAAAAAATGACTAAAATGGGGGCGCCTGGGTGGCTCAGTCTGTTGAGCATTTGCCTTTGGCTCAGGTCATGATCCCGGGGTCCTGGATTCGAGCCCCATGTCAGGCTCCCTGCTCAATGGGGATGCTGCTTCTCTCTCCTTCTGCCACTCTCCCATCTTGCGCTCTCATGATCTCTCTCTCTCTCTCTCTCTCTCTCTCTCTGTCAAATAAATAAATAAATAAATAAAATCTTTAAAAAAATGACTAAAATGGTATATTTTATGTTACATATTTTTACCACAATAAAAAATAAAAATAAAAAGAGATAATACCAGGCTGCGTAGGTGAAAGCTATCACAGATTCCCTTGAAAAATCCCTTCAACAGCCACCTTGACTGTTAAAAGTCAAATCAGTGTAGGTAATCAAAATTACAGCTTTTTCAAGGGCATAGCTGAATTCACTTTTTTTGCTAAAAATAAAAGGGTAAATACATTCACAGATAGCTGACACGCGTTTGGAGTAGTTAATGATTTTGAAATGACATGGAAGCAAGGAGATTGCTTGACCTTCTCAAATACTCCTACACAGACAACGGAAAACAAATACATGAACTACTAACATCTTAATGGAATGTCTAAGGAAATCGTTCTTGTAAAAATAAATGAGATACTATAGAAATCAGAAGAAGTGCTTTAGTAGATTCTCATGCTCACCCAGCTGCTCTGATAATCATGCTTATGCAAGAATCTCCTGCAGGAAAAAATAAATATCCATAGAGCCATCCAAGAGTTCCATAACGGATGCACAAAATTTGGCTACCAACTCTGAAAATAGACCCTGGGAATAACTAGAGAGTAAGGTACAATGAGGAGGAGATCTGGTGAGGCTCAGACGGCTGAATGGGCATACCAGCTAACCTCAAAGGGATACTTTCTAAAATTCACCGTGAAACAACTCATCACAACAGGAATAAGTGGACTACAGTACTAAACAAACACTGACTGAGAAACTTTCCTAGAACATCCAATTCACTCCTCGTCCGTAACCAACATAATTTGGAGAATGCGGTAAAGGTGGGGTAGAGGCCTAAGGGATATTCAGACAATCTCCAGATGGATTTTATATAATTGCCTTCCCCTATATGTTACGTATGTGTAATCGTATGTTTCTTTTGTGGGTGGGTTGAAGTATTCCTCTGATACGTATTTAGGTCCCGCTGTGGCTAAAGTACTATTGTTTTGTGGGACCTCCTTGGGACCTTTCTACTTACCCATCCAGAGACAGAGGAATACATTTTACTGGAATAGTTAGTCATAAATGATGCAAGGCTTTTGTTTGCTCTTTTCTCAAAATCTCTGTTGTTCTTATTGCCTCCAATCCTCTGGGAATATAGAGAGGACAAATGAAATATTAAAACTGAAAGTAGCTAACCACCTTTAGGTCTTATAGTCCTGAGTTCTTGTTCGTCAGGAACTCATACACTACCTCCTGGTAAAAGGGTGACTGGAAAATCCATGTGACTAGGAAAATCTCCACCCATTCTTGACGCCAATCTTTTACAAGCTCATCAAGCTAGATCTTATAAGGGACTAACTGAATACACTCAGTCCAATCATCACATAGGCTGCCGTTCCCCTTCCAATTACCTAATCAGCCCCTCTTTGACCTAAAACAAGGTCATCTAGCGTGCTAGAAAAGACATCAGAGACAGATGCCTTTGAAGCTCACCGGAAAAGACCTTATGAAGTGCTATTGACTTCTGGTGCCTCTGTCGAACAACAAGGAATTATCCTTAGATACATGTTACTCAATCAACAAGACACCATCCATCTGATAAGAATCAGAAAGCTCTATCTCCTAAATACCTTAAATCGAGATTTCCCCCCAAAAGAAAGCTTCCAGAAGGAAGCAGTCCACAGGAATCTAAAAAGATTCAGAACAACCTGGCCACCACATGAAGGGGACAGTTTCCACCCACGTGATTAGAACAAGAGTTTTCTCTACGCTATCCCTTCCTTTTCTATTCTCCTCTATTCCCCTTTTGATCGTACTTCTCCTCACTGCTGATTTAACATCATACACTGCCGACTTGGCCCCTCATGTCGCTGTTACTCCTGATAATGATTTCCTTTGTCTAGGCCATACTGAAGGTAAAATCACTCTACCTACCTCTGCAATACAGCTCTCCTACCAATGCGGCCAACTCCTAGAAACCCCCAAATAATATCCATACACGCAATCAATCCACTTAAAGAGAATTTTGCTCAAGAATATTCTAAGCAACAAATAGCTTGTAGACTCGTATTTATTAATGAACATCCAGGACAGGATTGCTACAACCATATTTATGTAATGGCTCAACCTGATCACATAAACTGGCCCCGCCCCCTTCCTTACGCCCCTCTTTCAGAGCTTTTCATGGCTTTTTCTTAGTATTAATACTTCAGATCAAATTCCCTAGTAGACAAAAATGTTTAAAGTCAGTACTCTTGTATAAAATGGGCCCAAAACCGGGGCACCTGGGTTGCTCTGTCGATTAAGCAACCGACTCTTGGTTCCAACGCAGGTCACGATTGCGAGGTTGGGAGATCGAGCCCCACGTTGGGCTCCGTGCTCGGTACAGAGTCTGCTTCAGATTCTCTCTCCCTCTCCTTTTCATATTTTCTCTCTCTCAAGTAAATAAATAAAATCTCTTAAGAAAATACAAATAAATAGGCCAGAAATTATGCCAACCTTACTAATGATTGTGGTCCTTGTAGACAAGACATCAATGAAGAAAAGTGCGCCTGTGCGTGCGTGGACAGGGAGATGTAAAATTCCTTGGGCTGTAACAGTGATGTGACAGTGATGACAATACCCAGAGGCAATCCACCTGACTTCACTAAGATTTACCGCATACTGTGATATCGCTGTGCGGTTCCTTGGTTGTTTTTCCCCCCTGCAAAAATCGGGCTTTTAAAAGCCGACCCAGAACCATATAGCTAATTACCCTGTGGAGCCATTAGTTAGATCATTCCAAGTATATGACTCCTCAATGCCCTCAGTACATTGTGTCTCCTGAAAGATACTCCTAAGGAATAGTACCCTGCCTGGAAGTATTTGTAGAAGGCATCCTTCTAACGATATCAATGTCCTCACTAGAATTCGGAGACCTTGGCACCATCACGGCGTTTAATATAGCCAATAGAGTAATGACGGCAGCCATGCGCTGGGATCATAACGAACAAGTTCAAGTTCTTTACTCCAGGTGGTTCTGATTAATAGACTTGTTTTCATTGGGTCAGGGGAGGAGGTAAGACTGCCTAACAGCTAACATTTCACATAGGACTTGGAGTAACATATAGGAAGGTAGAACGGTCTGTACTTAAGCTAAAATAGAGGAGAGCCTGGCTATCTAGAATAGACTGTGGGGTTGCCAGAAAAGATTGGTTCTATGGGGCGCCTGGGGGGCTCAGTCATGGAGCATCTGCCTTCAGCTCAGGTCGTGATCCCAGGGTCCTGGGATCGAGCCCCACGATGGGCTCTCCACTCAACAGGGAGCCTGCTTCCCCCTCTCATCTCCCTGCCTCTCTGCCTGCTTGTGTGCTCTCTCTCTCGCTCACTCTCTCTCTCCCTCTCTCTATCAAGTAAATAAAATCTTTTAAAAAATTGATTCTATAACCCTATATGACTCTATAAAAGAAGGATTAATTTAGCTATATTAATATTAAGAACTTTTCAGATTAGACGAGAGACGGGGCATCCCCTTACAACAGACCCGAGTAGAGGAGAGGCGGGTTTGCGGGTCTGACACGTGAAGTGGAGGGATTTACCGTTGAGCGACTTCTTCTTCCTCGGCCACCTAGACAGTAAGTTGATGCTTGCAATGGGAATAGGGACAAATGTTGCAGGCAAGGAGGCAGGGGGATGAAGGGGACACTGAGTCCGAAATCTGAGGAGAGTGGAGACCGTATGTATGAGTCACTGAGTAAGGTAGGAGAGGCTGCGGAGCAGAGAAATGTAGCCAGTGGCCAACCAGACCGGTGCTCCCAAGCCGCGGCTCCCCCCCGCCCAGTGGCGCGGCCGCTTAGGGCAGCACTCAGCTGCGAGGGCCCAGCCGTCTGTTCTCCAGCCAGCCGCACCCGCCTTGCAATGAGCGAGAAGCTCTCCCTTCGGGGAGAAGCACAGCCTTCGGGTTGGTCACGGCCCCAACCTCCTCCGTGGCAGTGCGTTCTCTTCTCTTTCTATAGCTTCCGGATATTTTAGTAAGAAGGGGCCACTCTGGGGTCAGTTGGCCAGGAGCTACCTAAAACCCTGTCCCTCCAATTCTTAACCGCAAATTGGTCACGGTCTAATCAGAGTCTGCCATCCAGAACCGATTGGCCAGCGTCTTGCCTACAAGGTCCCATCGTAGGGTACTGGCCCTTTGGTCTGCTTGTTGGTCCCCTGTCTTAGGTGCCGGCTTCTCTCTGCCGTCTGAAGAAGAGGCATCGCCGACTCATACCGGCAGGGAGAGACCTGAAGTTTCCTTTCCGGCTGCAAATTACAACACTCTGGTTTCTCCACTTCCTTTCCCTTGAGCTCCCAATTAGGGGCGAAAAAAATGATTGCAGCCACATGAACGTCTTTAGACCAAGCACAACAGACTCCGAGGGCACTTTCCTGGTTTCTTCCTAATGATCTGTGGACTTCACCCATTGCTTTCAGGTCTCAAGAAACCCTCCAGCTACCCCGACACTCACGGTCCGACAGGTTCCCTTGAGGAACAATTTGCAAACTTGCCCTTCATATAATCTGTTGTCTGAGGCCTGATAGTTACCCCAGGACATTTTTTAATAATTTAAATAGAAAACATAACAAGGTTTCCCAATAAGGACATTCAAGTGGACATATCTCTACATCCCTCTGGTTGAAGGGACAGTGACAGGATTCTAGCCCTGATTCTGCCATTTGCTGGTTCCCTAGTTAGGTAAGCTTCGTTCTGCAAGTCATTCCTTTTCTGGGGCTCTTCCTTCTTTAATATAAAAAAGAGAACGGTCATGCTGAGCTGCCTCCTTCCTCACAGAGGTGTTGCATGGATTAAATATGATAATGAATGTCAAAGTGCTTTGTAAACTGCAAATCTAAGGTGTTATTATTCCCTTGGTGAAAGTAAACACCGGCTGTACATCTTCTCTGCAGGAGTGTAAAGGTTTGGAGTTTTCATTAAAGGCAAATTCACAATGTTTATTGAGCCCCTTTTGTTTGCATGCATTTGCTAGGCATTTGTATATAAATCATTTCATTTCATCTTCATAGTAAGCCTGGGGAGCAGCTAGCTTTAAAACCCACTTCACGGATAAGGAGATTCAAAAAGATGAGGCGATTCACTCACTATCCCCCAGCCGGTAAGTACTGGCGTTTGTTCTGGACTAGGAGAGCCCCTCTGCTCTTGCACAACCCTCAAGGACATGGGGGGGCTCCTTCTAGCGCATGGCCGTCCTAGGGCGTGGCCCCAGCCTCGTCATCCGAGATGGAATGCAGCATCCCATCCCAAGCAGGAGAGGGGAAGGCGGGGGTAGGATGCCAAGACCAATTAATGAAGAAATAACCTTTCAACAAATGGTGTTAGCTAGACAACTGGATAGCCACACGTGGAAGAACGAAGTTAGTCCTTTACCTGACATCATATACAAAAATGAACTCAAAAAGGACCAAAGAGCTAAATATAAGAGCTAAAAATAAAACGCTTAGAAGAAAACACTGGTAAGTCTTCATGATCTTAAACTTGGCAACAGATTCTTAGATATGACAGCAAAAGTCATAGAAGAAAAGAAAAAATAAATCAGACTCTATCAAAATTTAAGACTTTCATGTGCCAAACAACACTATAAAGAGAGGAAAGACAACCCACAGACCGGGAGAAAAATATTTTTAATCATATATCTGGTCACTGTCTAGTTTTAGAGTATGTAACAATCACACGGCAAAAACAAAAAGACAACCCCATTAAAAAATGGCCCAAGCACTTGAATAGTCGTGTCTCCTAAGAAGATGTACAAATGACCAACGAACTCATGAAAAGATGCTCAAGGTCATTAGTCATTAGGAAAATGCAAACCAAAATCGCAAGTTACCACCTCGCACTTATTAGGGAAACTAAGAAGTGTTGGCGAGGATGCGGAGAAATTGCAGCCCTCGGATATTGCTTGTGGTGATTTGAAATGCTGAAGCCAATATAGAAAAGTGTGTGCGGGTTCCTCAATCAGTTAAATGCGGAATTACCATATGACCCCGATATTGCCCTCCTGGATATATACCTGAAGGAATTGAAACCACATGTTTAAACAAAAACTTACATACAAATATTCATAGCAGCCCTACTCACAATAGCCAAAAGGTGGAAACAACGCAAATGTCCGTCAACTGGTAAATGGATAAACAAAATACGGCGTATCCGTACGATAGAGTATCACTCGGCCATAAGAAGAAATGAATACTGCTATGTATGACAACATGGATGAACCTTGAGAACATAGGCTAAGTGGAAAAAGCCAGACACAAAGGCCATATATTGTGTCATTCATTCATATGAAATATTCAAAATCGGCAAATCCATAGAGATAGAAAGTAGATGAGTCATTGCCAGGGACTAGGGGCAGAGGGGAATGGAGTGGTATTGGTGATGATTTACAATTAACAGCTGTACATGTAGCAAATGTCACTGGATTATATACTTTAAAATTATTGAAATGGTGAATTTTATATTATGTATATTTTACCACAAAAAAAAACTGAAGGAAAAAAAACAGGTTTTAGTAGTACATTAAACATAAAAGGGGAGGGAAATGAGAGTGACAAAGACGACTCTCGGGCTGTCCTCCACCATGGCTTAACGGAAGATGCTTCTGGAAGTTTGAAAACACGGCAGCAAAGTGTGTTCATACTCACTGATAGGTGGGGTCTTAGGCCCCTCCAGCTGAATCTGGGCTCTGTGACAGTTTGACCAATAAAATACAGCAGAAGTGATGCTGTGCCACTTTCCGGGCTCAGGTCTTAAGAAAATGTCAGTTTCGGCTTCTGGCTCTTGGGGGCACTCGCTTCGGAACCTAGAGGCCGGACAATGAGGAAGCGCACTCTGCTCCGCGACGAGATCCGTGTGGAGAAGACATGAAGGCCGCCACCGACTTGCCAGCCACGTGGATAAGTCATCTCGAAAGCGAACCTCCCGGTCCCAGTGGAGCCACTGGAGCTGACACATGGAACGGGGGCGAGCCGTTCCCGTGGAGCCCTGCCCATACTGCAGACTTACAAGCAAAATAAATGACTCCTGTTATTCCGAAGCCACTAAGTTTGGGACACGGTGGGACTTTCTCTCCTGATTTGGAGACACGACAGCTCGCCACTGCTCCCTAAGGAAGACCTCTGTTAAGTTCTTCCCTCTTCACTTCATCGGCTTCGTTGGCTTTTACGTGGGGGCTGGCTGAGTCAAAGGGTCAGAAATTCTGTCTTCGCCTTGACCGCTTGGCATCCTGGTTTGGGTTTAGGTGGTCTTGAGTTTTCCTGTGCTGGTTGTATTTCTATTAAATCTCCGTTGGTGTTAAAAAAAAAAAAAATGTAGGGGGTCAGGTCAGACTCCGGGCTGGGAGGGGGAATATAAACTCCTAGGACACCAAAGCCACAGGAGGGATGGGAAGGATGCACAGAGACAGTCAAAAGTGTCCCAGGGCACAAGGCCAACACACTGAAAGTGCCTACTACATCCAATTTGGGATGCGGGGAAGGAAGAACTTCGTGACCTGGACCCTGGACCTGGATCAAGTATATTCAGTGCCCCAGGAATATTGGAGAAATCAGTGAAATTCTGCAGTAGCAGGGAATTATCCAGATATGTGGCCAAACACAGGTCCCCAGCCCGTGGGGCACTGGTGTCACCCTGTGACACCATTCTTCTTTCCCCATCTTGGAGGAAAATGCCCGCAGTCATTGGATTGGGCCATGTCCATCGGGCCTTCTTTGAGCCTTCTTGCCTTCCCGGATCCCTCAGCCATCAGCCGTAACCCCTTGGAAGCACCCCCAGCTTGACCTGTTCACTTGGACTTCCCCTGCCACTAAGGGGCTTGGTTTCACCTAAGCCCTTTGGCCTTCCTATGACACGCAATACAAATCATCACTACTAAAGAAAAAACTTAGAAAAAGGGAAATAAAGAAACCCAATGCCGGTCTCTCTTTTCTGGGCTGAGGAGGAGAAAAGATACCCATTTCTCTTTACCTGCTATTCTCATAATCTATCCTGTTACATCAACTTCATCCCTGCATTTTTCAATAGTACAACCATTGCAGGAGCTAAGCTTAAGATTAATAGAAATATTGGATGTCTGGGTGGCTCAGTCCCTTAAGCTTCTGCCTCCGGCTCAGGTCAAGCAAGGAGCCTGCTTCTCCCTCCGCCTGCCACTCCCCCTGCTTGTGCTCGCTCGCTCGCTTGCTCTCTCTCTGTTAGATAAACACAATCTTTTTTAGAAAAAAAGACTAGTAAAAATACATTTTTCTCAAATTGTGTGGCAGAGAAACAATTTTCAGATATTTAATATCAGAACAAAAGAAGTTTCCCACCAAAAACTGGATTGGGGCGCCTGCGTGGCTCAGTGGATTGGGGCCTCTGCCTTCAGCTCAGGTCATGATCTCGGAGTCATGGGATGGAGCCCCGCATCGGGCTCTCTGCTCAGCGGGGAGCCTGCTTCCCCCTCTCTCTCTGCCTGCCTCTCTGCCTACTTGTCATCTCTCTCTCTCTCTCTCTGCGTGTCAAATAAATAAATAAATAAATCTAAAAAAAAAAAAACCTGGGTTGAGTTCTTAAAAGATGTCTAGACATTGGATGAGGAACTCGAAATACATTCTTCCAAAACAATAATGCAATTGGTTGTGTTAGGGTTCCAAGTCCAGCCCATAGAAACCTAATAAACTAATAACAATGCATTTGAAAAGTAGGAAATAATACTGTACAAATTAGTTACTAAGTCACAACACCACAGAATGGGTAGAAAATCATTTATTAACTTGAATGCCATTTCTTCAGGAAAGGCAGGTCTAACCAAAGGGTACACACAGAGGATTTCCGGGACTTCTGGATCCTTTGAGGTATGTTTTCAAAATTCCTAAGAAAGTCTATAGAGAATTGATTTTTTTTAACTCAGTCATTAAACTTACTTTTACACACCAAAATAAAATGCTTTTACACGGCAAAGGAAACCATCAACAAAATAAAAAAAACAACCTAGTGAATAAAGAAGATATTTAGAAATGATGAATCTATCTCATAAGGGATTAATATCCACAATATATAAAGAACTTCTAGGATTCAACATCAAAAACAGACAATTTGACTAAAAAGCGGCCAGAGGACCTGAGTAGACATTTTTCCAAAGAAGACATCCAGAGGGCCAATAGACACATGAAGAGGCATGGCTCAACATCACTCATCATCAGGGAAGTGCAAATCAAAACCACAATGAGGTATTTATTACCCCACTCTCATCAGAATGACTAGAATTAAAAAGACAATAACAAGCATTGGTGAGGATATGGAGAAAAAGGAACCCTCCTGCACTGTTGGTGGGAATGTAAACTGGTGTCACTATGGAAAACAATATGGAGGTTCTTCAAAGAATTTAAAATAAAACTACCATAAGATCCAGCAATTCCATTTGGGGAAATATACCCAAAGGAAATGAAAACGTTAATTCAAAACAATATATGCACCCCTCTGTTCTTTGCAGCATTATTTACAATAGCCAAGCTATGGAAGCAAGCCCAAGTGTTTATCCACAGATGAAAGGATAAAGGAGACGTGGTAAAGATATCCAACGGAATATATTACTTAGCCGTAAAAAAGAATGTGATCTTGCCATTTGCAACAACATGGTTTGACCCAGGAGGTGTTACGCTAAGTGAAATAAGTCAGAGAAAGGCAAATACCACATGATTTCACGTATATGTGCAATCTAAAAAACAAAACACAACAACAAAAAACAAACAGACTCATAAATACAGACTGGTAGCTGCGGGTGGAGGGCAGTGGGCAAAACAGATTAAGAAGTACATACTTCTGGTTGTTAAAAATCATTCCTTTTAAAGGAGCACTGAAGAATAAGGAAAAGCTCAAGACGCTGCAATATTGGCCCTAAAAGAAAACACCCCCCACGAATGCATTCATTTTAGAGATGCGGGCTTAGGGTGCAGGACCGCCCAGTGGGGCGGGCCCGGCTCTGCGCCCCACCTCTGCCATTTACCAGCTCATGCGAGGGGACCGACCACCTCCATCTGCATCCCCCTCCGCTGTGCTGGTCCCAGAACCGGCCCGTGGCAAACTCGTGGGACGAGGAGAAGCGACACACACTGACTCTACCGCATCGTCCGCGCACCCTAACCGCCACTCCTCCTCCCTCGAGCAGCGGCCACTTACAAAGAGAAGGGACGAGATGCACAGAGAAACCAAACACGGTCTTGGGAGAGATGATCGGAAGAGGCCGCGTCCCGGCCTCAAAATGGGTTTAGAGGGAGCCTTGCTAGAAGCATCTCTATTCCCGCCTCTCCCATGTCTACACCGTGGAGGGGGCAGCATGGCCTGGGCAAGGCCAGCGCCCACGCTGAGAGCAAAGCAAGACCACCGCTAGACCTTGCAGCGCGCCGCCAAGACCCACGCGGGCTCCCAGGGACCCAGGCCAGCGGCCCAGCCAGGGAACGCGGGCCCCCACGGGCCCAGTGCGACGCGGTCCCAGGGCTGAAAGGGGCTCAGTGGGCCCGCCGTCTCGTGGGGGCTCAGGAGTGGGAAGCCAACATGGTCACAGGCCGACGTGGCAGAGAGGCGGCTCACAGGCACCCCAGACTTGGCAAGGCCGGGGCCCAAGGGAATAGACTCCCCAGTCCACCACTCCTCTCCGCCTGGCCATTCCCCAGCCCCTAACGACTGCTAAGGCTCTGGGGTCCGAGGGGCACATCCCTGGAGGCAAGCAAGGGTGACGGGCTAGGAAGGAATAAAGCGGCCACACTCCAAGCGCGCTCGGAAGACCCAGGGAGGCTGAGTTAGCCTGGATGCAGTTTCTACTACCGGATGAAATGAGAGCTCTGGGTACACACTGAGTTATGGGAGGGATTCCGGGTGCCCCTGGGTTTGCGGCCTGAGAAGTCCACGCCCCGTGGCAGCCCCAGGTGGCCAGCGCCCGGTAGATAGTAAGCACTCAAAAACAATGTCGTGTTCACTGTCCTCCAGCTGGACTGTTTTCTGATTCCACTCTCATCTCCCTAAAAATAAACAGCCTTTTTTTCCCCCCGTCTCCGCTGCTTCATTCTGCTGTCCCGGGTCCCCTCTGCCACCCCACCTCCCATTTGGGACCCTGGGACAGCAGAGCCTACGTTTTCCGCCAGGCAACAGATCAACTGCGTCGACTGCTGTTGGGGAGTCCCCATGCCATTAACTCGGGAGGAGTTCAGACGGGGGTCTCGGCCCGCTTTTGCACAGGACCCCGAGGTCCTCGCCGCCTCCGGCCATCAGAGGCTCCGGATTCGTCTCTCCTGCGCCTCTGACACCCTCTCCATTCAAAGGCGCACCCAACAGCCCAGGGTTTGGCAGGTTCCCCCCGGGGATTGAACCACCAGGACCTCTGGTCCACCCCCGCACCCCGCCTCTCTCGGGGGGTGAGATACGGTGAGTCGTTAGGTGCAAATACATCAAAAGCTCTACATAAATGAAAGCTTCTTTGCTCATTATGATCACAAGCCCCCTAGGATCACAGTAAAACATGCAAGGTGGGTAAACGCTGAGAAATTTGCCCTGAGAAAAGCAAGAGACGGCTTTCATTCGTGGAGATTTTAAATTTTAAAATACGTTACATTTTGTTCTGTTTATCATGAAGGCCAATGTGCCACTTTTCACACTTCCAAAATATTTTTACAGACACTATCCCATCAATTGGAAGAGACAGCCAGGGAGGAGGCCGCCGCCGTCGGGCCGCGGGCACGGACCTCAGGCTCTACAGATGCTGCTCTCGTCTTCACCCTTGACGGGAAAGCTGGCGGTCCTCTCTGCCAGGGAGGGTGGGAAAAGAATTTTGAAAGGAACCCGAATATAATCCATGACACTTTAAAATCTTGGTCATGTTTTTATGCCAGCTTCCCAGCCCCAGAGAATACCAGAATAATGGAGGGAGGGAAACTGTGAAATCTCCATGCTAGCCGCTTTCTAATGACATTTTCCCAGACTCTGGACCGAGAAACAACCAAAAATGATTTGGTGAATGTACTGAAATTATTTATCGACCATTTACCAAGCTCAACCAGTTGTAAAGGGCACAGGGCTTAATGCTGGGTATAGATTAAAAGATACTGAAAAATTCCATTTTCCATGTATTATTCCTGACATCTTTCCAGAATCATCTGTCCCAAAACAAGCTGTCTTATTTTCCCGGGCATGCTGTCAGGTCAGGAAAAAAGGAAGGAGCAAATTTTCCTCAAAAAAAAAAAAAAAAAAAAAAAAAGGAGGCTCCACACAAAGGGAATAGTTTTTAAGAACAGAAATAAAATTAGGGACAATAATAGTAGTTAACAGTTGAGTCCTTAGTCCCTGCCAAGTACTGTTCTACATATTTTACATCTATTAACTCATGCGGTCTCCACAGCAACCCTATGATAAAGCTCCATTTTACAGATGAGGAAACTGAGGGACGGGAAGATTAAGGCACTTGGCTGAGGTCACAGAAGCCAAGTAGGGACCCAAAGCCAGGCGTCAGGGCTCCTCGTCTGTGTGTGACAAGCTGCTCTGAGTTGAAAACCCTGGCTCCAACAATGGCTTCGCTTCCCAAGTGAGTCCCAGTAAGCCTGAAGCGGTTCCAAGAAGTCCTGACGGCCGCAGGTTTCCAGACCCTGACAAGCCACACTCAAGCTCATCTGAAGCAAGAGCCAACTGGATACGTGACAGAACTTCAAACTGGTGACGATGCCGGTCGTGGGAGACCAGATTCTCAAACACATTACCTCACGGCCACTATCAAACTCCTGGGCCTACCCAGGGAGGGGAGGGGGTACAGGATATGGAATTCGTGCTTTGGGGACAGAAATTCTAGCAATGAATTCAGTGTCTCGTAAGTTGGCAGCTCGCAGGAGCCCGGAAGTAAATTGACAGTGCCCTGCCGACCGCCGGGACTCCGCCAGGCTCACCCCAGCTCCCAGAAATGGCTGACTCCAGCCCCTGTCTTTGGGGGTTCTCCTCATCCCAGACGGAGCCTGCGGGACTTTCTCTGCCCAAGATCCAGTCACTACTCAGAGGCAGTGACGCCGTGGTGGCCGGCCGGGGTCGCCCTGAGAAACACACGCCTGGCTGAAGACAGAGGAACCGGTCAGTCCCCAGGGGGGCCGCCCTGGGCCTAGAGGCCGTGGGCTTCCCCGGGTGGACTTTCCGGGGCGCTGCGGCTCTCGCCCATCAGGAAGAGGGTCTTAGAGGCGGCCCTCCACGGCCTCTTTTCAGCCGGAGACCTTACCTCTTGCTTCTCCCTCCACTGTGGCTGGGCTCTCTTATTCCAGTCTGTCCATCTCCGAAGCTGTCAGGAGCCCCCAGAGCAAAAGGAAGGGCCATCGAGGGTCCTGGCACACTTCCGAGCGGAGCACGGAGTTCCCACAGGAGGACCTTAGCTCTCAGCCTTTCCGTCCCAGGAACTGCTGGCAGGAGCCCCCAGTCTCGGGGAGGGAGAGATTCAGAGGGCCTTGGCGCCCCAGGCCACTACGAGGGACATCCCGTCCAGGGTGCGGGCAGGGTGGCAGTGTGCCCCTCCTTTAGGGCTCATTTCTGCTACTGGGGGGGGGGGGCGCGGGCTGGCCTCTGGGAGCCTTGGCCGCACAGGCAGGTCTGGGAACTGGGGGCTGTGCTTCTCAACTGACTCTTCCTTGGGAAAGGCAGGCACCCCGCCTTCTTGTCTGCAGCCGCAGGTGTAGACAAAGTCTATCCAGGCCTCTCTCCTCCCCGGGGCTGGCAGGTTTTCAGCATCCCCGCGGGGCAGGGCTCGTCCCCACTGCCCGGCCACAGGAGAAATGTCCCTCAGGCTGACGTCCCTCCCTCCTCCTGGTTCTTCCTTGAGACCGCGTCTCGTCAGAAGCACACCCTGCTCCCCGGCGTCCATCGTCCTCGACGACCGTCGTCACCGGGACAGTCGAGCTCAGCCTCGGCCACGCCCCTGGCCCGTGTCCGCGAGCCGTCCCTGGGTCCGTCCGCACAGGTTTTCCTGAAAGCTCCCTCTGCCCTTTCGTACCCTCAGCTCTGTCTCTTTCAGAGAACGCTGGGTTTTGGGTCCAGAATCCTGGGCTAGAGACTTTGTCCCAGTGGCAAAAAGGGCTCACTCGTGGTGATCAAAACGTCCCCAGGTGCCTGGACACCGGACTCGGGGTCTCTCCCGAGTGGTGGACACTTTGTTTCTCTCTTTGCTGCCACCTCCGGGGATCGGGGTTCTTTTCTCGCCTGTCAACCGCTGGGGACAGAGGGGAACTCTGTCGTTGCACACTGAGGCGACTTTCCCAGCCACTCACAGTGGCCCCTGCGTGCTTCACAGAGACACATCAGCCTCCTCCAGAGGCCCAACCTGCCTTCCTTAGTGGTCCCGTCCCCCCTCAGCTCCCCGTCTTCCTCCCAAGACTGGCTATGTCCCAGAGTTCTGAGGAATCCACTTTCCAAGCAAGGTCCCTGGGCCCCCGTGTCCTGGGCTGGAGGCCAGATTCTTGTTGGTTTCCAGCTCCCATTACAGTGGTGAGGGGCAAGAGGCTGGCCAGCAACACAGAATGGAGTGACATGGAAGGAAGGGACTTTGGGAATGACACCTGGCCTCCTCCCCTGGGCATCTGCTCCCCCAGAAAGATCATGATTTGCTCTTTCCAAGTAAAGCTGTTTCATGCAGTAAGTCCTCCTGTGTCTTCTCCTCTGGCCCTGACCTTGTCGGGGGACCTGCTCTTGGGCCTCCTGGACCCCCTACTGCCTTAAACTTGAGCGCCCATGCCAGAATCACCAGCGTCTCCTCCAAGGACACTCAGCAGCGGGAACCCTCTATCGCCAGAGGCCGACCCTGGTCCAGCAGCGTCTCCGGACTGAGAAACCCGCAGCGCCTACCCCAGCAGCAACGTCACTGTCAGTTGTAAACCAGCCAGTCGGGGATCGCCCTCTTGCCCCCTTTTGTGGACTTCCTCGGAAGGAAATTCCAGGATTTCAGACTCTCGGGACCCCCAGTCCCTGAGTTCAAGGTCCCCGGTTAGGCACCTGGCCGCTGTACTTCTAAGAGTTCACGCTTCTGCCAAAATGACAGGGCTTCTGTGGATGGGTCCAAGCCACTCTCTGAGCCTGTGAAATGGCCACTCTCCATTCAGTCTGGACGTGGGGAGGTCAGGTGTGCCATGCCCGCCGCCCCCCACACACACATCCCTCAGCACCCTCCCCTGGACGGGGCAGGAAAGCGACGAGGCACAGGTGTAGAAGGAAGACCTGGAGGAAGGGGAGACCAATGGCCTCCTGCTGAGTCTTGCTTCGGGCTCAGGGTGCAGGTGGCCCAGCTGCAGAGGAAGCTTACCCTCCCATGGAGGAAACAGTTGGAATTCACAGCAACTCCGTGAGCTCGAGTTTCCTCAAGTGTAGCACAAGAACACGGGACTCTATGACCCCCAAGTGTCCTTCTGAGGTAGACAGAATAATGCCTCCCCCTAGAAGCCCTCCATGCCTTACTCCCCAGAACCTGTGAATATGTTACGTTACATGGAAAGAAGGAGCTAAAGTTGTAGATGGAATTTAGGCTGCTGATCAGGTAACCTCGAGATGGGGAAGTTATCCTTGATTATCCAGTTGAGCCTCGTGTGATCTCAAGGGTCGTTATAAGTGAGAGGAGGCGGCGGGAGGGTCAGGGTCAGAGTCAGAGATTTGAAGATGCTGGCTTTGAAGATGGAGGAAGGGACCACGAGCCAAAGTATGTAGGCAGCCTCTAGAAATGGGAAAAGGCAAGAAACTATTCTCCTCTAGAGCCTCCCAAAGGAACATAGCCTTGCCGACACCTAGATTTCAGCCCAGGGGGGGCCCATTTTGAGCTTCCGATTTCCAGAACAGTTAAGATGGTAAGTCTGTGTTGTAGTCTCCTGGGGTCATTTGTTACAGCAGCTATAGGAAGCTCATCCCCCCTCCATCCCTAAATCCAGGCCACAATTTCCCATTGGTTTTACCCTTTTCCCCAGAGTTCTGTCTCCTCTGTCTCTAAGTCCTGGAACCCCAGGAACCCATACTACTTGGGCGTCAGAATGCCAGTCCCGGTGCCACCTCCGATCAAACGTCTGTATGCTCTGAAGAAAAATAGAGGAGTATAATTTATAGAGGATCTGGCACCGTTTTTAAACCACTCAATCAAAAAACTTTTTTTCTTTTTTAATTTTTTCAGAGTGTTTTTATGTGCCAATTACTGCGCGGGTCCCTACAGACGCAAAGCCAAACGGACATCATCCTTTCCCTCAAGGAATTCACTGTCTAGTTGGAAAAAGAAACACAGAAGCAACTACCCCGATTCCTTGGATGTTTCAGAAGTGAGGCTAGAGTTGGATCAGCCCAGCCCCCACCGATGGAAACAGCTGTTGGCAAGAGAGCGATATTAATGGACCACGTCTGCTTCAACCTGCCTGGGCACGCGCATTTTTTTTTTTAAATCTAATGAATAATTCTGAGTCGCGGCCGGGACACTAAAGCCACTGAAAGTTCTTTTCAGGTTTTACACTGTGTCAAATGTTCTTCGTACTTTTGTCAGAGGTGGACAGCAAACTCCGGTATCAGGGGGCAGCAAAATAAATCACCGCCTCACAGCGGAATCACGAGCAATGCATCCTTTCCCTCCGGTCTCCTCTCCCCCCATCTTCCTGACTGCTCGAAACATTTCAAACTCGCGCATATTCTTTATGTATACGGAGAGGAATAACTCGGGGTCGGGTCGTTCCTTTTTGTTTGGTTGGGGTTTTTTGTTTTGTTTGAACCTGAGCAAAAAAATTGCCTTTGGGACCTGGAAACAAATAGGTCGTGCAGAATACTTAAGTGACCCAGGAAATTTGACCAGGTCCATCCTCTCCGCAGAATGTTGGCTGCCAAAATGGCCCGACTGGCAGTTCGTCAGGAGGAAAACTGGCAACCCTTTTAGACGGGATGTCTAGGAAACGGCAGTTGTTTAATGGAGTCAAGGGCTCGCTGCTTTTACAATAAGGTGGGTATTTTTTGAGCCCCGCTAGGTGAAATCATGCATGCAGGGTCCTGAGTCAACCAAGCAAGAAGCAGAGAGCTCCCATCACAGGCGGGCTATAAACGTCTCCACGGGCCGGCATTCTTCCTCGCGTACTTTCTTTAGCCTCAGTTTCTAAACCTACGACATGAAGGAGTATTGCCAAGACCCAGCGAGAAAGGGCCCTCGTGGCTTCCAAGATTTTGACGTGAGAAACAGCCCTGGTGCCTGAAACGCGGGTCGTCACAGGTCCGAGGGCTCGGCCTGCCGCCCGGGCCTTGAGCATCTGCCCAGAACTCTCTCTCTCTGATCCTTTACGCCTCCACTACCCTCTTTTTGGGGGTGGACCGCTTCTCGATCCTCAGGGACATTGCTTGTGTGGCTGTGACACGACTGAGCCGGAAGCAGAAGGAAAAGACGGAGCACAAGAGGCAAGAAAGTTTAGGGGAAACCTGCTTCCAGACGAACTAAGTCCCTCGTTTGTCTCCACAGAGACCCGGTGCTCCGGAAGAGAGTTCATTCAAAGAGCCGGTGGCCAATGGTCAATCACTGCCACTTAGGAGGGAGCTGGAAAAGACACTAGTATCCAACTTTGGAGTGAAAACGTCCTTGTTACTTTCAAGTTTTCAGAGCCTCTGGGGAATCTGACAGCAAAAGGGGTTGGGAGCTATCCTATTAGTTGCACTCTAGGTCTCCTTTCTACCTCCCTCCCCAGCTCTTCCCCGCCAAGCCAGCTCGCCCACCAACGGTCCATCGGGGAGGCTGGAGGAAGGGACGCTCTGGCTATCGCTGCAGCCCTTCCCAGTGAGCCCAGTGCCCCTGGGTACCCGGCCCCAAGGATCTGCTTCTCCTGCAGTCATTCTGCCCGGACCCTCTTCCTTTGAAAGACCGCTGCCCTTGACTCTCAAAGCAGCGGCCGTTCTCTCCTTCCCTTCACTGCGTCTCAGCACGGAGCTCTTGATGCGCGTCGGCCTCCGCGGGACTACAGGCATGAAGTTCGTGCATTGAACCCTGAGCATCCCAGTCATTTGGGGTCTAAATCCTTTGCGTGCTCACAGCGGCAGCGCCCACAGTCATCTGCCAAGAAGCCACAAGACTCAATACATCCTTTTCAAATCCAAGGACCCAACGAGATATAAGACACAGACTCATCTTTGGGTAGAAATGTGGCTCCAGCAGAGTATCATGGCTCCACACAGAGGAGGGGTGAAGGGTTGGGGGTGTGGGGGGAGGAGGTGGTGCGTCAAAGCCAGTCCACAGACCGTGAGCTCGGCTGCCTAGCCATGGTCTCATCAGAGGAAAAAGGTGACATAACATAGATGCTCGAGGAGGAAGAGCCCCTGGTCAAGGGACAGGGCCCGGAGCGGGAGGCGAGAGCCCTCCCAGCACGCACCACCGCCTACGAGACCTCGCAAGGGGGACCGCAGAGTGTGTGCAGGGGAGCGGAGAAAGGGAACGTGAGAAAGATCGCTGGGACCAGACTAGGGCGCATCCTCGAAAGCTGAGCTAAGGAGATAGGACTTTACTCTGTTGGCAGTGGGAAGTCACCGAAGTTTCCAGAGGGCGGGTTGAGGTGTTCCTGCTGAGTGCAGGTTGAGAGAAATGGCTCTGACGGGCTGCGTGGAGTGAATCCGTGGGTGGAGGGGTCTGAAGACCGAGAGACCGGGGTCGGCCGACTGCTGACCTTCAAAAATGCATGGCCGCCCGGGACCTCAGAATGTGACCTTATTTGGAAATAGGGCCTTTGCAAATGTAATGAGTTAAGATGAGATCCTACTGGACCCTGGGCCCTGAATCCAGTGACTTTCGTCCTGATCAGAGGAGGAGAGGACACCTAAAGACACATACAGAGAGGAAGACACCATATGAAGACAGAGGCAGAGACAGGAGTGATGTATCCACAAGCCAAGGAAAGCCGAGGGCGACCGGCCGCTACCAGAAGCAAGCAGAACGCCACGGAGCCTCCAGAAGGAACCGGCCCCCGCCGACACCCCGATTTCTGACTTCTCACTTTCAGAATGGTGAGACAATACATTTCTGTTGTTTTAATCCACCCGGTTCGTGCTAACTGGTGACAGCAGCCTCGGAAGAGACCAATATAGAATCAAGCTGGAGTGCGGGCTCCGGAAATGGTCCCCGAGACAAAAAAAAAAAAAAAAAGCAGGGCCTCGGAAAAAAAGAAGAAAAAAAAAGAGCATTTGAAAAAGAATCATCCGTGAGAATAACCAGGGAACGAGTAAGCTGCGGCAGCAGCAAGATTCGACTCCAGATTCACAGGGAGTGAGGACTCCTCCAGCTCCCTGGGGGGTGAAGTTCAAGGAAGCTCACGGTCCCTGACGGTCCCTGACGGTGCTCCCGGGGGGCCCGGAGTTAAATGTGGCCTCAGAAACCTGGGAGCCAGCCAAGCTGGCTGCAACTTGTCAGGGCAACTCCCAGCCGTCCTATCCTGGGGACAAGTAATGACCTATTGGAAACCAAATCATCTTATTTCCTTGTTTCTCTTTTTTTGGTGGGGGCGGGGGGGAGACACTGAAAAGTCTGGTGAATGGCTTAGTGTCTGCAGTGTGCAAAAAAAAAAAAAAAGCCGAAGAGAAGCCTTGGGGACAGCATGTTAAAAGCAGGGGCTTTCTAGAGAGTCTCTAAGGAAGGGTGAATGCAGAAGGAAATCCAGCCCCACCGACATCCAGGCTCCCCCCCGCCCCGGGCCGACTTTGCGAGGCTGGGAATGGGTGAAGAGGGAGCGGCCGGCTTCCCCGGCGTTCACTGCCGTCTTGTGCTTGCTGCAAGCAGCCCTTCGCCTCCCTTCCCCAATCAGGAATCCTGCAGCGCTGCACCTGAGGGCACAAGGGCGCACACTCCCACCCCAAGGCCTAGGTCAGGGGCAAAGTCTAGGGAGAGGTGGATTTTGCTCACTCAGGAGCATTCACCACCCCCTACTCCTATGCTGTTTCTGGAGCACCTCCCAGTGCACCCCGATGCTGTCAGTAAGGAACCCACGGCATTGCCTCTTAAAAGAAGGAGAACAACCAAACAGAAGCCCAGCCCGTGCACCAGATGTCCCCGGACCTCCCCTGCAGGTGGTTCCAGTTCTCCCAAGGGCCTCCTGCTCCTTGTGGTCGGCGGGGTTGGGGGGGGGGGGTTCTGACAATGACGAAGGGCCTCGTCCCCAGGCTTGGTGCTCACAGACGATGCAGCCACCTTGTGCCTCGACGCAGTCCTCTCTGTCCTCCAGCCAGGTCAGCCCTTCCCAAGCTCGGGTCTGCCCTCTCGAGACACCTGGCCCCCGATTGTCCCCAAGGCGCCGTTTGTTTCTCCTAAAACCTAGCTCCCAGTGATAGTCGGGAGGCTCTCGCGTGCACGTACCCCCCACTGAGTTGGCGCAGGTGGACGGTTGGGGGGCGGGGGAAACGCACTCGTGCTCGGCGGCGGCAGGGCCGCCGATGGACATCGGTTTCCTTGGAGGTAAAATCTGGTATCGCAGATAATCAGTTTTCAGTTGTCATTCCAACTCCCGACCCGGAAATTCCACTTTCGGAAACGTAGTCTACGAAACCAAAGTATGGTGTGCAAAGATTTAGCTAGAAGAGTATTCATCATAGCCTTATGCACAATAGCAAAATAAAACTAAGTAACGTCTAAATATCCAAGACGGGGAGCGGCTTGCTTAAATTCGGGGACATGCGCACATTGGAATAGGGTCTGATCCCCAAACCGGGTGTCCTAAGGTTATATAGCACTTGCCTCCGGGGCGAATTGAGCAGATTGGGAGCACCCAAGAAAAGACAGCTTTTCCCTGTATCTGTCTCGTGTCTCTCTCTTGAGTCTGTCATGTTTTGAACCATTTGCACCATTAGGCAGATAGGTAGATAAAATCTTAAAGGACGTTTTGGAAGGGAAGTAGCTCAGACAGAGGAAGGTATTCGAGAAACAGTAAGAGTGTTGTAAAATAAGAATGTGCTGCCTGAAACCATTTCTACGAAAAAAAACAGCCACAACAAAAGTCTGGAAATAACTCCAAGGTTTCACAGTGTCCATTGCCAGGGGATGGAATTACAGGTGATTTTTATTTATTTGTTTATTCATTTATTCATTTATTTGGGGTTTTTTGTTTTTTTTTTTTTTGCTTCCTTATACGGGTTTCCTAGCTTTTTCTACAAGGAACGCGCGGCGTTTGGGGCAACGGCAGAAGCAACGGAAGTTATTTTTAATTTTTGAAGAATGCTTCAACCACGAGCCGCGCGCGCGCTCTCTCTCCTTCCTCTCGTGGCCAAACTGCTAGGAAGAGTAGAGAGACTCGCTGTCTTCTCTTTCCTCGCCCCTCGCCTGACCCAACTCCACCAGAAGAAAAGCCCTCCTCCAGCCCTCCCTTGCTCTGATGAAATCTGACTTTGGCTCCCACTCTCCCCCCCCCCCCCACAATGCCGCCCCCCTCCGTGGCCAGATCGACTGGGTCTGCACGGCCCTCCTCCCCCGGGCCTCTGGGCTGTGTTTGTGTTCAGCGCATTGAACGTTATGATCTACAGGCTATCGTGCGTCGGGCACAGTGGGAGGCTGGCCCTGTAGGGAGAGAGCAGCCCTTGAAGCCTCAGGTCGCTGCCCCCAGAGCTCCCGCACCGGCTGGTGGGAACCCCAGAACCCCGGAGCGGGCCGGCGAGGGACAGCCCGCCCACCAGGCCCTCTGGATTCTCCAGCAAGCTCTCGTACCCGCACCCCCCACACACACACTGCGATCCTGGCCCCTTGCCCCCCGCTGGCCCCCCTCTAGCCCATCCCTTACACATCTGTCCTGGGGGATCTCGCCTCTCCCCTGCGCCTCTCCCGTTCCCGGCTGCCTCCCTCCCCGGCTCTGAAGGGCTGATGCCCAACACATTCCCTTCCATCCCCCTGAGGCCACAAGGCACCTTGTCACAGTCGCCCCAACTCCTGACTCTGTTCCTTCCCTGGTCTTCTCCCCCGGGGCCACTCCCACACATACAGTTCCCCCATCTCCCCCCGCCCCTCACTTAGGGCTTCATCCGACACCCTGTCCACTGCCAAGGCCGGCCTCCTGCCCTCCCTGAGATCTGTCCCTGCACCCCGCAGCCAAAGGCTTTCATCCAAAACACCCGCTGGACTCCCTCGCTCTCGTGCTGCTCACCGGTCTCTACAGACTGAGACCCCTGCCCCCTCAGGCCCTCTCCACACCCACCTCCCACTTGTTCCCTCGATACTCAGGGCCCCCAGTTTCTGCACCCGTGCTCTGTCACACCTCTGTGCCTCGGCCCGAGCTGGGTGTCCCTCCATCCCTTGGATTCGCTCACAACCCACTCCCGGCCTGGCTACGCGTCCTATCTTCATCAGGACCCAGCTCAGTCTCCCTCTGTTCCAGAACCTTCTCGGGAGCCCCGGCCCCAGGTGGGCGCCCCTCCTCTGGGGTTCTGTCACAATCAGAGCAAAGCGTTCCTTTCATTATATGGACGCGACTCACACACTTGTGCTTTTCTCCCAAATCAACGGTCAGCCCGTCCGGGACCACCAGTGAGAATAATCACTGTTATTTTCAGCTCTTAGCACAAGGCCCGGCCAACGTGGGCCTGGCAGGGGGCGAACCGACGGCTGCTAACATCACAGAAGGAGACCAGCAGAAAGCTGGCGCCCAGGGTGGAGAGATCGCTCGGCTCAGAAAGCACCGCAGGCCCAAGGAGAAACCATTCATAGAAGTACCTTCGGCCGTATTAGGACAGAGGCGACCCAGAACCCCAGTGATGAGTCCCTGACCGGAGGATCCCGGGAGAGGGGGACACCGTGTCCCAGGCACGGCTCAGGTGTGTCCCTTTGATGTTCATCCCAACCCAGCAAGGAGACCCTCCCTGCCCAGACCAGGCCAGCCCGAGGGCTCCACTGCCCTGGCCAGGGGCACAGCATTGGTCTGAAAGCCTTTTTCCCCCAGGAAAGCGGGGCCTGGGCCATCCAGCAGGCACCCGTATCTAACATGGCAGCGAAGGGGAGCGGGGCACCAAAGCTGTCCCAGGTTCAATCTCTCTCACAAAGGACCTCAAGCCGCCCACGGTGAACCTTCGCTCCAAAAACGAGGGTCTACCTAAACTGTTGTGTTTTTGAGTGTTTCAGAAGCATTTTTTTATTCCGTATTTAAATAGAACGTACCACCTAGAGTTGTTTGCGCCAACTTTTGACATTTTCTTCTTCTTTTTTTCAAGGTATTCAAAAAATGGAAAAGACCAAGCCTCCATCCATCCCCAAAGTGCCCTCTTGGCGCTGACACGAGTCCGCGGAGCCCAAGCGACCGAGGCGAGAGCCACCCCCGCCCCGCAGCCCCCGCCCCCACTTGCTGAGTCGCAGAGACAACGGGACAAGGGGCCTGGGGAAGCAGGGCCCCCAAGTTGTGGGGATGGGGAGAAGGAGACACCCGCACCCTGGAGATATTGCTTCGTCCGCTGCCCCGAGAAGGAGAAAGGGTTATTAATCGGCACGTAAATCCCCGTACAGCCCAGCCCCATCACTGGGCTGGATAAATCTGGTAGGTCGTCTGCCTAGAAAGATGCAAGAGCCCGGGGGAAAGGGGAGCAGGAGAGGGGCCATACAAGGGGCCATATGAGGAACCAACATCCCCCAGGCCGAGAGCCTCCTCTGCCGGCCTCTGCTAGGCCTGCTACACCAAGTTTTTCTTCTGCTGCTGCAGAGAGAGCCCCCCGGGGACAGGAGCAGGCGGTGGCGGCGAGATGGTGTTTCGTGCGGGCCCGGCTGGCCCAGACCCCGAGCTGGGAACCACGTTCATAACTGACTCGTGACAACTTCCTGGGGCGTTTCCAGCCTGCCGGCTGCTGGCCCCACACACAGAGATCTGGACCGCCTCCCTCAGACCTGAGAGTCCGCTCCTTCTGGCTGCAGAACCGGGACACCAACTGCTGAGAATTTTCGCGAGCGAGAGTTCCGACGGCAGTTGAAGGCACCGGTCAAGTGAAGCCCCAGGCAGGCAGAATGCCCAGTCTCAGGAGGGGTGCAAAGGGGGACAGGCCACTTCGGGGCCTGCGGGGGAACGCGGGTGGGGAGGGAGGAAGGAGCGAGCAGAGAGAGCCCGCGGGCCCGGCCATCAGCTGACTGCCAATCTCGTTCATGTCCATTCGGCACAGCGTGCCGCTGCGCTGGCGGGCTCTTTCTCAGCCCGGAAGGCAGCAGTGGGGCCGAGCTCACGGCGGGTGCTCCGAGCGAGGATCAGTCTCGTGCGAACACGCCACCGGGCCCCAGAAACCAATCTGCAACAGCAAGTTTGAAGAGCTGGTCAATGATCAGACGGAGCAGGGCCAACGCCGAAGAGGTGTCTGTGAGCCAGCATGTCGTCTCGCGTCCCATCAGACTGTGTCCAAGCGGAAGCCCCACGAAACCCGGAAGGGGCGGCAAGGCGCCCCTAGTGTCTCGGCGATCCTCTGCGGTACCCCCAGGCTGAGAGAGACGGCCGGTGGTTCCCTCGATAGGTCGTTAGGTCTAAACAACCCTGCAGCGTGGCCCTCTTGCTCTGGCCGATGTCCCTGTGTTCGCTTTGCAGGTCTTAAAATATTCTGTGCCGCGCTCGTGAGCTTGCCGCGGTGCCCGGGGGGTGCCCCAGAGCAGAACTGCGGACCGAGGGACGCAAAGCATTGATGAAGAATCCCGGTTGAGTCCTTCGGTACTCCGAAATACCAAAGCACCTCCGACTCTTATAAAACGTACTTGGTAAAAGGCCACTGTGCTACCCACGCGGTTTCTGAGTGAATTTCCTTTCTCCAACCACCTCCTCGGGGATCCTTGGCCCGTAAGGAATAATTCCGTGGACTCGCGTCCACACGGTGATCGTTGAAGCCGCCGAAGGGTGCTCCCAAGGGGTCTCAGAAAGTGTCCCCCACTCACACAGAAGTTCAAGCTGCAAAGCACGCCCCATGTTAAGGCAACACCAGCGGTGAAATCCCGCTTCAGACGGCTGCACTCTTGATCTCATCCCAGTTGGCATTGTCCTTCCATTCCATGACTCTGTTTCCACGCTTCCCGGGGCAAGCTTGGAGCCGGCTAGAGGATAGGGGCTCTGGCCTCGGTCGTCCTCGGGTCCCTCCTCCCCCCACCGCGGGCACAGCGCTCGCCGACCCGGGCGCTCCAAAGTGCTTGTGGAAATAGTTGTGGGACACGGCCACTTCTGAGCAGTCACTGCCACCTCGGGCTGTCCCCGGGAACGATGGAAACGACATTAACGAGCTGAATGCCTTACAGACAGCTTCTGCTGCCTCTCATGAGCTCAGTAATGGATCCGAGGCGGGGCGGGCGGCGGGGGGGATCCTTCCTTGTTACTCCCAAATAGGAGAAAACAGAAATCACCGTGGGTTCAGGCCCCAGCCGGGGAGGTAGCATAGACTAGACCGGACACCCAAGCCCACACCTCCTGGTGGTGCAGAGAATTTCTCTACCCTCCTCGAGGCGTACGGGAAGCCGGGGGCCTGGGCGGCCCTGGGAAGGCGGGGAGGGGGGCGCGTCAGGGAACAGGGGAGGAGGGGGGAAACGGGGGAAGGTTCTCTCTCAGTGGGGGGACAGAAGGGGCTTTGAAGGAAGCAAAGAGCAGCACGCACTTCCGTATGTATCTAAGCTTCAAAAGCCAGAACTCTCGCTTCACACTGGAATCCCAGTTGTAGTCATTGTCGCCTGTCGCCCACAGCCTGGGCACTGACACCTTTGGCTCAACCTCTTTCTCGTCTCCACAGCGACTCGCGAGCACCAATAATTCCGCCGCCCCCGGTAAAATCATCCCGACTAAATCAGGCACGTGGTATGTATTCAGGGCAGTGGGCTACATACCGTAGAACTTCCCCCCCAGTAAAACGTGCTCTCTCTGTGTGCAGCTTCCCCACCACCCTGATTCAGGGGCGCGCCCCGCGCAGGGCATCGCCCCAGCCCGCGTGCCGTCAGCACCAGCAACCACACGAGCAACGCACGCGCACACACGCGCGCACACGCACACACACAGAGACATTCAAATTCTTTCTCCTCTCTCTCCGCATCCTGGATGCCAGTCTCTGATCCTCAGTTGATTCGTGAGGCTTTCCTGCCGCCGATGATCAAAGTCTTACACGCTCTTCTCTTTCTGCAATGCAGCTTTGCTACTAGCCGAGGTGACAGCTTTCGGTGGGGGGGCGGGGGGCGCCCCTGTTCCCTCCCCAGCCCCACCTGCTGTGGCGAATGGCCTCCCGGGGCGGGGGCCCGCGGCGGGGTGGGGGCTCGGAGCCTGACCCGCCAAGACTGAGGTCTCCAGCGCCGGCACCTCCAACTCTTCAGACAGATCTCGGGTTTCAGGCTTTTAGCTCAGACTTGTGCTTGTCCCTGCCCGTCCTCTTAACTCAGACAGCGGCAGGACCCGGAGGCCCACGACCCCCTGTTTTCCCATTCCACCTCCCCACTGCCCGGTTCTTCCCAGCTTTTCCCAGCCCTTCCGGGCTCTCTTTTTCCAGTCCGTGCATCTCAGAGGCTACCGTGAAGGCCGCAGGGGTGGAGAGCCAGAGGTTCACTCCGAGGTCTCTGCAGGAGGCTCCCCGCCCCAACCCTGCTCATCCCGTGACCCCTCCATGTCCTCCCTCCAGGTGGCCACCTGATCCCAAGCTGTCGGGTCCATGAGGCTAAAATGGCCCCTGAGCCTTGGACTTGGTTTCTCTCTGCTCCACTGTAAGGTCGACTACTGGGCCCAGCAGTGACGTCCTAGTCTAGGCCAACGTTCTTCCATTTTTTTTGACCCCAAAACCGTGGAAATAAATTCATTTTTCACCTCCACCGAGTACACATATTTAGATATAGTATAGATACAGATCTAGGTACGGAGAGACGTTGCCCACAATTGGAAAAAAAAGAAAAGAAAAGAAAACCCACTTAACCTCTTCTGTAAGCGATACACTGAGGCTTTGGTTCTTAATCTCTTGTTTCAAAGTGCTGGCCGTAAACCACTAAGTTGATTTCACAACCCACTAATGGTCTGCGACCCGCAATATGAAAAACCCTGCGGTGCAAGAGAGGGGACGCGTCTCACTCGGCTTGCGCCCTGACAACCTTTTATTCTCAAGGGATGCCAAGGAAAGTTCCAGCTCTGAATGGATCGCAGAGCCACCAGCGCCCGGGGCCCCTGCCCCCGGGGAGGCTGGGAGGCGTCTGGCCGCTCTGCAGCACGGAGAGCTGGACTCCCGGCACAGCCTCCGGGAGGCCAGGCTGGGCGCAGGAGCCCTCGGCCCGCATCCCTCTCCATGGCTGTCTTCCCTGAACCTCTCCACCGGCCTCTCTTCCTGACGCTTATGACTTCGCGGCGTGCCCGCAGCTCTGGTGGCAGGGGAAGGTGTAGGGAGAGGTGGGCGCGAGGTGGAGGAAGGGGGGAGGCGCCCCTCCATTCCCCAGGACCCCCAGCCTCCCGCCAGGCGGAGGACCCCATCTTTCAGATCCCAACCCTTTTTCTGCACCCAGACAAGCCCTTCCTTAACCGAAGCCATCCCTGACCCCGGCTTGCCACCCGCACCCCAAATGGCTGGGGCTTGAGGGCCTCCGTGAACCGCGTTCGGTTCCAGCTTGAAGAAGGTGAGACGTTGGGAATCACTCCACGGCGTCTTTTAGTTTTGACGGAAGAGATTTGCCCTGTTGTGGCCTTCTCCCATCGCCACAGGCCCCTGGGTGGGCAGAAGGGGGAGACCCCGCGGCTGACCTACATCTGCACCCCCCCACACACACTCTTTTTCCCCACTGCTCCCTGGACGGTGGGGGTTGCTCTGTGTCGGTCTGAGGCGTCCAGTCCCCTGAAAACAATAGTATCTGCTGTGTCCACGATCCCATTTCCAGCCCCCCCCGCCGCCGGCTTCTCCGACAGTGACTTCCACTCAGGCCCCTCTGGGGCGGGGGCAGGGTTGGCATTCCTTGCTGACGGGTACGCAGAGGTGCCCTTTGGTCCAGACTCTTCTTTCCCCTCTTCCTTTCTCCCTGCTCCTTTGCTCTCAGCCTGGGCCTCTTCCCGGCCCGCGGCGGCGGACGTCAGTGTGGGGCCGCCAGATGCCGCTCTCTCGGCGCTTGCTGCAACCCCCCAGGCCCCGTGCCGGGGCTCACGGAAGTCTGAGCCCACGAGCCGGGACAGCCAGCGGGCACGGCCCTCAGACCCGCCGGGCAAGGCTGAGGCCTCACAACCCTAAGAGCCAGTCCACGCCCTCAAGGAATTTACAGTGTCTTTAGGGA
>CM052797.1:9359602-9407392 GCA_028533885.1 Nasua narica
GGGGGGGGGCGCCGAACGCTCTGGTCGCTCACGCCAAGTTAGAGAGTTTGGACTTTAATCTGTGGGCAATGGGAAGCTGTTGAAGGCTTTGCGAGCCTCGCGGGGAGGGGGCTGAGCGGAGGCAGGGGAGAATCGCTTGTCAGTGGTGCATGGAAAGGACTGGAAGGGTGGAGCCCGGAGCCCGGGAGGCCCGTGGGAACTGGCGCACGGCCGGGACGGGAACCCACCTGGAGGCTGCGGGCATGAGTTGGACGACAGTGTGAAGGCGCGGCGAGCAGCGGCCGGCGTGATTTTGCCGGCTGTGCTGGGGTCAGCGATGACATCGAGGTTTCTGGCTTGGGAGGACGGGGCGCCGTGACACAAAGGGGGCATCGGCCATCGCTGGGGAGCACGGTCCAAAGAGTTCGTTTGGGGTGGTGTGGAAATGGTACATCCTCGATGCACTACAGAAAAACCAGCAGCGGGGCGAGGCCAGGTCACGTCCTTGCTTCCTCCCTCTCGAGTCTTCCTCCGCCCCTCACCCGCGGCTCTTCAGGCATCCAAGAATGTTTTCCTGGGACCTGGGCTCTTCTGCCCTAAGCAGTAGTGGCGTGTCTCCGCTGAGAGATGCCGACCAGCGGCCCCACCTACCAGCTGCCCCGAGCGGGGCTGGGGGCACCGTGCCCCCACATCACAGGGCCTGGCAGTGCACAGACGACGGCTGGTGTGCTGCCTGGAGACCCCGGCCCGGAACTGACTTGTCCTTGGGGAACAATCGTGCCAGCTCTCTCTTCTCACTCACTGGAGTGGCCAGGAGCCCGGCCACGTCGGCCTCTCGTGATTCAGGCCTTCGTTCGTGACCAGTGTGCTGCAGAACATGACGGGGGTCTCCGCGGGAGAGGCTGTGACACTGGGAACAAGGCTGATCCTCTGTCCCCCCGTCTGACCCTCTCTCCACTCCTGCTCCTCATCATGCACGTGGCCAAGTCTGCCTTTACCCAGAGGGCAGGGCCATTTCCCTCCATGCCCACATCTGGCTGTTTTCCCTGAAGTGCCATTTCTATTGATACCCGATGGCCGCAGGAGGCCCCTGTTCCTCTCTCTCTCTTCTTTGGTACTGTCCAATCTTCCCAAGGCCCTCAGCCGCCTCTGCCTCTGGAATAGCATCCCTGGTACCCTGGGGCAGGGGGTGGGGAGGCAGACTTTGAGGCAGTCAACAAGGGTGGAAGCAGGAAGGGGTTGATCCAGGAGACGATCCGAGAGAAGGCCAACCTGACCTCTGGGGGTTTTTTTCTCCCTAGTCCAGGGTTTGTTCCCTGGAGGGTACAGTGTTCTCAAGTAAGCCCTCCTGTGTCTTCCCCTCTGTACTTTGGTCTTAATGGCAGCCCTCGTGCTACCAAAAATGAGCTGCTCTTGCTGACTCTGGGTCTCAAGGTCCCTTAAACCTGGGCCCTCAGAGGTGAAACCTTCTCTGGCCTCAACCCGTGGAAGCCATTGTAGGCTGAGACCACCCGGTCACAGGGATGTGCCCCCGCAGTTACACCCGGTGTGAAGGTACACTGGGCCCAGCCTCAGACTGGCCTGTGCAGAGCCAAGGAAATGCACAGCCCCCCCACGCCCCCCCACCCCAGGCCACAATTGCTTCTGATGTAAAATGAGGTCTTTGAACTTGGGGGACTGGAAGTGGCCCTTGAGCACCAGCAGTCCACGGTTTTCTGAAACCCATCAGGTTTTTCTTCACCCCACGACTCAATTTTCCCTGCCTCCTACACGTCGAGGACAGAGGCGGGAGTTCCCCGCGCCGTGGCCCAGCGCCGCCGTGGCCCAGAGGTTATATCATGATTGTATTTAACATTTGCCTGAATAGAAGAAAACAGGTGACAGCACTCGATGGACTCCCTCTCTGAAGGCACGTCCATCCCTGACACACTGGTCAAAAGCAGTTGGTGGGTATAGGGCACTGGCCGTGGGGACAGGGACGCAAAAGGACCGGAGGGCACAGCCCTCCTCCAGGCACTCGCGGCTCGGTAGGAGAAACAACAATCTAAATGATGTAGTCTTTCCTGGTGGGCCCCAGTCAGCGTGGGATAATGGCCTTTCGAGTCCAGCAGTGGGAGACAGTTCACCCTTTTATCGTCTACTTGATGCTTTGGCGCTTTGCTTTTTTTTTTTTTTTTTTTTTTTTTGGTTTGCTGGTGATTAGGATCTTTGATATTAAGAAACTTTTACAAATTTGACTGATGTACCCAGATGCTCCCTTCCCGGCACCTTGTCCCCAGGCCCACGTCCTGATGGGCTCCCATGTCTGGTTGAGATGGGGGGCCTCGGAGTATGGGCGATGGGGCTCTTAGCACTGGGGAGACTGCGGGATGGCCTAGAGATGGGGGCAGGGACTGTCACCAGACTTCACCCCGGGGCCTCCCAAGGGGGCGCCATTTTCACCTTTATTCTTCGCCCTTCTCTTCAGCCGGCTTTCCTCTCAACCAGATGCCAAGGCCGCCAAGTGTCTTTTCGGGTGACATTTTTAAACCATGACAACTGCTCCCCGTGCTGGGCTTCCCTCTCCTGGGGCCTAGGAGTCCCACCATTCTTTCTCTTTAGCTACCTGCCCAAGTCGATCATGAACAGGAAGGTCTAGAAGTATGACCGTCTGAAACTAGGGGGGCACGGGGAGAGGGGGTTCCCTTCCACAGGTAGCTTTGAAGCACAAGTCCCCCGACCTAAGCAGCCCCCAACCCAAAACAAAGTGGCCCCAACAGCCCCAGACCCCACCTCCCCACCCTCTGCCTGGATACCGATAGGTGGTTACGTCTCCCAAAAGTTGACGTGGAACTTCAACCTCCTGTGCCTTCATAAAGGTAAAAGTGACCAGCACCCAGACAGACGATCTCTGCCCGCAGGAAAGCAGCGATCAGGGACAAACCTTAAGTAAGGACCCGAGTTCATACCTACAACGCTAACAGCGGGGAGGAAATGCCCAGGTGCTCTGAGCATAGCGAAGGTTAAAGTGGAGAACAGGCCTCTAGAAACTTCTAGTTCCCTCTTGTCCCAGCTGAATTGGACTTCCCAACCTTTACTAGCCGGATGCTGATGGTTTCCTCCCAACTTCCTTCCAAAACGTGAGTCAAAAGGGCTCCTCTCCCGCAAAGACCTCCCACGGTGACTCTGGCTAGAAGCTGCCCTCAGGGTCCGAATGGCTACCGGGGCTTCCAGGAGCCTGCGTCCATGGGCCCCAGGCTGCTCAGAAATCCCTCCAAAGACTTAAGTTCCATCGCGGTGTCCCAATTTACAGCCTATTCCACTTGCGTGCGGCTGCAGACCTAATCACAGGTGAATTTTCAGCAGGAAGGCAGTGCTCCCTGGGGTGGATCTAAATGGGAGTTTGCCCCCGCGAAATGTCGCGCAGCCCGTCTGGACGCCACCTGGTTCGCCTCCCTTGTCTTCTCTTCCGGCTCAGCCCCCTTCCTCCAGAGAGAGTCCTGGAAAAGCACCTCATCGGACAGAAAAGGAGGAGGCCAGGAAGTGTGGCTTCCAGAAGTGGGGATTCAGCAGGTGCCACTCTGGCTTGCCCTTTTCTGGCCTGATAAGGACGATGTGACTCTCAAATGTCACTGGAAAAGAAAAGGGGAGAGGGACCAGTTCTCTCTCACTGTTGGGTCTGACGGCCACCTAGGGTCGCCGTTGAACACTGACCCCGTGGGGCGTCCCCGGGCTTGAGTTGGCCCAGCAGGGACGATGCCCCTGGTCAGTCCCCAAGCAGGCGGCAGACTTCGGCAAGAAAAGGGGGCCCCGCCTCCTGGGTTGTTAAATTCAACCGAAGGCGTCCCCACCTTTGAGCACGCGTGTGGGCACGTGTACCCCCACGCGCACTCGGTTGCTATCTCCAAAGCATGTCCAGGAGGCCTGAGGGGGCAAGAGTTGCTTCCGCCCCCCACACACTGGGCTGGAATCCCATCCTTTCCCCAAACTCACCCCCTCCTCGAGCCTTACACTGAGCCTCGGCCAGCAGTCTTTTCTCAAGGTGTAGTATTTTATGCCTGAGTTCGGTCCACCTTCATCCATCCCAAAGGACTTCAGGCTTTGAATATCCGGAATTAGGGGTTGGATCTTTCCCAGAAGGTCCCAGCTCCTGTGCAAGTAGATTCACCTCCTCACCTAATTAGCTTTGCCTTCAGGAGATTCAGAGCAAGTCAAGGAAGGTTCTGTTAACAGGCTAAATCCGTCAAGGAAAAAAACAAGTGCTTGCTCTCACTGCTTCTCCATAACTAAGAGGGATTTTCAAGTGCGTTTTTAGAAGGGGAGGGATTAGCTTCTCTCAATTAAAAAAGAAAACTGAAGCCAGCTACATTTACACTCTTTGTGGTCCATTCTGTGTGCTGGGGTGGGGGGGGGGGCGGCAGGGCAGGAATGGTCTCTAATGATCATTGATTCTGTGGCTTCTAAAGAGTTAAGTACAATACCCGAATCCTAAGACTCTTTTTTTTTTTTAGCATAGGCAATGGCCCTCCCGATTTAGAGTTGGAAAAGAGAATACTTTCCCATGGGCGGTTCTTCTACAAACAGATTATTAATCTAAGCAGAAAATCGCCCTTATTCCTAAAGAGCGTGGATGGTGTTCAGTGCAGCACATAGGGTACATCTGAAAAAAACTAACCTCGTTTCTCCTCGGTGGGGGGGGGGGGGGGGCCGGCACCAGAGATCGCATCACCTCCGGCTGGCATTTCTCACGCTTCGTTAAACTTTTGAGATATTTAACTGGGGCGATTAGACACCGAAATATGGGAAACAGCACTGGCCACGAGCTGTTTTCTGGCAGAGCCGTGCAGGTCTGTCCAGTAAACCCGTAAGGGAGGGGGTAGTGACCTTGCTGCCCATCTGGAGATGGCCCCTGCCCCTCTAAGGAAACTCTTTGGGGCTGGTTTCGTCAGGACGGTCGCAAACCAGCCTGCAGCCAAGGAAAAAATAAAAATCTTCCTGGTGGGAAACCACATCTCATCCTAACAAATTATTATTATAAATTTCTCCTTGCCCTCCCCGCCAAATCTCGGATAATGTCAGTCCTTGATGGAGGACGACCATCTGTTCCTGGGATCCAGGGAGGAGCATTGTGGTGGGGGAGGGGCATTGCGGTGGGGGAGGGGCGCTACGGTGGAGAGGGATGGGAGCAGGTAGACTAGTAGACTAGAGTGGTCACCCACTGCATAGTGTCTGATTATTTTGATATTTTTACAGTAAGCCGTCCCCTTCATGCTTTACTTTTAGAACACATTTTTTTTTTTAAAGTCTCAACGTCTTTTCTTTCTTGATTAAGCCCCGGTATATAGTTCTTTGGCTCCTGTTGTACACAAGAAACAAGGATTTAAGTGCAGTAGTCCAGAGACAAATTGGCTGATTATCACCCCAATGAGACATTTCTTAGGAGCCGTGTAAGGCTGCAGTCCACGGTGGCTTTTGGCTTCACTGATAAGAAACGCTTTGAGAATATGCTGAAGGAGGCCAATTTGGACCTTGGTATTGAGGCATGTAGGAAATCTGTCCTTCCTATCACAACGAGGCATAAAGAAATTGTCACTTATCAGATAAGAATTTCCCATGTGGGTACAAAGGATGTAGTCTGATGTCTGTATTTGTGAGTGACTTGGGCCCACTTTGGGGTGAACCAGATGCAAGTCCCCCCATTGCAGAAAAGCTCCCTGGGCTCTTCTCTACACAGATAACATAATTTCATTGCCATCCTTAGAAATACCTTGATAGGCAACTGGGCCTGGCCCTCCCTTCCATCAGCTATTACAAATTCTGCCCCCCACACCTTGACTAAACACCCCCATACCTCACGGCAACACTTTTGTTTACTGGGGTGACATTTCGAAAACCTGTATTTCTTTTCCTTTTGTTTTTGTTTTGGAAAACCTATTTCTCGAAGATACAGGAAACCACTTTGTTCCAAGTTAATTGAGCACCTTAGAGTAACTTCAGAGATGTGTTTGTTTATAGGCCAAGGGGGCATCTGTCCTCAGAATGATTCCGGCTAGAAGAGAAAGCACTGCCAACAAACGCATTTAACCACATATCGTGTTTAGTGTGGAGGAATCAAAAATGAAGACGTAAATCGAAATTTAACTACATGTCGCAGCCTGGAAGATAGATCAAAGCTGGAGAAAGATGCAATTTTTTTTAATTGTGTGAATTTACTCCCATAACTTTTGTTTTGTTTCTAAATGATAGAGAACGATCATGCGTAGTCCACATTTCCGCATTCAGCACACTGCGGCAAAGGAAGGCTTTTCTTCCTGCCTCCCTGAGATGCATGCTTGTCTTTTCCTTTTGAACGCCGGTTTTTGAGGTATCAGAGACCTCTTGGTGCAAGAAAGAGTACTTCAAAAATGCTGTGCAAATGGAGGGATTTGGATGAGCTGAATGCCCCCTGGGGATGGGGAAAGGGTTATCCTGCAGCCCATCCATAGAATTATCTCCAGGATTGTGCCCTGCAGTGACTTGTAATTCAGCATCAGGATTCCCTTCGGCTTTCTATTTTTAACTAACAAGCCCATTGTGGGTCTAAAGCAAATAGCGAAGAGAAGAGCTGAGACTGACTGATGGCCAGGAAAGCATCGTGGCGGGCGGCGCAGAGAGCCAGGCCACCCAAGGATGCTAGGCCTGAAGACGCTCAGAGAGTCTCCCCGAGCGGCCCCAACCCATGCGACCAAGCCACGCGCGGAGCACCCGCACTTTGCCTTAAAGGGCACGTTGTTTAAAAATACTTAAGTTCGAGGTTTTTAAAATCGGCAATTTGTCTCCCTTAATTCCTCCGTGCGCCTCACAGAGTTCATGAACCAACAGGTGGAAAACCTCCTCTACAACAGCTAATGGAAAGGCACAACGTTTCAGACTTTGGAAAATTTCAGAAGGGTTTGTTTGGGTGTTGCTTTTGGCTGGTTGGCTTTGGGGGGGGGGGGCGGGGGGGGGGCACTGGTCCTGCTGGCTCGTGTGAGCTTTCTCAACCCACGGCCTCGTTGGGATTCTCAGCTTTCCTACACGGGGCACTCGGGAACACGGTTCCAGCATTTCGATGACCCCCTCCCCCCAATCACGTGCTATCCTTTCAAGTTATTTGACATTTCAAAAATAAATTCAACCCCTTAACTTTGAAATCCAACCCTCAAAGCAACAGGATCACACGCCGACTTGTTTTCGCACTCTACAACAGCCACGTACCTGTGGGAAAGGAGGAAACAGAGTGCTATCTGTAGACGATAATATAATTACGCATCAGATACTGTTAGAGCACCAGTTGGAACATTCTTGGTATCAATCAGACGTCAAGGAAGTGTGGCGAAATACAAGACGAAACATAGCAAAATCTCCTAAATCAATATTTTTCCTATATTTCAACCACAAGCAGAAGATCTAGGTCGGGGCATTGGGGGGTGGGAGGGTGGGATTACATTCATGAGAGGATTGAAAAAATTGAGAAACAACACTAATGAGAAATGTCAAAGACCTACATTAAAAACACAAACCCTTTAACAGAGATTGATAAAAGAGAAAACTTAACGGGAAGACATAACCTTGGATTGAAACATTCAACATATTAACGCTATTAATCCAAAGTAATTGTTAGGTGAAATGCAAGCCTAACTGAACCCAGTGGGATTTTTTTTTAACTTTGATGAAAGATTCTAAAGCTGATTTGGAAGGGGGGAGAAAACAATGAGAACCGCTAACAGTTGTTTAAAGAATATCAAGGAGGTACTTTCTGTAAGAGATAGCTAACTATATTATCGTTTGATACAGTAATTAAAAGAGTGCGTTGCTGATAAAAGGTTCTGCAGACCAGTTGAAGAAGTAGAACCACATGGCCCTGAAACCTAGTCTGTTTTTTAAAAACTTAAATCTGAGAAAGGAAATACCAGAAAGTAATGGCTAAGTGTTGAATTATCTAAAAGGAAATTTGGAAAATATAGCTCTTTGGGAAGGAGAAGGAATCAAATTTGATCCCCACCTCATAACATACACCCCCCAAAATCCCAGTGTATCAGATGTTAAAAAAAAAATGAATCCAAAAATATCTAGAAGGAAATACCAGTGAATATTTAACTAAAGCCTTGGTGAGCAAAAGGGTTTTTTTTAAAGATTTTATTTATTTATTTGACAGAGAGAGACCACCAACAGGCAGAGAGGCAGGCAGAGAGAAAGAGGGGAAAGCAGGTTCCCTGTCGAGCAGAGAGCCCGATGCGGTGCTCGATCCCAGGACCCTGAGATCATGACCTGAGCCGAAGGCAGAGGCTTAACCCACTGAGCCACCCAGGTGCCCCAGCAAAAGGTTTTTGATCACAAAGTGAATGAAAGTGATGACCACCAATAGAAGAATGAGTTATCTAAACACACACCAAAACACCAAAAACAACCTGCACAAAACATGAAAGGAAAGAATAAATTGGTTAAAAATATTTGAAGGAAATGAACAAAGGGCTTAAAAGGCTTCATACAGCAAATACTTAGATACATCAATAAGGAAAACCACTATGGGCAAACAGAGAACCCAAACATACGGCTTTTAGAAGAAATGGAAGTGTGTAACTAGGCTCGTGATGAAGGTTTGATTTCTAAGTTAATCAGAAAAAGGCACATCAGCAAAATGAGAACATTTTTGCAGCTGATAATGACATATTTTAATTATATTCACAGTTGAGCAGGTGAAGGGGGATGGCTAGGGGTGGGGGAGAGGGGAGCCTGCCTGGGAAGCAGAAAATTGACTGACAGCCCAGCTGCCCGCCCCCTCTTGACCACAGGAGGGGGGGGGGGGCAACCAAAGCTGGAGACTGACGAGGGTCCTCCTACCAGCTCATTCCCGCCAGAAACTTTGGTTTGGTGGTTCCATCTCTGCTCAAAACTTCCTTAGAATCCTGCCACAAGTCTGAGACCCTTCTACCCTGTCCTTTTCTCTCTGGCCTTCTCAAATGTCCAACTGAAGGTCTTCTGCCGGGCCTGCCCTCTCCCCACTTTCCCATTCACGCTGGCATTCCCCCCCATCCAAATCCATCATGGTGCCTGCTTCCTGGACACCATAGAGACACAGGAAGTGACGTGGGCACTCTCCTATGCTGCTGTTGGGGGCGTAAATGAGCCATAACCCTTCTGGAAACTATAAACAATGGAATTAAGGTGCCCACTCCTTCAATAGGATATTGTATGGCCAGTGAATGTCAGGTTTGGGAAGAGCCCTGATGGGAAAATCCTTGTGTTGTCACCTTAACTGCCTAAAATAACAAATGACATTGACAGCGCGCCATGAGTGGAACGAACTATCACATATAACACACGCCCAGAGAAAAGGCAGCAGATCCTGCAAGTTGTAACAGGATGACTGTGTCTGAGGAGGGAATCTTTGAATGTTTTTTTTTTTCTTCCTTATGCTTTTCCATGCTTTTTGCATTTTCTGCAGAAAGCAGAAATTATTTCATAATCCGAAGCCGTTGCTTGAAAAAACAAGATTGAAATGTAGGCCAGAACGGGAGGGGACGTGAGAACCGGAGCCCAGCGTCCTAGTGTCCAGAAACCACTGTGACGGGCAGGGCAGGGCGGGAGGGCCCCCGGCTCGGCCCGCTGGAAAGGCTGACCTTCGGATGACGGGAGGGGCCGGAGCCAGAGGGAGGAACTGGATGTGCACAGGGCATGATCTGAACGGGCAACCGGAAAAAAGTAACGGGAAAGACTGAGAAGCTCAAGTCTGAACAGCAAAGAATCTGAAAGTGCATAACATAAACAGAGTTCCGCGCTGGCCCTCTGGGGAGCTCTCCCCGGTACATGGCACCTCCCTCTCCCTCCCACGGACCAGCAGGGCAGGGACCCGGACCTCTCGGGCCCCCTCGCTGAAGACCGGGGGAGGAAATCTGAGAGGAAGGCAGCCCAGGACAGTTCCCTGCCCTCCCTCTTCTCACCAACACTGGGCCTGCGGAGACCTCTTCTCGCTCAAGAGTGAGCAAACCAGGGGGTAAAAAAAGGAGTTGTAGTTTGGGCACAGGAGGACCACTGATCTTTTAAAGAGGCTTCAGTTTGTTAAAATAACACAGAGCCCTGGTTCCCGCTAAAATGTCTCTGCCGAGAAGCACTCCCTAGCTGGGGAGGCATCTCTCACGGCTCCTTTCTGACTTGTAGGAAATCCCACAGAGCCCCCCCCCCCCAACTGCTTTGCTTTTTTGCTTTTTTACTCCCATATCTCAGGGCAAGCCGCACCTGTCGCTCTTAGACATGGACCCCTCCTGCCCCCGTAGGGTCTACCTGGGCGCCCAGCTCCCCAAAGGCTGCCCGGTCCAACCTGCCTCTCCCTGCGGAGGGAGGAAGGAGTGAGGCATGGGGCCGGGGAGGCAGGAGGCAGGCGGGCCAACCCCCTCCTCCTCTTCCTTCCAAGCTACTGTAGGCCCCTTTTCTTCCAGTCTGTGCGTCTCAAAACTCCACAGGGATTCCAGAGATGAAGGCCTGGACATGTCATTGACGCTTTCCTAGCTAACCCCTGAGTCCCTTTTAGCCAAATACCCAAAGGGCAGCCCCTCTTACCCAGGTATGTGTGACAGGACCTGCTCTCGGATGGGAGAGGGCACAGGGCTCAGGGCAGTCCCCCGGGTCCTGAAAGGCTGGGTCCAAGGACCTCAGGTGCTCACAGGCTGAGGAGACATAGAGGGCGTGCCACGGCGGGCCCAGGACGCTGATGGAAAGGCTCGCCCCTTGCTCTGGGACCTTCCCCACACCCCATTCTGGGCTTGGCTCTCACTCTGCAAGCCTCCAGGATTAGTCGGGGTCCGCCGAGACATCCTAGGAGGCGATTCCGATATTTTGCGAACCGAGACCACTGCAAGAAGCTCCGATTACGTGGGAGCCCATTACGCCCGTTGGCGTACTCCAAGACGAACCCTAAGTTTCACAAAACAATACTTACCCCACTTGGTGCGGTACACCCTGACACGCGCTTTGACCGTTTCGGTGGCGTTCAAGACCCCTGAATGAGTTCAAGACTCGCTGCTGGGTGGCAGCCAGCAGTCGAAGGGCCACTGCCCTAGGAGACGGGCCCCCGGGACCCCGGCCGCCTCCCCTCAGCCGGTGCGGAGGAAGCAGCAGCACCGGGACTGGTGACGGGCCTCGCATACTTCTCTGTTTCTCTGGGCTAGGTCATAGTGAGCACCCGGGATCCCCAGCAGAGCTACAGGCGAAGGGGCTCAGACGCTGGAAATTTTGATGATGGAATCTGGACCAGAGGAAAGGCACGAAATGGGTCGTCTCAGGCAGCGCACATCCTACGGATGTCATTCCAAAATCTCATGTTTCGCCGACACTCGCCCCTGCAGACCTTCCCGTCACTTTTTAGGGGGAGGGGTGCAGGGGCCTGGGTGGGGAAAGGCACCTCTGGGAGGAGAGGGAATCTCTCAGGGGAACTGCTTCAGGGCGTGTCCCATATGCAAGTCAGGGGTCAATCTGCATAGCATGGGCCCCTGTGTTTTCCAGACCGGTCCCATTCCCAAAGCCAGGCACCCCTCCTCCTCCCTGCGGAGCAAAGACTATTTATCTCACAGGATGTCCCTCAGGGAATCCTGGGCTCCCAGGCCCTGAGTCTCAAATTGGGCCAAGCTTGTCCCCTGTCCCTAAATGGGCAGAGTTTAGCTGGAGGGCAAGAGTGAGCTCAGCGGATACCCTTGCACTAGGGAGGACACAAGAGCGAGTGACTCACTCTCCCTGCACCCTTCTCCACTCTCAAGGGCACAGAAAGGCCATCTGAAAGGCCCCTCAAGGGAACGAAGCTGAGAAGGTGGGCAAAGTGGCCCGAAGCCCTCCCACGAGGGGCTGTGCTCCATTCCCAGCACCCTTGCCTTGCCTTGCCCATCTCTTTGGGAAGCTGTGGTCCTACCCACGGAGCTGAGTGTTTCCAGTAACGTGGCCGCTCCCCTGCAGCGACATCCCTCAGACTGCCAGCCCCCGGCCCCAGGGTGCAGCGCACCAGGCTCCGACCCTGCAGAGCCCAGTCAGAAGCTTCCCTGTGTCACGCTCTCCTCTTCTGCTCTCCGCCACCAGGGCCCGACCCGCTGGCAGCCTGCCGTCAGTCCCTGACAGCCAAGAGTCACTTTCGTCTGCGCTCCGCCTCGAGTCAGCTCGGGGTCCCCCAAATTCTTACAAACTCCATCGTCTACAAACATTTACGGAATACACACTGTGCCACCTGCAATCCCAAGAGACAAGAAGACAAGACAGATTGCAAACTCTCAAGGAGCTTACAGGGTCGCTGGAAAGACAGCCATCCAGCCATGTGCGAGTGCCTGCAAGGGGCCAAGAGAGGCATCTGGGGGGGTGGGAGCAGGGCCGGGGATCCGAGGAGCCCTGCACGGGGGATCGGAGCTGGGGGGGGGGTCGGCTCTGAAGCGCGGTAGGGCAGGAATACGCAAGTCTGAGAACGATGAGAGACCCCACAAGGCCAGAGCCGACGGTTTGCATGAGATAGTTCATGGGAAGATGGAGGGGGGTGTGGGGGGAGAAGGGTGGGGTGAGGGGAGGAGAGGGCGGCCACGCCAAAGGGAAAGACTGTTGGTGAGGGAGGCCGTGGGGATTCAGGGAACTCTTCCAAAGTCACCTGTGGGTTGATGTGGCCTTGTCTTCAGAATCACAAAAAATAGCTCTCCTTCTAGAAATGCAACCGCGGCCAGCCAGAAGCAGCAGTTACAGATCAAGTCGCTGCGGGGGTCAGGGATCCTGTCACATCCTCACAGACGCGGCACACATCTCTGAGCCCTAGGATAGCGCAAGCATGGGGATGGCACCACCCCCGTCCCCTGGGGCCTCAAAGGGTGGGCTTCCCGTGCAAGCAGCTTCTCCCTCCTCTGTGTCATCCTTCTTATCGAGTGACGAAGAATGTGTCCAGAAGAAGAGACCCTTCCTGTTTTCATCCTCTAGACGGAAGCCTGGTGTTCCTCCGTGTCCTAGGTCAGAAAGTCAGCTTCCCTACATAACGGGGGCCTTGGAGGCCCCGGGGGTGGGGGGTTGGTCAGGGCTTGTACCGGGTTGGCCATCAGACAAGGAGATACTCCCTAAGTTAGCTCTTCCAGATCCAAAATTGAGAAGTCTCTCTACTCCCTCCCAAATCCTTCCTGTTTCCAAGGTAGTTAGGAGTCTGGTTGACCAGTTGCCGCCTTGCTGAAGTTAGGCACAGCCGCGTGGCCGCACTCTTTCCCATGTGAGCAGAAGGGGTGCGGAACTTGCAGCTAGCCCAGAAAAGCTCTGTGCTTCCCCACACCCTGCGAGCCAGAATGTGATCAGAATAGCAGCCTTGGAAGCCACTTGTAGAATATGGCGGCACGGGTCCTACGGGAGTTCAGAGAGCAGAGCTTCCTCCCGTGTCTCCAACGACCCAGGACATGCACCCAGGACTCTCATGGGGGAAAGAAATAAATGTCTCTTGCCTGTGAGCCGTTGTATTTCGGGTCTGTTTGTTACAGCAGCCTGGCCTACCCTGACACAATCTCAAAGACCTGAGTTTTCCTTTATCAGTCAAACAAGTGACTCAAGAATAGTTAGTAAAACTCAGTTACTTACAATTCGGGGTGTTGATAACCTAAGGAAAGAGAAAATGAGGTGGTGATTTATTTTTTTGTTGTTTATTTTTTGGGGGGGTGGCGATTTAAAATGAAGGGTCACACATTCACAAACTTGCTCTAAAATACATTGGAGGTGTCTCCCTTAGCTTTCTACATGTCCACGTGAATTTGAAGGCAGATTTGGAGGTTGGGAGCAAAGAGGTGTCGAATTGAGGATTGTTTTCCGATTCAACAAACATCTCCTCTGAGCGTCTCCCAGGTAAAGGCAACACCTAGAAAGGGAGCTGAATACAAAATGGAAGAAGCGACCAGTTCTTCCCCCCAGTGAACCCGCCATATAATAGATAAGTATCAACAGTTTATTGCAGGACTCTGCCCTTTCTTTCAGTTTGAGCCAGCTGCTTCTTGGCTCTGGGCCCTCCCTGTTTGATTCTGACTGAAGCCCTTTACAGAAGTCTGCTGAGCTTGGGGTGCTGGGGCCCGAGTAAGACTTCAGGAGACCCAGCCTCCCACGAGGCCATGACATTGTGATTGCCGGAGAACCATAGGTATGTTTCAGGTGGCCGCCTAGAAACAATGGCACCCTTTACTGGGCTCCCAAAAAAGGCAATCAAATACAGTGACCCAACCGGTTCTCGCCTGCCAGGCTCTTTCTCCAGGCCCTGGAGAAGACTGACATCATGCAAATGTGCTGTAAAAAAGAGAAAAATCCAAGGGATTCTGGAAAGAGGGAATGCGTTTTTCCTCCGCCCTTAGAATTTTCCTTGGGAGGAGAATTGTGTCTTAGGAAGAAAACTACTGCTGTCAGCACAGCACCAGTCATGACCAGTAGGAATGCAAGGAGGGCCTCCTGGGGCTGTCCCCTGGGCTGGGGACAGAGGCTGGGCTCAGTCAGCTGCTAAGAGGTCTTCCTGGTTCTCCAGGATGCGCCGAGAGCTTACATTTTAAACCCCGCGTCCAGTGTGTGTTGGCTGTACAGTAGAACCTGATACACACCCTCTCCCCAATTCCCAGTTAAAATGTCCCAAAATGGGCTTGCACTGGGGGACACCCTCACTAACCGCTTTATTCATGGTGGCAGACGGAGAAGCGCGTCCCTGGAGATGCGTCGATGGCTCTCTTCCCTAGAAGAGGACATCTTGTCTGAAAGAAGGCAGGAAACCTCCTTGCCTCCCCCCACCCCCCGTCTACCCCTAACTCTGGGGCACGGGAGCTTCCCCAGGCCTGAGGGGATTCCTCCCTACCCTGGGGACTATCTCCCGGTGGGGGAAAGGACAGTGCCCCAGCCCTGCCCTCCTCAGACTCATCTCCTTATCAGTTCAGAGAGAATGACTGCTGGTGTATTGCGTCCTGGGAAAGGGATTCTAGCAGAGCCCTCCCTGGCCCCCGTTTCCCTCCCCGACCCCAAAGTTCTAATGATCACTTTTATTACCTCCTCAGGGGAGCAGGCTTGGTGAATGGGAAGCCCTTCGCTTTCCTGAGCGCCATTAAGGCTGACACCTCGCAGGGAGGACAGTCCCCTCCCCCGCTATAGGAGTGGGCGAGGGGATGTCAGGATGGTGCGGGGGACGGGGCACTGGGGACATTGCCGGAGACTCTTGCGTGGCTCGGGGCGACCGACTCATGGAAGCAGCCACATCTACAGAAGAGACCAGGAACTACCTGGAGGTTGGCCTGTCTGGGGAAAATGGGGAAGGGGCTGGGTTTCACACTTGGTGACACAGACAGCAGGAATTCGAGCAGAAGTCTGAGGCCAGGGGACAGTGAGAAGGCCCTTTCCAGAAACTGGCAGAAACACTACGAGGCTGTGCTTCAGCCTTCTGTAGAACTGTGGCCTGGAGCAGGGCTGGTAATGTGGTCCCAGAAGCTGCAGGCCGGGTCCCTCCCAGGCTGGGCCAGACGGCGCCTCCCCCACCCCGACCCTCCCCCATCCCGCCGCGACAGGCATGTCTTCAGGGCGCTCGGTCACTTCCCCGTTTGGAGAAGTGCTAAATTGCAATCATGCAAATAATGTTATACGTCCCATTTCTTAATCCATGTAATGGCAAGGAAATGCAAATGAAAGTATCCAGAAGATACTGCAACTGGCTCGAGTCTTTTTTTGATCGCCAGTCTTCTGAAGATAGCCCCTCTCTAAACCCCAGCCCTGCCGTGACCTCGGGTCCAGGCACTCCAGCTAAATGCTGCTGTAGCTCTCTCAGCTGACATCTGAGCCTCGGGCAGCGCGGCCCACGAGTCTGACCAGTGCACGCAGCCCACTCCCCAGCCCGGAAATCCTCTCATGATGAAAGCCTGCTGGTGCTGACATAGAGCTCCGCCCGGCCCCACAGAGGGCGCTGCCCAGCCCCCAAAAGGCTAGTGATAGAAGCTAAAGGAATTCATGCCCTTGGCCTGGCGCACACGAGTCCCAGAGGGAACGGGGCTCGCCCAGGAACAAGTAAACCTGGGACCTGAGGCGGGGGTGGGGGGGTCATAGGGAGGAGGGGGATTCCAGCACAAGGAGAGGGAAATCCCACTTTGATGACTTAGGAGAGTGAAGGATTCCTAAATGCATCCTCGTGCAAGACCCTTCCTGCGAATAGGATATCGACACAAACGGGGCTCTTTCGGTAGGCCGGTGTCTCCCCCAGTACCCAACATTGGACTTGGCACATAGTAGGTGCTCAGTAAATATTTGTGAAATGAATGAATGAATGAATCGATCAACATGGGTTCCTTACCAGCTGAAAGTAGACGTGCGGAATTATGATGTTGAAGAGGGTCCATGCCAGTTAAGCTGCCCAAGGAGGCTACCAAAAAGGCCAGCTGGTTCACCACCAATGTGCACACTTCCCCCTGGAGGCCACGGGACGATGAGAGGAGGACGGAGGACCTCCATCCAGCCTCTGCAAGCTCAGAAGCCTGATAAACTCCAAGGCCAAGGGTAATCATTAGAAAAAAAGAGAGCAAGGCTTCTGTCCCCAGGGGCATGAGCACATCTGGCAGGCACACCTCCCTAGTATCTGCCCCCTCCTCTCTGATCCTCTAAGGTCTGCAGGCCCCTCCGTCACCTCGGACTTCTCCTCCCCTCCTGGGCTGTCTCCAGGACACATTTGGAATTTACCTTAGGGCGGCGAAGTGTGGAACCAAGCGGGATTTACATCATCGTATGTGGCTTCTTGGATGTAAAGTGGTAGGAATGCTCTAGAAAAAGCAAAAGTCATGATGATATCTACCAAGCGTCTTTGCCCTCCGTCATCCCCCTTCTAGGAATCTTTCCTTGGCAGTGATGAGCAAAGGCAGTCAAGACACACCTGCCGGAGGATGTTTTCCATAGTGTTAAATATGACGATGAGAAGTTGGAAGCTACACGAAGGTCCGGGAGAGAAGGGGTAAATCAGAGTATGTTCCTCAGGAAACCCACCCATGCCCCCAGCACGCCGTAGGCCCAAGAGATGCCAGGGACGCCCAGATGTAATGCAGCCATGCCTGCAAAGGATTTTCTCAGTTTGCAGGAAGTGGAGGAGTTTGCAGAGATGACTTACATCGCAGCTTGGATAGCATTTCCCTCCAAACAGAAAAAAAAAAAAAAAATTCCCGTACTCGGCTTTTGTCCCCGTGGCTCCCTGGGCTCACCTCCAGGCTCCCGAGCCCCCAGCTGTGGGTGAGACCCTCTGGCCTCAGCATCCCTGACAGCCTCTCTCTTCTTCCTTAGTAGATATTTAGAAAAAGAGAAACCTACAGACGATGTGTCCCAGGCCACATTTGGGGGGAGGTCATTGGTACAAGCACCCACAAAATACGGCAGAGGCAGGCCACAGTCAGAAGGCACGACATACGAATATATCCTTTTATATATGAAAAATGCATAAATACATGAGAAAAGAATTGAGAGGTGAATTCGAAGAAATGTAAATGTAATTTGATTTCCACATGGGCCTCTTTTTCTTATATCAATGCCTAAGTTCGGAAGAACACAGAATACCCTACCTACTGGCCTAAGTAGGAGTCCCCGAACACTGTGCCAGCTCTTCATATCTGCAAGCGATCTGATCCCTCCTCCCTGATCCTCAGGTCCGCAGGCCCCTCCAGCACTCTTTACTCCCCCTCTCTCCATGTGGAGTCTCTCTGCCCCTAACCCCCTTGGAGAAATATGGACTTGCCAACTCGTGAGCGAGGAGGCCGGTTCTGGGGGTTCCCTTGGGTGGCCCAGGTGCCAGGCCCTCCAAGCCCCCCCGGGACGCTGGGACTCGAGGCTGTACCTCTGAGCCAGATGCGCCAGGCTCGGCCCCCACCCCGGGGTCCAGCCGGCCCTCCTCTGCCCTTTCCCATCCCTTCCCAAGCTCTGCAGGGCTCCCACTTTCCCCGGGGGAGTTGGAGGGGGGAGCATCTCTGAAACCGAAGAGAAGCCCATGGCCAGGAGGAGCCGAGAGAAGTAACTAAGACCTCAGTTTCTGGAAACGGCCCCTAGGCCACTGAAACTATCCCCGGAAAACCGTTAATAAAAAACAAAACAAAAAGATGCGGATATTATTTTAAAAGGAAGACTCTTTTTAAAGGCATCAAAGAGATGACAAGATAGGAATGATTGAGCAGAGTCGCAGAGAAGAGAACCCAGGGCAGTAAACCCAGCTCTCGAAGCTGCTTTTGCCTTGAGGGCGCTGCTTAGAAACTGAGCGGGGCTTCCATAGGCCCGGAAGAGAGTCACAGCCTGGCCCCCACCACGCGGCCTGGGGCCCTGATGAGCGCCTCCCCCCGCCCCCGCCGACCTCCACCTCCTTCACACTGACCCCAAAGGGCTACACCCCCGAGCAAAGGAAACCCAGAACCGAGCCGATGTCCGCGGGCCAGCAGCGTGGCTCCCGCTCCTCCCGCTGACCCGGGGACCTCGGGCCACGAGCTGCCGTGACCGATGGGCCCCGCTCCCGTCCCGTCAGCCGGCCATGCGGCAGCAGCAGCAGAGGAAAGTCTTCTCTGGAAGAAAGTAACATCATCCTAGGCCTCAAATCGTTCCTATAAAGAAAGAGCCATCCCTGAAGTCTCCCCTCAGCAGGCACAGTCCGGCAGGCCCGCTCCCTAAAAGGACACGGAGGTCACCGCACCAGGACCCTGGAGCGAGCGTCCGCCCCACGGAGCGGAAACAAACCTGGACCCCCTCGCCCCCGCCCTACAATGAGCCCCCGCTGTGCCCTTTTCTGGGATGAAGCTGGACCTAGGTGCAAGTTCTCTGTGAAATTAGCTGTGTCCACGCTGGAGGCCTCTTCTCGATGAGAGAAATTTGAAAACTTAAAAAATGGAAGCCTCTAAAACCCGCAACTGTTTTCTCCCACGGTTGTCTTTGCAAGGAGTCATGAGGATTGCTTAGGAATTGGGGGGGGGGGGGGCGCCTGCCTGGGGAGGGGGTCTGACTCCAGGAAATGGGCTCCAGGCTCTTTGATAGGAAAGTGTCCCTACGATGGGCTCAGGACCCATCTCACCTCTCGGCCATTTCTCCTGGGCCTCCTCCCTGGTCCTGCTTCCTCTCCCTTCCGATCCCACTCGGGACGGGCCGCCGCCTTCACCCCGCAGAGCTCTCACCCCCACGACGGACTCTTGCTCGCCTTGTGCTTAGTCAAATTCCAAGGACACCCAGGCCGACTCTGTTTTGCCCCTGAGGGTGTTCCCAGTTCCAAGAACAGTGCCTGGCACAGAGTAGGGCTCAGCCGCTTTTTTTTTTCCGAGTGAATGAAAGAAATCACAGCATTTCCTATGAAGCCCAAAGACTCCGGGCAGCCAGCTACAGGGCCCGACCCCCGCCTTTGCTCCAGTGATGGACTTCCTCCTCCTCCAGGAACACTGGGGGTCCTTCTCCTTACCTCCCTTCATTTTCCTCTTCTTTTGTCTCCTCCTTTTGTACGAGACTTCTCGGGCGCCTGGCTCACCGGGCTGCGCTTTTAGAGATCTCTTACGGTAAAGTGCTGGTCGACTCGTTCCCGTTTCAAAAACACTCCCGAACCCATTTACCAGCAATGTCCTCATACTACCGTCACTGTCACTATCAAAAACAGCCACGGCCTCGCTGCCCACGCGCAAGACCCCGGGCTGCGCACAAAGAGAACTGGCGGCCCGGGGTCCGAGCGGAAGCCGGAGCCCCACGGGGAGGGCGGGGCCAGCGGGCGCTCTGATGATGTTGCAGGTGTGTCGACAAGGGCCCCTCCTGGGGAAGGCAGGCTATTTGCTGGGGGCGGGGGTGGGAGAGGGCCTGATGGTGCTTGTGGCCGCAGGGGAGGTCCCCAGAGCCTGGGGGCGCAGGCAAGAGGGTGAGCCCACGGCTTCCCAGTGGCAGGCGGGCAGAAAGAATGCTTATGGGCAGGACTGTCCAAGGCACCCTTGTAAAAGTGTGTGCATGTGTTTGCGGTGCACAAAGTCAGGCCCCTCGGGAACGTCCCCAGTTCATCCGGAACGTCAGAACGGTGCCCCCCCCTGCCCGAGTCTTTTACGTCATTGAGTTTTGACGGCACCTGACGCCCAGGATGATCTGGTAAAGAAAGCGCAGATGTACAAAAGGCAGAAAGCAGGAGGCAGAGATGACCCCACGGTCACGGGCCCCCCGGGCCACCGAAGCAAGCCCACAGTGGTAGGGCTGGGTCTGAGCTCCCTAGATCTTAAATCTCACGGGGGCCTGGCCACCTCAGAGAATAAAGCTCTCGGGAGAGAGGGCCACACGTCGGTGGGCCACGGTACCACAGAAAAGTGGGGCCGCAGCTGGACCTTGACCAGAAGGGGGCATGTGGGTGTCCAGGAACCGCTGAGGACAAGGGCTGTGTGAGGACTTGGGGGCTGTGGGGGGGCGGGGAGGTGGTGGACAGTAGGAGGCGAAGCGGGCCGCGAATCGCCTCCTAAGCTAAGTTAAAGAGTTTGGACTTTTAATCTGTTGGCAATGGGGAGCCAGTGAAGGTTTATTGACCACAGAAGCACCTGGGTCACAGAGAGGGCTTGAGACCACCCCCAAGGGCGGTGCTGGAGAGACCCTGGGGCCAGAGCCAGGGGCGCTGCAGCCCAGAGAGCAGATGGGAGACTCTGCAGGAGCTCGTCTGCAGGGAAGGAAGGTGGGGACCAAGGCTGACAATGGCAGGGGAGGCAAGGAAGTGACAAGAATCCACAACGAGCAGCTGGTTGGAGGCAGGGAGGGAAGATGGGGGAGGAGGGCAGACATTGAATCAAAGATGGTGTGGACGACCTTGAAGCCTGGGAGAGCTCTGGAAGCTCGGGGGACCCTGGAGAGGAGCAAGCAGGGCTCGGGGAGCGCCAGGAGGGACTTGCGCCCGGGGAGCACGCCTGGAGGGGGACAGGTAGGGAGACCTTCTTGACTCTCACTGCTTTTCTCAAACGTGAACCTGCTCTCATTCTCATCCTCTGTCTTCTCAAGCGCACAGAGGCTTCGTGCCGTCTGGCCTTGCCCTGGAAAAGGCATCCACGTCTCACTGGATGGAGACAGATGCGCGCCACCCCAAAACGCCCACTGGGCGCCACGCACACGCCCCCGCCTGCAGCACTAACGGGTGAGCGAGGCAGCCCCACCTGGCCCGTCCAGACGCTCCCTTCTGCGGGGGCTCAGGCCAGGGGCCCCGCACCCTGCTGTCCTCCCAACCCCACTCACAGTCCGTGCGGCTCGCCAGCTGCCCATTTGCTTTTTCTCTCCCGTCCACGTGCAAGGGCAGCCCCGCACGTATCTGGGGCAGCCCGGGCGGCAGAGGTCTGAAATTCCCTGCCAACCTAAAAGTGCTGAAAAATCTCCCCAACTCCAAGGTTACCACCCTGTGGTGCCAGTTTCATGATCCTTTACCTCTACTTGCAAAGTCTGAACTCTAGTAGCTTTTTATGGATTGCTACTGAAGTTTCCGGGGCCCTTTCTCTTTCTCTCCTCTGCATCTATGTCTTCTTCACGCCACTTTGTGCCGCTGCTCGGCCAGCGTCCACATACTTTGCTCTATTCTTCCTCTCCACGCTCACCGCTCCCCCGCACGGTGGGAAGGGACGCCGCGTCCCATCTCTCTCTCCCCCGAGTGAACTCTCGCACCCTTCTTGAAAAGGTGATGGGTCCGCGCCACGACTGCAGGTCCCAGCGTGGCCCAACCTTGCCTGAGACCTGCCCACGTCACCCTTGCAAGGCACTAGGCCCTGCGCTGAGACGCCGAGGTGAGATGGCTTCTTGGACGACCCCACCTGCAGGGTCCAGCGGGCCCCAAGGGCTGGACGGTCCGGAAAGGGAGAGGTTTCTTCGCTTGTGGGGTGCTGAGAAGAAAAGGAAACGAGGTTTTTTTGGTTTTTGTTTTTTTTTTTTTGAAGCCTTTTCTTTTCTTTTCACCGGCCATCCCGGAAAATCTGTCGCTCCAAACAAGGTGGCCCTCCTGGGCACGGGAAGGAAACTGTCACCCCACACAACCCCTGCTCCCCGCGCTCCTCCAGGGCACCGGGGGTACCTTCTGGCCTGGGGTCTTGGGGGGAGGGTCTGTGGGGTCGGCATGTGAGATCGTCCAGCCAGGACCTCTGTGTGATTCTAATACAGCAGGCTTCGTGGTCTGCTGAAGAAGGGGGGGACTGCTGAAGAAGGGGCGGCAGGCGGGTCAGGGGTGACCTCGGGAAGCCGAGGAGTGACCATGAGGCCGGGTACAGGAAGAAAGCAACCGAAACTGTGGCTCTTCGGGACCTGTTTCCTGGCGCCAGCATCACTGGGCTCTCGGGGGAACTTGTTGGAAATGCAGAGTCTCAGGCCCCAGGCCTGCTGAGCCTACCTGGGCTTCCACATCTTCAAGGACGCGTGGCCTTGGCCTCAGCGGTCCCCACCGTGGTCCCCAAGTGGGCCTCCTGTGGGGCCTGCGAGGCGGGCTGTCGTCAGTCCAGGCCCCGGCTGCCACCTCCCGGCTCTGGGGGCTCCGGACGGGGAGACGGGCCACTGAGCCCCAGCAGCGGCCCCGGCATTGGCCGCAGCCCGTGAGGCGGGGGCCCTGCTCTCCACAGGGCTTCCTGGTCCCCCTCAGGGTGAGGTTCCAGGCTTTCAGACTCCTGGGTCCCTTGGTCGCTGAGCTGCTTTTAGGAAACACCTTTCGGTACTTTCCTTCGGGAGCGCCACGTTGTGAATCCGGGGTTTTTTATAGATGGGTCCAAATCTACTCTCTGCCCCTAGCACCGTGGCCACAGCCTTCCCGGTCTGGACTGTGCCCACCTGACCGACCCCGCTGCCAGCACCCTCCCCCGGACGGGGCGGGAAATCCACGAGGCACAGGTGTAGAAGGAAGACCTGGAGGAAGAGGAGGCCGGCGGCCACCTGCTGAGTCTTGCTTCGGGCTCTGCGTGCAGGTGGTCCGGCCACACAGGGAGCCTACCCTCCTGCGGAGGAAACAGTTGGAATTCCCATAAATTCTGTGAGCCCCCATTTCCTGAAGTGTAGCACGAGGACGCTGGACTCCGTGACCCCGCCCCCGTGTCCATCCGGCCCGAATACCCACGCCACCAATCCCCCTGGGGCATCCTGCAGGGCGGCGCTCAGTCTTCCGGGACAGACTTCGGGTTGGACGTTTCCAGGCCCTAGGAACCCAGGCCCACAGATACAGAGCTGACATGCAAGAGCTTTAAACAAGAAACTTGGCCGTAGAGCTCAGCGTATCACAGACGGGGGGCGTCTCAAGACCGGGGTGCGGGGACAACAGGAGAGCAAGTAAGACTGAGTCCAAAGCTCACATGATGGCCGTTTCCAGGCCAAGGAGAGGCCTCAGTGGTTCTGAACCCCGTCTGCACATCACAACCGCTGGGGGCTCTCAGGGGGGCCGTCCCCCCAAGGAGGGACAGAGGGCTGTGGAGTTGCAGCTCACACTGCCCCCTGAGCCCTCCCTGAGCAGCTGCGGCCCTGTACAGGCTTGGGTCCGTGCCGCCCAGGGGGTCACTGAGCGGCTGTGTGCCCGGGGAAGGACAGCAGAGGGCCGGGACGGCACGCGGCCCAGCGGGGGTGGTGCGGAGATTGGGGTGGCCCGTGCTGGGCCCAGCTCTGCGTTCATACAGGCTTCATCCTCCCCTGGGCTCCACACGGACACAAGGAAAGGGGCACAAAGGGGAGGGAAGAGGAGGAGGAAAGGAAACTAACCATTATCTGAGCTCTCCTCGGGGGCCACAGCAGACCCCAGAGGCCTTGCTCCTCGTACTTGGCCGTGGGGCCCCTACGTAGCTTCTGCCAATAAAGGTCAGAGACCGGGTCGCTCAGTGGCAATCCTAAAAAATACCATTCTAAGCCCCCCATTTAAAGAATTGCTTTAAATATTTATGGATGTCAGAAAGGCTCATAATAGTAACACCGGATATGTTCACGGTATTAAGTGAAAAAATCAGCTATGTGACCCAATTTCATAGAGAGGACTGTGAAAGTCACCCACATAGAAAGCCAGAAATCACTCGTCGTCCATGCAGAGCTGGTCCTTCCCTGGTCAGGGCTCCTGAGCCCCCCCAAACCCACGGTGCCTGTCGCGGCCCTTTCTTCTCTGTCATCCCTGTCCGGTCTTTCCCCAGACTCAACTTCTCAAAGCTCTCAACTAACACAGAGCCTGACATAAGTGGGCATTCAGTAAATGTCTGCAAATAACGAGTGGACAAATGATGGGTGGAGGGAAGGAAGGAAGGAAGAAGGGAGGGAAGGAGGGAAGGAGGGAGGAAGGGAAAGGGAAGAGAAGAGGAAGAGGAAAGGGAGGAAAGGGAGGGGAAGGGGGGAGGGGAAGGGGGGAAAGGAGGAAGGGGAGGGAGGGGTGAGTTCAGGAGGAAACACACCAAAATGCTGAGGGTTATTATTCTCTGGGTAACTTATTTTATCTTCTTTACACTCATTGGTCTTCCAAAAATTCACCAATTAAAAAAGATTGCTTTTATAGTAAATCCACTTTCTATCAAAATTCCAGTTAAATCATCCTGAAATGTTTTCTCATAACTTCCAAGTCCTATTTTAGGTGAATCTAGAAGAGACTGAACTAGGTGATGTCTCGATGGTGGCCACATCTTCTGGAGCCAATATTGGGAACAGGATCCCACAAGTTCCCAAATGCTCATAAAAGAAACGGAACCGAGTAGTTGCAATCAGGGTGCCCAATAAATCTGGGCAAGACGCCCCTCATCTAAGGAAGAGGCAGGAATGCTGGGGGTGTGGGATCCCTTGGGACAGCAGGCCCGGTTCGCCCTGAGTTTGGTCCCTCTGGAAGGCCCACAGCAAGGATGGGGACAGGGAGACCTAAAGGAGAAAGACACCCTACCCAGGTCTGGGCTTCCTTCCAACCTGGCTTGGCTTCCCCAACGCTGAACTCATCCTGCTTTTAGGAAATAAATCTTGTCATCCCAGAGGAGGAGCTGGATAAAGAAAGGTAAAGAAAGGTCCTTCGGCGGCCTCCGATCCCCACCCCGCCCTCCACCCCCCTCTCTCAGGGGCTACGTCTGTGGACCCCCTTCTCCCAAGCACCGGGCACCTGTTGCCCCAGACGCCTTGTGCTGGGGAAGGAGAGCAGCAGAGCAGCGTCCGGGGAGCCCCTCTCTGTCCCTCTGACGCCGTGCAGCTCGCAGCAGGGCCTCCAAGCAGCGGGGTCCCCCCCCACCTTGGGCAGGACCCGGCATCCTTCCTGAGCTCGGACCGAGACCCAGCACGGCATGGAGATGCAGCACCGGGCACAGCGCCCAGGGCTTCGGACCTGGGCGAGCCCATTACCGTACCCCGGTTTCCTAGCTCGTAGAGCAGAAACGATAACAGAAGCCCCCCTAGAGGGGTGAGGGGTTCCACGGACACTTAACGCGGGACAGCCATGTGCCCGGCAGTGCCCGCATCACACCCACGCCGCGATGCCCGGATGAGGCTCTCCTTATGCCCCTTCTACAGGTGAGCAGAGGGGCTCACGGGCGGGCCAGAGCCGTGCCCAAGGTCCCGCGCGTGGTGGAGACGAGAGCCAGGCCTCGAGTCCGGCTTCAGGCCCGGAGCCCCTTAGACGGTGGGAGCTGTTTAAAGCACAACACACTGTAGCTGATGCCCTCCCGTGGCAGACGTCATAGCCCTGATGGGGCTCTGCCGGCAAGCCTCCTCTTCCTCCCACGCCACCAGCCTGACTGGTGACCAGGTGACCAGACAGACGCCCGTCCCGATCACCTCGGTGGCCCAGCAGAGCCTGCGTCGTGCCTCGTGGCTCCCTGAACACCTGCTGAATGTGGATGACAATGACATCCCACTTATCCGGCACCCATGACGGGCACCTGCTCTCATTCGATCCCCCCCCCCACACACACACGTATGAGCAACGTGCCCGGGGTAGCTTTCAAAGCAAAAGGAGATGATCCCATTTCCTTCATGACTCTATGAGGGGCTTCTACGACTCTCCTGTTCTTCACTTTCTGTTCCAGGACCATGCCAGCAATTATTTCCGTGGATAGTGACTCCCAAGTAAAACGACACCAAAGTACACTCGTGCTCAGCAGGACCTCGAGGGAATCGAGAGGGACAGCGAGAACAGCGGAAAACGCGGGGCGATGTCAAGGCCGGCTGAATCGACAATGGGCTCACATCGCATAACGCGAGAGATCGTTACAAAGAAAAACAACGCAATCTCAAAGTCATCGTGTCCCGACGACACCTTTGATTGGGGAAAAAAAAGAAAAAAAAAAAGGAGACGCGGAAGATCCCCATGAACCAGACTCGAGTCTGGCAAACAGTCTGTCCTCACCATGCGGCACCTGGGGCGGGCTTGTCGTCGCCCGTCTGGCCGTCTCCCCCGCCACCCCTGCCTCCCCTCCATTGGCTGTAAAGTTGTACGATGCTGCTGAGGAGATCAGGCCGAGAATGGCAGCCAAACGCACTATTTCCCCCAAGGCACAGCCCAAATCGGGTCCCGTGGGTTGAACGGAGCCCAGGTCAGGATTCCAGCCGAGGGCCCCACAGGCAGCCTGTACCCCTGCTCCTGCCGCCCCCCGCCTGGTGTGCACTGCGAGGGGCCCCGCACCTGCCTGTGGACGCCCCGGCCTGCACACCCCTGTCCCAGGCACCCGCTGGCCACTCTTTGGCCACGGTGTGGGCGTGCCAGTGGCCCGCAGCAGGATGTCCCGAAAGCCAGGGACACTGAGGCAGGGAATTGCAGTGTGAGATCTGGAGAGGGAAGGGCACGGGTCCCCTGAGGAGGCCACAGTCAGAATGGGGCCCCCTAGAGGGTGGGGTGCCAGGCGGGACATGTGACCTTCAGCGTCCTTGACCCAGAGCTCAGATGTCTTCTGCCATCCCGCGAGTAAGCTGCTATGGTCCCTGAAGAGACGCCCCCTGCCTCCTTTCTTCAGGGGAAAGTGCTAGAGAGGGCAGGAGACTCGAGGCCCAAGACCGGCCCCTTTGAACCAGCTGATCCTGCACAGCGACAAAACCGTCCGGGTCCCGCGCCTCCAAGGAGAACAAGAAGACCGTCACCCGCCTCCCCACGTGGTTAGCTGGACGCGCAGCTGTGAAAGGGCTGGGTTCAGGGAGGGGGGTGCATACACACCCGGCCCCCGGGAGGGATGCAAGCCTCCCCAGTGACGGGGGTGCAGCGGTGACAATTTCCCAAGTGACTCTGTGCCAGGCCCACACAGCATGCACTTTGCTGGATTATTCCTTTTAATGATCGCGATCATGGAAGAAGCAGGCCGGCCTCACACGGCTGGTCGGCAGCCAGGCCAGGAACGCCACGCGGGTCTGGCCGGCCAGGGGTTCTCCTTCCCGTGGTCTTGGCACCCCGGCCCGCAGCCCGCACGGCAGGTCCCGGGTCAGACCTTCCAGCCCAGCCTCCGGGCCCCCCGCTCTGCCGGCGCGCCGGAGCTCCCTGCATTCCCGTCCCGTCTGCGAAGCTCCTGGAAAACCCAGCCCCGGGAGAGCCGAGCTCGCCCACAAGCCAAGCGACCGCACTCACAGTCTCTCTCGCCTCAGCGCGTTCTGAGCGCACTTTCCAAGCAGACGCACACCTAGGTCCTTGGGGGACCGAAGGCACGGGTAGCGATCCAGGGTGTGGCTCACGGCCACCTCAGGAACGTTCTGTCTGGTTCCCAAAAACAATGCAAAGAGGGGCGCCTGGGTGGCTCAGTCGATTAAGCGTCCAACTCTTGATTTCGGCTCAGGTTATGATCTCAGGGTCGTGAGATCAGGACCTGCGTTGGGCTCCGCACTGGGCTTAAGATTCTTTCTCTCCCTCTGCCCCTCCACCCCCTCAAAAAAATAATTAAAAAAAATAATGCAAAATACACCGTTTTCACAAGCCATGTGCTGTGTGCACTCGAGTCCACGTGTTCTGGGGTCCATTCATAAAAACCACGAGAATGTTTCGAGACGCTAGCACTGCCAGCCCCAAGGTCAGCCCTGGCCCCCACCTGTCTCCGCAGGGGCTGTCCCGGGGCTTGCTGGGTCAGACCCTTTCTCTGCACTGGCGGGTTGCAGCAGAACCCCTCCCGGACCCCAGAGCCCACTCGCCCTTCGCCCTCAAAGGATAAAACCACTTAATTGCCGAAGAGAAGACCCAACCCCAAAACCCTCAGGAGACCCAGGAGACCACTTATGAGTGGTGAGAAATGCAAGCAGTATGGGGTCCTGCAAATTCATAAGTCTGCTCTAGGAAGAGGTGGGCAGGGGGCTGCAGGGAGGCAGCAGGGAGTCCCCACACCGTCCTAGACTAGCACCCTCCTGTGCTGAGTCCTCTTCCCTCCCCTTCTCCCCTCCCAACCCTCCCCTACCCCCTCCCCTCCTCTCTCCTCCCCTCCTCTCCTCATCACTCCTCCCCTCCACTTCCCTCCCCTCCCCTCCCTTCCCTTCCCTCTTCAGGAAGGAGTGACTCTCTAATCGGCTGGAAGGCTGGAATGGCCACCACCACCTCCAGCTCACAGGCAGGCCTGGGCCACTGCTACATCCCATCCCCTGGATCTTGCTCTTCTGGGTCATCGCCCTCTGCTTCCACTTAAATGGTATCCAAACACAGGACTCCCACTAAAGGGGGCACGGAGGGGAGACCAAGAGTTCCAGGGACTGCGTCCCAATTCCTTATAGAAAGTCCTTTTGCATCAACACCCCAGTCTGCCCCCATCCCCCCCCACGCACCCCCTCCCCGCCGCCATGTGGAACCGCCGCATCATGAATACACTCCTGACAGAACTGGCGGCCAGTGGTGGGAAGGGCTTTGATGCTATGAGTCGCCCTTCCCTCCAGGCTCTCCTAGGTCCCACCTGGTCTTGCACCAGGAAAGACAGGTTTTCTCTGTGTCACGGGGGGCATGGTGGGGGCTGATCCCCAACGGAATCCCCCCAAATAAAAGGCAAGGTGCAGTAGGGGCCAACCCCTGGGGGCCCTCGCCGACTCTGGAACATTCTTCCTCTCCCCCACCAGGCAGGCCCCTCCGGGCGTGTCCGAAGGACCCTGACCCACGGGAGACCCTAGCTGATGGGACCTGCCCCTGGGGGCTTACCCCATCGCCCCCGGCCCTGACAATGCCAGCTGCGAGAGAAGTGAGCAGGAGCTGCTTCTCTGGGAAGGGGAAGGCAGAGTGCACCTCCGTAACTTCAAGGACGCCACATTAGGAGGGAAGCAAACGAGCTTTCCTTCCTGGCATTCCCTCCCCAGCTGGCCAGCCAACCCAGCTCCCTGCTCCCTGCTCCGCGGGAGCTGAAGCCTAGCCAGGGAGGTGGGAGGCGGTAAGAAGCTAGCACTTTCGCACACCACTGGTCCTCTCTTCCCTGGAGACACCCCAAGGTGCTCCCAACACGGTGACGGTTCCGTACTTCCCGGCCCAAGCGGCAGCCTCCAGGAAACCGCCAGGTGCGCCTGCACAAGCCCTGGGAACCGTCCATCCCACGCCCTCGTCTCCGCCAGCCCCACCGCGGTCCTCAACTGTCCCCTGAACCACCAGGGCCAAGCCCCTCCCCGGGGCCCCCACGCCCGCACTCCTCGCAGCCGTGCGCCCGCACCCCGACCCCGGAAAGGCGCCTCGCTGGTGCCTCTGCAGAGCACAACCGAACCCAGGCACACGTGGGTCACGCCCAAAGGGTTTCATTTAAGAGCCCATGGCGCTGAAGCCCCAGGACTTGGAAGGTCACTCTTGGCGGCGGGCGCACCTGCCGGGCCCAGCGGAACGGCCAGCAGGTGGGCCCAATGCTGCCGTGTAAGCCGGAGGCACCCAGCTTTTCCGCCCGGGAGTCCAGTTCCAGGGTTCAGAGGGCGCCGTGCTGCTAGGCGGCCGGTCCCACCGAGTCACCGCTCTGGCCCACGAGCACCCCGGTGGAGAGATGAAGCAGGCCCGCCCCTCGGGCAAGCAGGGTGGAGGAGGGCAGAAGGAAAAGCAGACCAACCCGTGAGCCGGGACGGAGCGGAGGGGCAGGTGCTTGTACAAGCGAGCTCTGCGCTGCACACACTCCGAGCCGTCTCCCCGGGGAACCCCCTCTTTCCCACAGAGGCCGCGTGTCTTCCCAACAGCCGGGGCCTTGGGAACCCGGGGACCCCGCAGGCCCCGCAGCCCTGACTGCCCCTCTCAGGAAACTGACGAATCTGAGTGAGTCAGAAAAGGCTACGGAGTTTTCATCCAAAGCCCCCGGTGCAGGCCAATGCAGAAACCTTGCAGAAAACCAGAAAAGAAAAAAGAGGAGATTAAAAAAAGAAAAAAAAAGAAAAGAAAAAGCCAAGCAAAGCAACACCCATCTCCAGAAAGGAACAGAGTCCCAGGGCCTGAAGGGCGCTGCTGAGAGCGCTTCAGCAGAAGCAGCCTGGTGGTAGCAAATCACCTCGACCCCCGGGAGACAGCAAAAGGCGACGACTCCGTCCACCCCGAGAGGTCAGCCCTGCTTCGGGAAGCCAGCACACCTCTGGGCACGCAAGCAAACCGCAACCCGCACCTGCGGGAGGACCCGTGCCACAGCAACCTGCTGGGTCCCACCGACGTCCCAGTCCGGCCTGGCCCGGACCCAGCGGCAAACCCGGTCCCCCGCCCCGCGCCTTTTCCAGCGCACCCCGTCCCCATCAATCTGAATCACCACGGTGATTTTTTTTTTAATTCTGTTTCCAAGAGCAACAGTGTAGAACTGGGCAGAGAAACACATAGAGGATGTTCCTAACCAAAGGCTGCCTTGTACTGCGTCGTCATGCCCCCCAGAAAAGGAGAAATGATACTATGTACACACACACACACACACACACACACACACACACCTGTATACGCGCACACATGTGGGTTCTTCCCTGATACTCAAAATTCTTCGCGAACTAGCTATGCCTGATTCTGCTGAACCCATTTAAAAAAAAAAAAAAGCAAGAAAAGGAGCCAGAAACACCAGTGAACTTCTGCTAGGGCTGCCTAGCTCTCGACATTTCAACTCTGTACTTTCGCACAGCCATCATCACCAAAAGCAGGCCAGAATCTGACCGAGCCCAAAAGACCACCAAAAGGGCAGACGTCCAGAATGCCGTAGATCCAGGAGAGCAGCATGTCAGAGATTGGAAGCTGAACAGCCTTCAGGCTTTTGCGTTTTTAGGTTCCTGTCAACTTCTGATCTTTACTCTTTACTTTTGTCAACAGTTACCTTAAAATTAAATTTTCAAGTCAAAACGTTTCTCTGCCTGTCCCTTAGCAAGGCCAACGCCTTCTCGAGGAGGAAAGGGTGACATCCTAAAGGGGCGTCCAGAGGGTGGTAGAGGTGACTTTCGTGCGGCGACATTCTGAGCTGACGCTGGACACACGCGGCGGCGCCGGAGTTTCATCAACAAGGTTTGTTTTGGTCTCAACACCTCAGAGGAGAGGGCTTCCAGATCCTTCACAGCTCAGACTGCAGCCGACCGTTCCACAGGATGCCGACATGCTGGAAACAGATTTTACCTGAAAGAAAAGGAAGAACCAGTCAGCGCCCTCGGCAGAACCCTGCATCCATTCTGACCCGAACGGCCTCCATCCTGTAGGCCACACTCGCCGACCACAGGACCTTTGAACATGCTGTCTGGAAAGTAACTCCTTCCTTCCTTTCAGGTCCTAGCTCAGGATCCCAGCTCCCCACGCAGACTCCCCAGTGCACAGCTTCTTCTGGCCTTGTATCCCTCCTTCCTAGCACTTCTCTCAGTGTTTGCACCAGGGCTTGGCAAAATTATCCTGTAAAAGTCCAGAGAGTAAATATTTTTCACTTTGTGGGTCCTAAATTCTCTACGGCAACTACTCAGCTCTGTCCCTGTGCAGCAAAAGCAGCCACGGTCAGTACGAAAATGCTTGTGCATGGCGGTATCCCAATAACACTTTATTTGTGGACCCCGAAATCTGACTTGCAAAATAACTTTTCCATGTCGCGAAATGTCAGTTTTCTCTTAATTCTTCTTCAACCACTAAAGATGGTGAAAAACCATTCTTGGCTCACGAGCCATATAAAAACAGGCCGACACCAGATTTGACCCATGGGCCAGCGTTTGCGAACCCCTTGGTTTATGTCATTGTCTGATTCACGTCTGGCTCTTGTGTAGGCCAGGAGCGCCTTGCAGGCAAGACCCTCGTGTGAGCTCGCCCACCTTTAAATCCCCGGCACCAAGCGCGCGGTACCAGGCAATGCAGGGGGTGCAAGGAACACCTGTGCAGTGAGTGCGAGAGAGCTTGCAAACTACATCCATCCAAGACACCATCCAAAGAGACTCAGGAAAGGAGGGAAGATCTGCGAGGTCCGAGCCATCACCAGGGCAATGAGGCAAAAAGTTCAACCAGGAAAATCTGGGTAAAGAGTATACTATTTTTGTTTTTGCAACTTTTTTTTTTTAAGCTTGCAATGACGTCCAAATAAAAACTTCTTTCAAGGAAAAAACCCAAACTGCGAGGAGCATCCTCCTGTTGGTCGCTAGGGTACCTTTCTCGACAGACAGACGGGAGGACGAGAAAGACAACTAGCACAGCCCCGTCCCGGGTGGGGAGGGTGGCTCGCCCACATGCCCCCTCCCCGGGCTGGGCAGTGGGGAGCTAACCCCCACCCCCGACTGACATCCACGGAGCCCTGGCACTCCCCCCACTCTACAAATGCAGACTGCTGGACCTCAAGTGTTCAGACCCCCACCTGACCTGCCCCCCCCATTCCCCCGTCAGGCTGCGTCCACTGCGGGTTCAATGCTGAGGACAGCAGGGCGGGGGGCCTGGGGACAGAGCTTTCAAAGCTCTCAAAGAGCAAGCCAAGAACGGGCAGGCCGATATTGCCCATCTAGTGACGGCACAACCTGGCGATGCTACAGGAACATAGCCCAGGGTCCTTGGCCGGGACCCCTACAGCGCCCACGCCCCCAGGCAGCTGTGCACGCCCCTGTGCTCATCCAGAATAAACACACAGGAAGGGTGGAGTGGCAAAGGGCAGACAAGGGGGGGTAGGGGCACAAATCACCACGCTCAGTTCCGCCACAGCAGAGCTAAACCTGACAATCCGGGCAGGTGCAATCCCCCCGGGGGGTCACCAGCTCCTTGGGCCTCTCCAGAAGGAGGGGAGCCCCAGGGCAAGTCTGAGCGGTGGGGCTGGCTTCAGACCCTCCGGTGACACTGTGACTCGGGAAGCTTCAGGGGACCACGGACACAGACCCTAGGTCTCCTCATTTCATCTTGCTGCCTCCCCAAGCTCATGCAGCTTTGGGGTTCTCCTCTGGGGGGCAGGGGGGCAGGGGGGCAGGGGCTCACAGCCGCAGCCCGCCTGGCTCTCCCCCCAGTCACTCAAACTCCCACATGCTATCGACTCTCCCTGCAATGCCCTCACTTCCTCCCTGCCCCTCCACCTGCTTTGGGGGCGCTTCCTTCCACACCCGCCCTAAGATTCACCTCCTTTGAGAAGAGCTTCCCGCCCAGGAGAGGCACCCCTCCTGGCCGCCCACAGCGCCCCGCTCTTTCCTCCCCTGCAGTTCTGAGGCTGCCTGGAGAGGGTCAGTGCTCCTGGCTGCCTCCCGCACTCCCACGAGCTCCCGGAGGGCGGGCCAGGCTCAGCAGCTGGCCACATGGGGCGGCGCGGGGGCAGACACTGCTGAAAGGACTCTCGGGGCTCAAAACCCCAAAGAGTCTCCCTGCTGAGCCCGCCCCCCCCCTTCCCCCTTGGAAGCTCCCTGAGAAGCAAAGACACATTTCGGGGCCACGCTCCATGCTTATGCCTTTCAGATTCCCAGGGGTCCTATCCGGTGACACTGGGTCATAACCATTGCAGAGAAGGAGAGGGACATGTCCCAACCTGTCCCTGCCCCATGCTGTGTCTGTGAGCAGAAAGCCACCGAAGCACCTGTCTCCGCACCTGCCCGGCACCCTGGCAGCTGACCTCTCCGTGCAGCGGTGTAGGACACCTCGGGAGAAGGGCGCACGTGCACCCCAGGAATAAAGGACAAAGAAGCTGACGGAGGGAGGGGGCCAGGCCCCGTCTGCGGGTGTGCGTGAGACAGATGGACGTGAGGATCACCACCGCCTGTCAGCACTCCTGTGGCCTTCGTCCCAGGGCACCCGACACAGAAAGGAACCACGGGATGACGTGGCTAGCTTTTCCAAAAGCGTTGCTACGATTATTGGTGCTGGGTTTTGTTTTGAGTTTTTTTCCCTTTTTGCCTGATTCTTACAGCTCTATAAACCACATGTGTGCACGGGGGGCGGGGAGGGGCAGGAAACTGAGTAAGTCACATTCACTTAATGGTAAATTTTCATTCCCACGCGAATTCCTGTCCACATAGGTTCTCCCCTCACAGACACGAAACTCAAAGAATTTTAAGATGCATGACACCTTACCAAGAACTGACCCCCAACCACCAATACTGCTTCTCAGGGAAACAAAAATGTCTCAGGACGTGCCCATGATACATGCACAAGCTCGGCATCCTGTAAGGAGGGGGGCGGACAGAGCCTCATCCCCGAGGGCTCCAGGAGCACCCTGCTGCCGATTCGGGGGCACGTGGGCTACTCGGGCATCTCCGGGGAGGAGGGCCTGCGGGTCAACAACTCCTTCCGGGCCTTGGAAGCTCACGACGCCCATCAGCTCCACAGCTGTCCACAGGTTGGTGCTCCTGACAGCTTCGTTCCTCACTCTAGAACCTTCGTTCCCAAAGGTGAGGACACACGGGGCAGGCAGACAGGCCTTCGGAGCCCGACCTTTTGGAAGGCGCTGCGCCGAGTGCGCTCAGCAGCTGCCACGGGGTGTCCCTGGGGACTCTGAGCCCCAGGCCGCCTCCGGGACAAGCGAGTCCCTACCTGTTTCCTCACCTCCTGCTGCAAACAGCCGCCCAACCCCCTTGTTCCAAAGACGAGAGGCCAGGCATCTCTAATGAGAGTCCCCACAGGAAGCTCTACCCCGGGGAGGGTGGGAGGCAGGCATTTCTAGAATGCATGACCCTGTCCCCACAGGCCGCATCTTGTCCAAACCTGGGAGCCCGCGGGACAGGGCACGGACGCACGGAGGGGAGGAGCGCCGCGGCTCCGGGCTCCCAGCGGCCTACCTTCGGGCCGCAGGTGTCCCAGCCGCCAGACACCGGCCTCATGTTGGGGGAAGTGCCTAGAGGGGATCAGGGAAGTCTCCTGTAATAAAGTGGGCATGCACAGAGACCCAAACCCCAGCCACAGCCGCACGCTGGGCCGGCCGAGCTCCAAGCACAAACGGCCAGGACTCAAACACCTTGTGAAATATGGAACCGTCTCAAAACCCCAGGAGTCTCTGTCATCTGTTTAGCCACCACTGCTTTCCTCTAATGAGCCTTTTTTAAGGACAGAGCCGGAAATTCATTTCTACAGACTCTGTTGCCCTCCCCCCATCAGCCCCCCCAACACTGGGCCCTAAAGTGCGGAGGTCACCCCTCATAGGTTAGAGCGCCCCAGCTGCATGGGAGCCTAAAAAGAGGGCTGTGCACAGACGCCTTGCCCTGGCCACCTTCCCCCCATTTCCTGCCTGGCTGATGCGTCCAGGCTCTAAGTCACAAAGTGTGACCAAAGAAATGCACGTGCGACAGTATGACCCGAGTTACCGCCTCGCTGCCCTGGGGCCCAGAACTTGGTCTTCCTCTTTGTGTTCACTCATAACATAACCCAAGGTCCCAACTCAGCTGCATCCCTCCCCAGAGGGAACCCCAGTAGTGAGCTGAGCTACGTCTACAGAGGAAAGACAAGTACCCGGGAGCAGATTATCGGGTGCTGACAAGGAAGTTCCCCAAAACACTAAACGGAACACAAAGCGGGTCTTAAAATTCTTGTTCTTTCAAACTTACTGACCTATAAAGTTGTTTGTAATGCGCCGTTCAAATGAAAAACGACTCCAAAACAGCATGTGGAACACAGTCCTACTTCTATTAAGAAAAAAGAAGAAAAGAAAAGAATATTCACAGAGATGTACTCACACACACTCTGGTGGTTACCGTTAAGCAGCGAGATTACAGGCAATTTTGCTTTTCCTTTCTCTTGTCTGTAATGTCTACAGCGCACTTTACACCTGTACTCGAGCCAGCTGCTGTCCGGCCTTCCCAAATGGTCAGTCGCCTTGGGGCCTGAGGACTCGAGCAGTCTTGTGTCTCGTGACCCAGCTCCAAGTTCACTTGCGTCCCGATGGATTCGAACCCACGGACAACGCACAGCTCCACCAGGAGCTGCCTGAAGTCGAACCAACAGGGAGGCCGGCGGCACCCGGAGGTAAGGAAAGCCTGCGGCAGGCAGCCAAAAGGCCAACACCAGAAAAGTGAGCTGAAGATAAGAGCTAAATACTCGATTTTCTAAATACTCGATGGAAGGCATTGGAAACACGCCCAAAGAGGAAGCTTAAGGAGGGGAGGCAGAGCCCCCGGCCCCCTCTGCCTTCTCCGCTCGGGGAGAGGCTCTCCGGCCATCCCTCCGCCCCTGGAAAGGGACGCCGGCGCCAAGTTCGTCTCCACCCCCTTCCTGGTCAGGAGTAGCTCGCAGCTGTTGAGCCCATCGCCGTCCACGCTGCTGCTAAAACCTCCGGAGACACTGGGGCGCCGGAGGGACTCAAGGTAATGCCTGTGTGAAAAATGGCCACGCGGGGCACCTGGGTGGCTCAGTCCGTTAAGCGTCTGCCTTCCACTCGGGTCATGATCCCAGGGTCCTGAGATCGAGCCCCGCATCGGGCTCCCTTTTCAGTGGGGCGTCTGCTTCTCCCTCTGCCTCTGCCCCTGCTCATGCTCTCCCTCAAATGGATAAGTAAAATCTTTAAGCTAAATAAATAAAAATAAAAATCACCGTGCGTTGAGGGGCCCCGTGCTAGTGCTGTGTCAGAGGTGGAGCGCCCACTATGGCCAACGACGATGTTCCAGAAGATGCTTCGAGACCTGGTTTCTCACCTGCTCTTGCCCTGACAAGAGACCAGGGAGCAAACCCAGACTTCCAAAAAACAAGCGCACGAATCTGTTCCCTTCACATCCACCAGGTGGTTCGACGTGATCATTTGCTTCTAGGAACAAGATCGCCAGGTGGAAGGGATCTCCGCCCCCCTGCCTTCACCACGGCATTAAGGCTCGACAGCGGCCCAAGACACGGAAGCCGCCAAAGCGTCCGTCGGCGGACGGACAGAGCGGGAAAATGTGGCGGACACACACAATGGAATATTACTGGGCGTAAAAGAGAAGGAAATCCCGCCATTTGCAGTAACGGGGACGCACCGTGGGGCCGTTACACTAATAATTATATAAGCCGGACGGTGAGCGACTCAATACCACGTGACCTTACTCCTATGTGGAATCTCAAAAAAAAAACAAAAAACAAAAAACAAACTCACAGATAAAAAGGTCAGATCGACAGTGGGGGGGACTTGGGTGAAGACGGCCCAAAGGTACAAACTCCAGTTAAGAGACAAACGAGTACTAGAAACCAAGTACACGGCGCGATGCCTGCTCCCTTGTTTGAAGAACTGAAGACGAGCTGCGGAATTCTCTTACCCTGACGGCCGTTTCGGTTTGTACCTTCTTTCCACGGTAAGAGACACAATGTCAACCCAGCGGTGCTCAGGCCACAACGGTAGGCGCCTCCGCAAACTCCGGCCAGGGCCCCCTCCTCCCTCTGACGCCAAAGTGAGTCTACAGCTAGAACGTCCGGACGGGCATCTGTCATGGTCTTTCCCCGCTTCGCGAGGTCTGTGGCTCCCGCCGCCGGTTCAGTCACCGAATACGGATGGGATTTTATTTAGTGTCTCGGAATCAAAACAGTACACTGATCCACCTAAGACCCTCGGGGCCTCCCCATTGTATAATACTCCCCGGACCTACAGGATGCAGCGGACCCTCTTCATCGTGGCTCATAATGAGGACTGAGTGTTCTTCACATTATGCCTTATTTCTGTGCATTCGAAGTGAGACAGATAAAATGGCAAAGCAGTAAAACCAGTAGGATCGCTAACTTTCTTATGTGTATATTATGTTGTACAGATGAATAGCACTGATTGTTCCAATTCTACTCGAAGGGGGCTATTTACCTAACACACAAATTACAGCTAATGGTTTGCTCGGCTACCCACAATAAGCAAACTGTGTTTTAATGTTTACGTGTTCTTAATAAAACTGAGGTGTGATTCATTAACAAACTGCTTCAAATAGTAGTATGTCTATAAACATGATCATGCAGCCATTTTTTCAGACAGGATGATGAAACAGTATTTTTTAGGTTAAAAATATACGCATAGACACACACAAATATATATACTTACACTTGCAGATATAAAAGAAATACATGCATTTGGGGATTTATCTAATCTATCTGGGAATATATCTAACAAAAACTTATAAAACATTTATGGAGAAATTTCTGAAAGTACTGAAAGACGTTTTTTTTAAATAGCTAAATAAATGGAGAATCAACCCACTTTCCTAGATTGGAAGGGTTCTCCTAAAGGGGTTGATTCCCCTTAAGCTGCTACACGGAGTCAAAATCCCAAACATCATTTTGCTGATTCTGACAACTGATTTATACAGAAGGGCCAAGAACAGCGAAGGCTGTGCTGATAAAGACCAAGTCAGCAGAGGTGGGGGAGACTTGCCTCCTCAAGGACGGAGAAGCTCACATGTCACCCTGACTGAGTCACAGTGTGCCCAGATATTTGGTCACACACTGTTCTGAGTGCGTCTGTGAAAGTGTTTCTGGGGGAGATTAACAATTTTATCAGTAGACTGAGTGAAGCAGACTGCCCTCTCTGATGGGGGTGGGCCTCGTCCAATCAGTTGCAGGCCTGAAGAGTACAAAAGGTGAGTAAGAGAGGATTCACTCTCCTTGCTGCCTGGTTTCAAGCTGGAACACTGGTCTTCTCCTACACTTGGACTGGGACTCACACCACGGACCCTCCTGGTTCTTAGACCGTCAGACTTAGACCTTTAAAATAAATCTTTCTGTTGGTTCTGTTTCTCTGGAGAACTCTGGCAGGGAAAGCTCAGGGTGGGGTGCAGCCCAGATCTGTGGCTCCCCTTTGCTGGTAATAACTGGAACGTTGGGGGGCGCCTGGGTGTCTCAGATGGTTAAGCGTCTGCCTCTTGCTCAGGTCATGATCCCAGCGTCCTGGGATCGAGCCCCACATTGGGCTCCTAGCTCAGTGGGGGGTCTGCTTCTCCCCCTGCTCATGCTCTCTCTCTCTCTCTGTATCTCTCTGTCTCAAATAAATAAAATCCTTAAAAAAAATAAGATAACTGGAACACTGGGCAAACAGCTTCCTCTTCTCTGAGGCTTTGAGTCCTCGTCTCTAAACTACGCTTGCCCCCAGCCTTACAGTGAGAATGTCACATATCCAAAGGACCCTCCAAAGGATCCAAAAACCAAAACTACAATGCTGAAGTCACAAAGGCCTTCTGACTTTCCTACGGGCTGCCTTCAGGTCACACCCCTGCCTTTGCAGCTCATCGGTAAATTCCCCCAAGGAGTAACCCCCACCTACCCCCCACCCCATGCTCTCAGCGACGAGTTTTAGCGAGGCTGAAAGAGAGCCGTCCTTTTGCATGCACCCTGTGTGGCATCTGCAGCTGCCCGGACCCGGTCCCCCCACTCCACCCCACCCCCGTGCGTAACAAGCCCGCTGTCTGACATTCAGCCCTCCTTTTCTTCACGCAGAGCACCTTTCTCCAGCGTTTGCATCCGGGGAAAGTGGGAATAACCACTTCTCTGCAAGCATCTCTCCGCCGGCTTTCTGGGAAGTGTGCGTTCTCGGAGGGGATCAAAGCAGTTCCCTCCGTAAGCAGAACGTCCCAAAGCCGAACACGCCACCAAAGAACAAGGACACGTGGACGCCACACCTGGCCTCACGTTGTTTTCCGAGGTGAACCATTCTGCCAGCCCAACCCCCGAGAGCCCAGGAGGGAGCTGCTGGCTCTGCCCTCCATACCTGTATTTGATGTCAAATACTGTGGAGTCCTCATCGTCGTCATCCTCCTCGTTCAGTGGGGCCATTTCCACGCGCTCGGCTGGAGTAGTGATGATGTCATACTTGCGGGTCTTCTTCAACCTCTTTCCCGACCTGGAAGCAGAGAGGCATGTTCCTGAGAACGCTAGGATCCCACTAGGTAAGTCACGCTGTCCCTCCAGCCCGGCTCCCGGAAGCCCCGGCAAGCATCCCAGCCCCGTCCCCGTCGGCCATGGGACCTCTACGGACTCCTGACCGCGCTAACCCTCCTGGTCCTCAGCCACAAACTGCAGCGGATCATGCCTGCCCCGAGCACCGCAAAGCCCAGTCGTCGAGATAAATAAGACCCCAGTGCAATATTTTTTAAAGGGCAAAACTAATGCAAAGAACATCTGCGATGAGCAGAAGCTCAAAACACACTGAAGACAGGACCCGGCACGGCGTCTGCGTGGGCGTGACACACCTGTCCCCTTGTCCCCTGGCTCCCTCACCCCTAGCTGGCCCCGCTGTATCCATGCATCCCTGCTCCCAGCACAGGTGGCTTCCGAGCAGCACCCATGGGCCAGCCAGGTGGGATGCAGGGCGGCGCTCGGGCACCCTCTACCTGTGCGATCACGGGCAAGGCAGTTAACCTCCGGAAACCTCCGTGTCCTCCTAAATCCAACAAGGTAAGGACAGTGTTTGTCCCTCCCAGGCAACAAGACAGTGTGTGTAAGGAGCCCACACACACAGGAGGCTCTCAGCAAAAATCACTGTTAGTAATAATAATAAACGGAAGTGCCACAGCCTCTCTCTCGGACGACAAGGACTTGTAAAAACAAGTCGATACTGTTTCCACCATGAGGATTTATGAGGATAGTGAGTTATAACGCAAAGCGTTTACCTCCGGGATGGTAAAGGGTCACCGTGGGCCACAGGGAAAGTGCTCAGACAAGGCCTTCAGCCTCCAGCGTCAGTCGCGCTGCACAAAGGATGCAATATTCATCAGGGCCTGGCGGAAAGTTTATGGCCCCGCTGGGAATAATACTATTATCATGACTACCGACGCTCTTTGCATTTATTTCTCCACGATCTTGAACGTTTTCCCAAATGCCTCGTAGTCTGTGGTGTCCCTCCTCCTTTTTGAGTGTATCGGATACTATGGGAAACCAGCCAAGCCCCTCCTCCTCCCCAAAAAAAATCATCAATGGGGCCCTGAAGAATCCTATGCTCCAGCAGACAGTAAGCTGTTCCCAGGTGGGGATCATGTCCAAGACACACACACACACACACACACACATACAATCTCTGTCCCCAGTGCACAGAAATTCTTCAGTCAGTTTGTACAATGATGAAATGAGAGGCTCACTTTCTGGTTTCTCGTAATTTCTCTGCAACAGCAAATTGGTGTTGTCTTACCTAGTATACTTTACCAAAAACATGAAAAGTGTTTTTACACAAGAAAATGTGTGTGTGTTTGTGTGTGTGTGTATCTTTGGCACAAAGCATCCTATGCAATCCATAATACTTGCTCCTGAGGGTTCTCTGGTAGAAAAGGAGGCCCCCCAGGAACCCGAGGACTTGAGGAAGCCCCATGTGGGCGCCCAAGGAGACACCCTGAGATGGTTTCAGGCTAAGGAGTTACAATGCTGTTTGTAACTCTTTCTCGGGTATCGCGAAGCCTAGAAAATGCAAAATCTGTTCTGAAAGGGGTTGTGCCCCTGGAACTTAAAACCCAGTTTAGTCATTGGCCCTGGACAGAACCCTGGAAGAAGGTTCCAGAGGCTCTGACTTAGCTTTGCTTCATGGGAGTGGATCATGATCACCCATAAAATCACCTCTCTTCTTCCTGATTGTTTATAGAGTCTTGTCATGAGAAAATTAACCTATTTAATTTAAAATAAGACCCTTGAACTGTTATCCAAGAGAGAAAGAAGTTGGAAAACACCACCAGCCTCTAGAATGTCATGGCCTACTTGCTTTAATGCCAACTGCTCCAACCATGTGATCTCAGAAAAGAATTTTATACCCCAAGATTACATCAAAGGTATGATGGTTAATTTTATATGTCGACTTGACTGGGCCACGGGGTGTCCACACATTTCATCAAATTTTATTTCTGGGTGTGTCTGTGAAGGTAATTCTGGATGAGATAAACATTCAAATTGGCGTACCAGGTAAAGCAATCTGCCCTCCTCAGTGTGGTGGGCCTCAACCAATCAGTTGAAGTCCTGCCCAGACTAGAAAGACTGATCCCAAGTAAGAGAGTTCCTCCTGCCCGACTGCCTTTGAGCTGGGACATTGTTTTTGGTTTTTTTCTTCCTGACTTTCATTAGCTATTCTTGGGTCTCGGGCCTGCCAGCCTTGGGATGGGAACTTATGCCACTATAAGCTCTTGAGCCTCTAGCTTGCACATTCACCCGGCAGGTCTTGGAACCTGTCAGCCTCCATAATCTCATGATTATGGAGATTATTATGAGATTATTTAATCTCAAAAAATGTATTAATCTGTTGATTATATTAATACAAATGATTAATTTAATGCAATAACATAAGTCATGTGTTATATATTGACACACATTCCATGTGCGTGTGTGTGTGTGTGTGTGTGTGTGTGTGTGTGTCTCCATCTATCATCTATCTTCTTGGTCCTGTTTCACCAGAGAACCCTGACGAGTGTGAAAGCCCATCAGCGAGAGTCTTCCCATGCATGCTTTAAATGCCAGTTTTGACCTAATGAGCTGAAGAAATTATATTTCAAATGATCAACTCTCTGAGACATAAAACCTCTTCCCGAGCAGGAGCCACATCCCTGGCCGCTGCCGGACGTGTTAACAGGGGACCCGGGACCCGGGAGACGGTGAGAAGACTCAGGCTCATGGGCAGAGGCCCCCCGCGCGGATGAGCGCCCTCACGGGCAGGCAGGTGGGTGGGTGGTCACTGCCCCACATGGGACAAGGCTCTGCCCTCAGCAGGGGCAGGAAGGGAGGCTCCCCACATACTTCTCACCACGGAAGGCACCCCTCCTTCTGCAGCCGCAGAGGGCTCAGCCGGGGGGGAATGTCTGACCGGCCCATGAACCCTTCCCACAGAACTGTCCCAGGGCTGGGGAACGGTGCCATCCTGCCCCGGAGAACAGAAAATGGACATGTCCCCAGTCTAAATCATCTCGCCTAGTCCTGCTCTGTCCTCCGATGGCACACTCTAACCCATCGTTTCAAATTAACACTAGTTCCTACTAGTTGAGCTCATGCTGGGCGCCGGCCAAGCTATTTACGTGGAGGACGCACAGCTTCTCCCCAGCTGAGAAGGCAAGTCTACGGTTCTAGAGCCCAGGGTCAGAAGGGTCAGACCTGAGTCCAGGACCCAGACATACGCGCGGCTGGATGGGGTGGGGGGTTGGGGGTGCGGTGGGGGGGTCGGGGGGCCTGGGCAGGAGAGCAGCTCGCCAGAACGGGGGGGCAGAGCGCTTCCGTCTAAAGAAGGAGACTGCGGAGCGAAAGAAGGGCAAAGACACCGCTGGCCCCTGACACAGCTTCTCCTTCCTGGAACAAGGTCCCTTTAAAGCAGGTGGCCTCAACGGAGGGGTGGCAAACGGTGGCTTTAAGTAAATGTTCGCATTGTGCTTCACGGGAACAGGCCAGACCAGAGAAGTTCTAAGAGACAAAGGATCCTTCCACGGGAGCCAAAACACACATTTCTAACAGGACAGAGGAGAAGCTCAAGGTTCTTGTACTCTGAAATGCAATCCTCAAGCCCGAGGATTTGTTTACTCCAAGGCCCTTTCAGCAGCTGGTCAGAAGTGGGTTTCCCAATGCCCCCCACCCCCCTGCAAACACGATCGACGGGAGCGGAGCGTGGGAGCTCAGAGGGCGGCGAGCAGGGGCCTTCCGCCCTAGCCCTCCCCCACCAAAAGGAACACAACCAAACCAACCCTTCAGGGTTGGGGGGTGCAGCGCTCAGATCCACACACTGAGCCGGCGGTCAGACGTCCAGAGACGGGGTTCGGACCTCAGCTCTGCAACTCCTCCGTTACGTGCCTCTAGGCGACTCGCTCACCGGAATCTTAATTTCATATCCATTTCCACCACTTGCCCAGTCCAGCTGGGGTGCCGGTGACGGATCCCCAGGGTGCCTCCCTGTCCAACCAGCCCCTGCGGCCACAGCTTTCCCATTTCCCCAACGAGGCCTTCCCTGGACACCCAAATCAGGTGTCCCCCCTTCTTGGGACTCCTGTGATCTCCACTCGTGGGCACTGCCCCCACTGCGGGGCGCCATCTCCATGTGACTCCCAAACCCATGTGGCCCTCTTACATCGTGGCTCCACTGGGGTGACAGTGATGGCAGCCACCAGGATAGGCACGCTCAGTGCCAGGCATCACATACGTGGTCTTACTGCAGCCTCCAGCCAGCGAGGCATCACCGAGTCAAGGAAACACAAGCCGGGAAGCTTTGAGTGACCCGACCCGCAGGCGGGACTCAAATCTAAGTCCAGCACGTTCCAGAACCTCCAACAAGAGAGCAGGAGACTCGGCTGAGACACCCGGTGTCCCCACACCCTCAGAGCAGGCACTCTCGGGCAGCTGGAAGTCCCACTGCGAGGGCTCTGGGTGGCCGGCGGTCTCCTGCCACTGCCAAAAGCAACCAACGGGAGACCGAGGCCACGAAAAGAGGGCGCGTGCCGCGCTCCTGACAAGAGAATTTCAACCTCCACACTGACGTCAAGGCTCCCCTGTGAATCTACCAGTTTAATTAAATCCAATAAAATACTGACAGATTTTTGTGGGGGGATCTAGACAAGTTGATCCCAAAGCTCGGAGAAGGAAAATTTTTAAAAAGGTAACAAGGATAGCCAGGAAAATTCTGGAAAAGAGGAGTATGAAGGGAAATGGATCCTAACTGAGTGTTTACCCAAGGCTGGGGGTTGGGAGAGAAATGGGGTTAGAGTTTCTGTCTGAGGTGACGAAAACCTTCTAAAATTGATTGGGGAAGGGGCGCCTGGGTGCCTCAGTCGGTTAAGCTGCTGCCTTCAGCTCAGGTCATGATCCCAGGGTCCTGGGATCGAGCCCCACATTGGGTTCCCTGCTTACGGGGAGCCTGCTTCTCCCTCTGCCTGCAGCTCCCCCTGCTTGTGCTCTCTCTCTCTAGCAAATAAGTAAAAACCTTTTAAAAACATTTTTTTAATAATAAAATAAAATTGATTGTGGTGATGGTGCACAAGTCCACATACACTAAAAACCATGAATCGAAACACCTTAAAAGGGTAAATTGTGTGACATGGGAATTCTATCTTACAAAACTGTTATTAAAAATACGGAAAGCTACGTATATATTTATATGTATATATGCACACGTTACATTCATTTCTACACTGTTAAAATCTCTGCCCAGAGTCTCAGGACACCCACAGCACCCAGAGAAGGAGGCGTGGTGGCCAAGGGGACGAGAGGCGAGATTATTCACAACATATTCTTTGGCGCCTCAGGAATTTTGAACCATGTGAATATACGACCTATTTTTAAAACAACAAACAAGGAAGTAAGATTCGAAGTCAGTAATTAAAATAACATTTTTAAATGCAGCAGGCGCGAGTCAGGCCCTCTCTGTCCTGGAGCTGGCCCCGGGGCCCCTCTACCTCACCCAGGGCCGGCACTGTCGCCCCCGCAGGCATCCGCCGACTTTGGGAGCCAAACCCTGCAGCCGAATCTTCCCTCCGCCCTAGCTGACTTCATTTTTAATCCCACTAACCTAGTTCCTTAGGGGGCGCCTGGGTGGCTCAGTCGGTTAAGCAGCTGCCTTCAGCTCAGGTCATGATCCCGGGGTCCTGGGATCGAGCCCTGCATCGGGCTCTCTGCTCAGCGGGAAGCCTGCTTCTCCCTCTGCCTCTGCTTGTGTGCTCCCACTCTCTCTCTCTGTCAAACGGCCTTAAAAAAATAAATAAAAATAAAAAATATATTTCTATGTGTAAAAAAGTAAAAAATTTAAAAATAAAGTAGTTCCATAGCTCAAGGATGAGCTCGCTGCCAAAACCACACCACTTGTCACAAAAGAGCAGGTGTCACTTTTGACATTTAGAAAAATTCGTAAAGCAAATGAGAACAAAAACGAGGGGGAGACCAAACCTCGCAACCGCCGGCAGGTGGCTGAGATAACTCGCAGCCGTCACATCTGGTGAGGCTTCTGCTCTGGGGCCAGAGGCCCCCTTCCCACTCTGACCTTGACCCTGCTGCACCTGCGGTCTCAGTGCCTAAGACATAACCGAGCCTTCCCTAGAAAACTAAGTAAACTTGGAGGGAGAAGGAACCCAATTCCGAAACCCACCTCCCAGTGTCCCCTGCAGGGAAGCAGGGGCGGGAGAGGCAGGGACAATGAGGCGGTCCCTGGAGGGTGGCCAACGACTTGGACTTAGCCCTGAGCTCAGGCGGGGAGGCCACCACCGCCTCCCACCGAGGCAGGCAGCCAGGACACAGTCCCCAAGGACAGCCTTCCTTCCTGCCCTGCTTGAGTCCGGCCGCCCGCCCCACCCAACACCTTCCTTTTACAGCCGTTCGAAAAGCCCCCGAAAGAGGGAAACAGCAGTGCCGCATGAACTTGACCTCGAGCTGCTCCGGAGGGGCTCCCGGAGACACAGCGTTTCCTCCCGTGTAGCACGCACTTCAAGGTCTCAGGCACCCCGCTCCAACACGGCTCGCGGCCAGCCCTCCTGAACACAGCGAGAGCCTTCCAGAGGCCCCAGAAGCCCCTCCACACCTCACCCCTGTCCTCGTGCCGCACCCTCGCCACCCGCGGGGCTCCCGGTCAAGTAGCGTGACTCGAAGCCCCAGGTCGTAAACTCCAGTGCCCCCGAGCCCGCCCAGGCAGGGGAAACCAGTGAAGCCGGCCTGGGTTGGTAGAAACATTAGAACAAACGGGATGGCGATGGCGAACGGCCACCAGTGCTCTGTCTTCGAGCCGGAGACACGAGCACGGGGGCTCGCCACCCCAGCCGAGGCGGATGCCCGCCCACTACTGTCACACGGAAGGAACACAGGCCCTCGGTCTCCAGGAATTCCCCTCCGTCCAGAAAAGCAGACCTACCCTTTGGATGGGAAGACTTCCGATTTTTAAGCATTCTCAACCCTCTCAGTTGTTAAAAGCACTGTGCGCCTCCGAACAACACGACACAGAACGCGTGTCCGGGGCCGATCCGTTTGCGAGCCCTGTTTCCTGGCCGTGGCCGTGAATGTGATGCCAACCAAGCACGAGGGACAGCGAGCCGCCCCGCTAAAAATCAGGAGCCCAGACGGATGGAGGGATGCGCGTGTTCTACTGATACACTTCCTCATACCGCCTCGCAGCCGCTCATGATGAAGGGGTACCGGTCGTCACCTGGACAGCCTAGCTGCACCCCCCTTGGGCACCATCCCCTTGGGGGTCACGGAGTGCCGTCATTTCTGACCCAGCCCAGCGCCCGCCTCCAGCACACAAGGCACACCGAGCCCTGGGGGTGCTTGCGGTCCCTCTAAAGACGGACCCTACGGCACCAGAGAGCTCAATTGCAAGCCTCGGGGCTGTTCTCCCTAACGCTGCAGCTTCTGGCCTCCATCAGCTCTCCACACTTGCTTCTCCTCCCCTCTGTCAATCCGAGGGCCAGACCCGACTGTCATTCTTCCGCGACAAAATGAGCACAGCCCAGCTTTAACCTGTCGCAGGAGGCGCGTGCAAATACGGCAACGGGAGACACTCCAAGACCGGTTCCTCCAGCCCCGCGGCTGTATTTGCAAAGGGCTGGGTCCTCCTTGTTTTTCGGTGACCTGCCAGGTGAGGCAAGCAGGACCTAAAGCAAGGAAGCAGCCTCCAGGGGCAGCTCCCTTGGTTCAAGGGCAAGGTGACCAAGAGGGACACTTCTGGTGGACCCAGCGGACCCAACTACAGCTCAGAAACTCTGAGGTCACCGTGC
>CM052797.1:9407892-9423208 GCA_028533885.1 Nasua narica
CGCTCTGCCTATGGCTCTGGTTTATTCGAATAACATTCTTTTACTAATGAACAATAACTAAAACCACATCAGAACGGTAAGTCTCCCCGAATCCCGAAAGTATGAAGCTGCTATGTTTTCTCTTAAATAACATTTGTTCTTATTATAAATGTAAACACACAGACGATGGGAGATTTGGGGGATCCGGGGTAAGCAGGAAAGTCTTCCTTCCTTTGCAAAGAGCTGACTTAGGGAGGTGACTGAGCTTCTGGGGTCCCAACGTCCTCCGGTCGCGGGGGCACGGGCCTCTGCCATCGATGCACCTGTGACCGCCGGGCAGTACCACCTAGAACTCAACTTCCTCCCCATGCCCCAGGGAGCACAAGCCTCCTTCCACGTAAGAGGATTTTACAAAGCTTTTGAAATAAGAAGTGGTTGGGAACGCAGCCAGCGGAGACCGGGGAGAAACGTGCCCTGGGCATCGGAGACTCGCCAAGACGGGGAAGGGATCCCCACGGGGGAAGGAGAGTCACGATGGAGGTGGTGGGTTCCCCGCCTGGTCTCCACCCTGTTCAGAGGACCGTGGAGAGTGAGGTCAGACTCCTCCCAGATTGAAGGGCAAAGTGAGACCTCAGAGACCACGTGGGGCACAATACTGGCTTATGTTGTGTTATCTCTGACACCACGCAACCCACCAGATAGTTCCAAGCATCAAAAAATTAGAGGAATTGCAGTTTTCTGCTTCCTAGACGAAGCGTCCTTGTTGATTCCCTTCCAGCTCGCAGAAACATACCAGGTAACAGACCTGGGGGCACAGCCCCACTGTTAGCGGCACAGAACCGCGCACACGCACACACACGCACACGCACACACGTGCACATGCATGCACACACAGAGGGTGCCCAGCACACAAACTGCCTTTCCCTCCTTCCAATTTTGTCTCCGATCTTGAAACAGCGTTCCTTCGTGATTCAAATACATGAAAAAGGTATCAATGATTCTGTAGACGAGAGATCTGCTTGGTTAGTAAGTAGGGGCAGGGAAGGTGCTGCTCAGTCTCAGCAGAAACTGGGAAAAGGCCAAACAAACCAATGAGTGACCAAATTACACCCATCTACCTGGAACAATGAGAAAGTCAGGTGGTCCTAAGTATCTCCCATCTCTGAGGGGAGAACCCTCAGACACCACAGGCGGGAGGGCAGACTGGTATAGACTCAAGAAAATCAAGTATGAGCCGCTCTGGAACCCAAAATGGCCACTTGTAGATGTACATCCCAGACACACTCATACAAGTCCTCAGGAAGACACAGCCAGAGACACAGCCAGGGGCTGACTGTACATACAGGGAGAGCAGTACTGTCCACTGTCAAGAAATTCAGATCATGTAAAAACATAACCTGAAGGGTGCCTGGGTGGCTCAGTTGGTTGAGCAACTGCCTTTGGCTCAGGTCATGATCCTTGAGTTCCGGGATCGAGTCCCACATCGGGCTCCCGGCTCCACGGGGAGTCTGCTTCTTCCTCTGACCTTCTCTCCTCTCATGCTCTCTCTCACTTTCTCTGTCTCTCTAATAAATAAATAAAATCTTTATTAAAAAAAAACCTGAAAAATAATAATCACCCACATAATAATCCCCAAATGTGCACACCCGCACAGATTTCTTTGCATATTTGTTATATGTATAATTTGTCGCTTAAATGAAATCATCCTAGACGTGCTGCTTTGGAAATTACACCATACAGCTGCTTTGTAACCCATTCCACTCAAGGATATACAGTATTAGGTCAAGGTCATCATTTTTTTTAAGTAGGCTCCAAGCCCAGCCTGAAGCCCAATGCTTGAATTCACAACCCTGAGGTCAAGACCTGAGCTGAGATCAAGAGTCAGACATCCAACTGACTGAGCCCCCCGGGGTGACATCATTTTTAACAGCCGAACAATATTCCATTCTTTCCATAAATTATTTAACCAAGACCCAAATGTTAGATACTTGGGTTATTTAAATATTTTCACAGCCAAACAGAACTCTGAACTTCACTGCCCATGTATCTCTGCTTCCTCTTCTAAATAATAAAACCGGAAGGAAGAAGGTGTATCCCAGCGAAAAATGTGTGTACCTCGGGGATCGAATTGCTTCGTTAAAGGTGTATGTATTTTTCATGACTATATACATTCTGTGTTTTCCGTTTTAACCGTTTCCTCGGATCCAGCTATTTTCTGTTGTCTGGCAAGGTGGCTCCTGGGAAAACAGGCAAATGAGCTAGGGTCGCTGTCTGATAGCCCGCGACCTGACTGCCCTCATCCTCCTTCCTCTGCACTGCTAAGGACACAGAGGGTCACCATCCAAACAAATTCCTACCTCGCAGGCTCCTGGCATCAGCCGTGCATCGAGTCACAGAGGACTTTTTGAGGAATATCAGTAACATAAAATACTTGGGCATTCCATACTCATTTGCTAAAAAACATCTTCATTAGATGCCAGCGTGTGCTTGGAGGCTACGTGGGGTTAGAGAGACACAAGTGACCAAGGTCCAGCTCTGCTCTTGGGAGCCCCCCCAGGCCGGAACGCAGAGGGACACGTTCAGTGACTGCTGTCTCGACCCCACGTGGGAACTTCAAAACCCCTGCGGGCTCTGGGAGCCCTGGAGGGCCCTGGCTGGGGAGGCTTCTCAGAGGGGGCAGAGGAGGGCAAAGAGCAAGGAGCCGTCCGTGTAGTCATGACGGCAGAGGGACTCCAGGCAGAGGGTCAGAGTGGGGCAAAGCATGCAGGTCCCAGGCCCCAGGACTCCTCTGGAGAAGCCCCAGAAGCCCAGCGGGGCTGGAGCCGTAGGCAGAGCTAACTATCACGGCCGCCTTCAGGGTGGGCAGGTCGCGGAGCAGGCTGGAGATGCGGGTCACCAGGGCGTCGCCGCTGCTGTTGGAGCTGCCGCCGCCGCCCGCCGGCGCCCCGGACCCCGGGTGTCCCCCTTCCGGGCCGCCCGCGGCCGTCGCCCGGCCCGGGGCCCGGGACACCCACCCAGAGCGGCAGGCGGTTGGGAAGCCTGGTGGGCTGAGGAAGGGAAAGGCCACAGCAGAGACCACGAGCAAGACGGGCCACGGGCCCCACCTCTGCCACAGGCAGCATGTTCGAGAACTTGGTGGGCAACTCACTCTGCTCCTCTGCAAAGGAGCCCATGGCGACCGCGTACCATTGAGGCCCTTCCCAGCTGTAAAATGCTGGAAGTTCCCGTCTGCCTCAGAGACCCAGGTGGCTGCCACCCACCTGCAAACTCACCCCGGTGAGAACACCTGCCCAGAAGAACAGATCACACCCACGACCCGCTTCTAGGAAACCAGAACCTTCTTCCGACACCGCGCACACCCTCCAACGAGGACTGAGTATCGGCTCTCCCCCCCCACCCCACCCCCCGCCCCAACACGCAGCTCACATCTGGCCCCATGCTGCTTGCTTTTCTTCCCCACCCCCGCGTAATAAGGAGCAGACGGGCAAAATAGTTCAAATGCCTTCTTAAAAAGTACACCGCCTTGTAGGCTTGGAGGTCTATTTTGAGCAAAATGTTTCAAACCTCCACGCTCAGAGCTGCTCTAGCCATCACGGCTCACTCCGGCTGAACCATCCGGAAGTCGGTAAAGGGCTAAGGTGCCTCCACTGAATCCCAGGCCAGCGTGGGACACCGAGACCCCAGGAGGGACTAGACGTCCCTGCCGTCCAGGAGCTTGGCACTAAACCCAGCCGGCCACCCCGCACAGCTTGAGAAGTATTGTACGGAAGATGCGCAAGGCTAGGGCTGGGGCGGGCCAGAAAGGGAAGTGAGGGCCTCACTCTGAGGTCCAGAAAACCACACAGAGGAAGGAGCCTGGGGGCTGGGCCTTGGGGCAGCCACGGCAAGCGTGCAGCAGAAACTGGCCCAGGGGTGGAAAAGCACAGGACATCACCATGGAGCATAAGGAAACAAGCAAATGACAGAGAGAAGGCTCAGAAGGGCTGGCTGATGGCCACCAGATGGGCCGGGGCCAGTTCGTAAGAGCCTTGAATGCCACACCCAGGTAACAGCTCTACAGGGAACCACTGAAATTTGGAAGCAGAGGAGTGAGGGAAGTGGAAAGGACTGGGGGGTGAGGGGGCAGGAATTCAATCCCCAAATACATCAAGGGGGTCAACGCAGTGAAGAACAACGTGGGCTGTGCCGGGGCAGGGGATGGGGGAGGTGGGTGTGTAAACACGCCCCCTTCTCCATTTTCTCAGGATCTCTGGCATTTAATCCTACAGACCCGCAAGGAAACACCTTGACTCAGAGTTACACGGCAACAACAGCAAACCTCAACAGATAACTCCCGACCCTGCCTTTCCAGGTCTGATTTCCGCTCCTGTGCTGAAAATGCCCCCCAGGGGAGAGCCGGCCGGCCCCAAACCTCCAACAGCTGATCAAACAGTAAACCACACTGTGTAACTTAGAAAGGGGGTGGTGGGCAGTGAAAAACGGACACACACACCCAGATTTCCCAGCAGCCCGCCAGGGCAACATGACACATTTGGTTCATTTCCTGCAAAAACAGGATTTCCCAAGCATTTGGGGAAAATGTCCTCCTTGCATCCCAGGTAGCTTTTTCCATTTCTGCTCCAGGGACCCAGGTCCTCCTTCCTCCTATCCCAGACACTTTCTCCCTGAACTTAAGCAACTGACGAAAGCCTCTTCAAGACCCCTCACGGCCCTGTGAGTCTTCACTGGGGCAAGCTCTGTCCGGCAGTAGCACAGGAGAGCCATTTACATCCCCCAACAGAAAGTCCCTGGGACCGCCAAGGTGGCCAAGCACCCTGGACTCCAGCTCCAACCGGCGGTGCAAAGCACGCCTCCTGCACAGGTCCTGGGCACATCCCTAGACACTGCTTTTTTTTTTTTTGGTAGCACAATGAAGGAAAAGGAAAAAGGCAGGTGGGGTATTAAGGAGCCTGGGAGACAAAAGAGGAAAGGATAAAGGTGGGAAAGGTTAAAGGCAGACGCACCTGGGTTCAAATTCTACCGCCACCGACGAGTCTACTTGAATAAACCACCCTGCCTCTCCGGAGATTTTTTTTTCCCCATCTGAGAAATGGGTATAAAAATAAATTCCGCGTAAAAACAAATACGGAATTATCAGAATCCGTAGCGCTACTGTTAGCGTTAAACATTCGCCGAGAGTTCAAAGGAAGCCAGTATTCATGACAGCTGTCGCTGAAGGAGGTGGACATTTCTAAATCGCGTCCGGGGAGGAACCGCGCAGAGCGCACTCCGGCGGGGCAGCGCCCGGCCGCTAGGCCAGCTGCCTGGCGCGCCCCGAGGCCCCAGCATCTGTGCGCGCAGGTGTGGCGGGCGCGCGGTGACAGCAGGCTGGCGGGGCAGCCCGGCCCGCGGGGGAAGGACAGGGGCGGCCGGACCCACCTGAAGACGCGCAGCAGCAGGCAGGCGATGAGCAGCGCGGTGAAGGCGCACGCCACTATCACGGCCGCCTTCAGGGTGGGCAGGTCGCGGAGCAGGCTGGAGATGCGGGTCACCAGGGCGTCGCCGCTGCTGTTGGAGCTGCCGCCGCCGCCCGCCGGCGCCCCGGACCCCGTCCGGGTGGCGTTCCCGGGCCCCGGGCCGGGCGACGGCCGCGGGCGGCGCTCGGGCTCGGGCGGCGGCGGCGCCGGGGCGGACTCGGCTCTGCGGGCGCGGGCGGCGGGCGCGGCCAGGAGCGCGAGCAGCAGCAGCAGCGGCAGGAGCGGCGCGGGCGGCGGCGCGGCGCGCATCGTGCGGTCGGGCGGCCGGGGCCCCGCGGGGCGCGCGCGGCTGAGCCCGGGTCCCGCACCGGCGCCGAGGCCTGCAGCCGGGGCTTCCGCGGCGGAGGCGGCTGCGCGGTGCTCGGCAGGAAGCTGCGGCGCCCGGAAGAGCCCGAGCCGCAGCCGCCGCCGCTGCCACCAACACGTTGCACGGAGTCATTCGACGGGCCGCGGCCCCGTGTGGGCGGGGCAGGCCACCGGGTCCGGGTGCGGGCTGTGCCCCGCTCCCCGGCTGCCCCAGCCGCCCTCCCCCACCGGGGCCTGGAACCCCTGCATGGAAGCAGTCACGGTCAGGCTCGCTGTTGTGCAAGCTCTGTGCTTCGGGGTTGACGTTTTATTTCATTTAATCCTAAAACCCCTTTAGGAGACAGGTATGTCTTCATTCTCATTGAATCGTTGATTTAGGACCCAGAGAGCCAGCTCACAGCAACCCAGATTATGACAGACTAAGAACCAAAGTCTGTGGGACCTGGAGGTCCACCCCCGTTTTACAGATGAGGAAACAAGCCTCCGGAGTATTTTAGCATCTCCCCAATTTCCCTCTTTCTCTCAAAAGAGTTCTTTTCTCATGACGTCAATTTCCAGGGCATTTTGCACCTCTGCTTATGACTTGGATTGGGAAGTGCATTTCTGCATTCGTACCATCGCTGGATATCGAGTCAATGGAGGGATTGATAAACTCCCTCCCAGGCTGAAGTTTTAGACTCCAGAAGTAACTGAGTTGCTGCCTTTGGTGTGTAAGCGAAATGATGCTTAAGTGGAGAAACAATTGTGGAGGGTTCCCGTGGGAGGCCCAAAGGTGGGAACAGAAGCACAGAGGGCTTTCCTGGAGCATCAGGAGCTACACTGAGGACCTCCCACCTTTCACCTTGAAGATTATCCTGGCAGGAAACTCTCCAGTGGTGGTGGAACAGGTAAAGACACGTGACAAGAACTCACTGACCTTCAGGAGCTCTCTCCTGATCCTGCTAGAGAAAGAGACACTACCAAGTATCCCTTAGCTGTTGCTCCCTAACAAATTACATCAAAACCTCTGAGGCTTGGGGCGCCTGGGTGGCTCAGTGGGTTGAAGCCTCTGCCCTCGGCTCAGGTCATGATCTCGGGGTCCTGGGATCGAGCCCCGCATCAGGCTCTCCACTCAGCGGGGAGCCTCCTTCTCCCCCTCTCCCTCTGCCTACTTGTGATCTCTCTCTGTCGAATAAATAAATAAAATCTTTTTTTTTTTAAGATTTTATTTATTTATTTATCAGGAAAGAGAGAGTGAGAGAGAGCATGAGAAGGGAGAAGGTCAGAGCGAGAAGCGAACTCCCCATGGAGTCGGGAGCCCGATGTGGGACTCGATCCCGGGACTCCGGGATCATGACCCGAGCCGAAGGCAGTCGCTCAACCAACTGCGCCACCCAGGCGCCCAATAAAAATCTTTAAAAAAAAAAAAAAAAAAACACCTCTGAGGCTTAAAACAGCACACATATATTAGCTCACGGTTTGTGTGGGTCAGGAATCTGGCAGAGCTTAGCTGAGTCGGCTGTTTTAGCATCTCTTACACGGGTATCCTCAGGTGTTAGCAGGTGCTGGGGGCTTATCTGAAGGTTCAGCTGGGGAAGGACTTGCTTCCAAGTTCAGTCATGGTTGTTGGCCAGATTCAACTCTTCACAGGCCATTGGACTGACAGCCTCAGTCCCACACTGACTGATGGCCAGAGGCTGCCCTCAGTTCCCTCCCATGGGGGCCTTTCCAATACGGCAGCTTACTTTATTAAAAGGTACAAGCATGGAAACTCACAGAGAGTCTGCTAGCAGGGCAGAAGTCACTATCTTATGAAACTTACCATAGAAGTGACATCCCAACACCTCTGCTATATTCTATTGGTGAGAGGCAAGTTATAGATCTTGTCCACACTTGGGGGGGAGGGGAAGGGATTACACAAGAGTATGAATACCAGGAAGCAGAGATTACTCAGGCCGTCCAAGAAGAAGCGTGCCACTGTATGTGTTTCATTTTGATTGAGTGGAATGAAAAATAATTAGGTTATCACCCAGGGAATGCTATTTAAAATGCGTGTTGAGTATTCCAGCATGCCCCAGTGGTGATAAATTTGGACAGTCTCTTCCGACTCTAAAATGCCACTTTATGGTATGTCAGAAATGTTGCTTTGGTAGAAAGCCAGCATTTTCCTATCACCACGATAGAACTTATAAAAGAACTTCCTTAAAGAACTATCTCTGATGCCCATGACTTTGCAACACTGCCTTCAAAGGATAATAAACCTCAGACGTCACAGGCTCATATTTGCATCCTTATCAGAAATTCCTGTGTAGTAGAGCATAGAGGTCCTGGGCTTTGGAATCGCTCAGCCGGGATGGGAGGTTTGACCACTGAGTGGTCTTGGCCAAGGTACTTAACCATCAAATCCCAGTTCTTTTTAATGTCTAAAATAAGAATAGTACTTAGCTCAATAAGGTCATTTGAAGCACTCATACGAAAGGAGAAAATATTAGTACCCTTATCCTTCTTTTGCCACAATTCCTGGACCTACATAGACTTATTTGATTATTCAACGTTGACTTAACACCAAGAATGATTAGAATCTTTCATTCTTCCTTATTATTTCCTGGTAAGTCATCATAACGAAGGACTTATTTATAAATTGCCCTAAATTAGAGTTCCTTACACATTCTGTTTCAACCATCCGTAAATAGTGACATTTTTTTTTAAAGATTTTATTTATTTATTAGAGAGAGAGAGACTGAGAATGAGAGGGGAGAAGGTCAGAGGGAGACGCAGACTTCCCGCAGAGCCAGGAGTCCGATATGGGACTCGATCCTGGGACTCCGGGATCACGACCTGAGCCGAAGGCAGTCCCCTAACCAATTGAGCCACCCAGGCGCCCAAATAGTGACATTTTTAACATGGAACACTGGTGACATCAACAGAAACCAACTCTGGCTGATTTCAGAAAAAGGGAGTTTATTGGAAATATGTTGGGTTGCTTCCTGAATCAAGTGTAAGCTATAGCAGAAGTTCTGAAAGTGTGGTCTGTGGACTTCCCTTCCAAGGAATTTTTGAAATGAAGACTAATGCCATCATAATACTGAAACGTTATTTGACTTTTTCACTGAGGGAGCATTTGCCCTAATGGTGCAAAAGCAATGATGATGAAAACCGATGGCGTCTTATTTCTCCACAGAGGACATCCAGATGGCCAACAGACACATGAAAAAATGTTCATCTTCACTTATCGGGGAAATGCAAATCAAAACTACAATGAGAATCACCTCACACCTGTCAGAATGGCTGAAATCAACAACATAAGAAATGACAGATGTCGGTGAGGATGTAGAGAAAAAGGAATCCTCAGGCACTGTTGGTGGGAATGCAAACAGGTACAGCCTGTGGAAAGCCGTGTGGAAGTCCCTCAAAAAGTTAAAAATAGGGGGCGCCTGGGTGGCTCAGTTGGTTGAGCAACCGCCTTCGGCTCAGGTCATGATCCTTGAGTTCCGGGATCGAGTCCCACATCGGGCTCCCGGCTCCGCGGGGAGTCTGCTTCTCCCTCTGACCTTCTTCTCCTCTCACGCTCTCTCTCACTTTCTCTGTCTCTCAAATAAATAAATAAAATCTTTAAAAAAAAAAAAGTTAAAAATAGAACTACCTTACAACCCAACAGTCACACTATTGGATATTCACCCAAAGAATACAGAAACACTAATTCCAAGGGATACGTGCACCCCAATGTTTATAGCAGCATTATCTATAATAGCCAAGATACGGAAGCAATCCAAGTGTCCATCAACTGACGAATGGATAAAGAAGATGTGGTATATACTTAGATATAGATATATATATAATGGCAAATACATATATACACACATAGATATATACATAAATATATATTATATATTATACATATTATATATATATATTATTTGACTGTAAAGGAGAATGAAATCTTGCCATTTTCAAGGACATGGATGGAGCTAGGGTGTATTATACTAAGCAAAATAAGTCAGGCAAGATATACAAATACCGTATGATTTCACTCATATGTGAAATTGAAGAAACAAAACAAAGGGAAGAGGAAGAGAGAGAAACAATTCAAGAAACAGACTCTTAACTATAGAGAACAAACTGACGGTGGCCAGAGGGGAGGGGGGTGGGGGGACGGGGTGGAACAGGTGATCGGGATGAAGGAGGGCACTCGTCGTGATGAGCACCGGGCGATGTAGGGACGTGTTGAATCACTACATTGTACACCCGACACTCCCATAACACTGTATCATCCGACTGAAATCAAAATAAAAGCTTAAAAGAAAACCGGATGGCGTCTCATCATGTATCATAACAAACGACACTCACAAGTAATTGTATCCTTCACAACCTGTCCAAGAGCTTAAAAAAAAAAGTCAGTTTCACTTTAGAATATCCTTGATATGGCCATGAAATTATTAAATCTTGACCCTTGAGGACAGAACATTTTAATATTACATGTGGTGAAATGGGAAGTATGAATAAATCACTTCACCCTGAAGCATGAGGATTGTCTTAAGGAAAAGTACACGTGCGATTCTGAGAGTTGCAAACTGAAGAAGCCACTTTTTTCTTTTTTTTTCCACAGAATACATTTTCAATCAACAGAGGGCTTGACAAAAACCTCAGACCCGGTCTTGGGCAGGCATTTTTCCAAAAAGGAACAAGATGAACCTGTCACTTCAAGGGTAACGACCGACAGTATTGTAGCCAATGATAAAATTCAACGCTTGCAATGAAAATCTGAATTCTGAGAAAACTTGTCAATTAGGATGCTTTCTGCAGTGAGATAGACTGCTCCCCAATCCTGCAAGGCTTCTCTGATTAGCTTTCTTTTTTTTTTTTTAAGATTTTTTTTTTAATTCATTTATTTGACAGAGAGAGAGAGATGACAAGTAGGCAGAGAGGCAGGCAGAGAGGGGGGGGAAGCAGGCTCCCTGCCGAGCAGAGAGCCCGATGCGGGATTTGATCCCAGGACCCTGAGATCCTGACCTGAGCGGAAGGCAGAGGCTTTAACCCACTGAGCCACCCAGCCACCCCTGATTAGCTTTCTGATTTGGATATTACATAATGAAATGTGTCAGACTTTAGAAGATCTGCATAAATCAACACACCAATTCTTCTAAATGGCCAATGGGCAATGTTACAAAATCGTGTTGGGGTAAAAAATCCATTCAAAGTGCAAGGTAAACAAGTGCATTTGGATGAAACAAAGTGCAGAAGTTCACGGTCCTGGTTTTAGATTTCACATTGCACCTGATCTTTAAGAAGCTACTAGTTGCCGGGTGCCTGGGTGACTCGGTCAGTTAAGCATCTGACTCAGTTTTGGGCTCAGGTCCTGATCTCAAGGTCATGAGATCAGCCCCACATTGGGCTCCACACTCAGTATGGAGCCTGCTTAAGATTCTCTCTCTCCCTCTCCCTCTGCGCCTCCCCCTGCTCCTGCTCACTTGCACTCCATCTCTGTCTCTGCCTCTGTCTCTCAAAAAAAGAAACTACTAGTTGCAGGTTTCGATGTCGTATCAAAGAACAATGTCCATACTCTCTGAAAAGGCTGTTAAAAGCCTCCCCCCTTTTCTGGCCACATATCTGGAGGAGGCTGGATTTCTTCATATTCTTCAACCAAAACAACAACTTGCAACAGACTGAAAGCAAAAGCAAATATGAAAATCCAGCTACCTTCTATTAAGCCAGACATTAAAGAGATTTGCAAATTAAAAGTTAAACAGTGCCACTCTTCTATTTTTTGAGAAAATGCAGTTATTTTTCATAACAATGTTACTGATGTTAACATGTTAACGTATTTGTAATTTTGTTTTTAAATGAATTAGTAAGTATTTTTAAGTTTTCTTCATTTAATTCCCTAAAGATTTATTTATTTTAGGGGGGAGGGGCAGAGGGAGAGGGAGAAAATATCAAGCTGAATCCCAGACGAGCCCACAGCCCAGTGCAGGGCTCGATCTCATGACTCTGAGATCATGACCTGAGCCAAAGCCAAGAGTCAGATGCTTAACTGACTAAACCACTCAGATGCCCTAGTTTTCTCCATTTTAAAGTTCTAATGCAGCACCCGGCTGGCTCGGTCAGTAGAGCAGATGGCTCTTGATCTCAGGGCCATGAGTTCGAGCCCCACATGGGGGGGGGGGGGCATAGAGCTTACTTAATAGGAAATAAATTTAAAACAATTTTTTTTATTTCTAATGAAGTAAATATCAGTAAGTATAACCAACATAACAAAAGCTCTTTGAGGTCCTTCGATTTTATTAAGACTGGAGATCAAGAAGAAACCAAAACATTCTGACACTAAAAAGTTGTTTGAGAAAGGCTTAGCTTAGAGAATCACATCCGGAAAATAAGGAGCAGCAGCAAACCGGTTAGGATACTTTCCGCTAAGGGAAAAAGAAAACTCAGTTTGAACTGATTTTTTTTTTTTAATTTTATGATTTGAGAGAGAGCATGAGAGGGGAGAAGGTCAGAGGGAGAAGCAGACTCCCCGTGGAGCTGGAAGCCAGAGGCAGGACTCCATCCTGGAACTCTGGGATCGTGACCTGAGCCAAAGGCAGTTGCTTAACCAACTGAGCCACCCTGGTGCCCAAGTTTAAACTGATTTAAATGAAAAGGAAGTTTCTTCTCTCATATCAAGGAAGTCCCAGAAGGGGATGCTCCAGAGTTCGAAGATTCAGCAGCTTCATGACCTCAAGGACCCTGGACCTTTCCATCCCACCCGCTCTGCCGCTCACAGCTTTGGCTTCAACCCCAGGAAGGGGGTCTCCTGGTCACAAGATGGCTCCAGTGGCGATCAAGGTAGCATGTCCACTTGTCCACATACAGCAGAGAAGAAGAACGAGAAAACCTTCTTCCCACCATACAGACCCTCCTCTCGACCTAACTGGTCCATCATGACTTAGCGCCCACGGGGGGAATGCCGTGCACTGACTGGACTAGAGCGCCCTTGGACGTGAGACTGGGGCAGCCCCCCGAGAAAAATTACAGGAGAGGGAAGGTTCTTAAGAAAGGAGCAAGGGACAAAGTGGCTGCTGCAGTGGCTGCAACTCTCATTCCAACGGGCAGGAAACAGAGAAGTGAGTCTGGCCTGGCTGCTAGCGCGGAAGTCAAAGTCAGACCCCAGGAAGGATCCAGGTAGCAAGCTACTCAGCAGCGGCTCTGCCCAGCAGATGCTGTGCCCGCGCCCCCACAACTGCTGTCTCCTTTGCCCCTGGACCGGACATGCCACTGCCATTACTACTGCTGCAAAAGTGACTTCAAAATTGCCCTCGAGTTGTAGCACTTGCTTGGACATTCCAAGCCCTGGGCTGGAGCATCTGACTGATTGACCTAAGCCGCACGTCATTGTCCCAGCTGTTCCCGGAGCTGGAGAGGGCAGAGCCCACCCCCTTCAGCTTCCACGGGAGAGGTGGGGTCCTCTCCCACCAAGACGCACAACGCTGGGGACGCCCCCCAAAATAAGGACATCTGGATGCAGGGTCGCCAAAAACGACAAATGCTCCCCTAGGACATGGAAATTCTTCAGAAATAACTCAGATCAGGGGCTCCTGGGTGGCTCAGTTGGTTAAGCATCTGTCTTTGGCTCAGGTCGTGATCCCAGGGTCCTGGAATCAAGTCCCAGCACATCAGGCTCCCTGCTCAGCGGGGAGGCTGCTTCTCCCTCTCCCTCTGCCCCTCCCCCTGCTCATGTGCAAGCTCTCTTTCAAATAAATAAAATCTTGAAAAAAAAAAAAAGAACCCAGACCAAAGATAAATAGATAGATGATAGAGACTTTTATATACACATACTTTATATATGCATGCATACCTATACTTATTTATTTATTCACAGCAAACCCAAGAGAAGTCATTTAATTCCAGTACACCATTTGCCAGCTGTATGACCTTGCTTAAAACTGCCAAGCCTCCGTTTGCTATCTGTACTACAGGGATAATAAGAAAACCTACTTCATGAGAGTACTGCAAGGACTAAAGTATCTGTAACATGCTTAGCACAATATCTAGGCAATCTTAATATTTTTTTTAAGATTTTATTTATTTATTTGTCAGAGAGAGAGATCACAAGTAGGCAGAGCAGCAGGCAGAGAGGGAGGGGGAAGCAGGCTCCCCGCTGAGCAGAGAGCCCGATGCGGGGCTCGATCCCAGGACCCTGAGATCATGACCTGAGCCGAAGGCAGAGGCTTTAACCCACGGAGCCACCCAGGCGCCCCAGAAATCTTAATTATTAATATCACAGCAATGAAGAAGGAATATCGACGTGGTAGAAAATATTTAATATTTAATAAATAAATATTTAAATATTTATTTAATAATAAATAATAATAAAAACAATTTAATATTAATATTAATATTTAATATTAATATTAAATTGTTTTCCCAACCTTCAAAGCACACCAATAGCCAAGGGGGAGTTTCTGATTCCCTGCTGGGGACACCTCCAGAGGCAGTAGCTGAGAAGCAAAACTAGTTACCTTAGTTAATAAACCTGTGTACCACCTTTGAATTCAGAGCAGAAGCGACCTTTGAACATGTCTCACCTATTTACCTGTCAGCCCAGAGGAAGTGGGTCTCAGGCAAGTAACCTAACCCTTCGGAAGACAGTCTCTGTTCTCTGGTTGAGAACAGCTAACTTCACATAAAAGAGCAGCAGAGAAAAAAGATTGGAAGGAAAATATTCCAACATATCAGCAGTAACGATCCCTACACGTGCGCTCATGGGGTATTTCTGTTTTCTTCTTCTCCTTACCAGAATTTTCTGGTCTCTAAAAAAAATATGTATTAATCTTGTCTTTTTACATGTAATCATATATCATGATGCATATGTAGGTGTATATATACATATATTATTACATGTATATGTATATGTACACCTACATGTATGCATGTGTAAGTGTGGATTATTTATCACATATAAAAAATATAGTATATATTTTAACCCATTTGTTGCCTAAAACTGGTAACGACAATCCTTCTTTTTCATGTTAACTTCGGGCACCTGCTGACACAGGTGACCAGAGATGCAACCTCAGGGCGAGTGTAAGGAAAATGTGAAAAGCAGGCTCCAGAACCTCGGGGCTGCGCCCCTTAAAAAAACTGATTTTTAAGGGAAGACTTAACAAGGGTAAAGAAGTTAGAGATGATGGCCACTGTTCGTTGAGCTTTACACGCATAACCACACCTCTCTTTCCAGCCCCGGGCGTAAATACGCATCCGTCATCCTGTTTTGCAGATGACGAAACTGGGGCTCAGCTCAGTTTCTCAACTGAGGGACTTGAGAGGCACCCGTGTGCCTGGGCAGTGGGAGGAAGGTCTGGCCTGGGGAGGGGTCCCCGCAGGCCTTGGGGAGAGAGGTCTACTCCCGTTTGGACAAGCAGCTGGCCGGCCTTCTCCCCGAGGGGCGCGCACAGCAGAGGACTGGAGGAGGCCCAACGCATCTCTGCCAGAAAACCGGGGGAGCCACCCACGCCGGCCGGGCCAGACTCCCATTTCCCCCTATTCTGTCAGCAGAGCTC
>CM052797.1:9423708-9465294 GCA_028533885.1 Nasua narica
GGTTCAAGACCCTTCCTCCACCTCGACTCTGGATCCCGTCTCCTCCGTGTCCTCAAAGCTTTGTTCCCCCAAAACTGCCTCCACTTTCTCCAGGACCGTCAGTCCCCTGCTAGATACTCCTGCTTCCAAAAATAAAATAAAAAATGAAATGAAAGGAAAGGAAATAAAACAAAATCAAATGAGATGAAATAATAAAATAAAATAATAAAATAAAATAAATCCCTGAATTTTGGATGTCTCCTTCCTTGCTCTTCAATATCTCTTGCTGCTCCTTCCCTGAACCTCTAGGTGGCCTCTGAGGATACCGGGCTTCCTGTTGGAAATCTCGGAAAGGGCTGGACCTCGTTCCCCCCAGTTTTCCCATCTTCCCCGTGACCTTCATCTCTGTCTCTGCAGCCGGCACCCCTGACGGTAGCTCAGTCTACAAGATTTCCACCCCAGACCTCCTCTCACTCTGCACCCTCTCCTTGAGTCCTCAACCATGGCCCCAGTATTACACGACTCTCCCAGGTTGCCCTATGACTGTCCTTAAGACCTTCTGATTCCAAAGACCTCAAACATGTCGAAAACTGGACTCTCATCTTCCCCCCAAATCTCTGCAGATTCCCTAGAGCCAGAAACCTGGGGGTCTCCCACGGTCCTCCCCCTCCTCCCCACTACACCGCCAAGCCCTTTCTCTTCTTCCAAATGAAGTCCAAAGCCATTCACATTCATCTGTTTATCTGTCTTCCCAACGCGCGCGCGCATGCACACACACAAATGCAACATCCCTCAAATCAGGAATTGTGTCCGTTTTGTTTATAGCTGTATCCCCACCAGCCAGAAATATGCCTGGCACATACTGAGGGCTCAATAAATGTTGCTCAACTGAATGAGCAAATACGCACAGACTTAGGTAATATTGTGGTTAAGCATACCCATTTAGAGGCGCCCGGGTGGCTCAGTCGGTTAAACCTCTGCCTTCCGCTCAGGTCATGATCTCAGGGTCCTGGGATTGAGCCCCGCATCGGGCTCTCTGCTCGGCAGGGAGCCCGCTTCTCCCTCTCCCTCTGCTTGTGCGTGCTCTCTCTCTGTCAAATGAATAAATAAAATCTTTTTTTTAATTTTTGTAAAATACCTATTTAAAGTCAGAAGGCAAGAGTTTCAACCTTACTCTGCCATTTATTCTTGGCTTGACTTTTTATACTAAATTAATTAGCCTGACTCTGAACTTCCTGATCTATCATATGGGCATAAAAATAGCAGATGACTCAAGAGTTCATTGTCAGGGTTAAATAAATGAGGGAACATATGGAAAGAGTTCATCACAGTGCACATCAAGGCATCAATAGGCATCGAGATATGATTGTTGTTGTCATCATTCCTTCCTGTCTTCGGATCCCACCCGTGTCAGGACATCCTCCCAACTGCTCCCTCACATTCCAGACTCCTCTGCTCCGGTGAATCCCCATTCTAAGCTCGGAACCAGAGGGATCGTTACGAATGTAAAACCGAGCATAATACTCCCTTGCTGAGTAACCGTGTAGGTGAACGCCGCCTCTGAAGTCCAAATTCCATAGTCTGGCCTCAGCTTCCCCACCCCCAGCTTCATCGACCCCCAACCCCATGCACCCCGAACTCTACCACTCTACCTACGGTCCCTTCCCCTCCAAGCAATCGCCTCGCCTATTCCCTGGTTCTCCCAGGGTGCTCTTCTCTACCCTGCTCCCCTCCTAATCATTCTACAAAGAAGACACAAACTCTTGGTGAAGCTTTTCCTGATCTCTCACCCACACCCCCCACCATCCCGTGCACTCACTACAGCCCATTGATAGCCCCCTGCGACCGCGAGGGGGACCAGCTGTCCCAGTCCGCCCAGGACCGAGGACCGAGGAGTTGCCAAGAATGCAGGACTTCCAGTGCTGAAACCAGAGAGTCCTGGGCAAACAGAGGCCTGTGGCCGCCCTCCCTGCATCAATCATCTTGTTTGGGAATTAGCTGTCTTTCTGGTAAGATTGCAGAGCACAAATTTTGTCGTGCTTATCTTCATCTCCCCAACATCTAACCCAGCATCTGGCATGTTACATGGCTCATATTCGATAAATATTTGCTGAATGTGTTCATTGAGATAACAGTTAATTGGGGCAGCAAAAGAGCCACCGGCCGTACCTCAAATCCCATCCCCCTTCCTGCACAACCTTGGGCGGGTTATTACTTCTACTTATGTATTTATCCGTTTGTCCCTGAATGATTTAGGGCAACTTCCTTGGTCTCACGGAGCCTCTGTTTGCTCATTTGTACAATGAAGGCAATACCCATTTCAGAGAGAAGCTGCAAAGATGAAATGGGGGGCCCCTGGGTGGCGCAGTTGGTTGGGTGACTGCCTTTGGCTCAGGTCATGATCCCGGAGTCGCGGGATCGAGTCCCACATCGGGCTCCCGGCTCTATGGGGAGTCTGCTTCTCCCTCTGACCTGCTCTCTCTCACTCTCTCTCTTTCCTAATAAATAAATAAATAAAATCTTTAAAAAAAAAAAGATGAAATGGATATAAAGTGGTTAACAAAACTTCTGGCACACGAGCAGCCTTCCGTAAACCCTAGCTGCTATTACTATTATTCTACTTATTATCGTGTAAAGAGTTAACACAGTGCATTCAATAAAGGTTGTTCCCTTCCCTTCTCCCAACCCCCATTAAATAAATTAATACAGGTGGCCTTAATTATAACACAGAAAATTATAACACAGAAAAAGCAGCCCTTAAAACAGAGGTCAGCCACCTGGGCTGCACATTAGAACGCCCTAGGGGACTTTTATGGAGACTGATGCCCAACCCTTGCCCAATTAATTCAAATCTCCAGCGATGACTCCACACGTCAGCCCCCTCCGAGGGCTCCCCTGGAGAATCTAATAGGCGGCCAGGTTGAGAGCCTCTGCTAGGGCACCGAGTTCAGCACTCTTTCAAACTTAATTGCTGTGCTAGGTCTTTCTAAACAGTTACCCCTAACAGAGCTGTGGTCAGCAATCAAAAGTCCTCCCGCTCCCTTTGTCCCCCTCTGTTGTCCTCAGGGCAAGACCTGGAGAATTCTCAGCCGACCTGAGGGGAGCAGACGATCTGCTTGTCCCGTTACCCAGCCCAGGCTGGTATCCTAGTTCTTAAAGCTGCGCGCTGCCTCTCAATCTCTCAGGAATTTAGAGAAGTGAAAAAGAGGTCACTTTATCTGTGTCTACCCTAAGGGTACAGATGGTTTTCTTTTCTACCCGGCATTTCTCAAACTGGGCTCTGCAGACGTCTTGTCAGGGACCAACCAGTTCTGCATGAGAAAAGTTTTGTTTGCTTTGTCGATCTGCTGATAATCTAAAATGTGACTGTTGTACATTCTCTGGTGGCCCCTTTATAAGAGACCTACCACAAGAACTGAATGCCTGAGTTTGTGTTCGGGAACATCAACGCAGTGCGTACAGACCTATCTGGAAGTAGTCCCAACAGGGGGACGTGGGAAACTGAGTCCTCCCATGGCACCAGGCAGTAGAAAGGACCAACAAGTAGCCTTAGTGTGGAACCAGCTGTGGAAACACGTGCAGTTTGGGTTTTTCATGTTTGTAGCAACTAATTAGCACTAAAGATAGAGTAGGATATTTTTTTCCCATCCCAAACAATCCCGGTTAAAGTCAATCTTAATAAGACTGACCATATCTTTTAGTGAATGTGAGGGATCTATAGGTTTACCAAGGAACCCCTCATTAAAATCAGCAATTGGGAATTGTTCACTGGCTTGCCGGTGGTTTATACAGTGTCTGATGGTCCAGCATCAGCAAACACAGGCTTGATGTGATTGATACCATTTGTGACTTACTTTTATGAGAAGAGAGTCTTTGCGTTGGTACTATTAAAGCGAAAATACAGATTATAGAACTAGACCCAAGGCTACATCTATCCACTATTAAGCCAGCCACCGTGATTTATTTTTAGTAGAGCCTTATCATAAATCCCATCAAAATAATGCTGTTGATTTAGATGTTGTGCCTACATGCTTTCTTTTGCTTTTAATTTTTTTTTTTTTTCGGTTTTATAAGTGCCTAAGAGCTGTAAACATAAACAGTTTATATCCAGTTTTATTTTATGCCTAATTAAGAGACAACAAAAATAATTCTAGTCTTTGTTGTCAGTCCTCAATGATCTTTAGTCTCCTGGTTTGGACACCTGTCCTGGCTATAGATCAGAATCATGTGGGGCACCGTCGGGTCCTGCCCCAGTCCGGCAGAGGTCTGAGACAGCAGTTTGGAGTGGAGAACACCACCCTGGGCACCAGGTCTGCTTTGTCACCAGAGGTGGAAATTATTTTGTCACTTAATGGCCAAGTCATTTCACCCCATCCATACCCCTCCCCTCCCACCCTCATCCCAGCCCACCCCACCCCCACCAAACCTCAGTTTCCCCATCTCCCGGAGGTCTACCATCCCTCTGACTCCACCTTTCAGTGGCTCTGTGATTCTCTTGCTTCATGTGACAGCAACTCTAGGGAGAGAATAAAGCACAGCAGGGCTTGGGGTCAGCCCTGGGGGAGAATTCTGATCCGGACATTGTCCAACGCGGAACACAACCTCTCTGAGCTTCAGGTTTCTTAATATAAAACAGAGAGGAGAATGCTATTGTCATGAAGTGATGCGTAGATTGAGTGAGATGAGAAATATCTCGGAGGCACAAAACATCCCCCTTCCCAAGGAGTGCGCAGGGAACTTTCCATGCTGCCATTAGAGTTCCCACTAATCTCCAGGGGACTCTCGGCCTGCCAGGAAAGAGAATGTTTTTTTGGTTTTTAACCTCAGCCCATAACCTCCTTTCATCCAAATGAGGTCGTCCTGAAACTTCTCTAGATTTCTTAATATTCAGCCACAGGATACACAAAGGAAGATGGGGAATCTTGGTGAACGGGGGAGAGTGAAGGTGCGGGGTGATGGAGCCCAGGGCTGGCCCTGGAATTGCTGCACATTGTGGGAGACAGCAAGCCCCCTTCAGGAATAGGAAAGGTTTAGACTTGTCTCATCACAAGGCCGTTGGAAGTGAGACCCTCCTTTCCTGTGTACTTTTCAGCCACTTGTTTTTTGGTGTTTGATTGTTTGTTTTTAAAGATTCATTTATTTATTTGTTTGTTTGTTTGTTTGTTTGTTTGTTTGTTTATTTGAGAGAGAGCACAAGTGGAGGGATAGACAGAGAAAGAGAGAATCTCAAGCAGACTCCACACTGAGCACAGAGCCCAACACAGGACTCTATCTCACACCCCGAGATTAAGACCTGAGCCGAAATCAAGGGCCAGACACTTAACTGACCAAGCCAACCAGGCGACCCCTTTTCAGCTACTCGTAACTAAGCAAACCAGATTTGCATTCTTATTTTAGTAAGGTGTAAATGACTGATCAAACACACACATCCGCCATGCTTGTTCACCCGTGCGAAACTGATTCGCTGACTTCAAGGCCACCCAGGAAACACGGGCAGGGAGAGCACTATTTACTGGGTCCCTCCCCACATAAGGTCAGCCTTGGGATGGGGGGAAGCACCTTATTCCCATGCTCTCAGGGAAGAGAGGCAACTCCGACCACTCTGAAGACCCAGAGGCTGCCCCAGCCCCAAGCCCAGAAACCCCAGATTTTTCTGAGCCCAGGTTTCCAGCACCTGGTGGTTGGGTAGGAAGGGGCTTCTCATTCATCCAGGGTTCACAGAACCCCCACAATGTGAGCCCTCCTCCCTGAAGGAGAGTTCCTGCCACCGGGACTCCAGACGGGACCCAGTGGGTCTGAAATATGGAATACCATTTCCTGTTCTTCTCACCTGCACCCGGCTGCTCCCAGGAATCCTACATAAAAGATCAGTTCTGTTCCATTCTGTAAGCTATTATAGTATTAGTTCCCCAGCACTGCCGTAACCCAGCACCATGGAGAAGTAGCTTCAACAACAGAATTCATTGTCTCACAGTCTGGAGGCTGGAGGTCCAAGATCAAGGTGTCAGCAGATTTGGTTTCTCCCGAGGCCTCTCTCCTTGGCCGGCAGACGGCCACCTTCTCACTCTGCAATCACTGCATGGTCCTTCCCCTGTGAGTGCGCATGTCACGTCCAGATGCTCTTATAAGAACACCGTCATATGGGATGAGGACCCACCCTAAAGACCTTATTCTAATTTAATTACCTCTTTAAAGACATTATTTCCAAGTATGGTCAGAGACAACAAGGTATGGGAGGTTAGGACTTCACATAGGAATTGGGAGGTCGGGGGGGGGGGGTGCGGCAGGGATGCAATTCAGCCTAGAACAGCCTATATTGTAAAGGTTAATTTTATGCATCAATTCAGCTAGGCTACGGTGCCCAGTTGTTGAGTCATACATCAGTGTAGATGAAGCTATGAAGGTATTGGATGTAATTAACATTTAAATCGGTGGATTTTGAGTAAAGTAGATTACCCTTCATCATGTGGGCTTCATCCAATCAGCTCAAAACTTTAAGCACAGACTGAGGTTCCCCCCAAAGAAAAAGGAATTCTTGCCTCCAGAGTACAATGCAAAAATTCTGCCTTGGACTCGAAATTGCAACATCTCCTCCGGTCTCAATTTCCAGCCTTCCAGCTTGCCCTCTCTGTAAATTTCAGACTTTTTGGCCACCACAATCTCATGAGCCAACTCCTTACAACAAATCTGCCTCTCACCCTATTCAACAGGAGGTGTGTGTGTGTGTGTGTATATATATATATATATATATATATATCCTCTTTATTCTATTTCTCTGAAGAACCCTAATAATACAGATAATTCCAGTACTCCTGTTATTACAATAATTATGATTACATTAGCATGGGGTTAATTCTGTGGTAAGCTTCCTTTTATAAGAATGCCAAGCCCTGTTTTTATATGCTTGGTCTTCATCCCTGGTGCTCAGAGCAATAATCAGCACCCTTCCGGTAGCAAATCACAGCAGTTCCCTCACTCGGGCCTGAGCACAAAAGGATTTTGTTAGCTCAAACAACAGGAAAATCCAGGGGGAAATAAAGCATCGGGCACTTCTGGATCTAGGAGGTCAAACTGTTTCACCACTGAGATCCCACTGTCTCCTACCTCTGATTTTCTCCACACTGGATGCATTCCCCCTCAGGTTCTCCCTGCCATCATGGTGGCAAGATGGCGGGCCAAAGCCCTCCCCCCAAACTGAGAGATCCTCCCCTCTCAGCAACCCTACTGGGAAGAGGAATTCTTTAGTCTCCAAGAGCTCTTACACAAGTCCCCATACTGGATTTCATTAGACAAACTTAGGTCATAAGCCCATTCCTAAAATAATCGTGGTCAGCAATGGGTTTAAATGTAGGCCCACGATCTGGTTCTTGAAAGGCCTCTGAGGATTCCTGAGAAAGGTTTTTCTCCCTCCATGACAAGAGATGGGCTTGTGAGAAAAAAGCTTTTGATCCCTTCTCTGCCTGCCTGCTTTGGAGGCTCTTGGGTGAGAATGGGATACACAAAGCTGTAACAGGAAACTAGAGGACATGAGCCCTTACAGTGAGGACAGCAGAGGAAAGATAAAGCTAGTGTCTTCGATGATACTGTTGGGCCTCTGAACAATCTTGTGACCACCTACTTCTAGAATTCTGGCTGATAAAATAGAAAATGGCCTATAGGTCCAAACTACTGGTCCACGTAACTAAAATCAACCCTAACTCCAGAAAGACACTCCCGAACTCAACTTTCTCATCTATAAAATCAAGGCAAACATTGGCACCTCGTGCAGCACTAGTAGGAGCATCAAATGGAATAATGTCTCCTAGTGTCTGACACACAGAAAACAATCAAGAAACTTTGGTTTCATTTCCTATGGCCAGTCTCTCTGGCTCTTTTAAATTCTAAGTATTCTTCAATTGATTAATTGATTACTTTGTGGGACCTTCCTCGTCTCAGAAATGATACTCGTTATACTCATAAGCTTCTCCTTTTCCTTTCCCTACTCCTCTGAGTCAAGACCCTTCTCCATCTGGTCTCAGAGATACAAACCTGTAGCTAGAGGAATGCCCTCTAATTTCTTGTGCAACTTTTTCAAGAAGTTGGACCTCAGGTTTTCAACTTCTTTAGTTCCTCAGGTATGAATTAATCACACTCCTCAGTTATGATGCACTATCATCATAGATTAGTGCAAAAACCCTTTCTTGGTTTTTTTTCCTTTTTTATCCCTTTCCCTACTTATACACACTTGCACACATACCTCCGCCCCTCTTAACCATTCCAATGCCTTTTTTTTTTAAAGATTTTATTTATTTATTTATTTGGCAGAGAGAGATCACAAGTAGGCAGAGAGGCAGGCAGAGAGAGAGGGGGAAGCAGGCTCCCCGCTGAGCAGAGAGCCCGATGCGGGGCTGGATCCCAGGACCCTGGGATCACGACCTGAGCCGAAGGCAGAGGCTTTAACCCACTGAGCCACCCAGGCACCCCATTCCAATGCCTTTTTATGTGAATCCTTCAAAAAGTTTATTTTTGTAAACTTAGGACTGCCAAACAAAATACAGAACATCCAGTTAAATTTGAGTTTCAAATAAACAAGAAGTAAGTTTTAGTATGAGTAATAATGTTCATGTAATCATTCACTGTTTATGTGATAAATCTGTGTTTATTCCATCATGGGCCCTCCTTATGCCCATCCCCGAGTTACCCCATCCCCCCACCCACCTTCCCTCCAGCAACCCCTTAGTTTGTTCCCTAGAGTGCAGCGTCTCTTATGGTTTGTCTCCCTCTCTGTTTTTATCTTGTTTTATTTTTCCTTCCCTTCCCTTATGTTCATCTCTCTTGTTTCTTAAATTCCACATATAAATGAAATCATGTATTTGCCTTTCTCGGACTTATTTCACTTAGCATAATACCCTCTAGTTCCATCCATGTTGCGGCAAATGGCAAGATTTCATTCTTTTTGATGGCTGAGTAGTATTCCAGTGTGTGTGTGTGTGTGTGTGTGTGTGTGTGTGTGTGTGTGTGTAGATCTCACATTTGTCAATGGACATCTGGATTTTTTTTATATTTTGGCTATGGTGGACATTGCTGCTATAGGGTACAGGTGCCCTTTGGATCATTTTGTTTGTATCCTTTGGATAAATTCCTAGTAGTGCAGTTGCTGGGTTGTTTTCCCACCAGCAGCTTGCATTCCCATGAGCCTTGTAGGAGGGTTTCCCTTTCTCTCACTTCCAGCTCTCTCTTGTTCTAGTTTGCATGTCTCCTATAACTAATGATTTGGAGCATCTTTTCCTAGAAGCCATTTTTTACTTCCACCTCTATAAATTGCCAGTTTGAATCCTTTGCCCGTTTTTCTGTAGAAATTCCCATACTTTTCTTATTGTTTTGTGGGAAAACCTTGGATATTTTAGATATTAATCCCTTGTCACCCTTAGGCACTGCAAATATCTCCCTCTGCCCTGATATCTATTAACTTTACAGGGATGTCCTTTATTCTGCTATGATCAGCTATGTTTTAAGCTGGAAATTTGAACTAGAAGATCCTTCTTGATCCCTAAGTCACAAAAATATTCTCTATCATCAATTTCTATTAACTTTGTCACTTTATGGGACGCCTGGGTGGTTCGGTCAGTGAAGCGTCTGCTTTTGGCTCAGGTCATGACCCCAGGGTCCTGGGATCGAGCTCCGAATCAGGCTCCCTGCACAGTAAGGAGTCTGTTTTCCCTCTGCCTATGACTCTGCCCCCCTTCGTGCTCGCTCTCTCGCTCTCAAATAAATAAATAACATCTTAAAAAAAAAAAAAAACTTTGTCATTTTACCTTTAAATTGTATATATTTCATTCACCTGGAATCTACCTTTGTATGTGATGGGATGTGGGATCCACCAGTTTTCTTTTTCTTTATGTAATGAGCAAGTTTTCCCAACACCTTCTACCACACAAGCCCTTTTCCCCTTGATTTCGTGAATTCAGTTCCCACATACATCTGGGTCCATCGAGAGCTTTCTTCTCTATTCCAGTGGTCTATCCATTCTTCTATATTGTTTTTATTACTATGGCTTTGAAGTTGTCCCAACATAGGATGGGCATACCTTCCCCTCATTCTTTGCTCTTTTTCAGAGCTTATTTATTTTTTGGTGGACCCTTAGGCTTCCTTATATTTTTATGGTTTATATTAGTTTCAATAGCTTATATTTATAGATTATTGAATTTATCAAAAATTACAACTGGAATTTCATTGGGGTTGTACTGAGTTTACAGGTTAATTAAACTTAACATCTCTATAATACAAATTATGGCATCAAGACCACAGAATGTATCTCCATAGATGAACCTCTATGCTCTTCAGAATTTACTTCTTGTTCCAAAAACATCATGTGTATTTTTCAGATATGCTAGTACCTGGATACTTGTTAATGTTGTGAATGATATCTTATTCTTACTAAAACTTCTAATGGGATATGACTGGTATAGAGAAATACCTTTTTTTTTAAAGATTTTATTTATTTATTTATTTGACAGAAAGGAGAGAGATCACAAGTAGGCAGAGAGGCAGGCAGAGAGGGAAGAGGAAGCAGGCTCCCTGCTGAGCAGAGAGCCCGATGCGGGGCTCGATCCCAGGACCCTGAGATCACGACCTGAGCCGAAGGCAGAGGCTTTAACCCACTGAGCCACCCAGGTGCCCCCCCTTTTTTTTTAAGTGATCTATCCAGCAAAATCTTGCTGAGTCCACTTATTAGTTCTACTGTTTGATCCTGTGGGATTATCTAAGTAGCTAATTAGATCATACACAAAGAGTTTTATTTCTTCCTTTCCAATCCTTTCTTCTCTTATTTTCTTATCACCTTGACCAGTAGCTCCATTCTGTATTCTTTTTTAAGATTTTTTTTTTTTTTTTTTGAGACAGAGAGTGAGAGCAGAGGGAGGGGAAGTCGGAGAGGGAGAAGCCGACTCCCGGCTGAGCAGAGCGCCTGATGCGGGGCTCGATCCCAGGACCCTGAGACCATGACCTGAGCCAAAGACAGACGCTTCACTGACTGAACCACCCATCAAGCCACCCATCAAGGCATCCCATCATTCTGTGTTAAACAGCTTACAGTAATGTCTCTGACTACTTTAGTGGTGAAATCTTGAGCAAATTTTCTCACCCACCCTGACTCTCAGTTTCTGCAGCCGATAAACTTTCCTCATGGACTTGTGACAAATATGATAATAAACCCAAAGTTCGTAGGACCCAATGGGTGCTAAAGCATTGAGTGTAGCTTTCCTAATCCCCCTAATGAAGACATGAGCCATCCGCTCCTTTGTGTGCCATTCCCGTTGTAACAGGGAGTTGTACCATGTAAAATACACAGGCTATCTAGGGGCACCTGGGTGGCTCAGTGGGTTAAGTGTCTGACTTCAGATGTGTCATGATCTCAGGGTCCCGGGAGCCCCAGCATCGAGCCTGGGGAACAGAGCCCTGCAATGTGCTCTGTGCTCAGCAGGGAGTCTGCTTGTCCTTCTCCCTCTGCCCCTCCCCCCATTTGTGCTCTCTGTGTCTCTCTCAAATAAATAAAATCTTTTTAAAAATAAAGAAAGAAATAAAAAATAAAATACATAGGATATCTAAAGTAGAGAGATGGTTGTTTTTATCTGCATCTAAAACGAAAGTTTTATAAGGCTGGTGGAAAGAATTTCAGCCCCCTACCCACTGCAAAGTTATTCACTGAAAGTACTAACCAAGGATAACAGTAAATTAGCAATAGCGCCACCAGAGGGATAGATCACCCCAACTTTTTGTTCTGATTTCATAATGTATGTGTCAGCAAACTCATTACCAACGCATTTTAAAATAAACTCTCATGATCAGTGATGGTGGGAGAGACCCTGGGATAAGTTGAATTTCCTATGTTCTAAACTGACGGGCAATGATTAAAAAAAAAAAATAGCAGTGTGTTAATTTTTTTATCTAACACAAGTATTTTGGTGAGGAAAGCACAGTTATCTGTTATGTACGATAGGTAAAGTTTTCATCTTTATATAGTAGATCAGTGCTTAAAATGGGATAATATAAATGCATAAATAAATTCTAGGTTTTATTCAATCTTTAAAAAGGGATACAATCCATCAGAAAATTTTCCTTATTAAATTAGATTTTTTAATTAAATTAAGAAAAAGTAGTAGCTCCACTAATTGTCAATACATCCTTGTGCTGGCAGGCTGTGGTCTTTCCCCCTGAAGATACATACTGAAAGGCTGATAAATGGATTGCTAACAGTAATTATGACTATTCTGGGGATGTGACTCAAAGCTCTGATTTTCAGAAAACTGCAGATTTTTTGCTCTATTTGGGTGAAAGCATGTTTGTAGTAACAACTTAGCAATAAAAACCATCTTTGAAAACTATTCTATTCTTTGATGTGACTGCGGGGACTTTTCTCATCGCCGATGGCAAGGATTTTAAATAACATTTGCACAACTTGGACAAATTTTCTATTCTGCTTGGAACTGGGTGATTTCGCAATCCCCCTTAGTGACACCACGCGGAACAGAATGGCAATAAATACAATTCGCTCCCAGTGTGCTCATTCCTCACTGCGGCTGACGGGGGGTTACAGCTGTGGAAATGGAGTTTGATTCCCCTACCCTGACTGTTCGGATTCTCTGATCTCAGCACTTTCCCCCTGTGATCCGAAGCTGGAAAATTGTTTTGTATATGAACTACCACAGTACATTTCAAGTGGAACTGTCGAATTACAGTTCTAGAAATCACCTTTCATATCCACCATCTACATCCCTCCCACCTACACCATCTCCACAAAACACGGATGGAATGAGGTAGAAAATGGATTGTTAGGTATTTTAAAGCTCGTATTAAGTACCTACTGCATGCCTACCCCACTGAAAGGGGATTCGGCATTATTCTACCATTAATGCTCTCGTGAGAAAATATCTTGTGAGATTTATTGCTCTCTGCCCCTGGTTCCTGGCACAGAGCTCCTAAAACCCCTGCACTTGCCTGGGGATTGGAGTGTCTTTTGTTCTCCTGAAGTAACTTTGGGTGGGCTCCTGGAGAGCGCCTGGGTGGGGGTCCCTGGAAAGACCCAGCCATGATTAGAAGCTTGGAATTTTCATTCTCTTGAGAAGGAACAGGGGCTGAAAATGGGAGTCAATGATGAATCCCGCCTATGTGATGAAGCCACCATAAAATCCCAGAAGTACAAGGTTCAGAGAGCCACCAGATGGGCGAACACATCCACAGGGGAGGGAGGCGCACCCCAAAGCCCCAGGGACAGAGCTCCTGTGCTCTGGACCCTCCCAGTCCTTACTCTATGGATCTCTTCATCTGGCTGTTCATCTGTATCCTTTCTCATGTTCTCTGTATCCTTTAAGAAACTGGTAAGCATAAGCGTTTCCCTGAGTTCCGGGAGCCGCTCTCGCAAATAAGCAAATCCGAGGCGGGAGGAGGTCACGGGAACCTCAGGTGGGCAGCGAAGTCAGACAGAGGGTGGGGGCAACCCGGGCACTACTGCTTGCGATTGGCATCTGAAGTGGGAAGCAGTCTCTTGGGACTGCACCCTTAACCCCTGGGCTCTGTTTCCAGGTGGATAGTGTTGGGATTGCGTTGTAGGATGCCCCACTGGGGTCACACAGATCTGCTTGGTGAGGGGAGCCCCACATTTCCGGGGCCAGAAGCGCTGGGAGTGTGGTCGTGTGCGACAGTGCAGGAGACACACCCAGGAGGACGGGGTCTCCCCAGTATATCTCCCGGGGACCCTGCAGATGGCTAATAGCGATCACCGTGACACAATCACCGATAACGGCTACTGAGAAAGCACATGGCAACAGTGGACAGCATGGTCTAGAGTCAGGAACCCTGTCTTCAATCTCAGCTCTGCCACTTGAGTGTGTCCCCCCGGGTTCCTCAGCCTCTCTGCGCTCTGGTCTCCTTGCCTCTAAAACAGGAATAATACTAGCATTACCTCAAAGGCCCTTGTGGAGATGAAATGAGATGAAGCAGCTGACGCTCTCCATGGGTTCCAAATTGTCTTCGGCTGGAACAACCTACGAGGTTGTACTTTCCTTGAGAAAAGCCCCGGGTGGAGGGGGCAGGGGCGCTAGCTGGCACCGCTCAGCAGCTGAAGTCCCCAGGGGCCCCTGCTACGTCCAGCAGTCATGGTCAGACCCCAGCAGGAAGTAGGAACATGAGCTAAGGCAGGACAAAAGGACGTGGCTCACTCCACTCACCCACCCTCTAAGTACCTTTCCAGAATCTTCTCAATGTCTGGGCTCTTTACCTCCCACTTGCCCCTTAGCCTCTGCCATGGTTCTGGCCCATCTCCTCACTGAAACGGCTCTTTCTCAGCTTACTCACGGCGCCACATGGCTAAATTTAGCAGACATTTTCATTCCTCATCTTTCCTGACCTCTCCCTCTCTCCCGGCAGACCTAGGTTCCCTCTTGAAATACATTCTTCTCATGGCCTCCATGACACGGCGCTCTCTGCCTCTCTTCCTGCCTCTCCGGCAGCTCCTTCTGTCCCCTGAGCATATTCCTTCTCCTCAACCCAACCCCAAAGCGCAGGTGTCCTCGGGCTGGGCCCGGACCCTCTGCTGACTCACCCGATGTCTCTCCTTAGGCCGCCTCAGCCACACACGAAGCTTAAGGTCCGCCTACAGGCTCCCAATGGCCAACTTCCCTCTGCAACCCAGACCTCTTCTCTGGATCCAGACCCGAGCATCCGCTCCCTGCCCAAATCCTGATGGCTTGTTCCAAAGGCTTCTTGTACTCAGAATATCCCAGAGAGTGCCCGTGGTCCCCTAGGCCTCACCGCTCCTCTCCATCACCACACTTCAAGCCTGGCTCACTCCCTGTGGCCCCCTGCCCAGGGAACGGCCCATGGGCTATCCAGTCAGGCAAGCTAAAAAGCTGGGCATCATCCCTGACTGCTCCCTCAGTCTTTCTTTCCATTTCCAAACCAGCCAAAGGCCCTGGAGATTTTTTTCTCCCAAAGATCCCACAAGTCCACCATCTTGTCTCTCTCCTGTTCCATGACACCCTCATCTCTCACTGGGATATGGCAATAGCTTCCTCACTGGCCAGCTTGTGTCTGTCTTGTTCTAGTCTCTTCTCTACATGGTGATATGAAACCCAATAAAGGAAACCTCATTTAAAATGGAGTCGGGGGAGGGGGCTCCTGGGTGGCTCAGTGGGTTCAAGCCTCTGCCTTCGGCTCAGGTCATGATCTCAGGGTCCTGGAATGGAGCCCCGCATCAGGGAACCTGCTTCCCCCTCTCTCTCTGCCTGCCTCTCTGCCTACTTGTGATCCCTCTCTCTCTGTCAAATAAATAAATAAAATATTTTTTAAATAAATAAAATAAAATAAAATGGAGTCAGAAGCATATCCAATAAAGGGTTAGTATCCAAAATACATAAAGAACTTAAAACTCAATACCAAAATAAGTAAGAAGGGGCACCTGGATGGCTCAGGTTAAGCGTCCAACTCTTGATTTTGACTCAGGTCATGATCTCAGGGTCCTGAGATGAAGCCCCGAGTCAGGCTCCCTGCCCTCTCCCTCTCCCTCACCCCTCCGTACCCCCCTCAAATAAATAAATAAATCTTTTTTTTTAAATAATAAAGAAACAAATAAATAAGTAATTTTTTTAAATACATAAAACAGAGTCAGGAGGCCAGAAAGGGGCGCTCTCATGCCCCACCACTCAACGGCGGACCCAGCCGGGAGAAGCCAACTTCACGACTCCAGCAGGTGGAAGGAAGAACTCCTTGCCCAGCGACAAATTCAGCCAATGAGAAAGAGTCACCACCCGAACGCCTGCTTTCCTCCAATGGACTTTTATTCAAAATAGCTACTCCGACTTCTTCCTTTTCTCTAAAAAGTGACAGTCCTCTCCTTTGATCTCCAGACTTGCCTGTGGCTTTGGCGATACGTTGCTTGTCCTGAACTGCATTCCTCTGCTATTCCCGAATAAATCCATTTGCTGGTGCAATACTGGCTGTTTTGCTCTTAAGGTCGACAGCAGCCATGGGGATCTTTTCAATCTACAAACTTGATCATGTTACCGTCAGCAACAATTAACACCCTGTCTGCTGCCTTTGAAATCTTTCAGGAGCTTCTTATTTCTCTTAGGACAGAGGCCAGAATCTGCAATATAACCTCCAAAGCTGAGTGACAGGGTCCTAACCCAACTAACCCAACTAACTCTAGCACTGTGGGCTCCACATTCCATGCTGTAGCCAGAAGGGCGTTCTTCCTAGCTGCCAAGCCTTTCCCTGGGGTGGCAGAGAGAACAGGCCCCTGAAGCGGAGTAGAGTGAAGAGAGTTGGGACAGAGGAGACCAAGAGGCTCTCATGCAGAGTGAGTCATCCATATGGATAATGAAGTTGGCCAGGATGATGGCAAGACATGGAATGGAGAAGACTTGGGTCACCTGTCCAAGGCCTCAGTAGATGTGCAGAAGAAACCCCCAAGTGTAGACAATCAACACAGCCAGAGAGCTGTGAGATATTCCAACAACATGAGCCTTAGAGCACTGAGAGTTTTACATGCCGGAAGGGAGGTGGGAGAGCAGCTGTGAGAAGCCAGAGGAGAAGCCCTGTCCCTCCTCCAGATCCCATGATGCCAGGGCCATGGGAGAATGAGAAGCGTCCACTCAAGAGACACATGGGGGAATATAGCCTCTAAGCTGTCCCACTCTGCCCTGGGCCTCATCTCCCCTTTCTGCACCCTCCCTCTTGCCCCCAGCTTCTCTCTCACTCCTCATTGCTTGGTGGCCTCCCCAATTAAATAGGGATCGTAACATTGGTCTTAAAAAAAGAAAAGACTCTTCTACGGGTCAATGAGGGGACACGTGCAAAGATACTCACGGTAGTGTTGTTTTATGGTAGCGGGACATTGGCAGCCACCCGGCAGTGGAGAAACGGGTTTGTGCCATGCAGAGAATACACACTATGGCATACTGGGCAGCACTTGGAAAAAGCAGACTGCAGGTGCACACCAATACGAATAAAGTGTAGAAATGTAGTGTGCCTAGCACCGAGGCTATGGACTCGAAATACAATCTCCCACTTAATCAGAACCAGGGCTCCTTGAAGAAATGGCTGACTCCAGGTCTGGGTCAATAAATAAATAAAATGATCCAGGAATAGCTTATCATACCAGGCAGCAAGGAGGCTATGCAAGACTAATGAGATCGTATCGACAATGACTAAAAAATAAAATCTTGTAGAGGCTCCCATTTGCCAAAGATGGGACAATTCGAACATCAGTATGAATAACTGCAAACAATTGAAATAAGCAGATAGGTTAAGATACATGAGTTTATAATCTTATTTTTTAAACTTTATTGATTTATCTTTAAGGGAACTAGCTCATTATTTTGAAAATTGGGAAAGGAAAAAATCAAGCACTGTCTTGCTTTTCCTACACAAAGTGTATCTCAAGGTAGCTAAGTTTCTCTTTATAGAAATAGTCCAGCAAATAAATGAAGAAGGAATGACGAATGATGGAATTAGATTATCATTATGTTGAAACCCCTAAGGAAATCACGGACCCAGGCACCGCTCTCCAATACCACTAATATCACAGAGACAAGCAGACACGAAGTGCCCCCCGATAGAAGTCCATAACTTCACCTATGAAGTATTCCTTGCCAAAATATACATATACCCTGAATCTGATCAAGTTTCTAGATCTCACTACCAATTTACAGGAAATACACAGGGCAGAGGAACACATGAAAAAACACCACAGGGATACAATCGCCGGACTTTGGAAAACTTCGTGAAGATAAACACTCTGATCTTCAATAACAACTATTTAGGGACAGAGGGCAGAATCATAGATTAAGGAATGCCTGCCTGGCTCAGACGGTTGAGCTTCTCCCTCTGCCTGCTTCTCCCCTTGCTTGCGCTCCCCCTCTCTCTCTTTCTCTGACAAATAAAGTCTTTAAAAAAAAAAAAAAAAAGAACCATAGATTAAAAGAGACAAGAGAATATCAACCAATCACAATGTATAAATCTTATTTGAATTTTTAAAAATTATGAGACATTTGGGAAAATTTGAACAATGATTAGTTGATGATATTAAGTGTTTATTTCTAATTTTTAGGTATGATAATGTATTGATTATATAATTTAATGATTATATTTTAGAGTTACATACAAAATATTTATCAAGGGAACAGTATGATGCTGGGACTTACTTCAAAGTTACCTATGAACAGTGGAAATGGATGGTGGTACAGATGAAACAAAGCTGGCCACAAGTTAAACTTGACTCTGTGCCCAAGTTGTATACTTCACTTTGAGTGATGGCTACAGTGAAGTTTGTCACATTCTTCTACTTTGGACAATGTTTAAAATGTTTGCACAATAAAAGGTTTTTAAAATAATGGTGAGAAAAAGAATGAAACAGGTTTTCGGCTACACCATTAATGTACATTTAAAATATAAGCACCAGGCACCTGGATGGCTCAGTAGGTTAAGCATCTGCCTTCAGCTCAGGTCATGATCTCAGGGTCCTGGGATGGAGCCATGCGTTGGGCTCCCCACTCAGTGGGGAGTCAGTTTCTCCCTCTCTCTTAGCCCCTCTCCCTGCTCATGCTCTCTCTCTGAAATTAATAAAATCTTAAAAATAAAAACAAAAAATAAATAAAATAAAATATAAACACCAAAAAATAATACAAATAAAAGAACATATGTCAAACACATTAAAATGGCTGCCATTAGAAGGATTGGGGAATGGACAGAGAGGATAAGATAAAACGGTACAAAAAGAAATGAACCACAAAGTGACATTGCACTGACCGACACTAAGGTGTCATTAACTCAACCCTCTGTCTCTGAGGTCAAAGAAAGTTCTTTCACTCATTTGTAAGGATTCAGTGAGGTATGTGGTTATTATTGCTGACACGGTACTTGGCACACCAGAGGTCCATAATAAATATTAATTTCCCTCTGTTCCCTCTACCTCCAACCATCTCCTTGCCCTGCCAATGAATAAAAGGGATCATATAAGTTAATTCTCTTTGAGCTACTAAGCCCTGGTAACAACTTCATGTCTCTTCAGCAGAGGCTTTCCAGATCAGGCAACACTTAAGAAATTAATCTCCACTAAGCGAAATTCCTACATACCACAGAAATTTCCATTTACTTAGTGCTGAGCCCTAAAACAAGAGGGCCAACAGCGTCCACTGTGAAGGTGATTTCAGGAGGGCTCCAATCTGCCTAACCAGCCCATAACTCTTCAGAGTGGCATTCGGAGTTAGCTGCCATCCCCCGTCTTCTAAATCGGACATATCAACACTAAAAAGCACACCACCTGCTAGTTCATCCCAGGAATCAGAGAACTCCGGGTAGCAGCTTCATCTTAGATGAGCCTCAAAGCGAAATATTTATGTGCTGAGCTTTGCTCTTGCCTCTAGCTGGAAAGATTTCTATTGCATGCCCCACCCCGATGACCGCCAGAAGCCCAACTCTACCGCTTCTCCCTCTCTGCCTCGATGGCCATGACTCCCAGGTTTCTTCCAAGCAACATATAAACTTTTAATTCAAAATCCTGTTCTGGGTGACTGGCTCACTGGGAATCATCCAGAGGTTGCCAATGACTCAGCCAATAAATTTGAGGCCCAGCAACCGACTTGGAATCAGTGGCGCCTGACAACTGCTCGGCAGCAGAAGGTGAAAAGCAGCAGAGTTCTACGTTGGTTTATGATAGACAAAAGCTCCTGGTCCATCTCACAGGAGCTGTTGGAGTGAAAAGCAATCAATTAGCAGTGTTCCTGGCTGCAGCGTGGCCCCAACAGGTCAAAATTAAGGTCAGCTGTAATCAGAGGAAAGGACATTTCAGCCTCTGAATAGAGCCCCGCCGATCAGTGCACACATCTCTATCTAGCGCATTCCATGTGTCCGTCACCACACTAGAGACAGTAAGAGTCACTCCCTCTAAGAGACCTCTGCTTTCAAAATCATAATAATCGTGTGAGAGATACAATATAGAAAATTAAACAGGATAACATGAGATAGCGCCACCATATAACTACCGGGCATCCATCTTTGTCGGGAATTACTTTCCCCACCTTTATTGGTAGGCCTGAATTCCCCAGTTCCCAATGCCACTGCCCACACAGAATCCTCCTCTGGTGGCTTATCGTGGCACTCACTTTTCTGGCACGACCCCTCTGAGGTAGCAGTCTGGGAGCCCCAGACTCACTGGGTCTCCTGCCCTTTGGGGCTCAGCAGCAGGAATCAGCCCTATATCAGCCAATTCCTCATGTTTTAGAGAGGAAGATGGAGGAGGACTCAAGGTGTCTTCTGAGTGTGTCTCCACATTGGGGTAGGAACGGGATGAATTCCTCCTGCCACCTCCTTACTTCTGGAATCCAGTGTTATTTTGAGCAGATGCCCATCATCAGGAGCACTGACGGGAACACATACCCAAAAAATCATCCAGGAGCACGGGCAAGAAGCTTTCCCTTCTACCACTGGACACAGGCAACATCCCGAGTCATTAATCCCCCCACTGACAAGCCAGGATTAGACTGTGCTGTGTCTGAACCACTGAGCCACATTTGTATTGTTGGGTACAATGTCAGAATCGCACAGCTCAGAGGAGTAGTATCTGTCACAAACGGTTCCCAGACTCATTCTTCTCTCTCCCTCGTTCCAAGCCTTCTGAGCAAGCAAATGAGGGCTTTCAGCCATAAGTGATTGAGTTACCTAACCAAACTGACCAGAAAAGGGTGGAAGCAAACAAAATAAAAGCAAAAATTTGAATTTAGCCAAAGGAGTTGTACAGCGGAGAATGGCTTTTCAGTATGAGAAAGCCGGAGGTAGATGTTATGAAAATCAACTTAGGCATTCTTTTTTATGTATCAGGGGCTCACTGTTAGCTAAAAAAAAAGCTTGAAATCCTGTTCAGGGCATTGTCTTTAGAGACAGTGAATGCTGAGGGAATTCGGGACGCCTAGCACGCATGCATGACACAGAACATGAATCTGACTGTCTCTGTGCTCAGCTACCTTGTCTTTGGACGCCATGATGAAGCACAACCCAAGGACAAAGATCTCATTTTAAAAATCCGTTACTTAGGATAACCACGGTACCAGCATTGCTGTTGCTTTGGACTCAACCCTCCCATCCCCACCATCCCCCAACCCTCTCCTCAGTCCAGACATGACCATGGCCTTCTCCTGGTCAACTCCACCATCATCATCTTGAGGGCTCAACGTAGCCAGAGGAAGTGAAGCCAGCCAGAGGGTCAACAGGGGGAGGAAACTACAACTGAAAGCAGAAGAGAAGGGCGTCACCGGCCATGTGTGCATATGTGGCCAGCAACTACTGTCCTTTCGGTAAGGCTGGTCTGGGGTCCGTAGAGTACATGCATATTTTATATATTTATAATGATTTACATAGCCATGTACATATTTTAATATATTTCATGTATATAGAAATACTTAAGTGTTATTGATGGGAATCTGAGTTTAATAAGTCAGACTGGAGGAAGAATTCAAGTTTTTGGTGGGGAGCCCTGGGGTTTCAAGTAGGGAAGTTCAGTGCTGGAGGCTGGAAAGTTACCAGGAGGATTGAAGAAAGTTGAGGTTGCTAGGAAATTATGCCCCTTCTCTGGTCTGGAGGAGCCTGTCTCTGTCTGCTCCTGTCTCCACACCCCCAGCCCCTACTTCTCTATGGGTCCCAGTCTTTCCGTCTCTTCCTCTGCTGCTACTTCCCCTACACACCCGCAAGTCATCCATCACCACGCCGCCATTGTTACGGACTTCATCGTCACTGGTGTCTTAGGTTGCCAGCTGAAAATTCTTTATGTAAAACAAATGTTTGTAAATCATTGCATTTTCCCATTGATTTCCACTGCCATTTCAGAAGTATGATCCCACAGAGGAAAATACTTGGGCATACGCAGTAAAAACCACAGACAGAAGCTACTATATCCTTGAAAGAATACTCTGCCTTCGACTGAGTATGAGTTATGACTATGTGATTCTCCCCCTGGACATCTGCAAGAAAAGTTAGGCAAACAAGCAATCAATTAGAGCAGTCTATGTTAAAAGGATATTTATTATTTATTAACCACCTTTCCCGATTGATTGGCTTCCGTTTTATTGGTTTTTCTCAGTGACCCAATGTAAACAGACTACTTAAATCATTCACACTTGTAATCATTGGTCCAACATTCCACGGAAACTGCCTGTAAGCCCGCTCCTCAATACCCTCCCCCCGTCCTCGTGGTCTCTGTGTCCTGACCTGTGCTCCGCTTTTCCACCCCTTTCCAATTCCCCTTGGTCATGAGCTAGCCCTCTCAGGACTGACCTTGGCGTCCTTCTCAGCTGGAAGTCACATTTACTCCCCGAATTACATCTGTATCCAGCCCCCTTCCTGCCCCGAACTTCTGCCCCACACAGCGTGTTCCACCTGTTTGCTCGGAGGCCCATGCATTTATTTCTCCAGTGTTCACAGCAGAGTATTACAAAATTACTCTTTCTTTAAAACCATATGTTAGCATGGTGCTAGTAGTTAGTAGTTTATGGTCTTTTTGGTTCTAGCCTTTCTAAGCAGGAATACAGTCTTCCGGTTCTGGGTTTGGGGTTGTTTGGCGTGTTTGTTTCATTTGGGGTTTTTTTTTTTTTTTTTTCAGTCCAATATTATAGGTATTCTGGAAGTCCCGTCATCTGTGAGGTGCATTCCTGCCCCGGACGATCAGATGTGCAAGAGCAGCATGTCCCAACAATCTGTCACTAAAACCTAACCTCCTTGAAACTCGGCCAGAAGCATCTGATGAGGATTCAGAGAATCCAAAATTCACATGGAAAGGAACATGAATCTGTTCTTGACCAAGCAACAGCCAGAGCCCAGGTAATCAAAATAGCAGCAGACGTACACCCAGAGTCTCATTAAACAATCCTTATCTCCCTATCAGAGCCATCTGGTCTGATAACTGTTCTATTCCATGTCACTTGTAAAAACTGGTTTCCCCCCTTAAATTGATTTTACAATTGGGTTGCATCCCACAGTTTGTAAAAATACTGCTTCCATCAGTCTGGCTGAAGAATTAAAGTCAGATAATGTCACCTGTCGACAGGCTGGGAGTCAAGTGGGGAACCACTGGAGGCCTGAGCCGAGCCCCTGCCCTTCTACTGCCTTGCTGACGGGAGAGGACAGATCACTTAGCCTCGCTGTGACTCATTTTCCATCTTAAACGGAGGTTCCATCAGCTCTATCCTCATGGGTCTATTAGAGGGTCTAATGAGATGGGTCTAATACGATGAAAGATGTATAAGCGCTTTGAAAATATTAAAATACCACTCAGCTCCAAGGGGGCGGGGTCAGTCATTGAGAAGGAAGAAGGGACATAATAACCTGTGAGTTTCCACACGCTGTTTCTCTACAACTCAGCTGGGTTGCTTGGAGATCGGGGAGAGGTGGAAGACAGCCAGAACCCAGGGAGCAAAACCAAGAAGAGGAAGAGAGTGAAGGAGACGGACAACGAGGCAGATGCAGCACATCCTGAAACGAGCATCATTTCACTGGCCAGCGATTTACACCCACCAACTGAGAACCAGTGGCTCAGTGCTGTACCCCAAGAGACATCACAAAATCATACAATACTATCATATACACACACCCAGAGACACATATGACATCAGCCACATGTGATATATAGTGCATATATACTAGCATATACTATATAATATGTAATACAATATTATATATATAGTATGTGTACATACTTGTACGTGTGTGCGCACGCACAACACACACATATTCTCAAATTCTCAGAGGCTTTCTCGCCAAATTTCTTCATAGCGTTACAGAGGGTGCTGACGGTTCCCCCTCTCTGCTTCAGGAGCTCTCAACAACACCGTCATTTGGTTAGAGACAGCCCTCCCAGCATACGCAACCTTTGGCCAATGTTGGCACGTGTTCCATATTATTTGATTTGACTCCCACCGTCGATCAAAGAACACTTCCAACTGAGCCAGATGATTCAGCAATCTATAAGCCATTAGCCAGACTGTATAGAAGCCTTCTGAGAAGCAATTCCTATCCCAACAAGACTTCTAGCTGAATTTCCCCTTACGCTGGAGACTTTAAACTCAAATGCCTATAAGGAGGCGGGCCCATTCCATAAATGAGGGGAGAGGGGCCATGCATGGAAGCATATTTGTCACTGTGGAGTGCCGGGACAGCATCCAGCTGGCCTGTGCACACCCTCTCCATCTGAAGGGGGCAGTCGATGCCCAAACCAGCTGATTGTTGGCCTATACTACAGATCTTCCCCTGCACCAAAAGAAGTAAAAAATTGGGACTTTTCTGTAAAAATTGCCTGATTCTTAAATGGTCACTCAATTTTTTTAAGATATATATATATATATCAAAAAAACAAATTCAGCCTATGAACATCAATTAATGGCCTATATTTTTTTCTTAAAAAAAGAGAATTAAGAGATTTTTTTTTTCTATTACAATATTTCATTAATGGGGAAAATTCAAAATAAAAGTCAAATTCACCTAGTGTTTTGTCTTTAGACTTTCATACCATCTTATCCCATATCCTCTAAGAAACGGAGCCTGAGGCAAGGATTAAAACATTTACACTTTCTTTCAGGGGGATATTATCCCTAGACTTTAAGAGTGAGGAAAAGGGGAAAGGACCACAGGAAAGAGGAGGAGCATTACAGAGCCTCTGTTTACTACAAACCGCAGAGTTACACCAGGCAGGTAGATTTCACTCCACACATGGAGACGCAGGTGTGCTACAAGAAGAAACTGACCCTCAGAGAGCACTCCGTGGGAGAAAAGAAGGATGGAAGGTTACCTGCCATTTCTGGGGGAGAGAAAAGAGTAAGGCAAGGAAAACACCTGAGGTACAAGTATGACCCTGAGAGCAGGTGCATCCTTACCTTGCACCTTCAATGCCTCGCTCACCTCCTCCGAGTTCTGACCGAGGCAAGCTCACTCCTGTCTCCTGTTTCCCACTAGTCAATGTTTACCCCACAGGGTGACCCTCCCCTGAACTTGCAAGTGCCAGATTCCATAACTACAGTGGTGCTTCTGTTTTTCTAAATCCAGAGTAGCAAAAAGAACCAGAAGACTCAGGCATACGGCTGCTTGGCCCAGCTGCACGGCACAGGGAAGGCCCAGCTCAGGACAGGTGAGTGGTTGGCCCCAGTGGTGGCTGCAGTATGGTCCGGGAGGTGGTTCGTGCCTTCAGAAAAAAGGAGGCAATTGAGGGAATCTAAGACGGTACAGACAGGCATAGAATAACACAGACATCGTCAAAGCATAGCTATGTTAAGAACTGCTAAGTTTGAACTTCGAAAAAGAGAAAAAGTACAAATTCCAGTATCAGAAATGAGAGAGGGGACATCACTACAGATCCTGCAGACAATGAAAGGATAATAAGGAAACGGTTAGGGCAACAGTTAGTCAATAAATACAACTTGAATGACATAGACATGTTCCTGGAAAAAATTACTAAGTCAACATGACCCAAGGCTGTAGAACAAATCTGAAACTCAAGAGTTTCCCGCTTACTCAAAAGGCTTCAAATCAGAACAGTCATAAATTCACGAAGCCTCATAAATTAAAATCAAATAGCAAACCTCTAGAGGCCAGGGAGACTGAAGTGGAAGCCTGCCTTCCAGGCTTAACATGAATACAGAAAAAGGGTCAATAAAGTCAATCAAGAAGAGTTGAGTGGGTAGGACAAATCTGGAGGGGAAGAATCTAAGAATCCGAGCGCCATGCTCCCACTGCTCCAGAAAGCTTGATCCAAAAAAATCCTGTGACGACAGTTGGTTGCCAGGACTTTTACATCAGAAATGGCACACTCAGATGCCTACAGGGGTCAGAGACAGGGAATGGGCTGGTAAGAGGCTGATGAACCCCTTACGACTCCACGGCTCCGACTGGTTTTGCGACTTGAGCGTGATCACAGACTCCAGATTTTCCGCATAGTTATTTGAAATCCCCCAGTGTTTAAATGTTGGCTCAAATTAATAATAATAACAACAACATATATATTGTGTGGACCAAAGAAAACACATCAGCGAGCCAGATACAGCCTATAGTCTAGCCGTGTGTGGCCTTTCCTTCTGCTTTGCTTTTCGGAGGGAAGGAGCAGAGAGGAGGGTTTGGGAGGGGGTTTTGCTTGTTTTGTTTCCTATTTTAAAAAGCTGGAAGATCAAGTTCTGGAAATTTTCTCCTTTCTTTTTTATGACCCTTGCAGGACGGGCAACTTCAAATCAAAGGGAAACAGCCACCATCCGACATTCTGGCTGTTCCTCATCCTGCCCCCAGGATCCAGCAGATAAGGGGCTAAAACCTGAGATTCGAAGAGGTTGGGTTTCTTCTCCCCCCTTTAGGCTACTGTCAACCTACTGTCCCTGTCCCTGCCCTCAGTTTTGGAAACACGGTGGTGATTTCGTTTACCGCTGTTTCCATATGGCTGAGCACCACGGGGGCTGAGTTAACACCGAGGGTGCATTTTACTGGGATAAGATACTATCCCGGGTCAGGAAACAAGATGAAACGCACATGAGCCTAGAGACTCCTGAGAAGAAAGGAGATGAATTGCAGCTTCTGAGCCCAGGCACCAGAGTGCACAGCTGCTGCCGTCTTCCAAGTCTGACTGTCACCACCACCTGTTCGGCTTCCAATAAGCCAACCCAAGGTAGCCGTGCCGTCCCAAGGAGACACTTTAAACAGGCAGACGACTGGGGTGGAGAAGCCCCAGCACTAACGAGGCATCTCGCCCCAGCGCCCGGCCTCCCAGCGGCAAGAGAACTTTCCCCCATCACTCTGAGTGCGGTGGCTGATGTGGAAGCCACGGGATGAAAGGGGCTCAGGAGGGCGAGGGCAGCAAGCCGGCCCTACGTCCTCCAAGCTGTCGGAGAGGAGGTGAACACTCAGAAACGAGAGGGGGTCAGGGCCCTGGCAGGAGCCCATCAGAATGCAGGCGGCCGCTGTGAACGTGTCCTCAGAGCCACTCTCCCCTTGCTCTTTGATGGGCTTGGCCCAGCTCCCTGCGGATCCAGCCCCACTCCCCACAGAGCGGCCCTGAGCAGTTCGGGCCCCAAATGTCCACGTCCTTTGTGCGCCTCCATCAAGGCCACTCAAGCCACAATTTTCCCCAGGAACAATCAGTAAGCTGGCAGCCAAAGTGTCGCTTTTCGCACGGGCTCAAGCAGAAAGCAGAGGGTTTGCTGGGTGCCCTGGGGGCTCTCCAACCTCCTGGGCCAACTTCATGTCCCCCAGGCCCAGGCCCAGGCCCATGGAGGTGCCCCTGGGGGAAACGAGAAGAACAGGGCTTCACGGGAAAGGCCAGTAGGGAGCCCGGGGTTTCTCCCGGCCTGTGTGCACACTCAGGTGTTGAGAAAGAAAAGAACAAAAGAGCCACCCCACACACACAGTCCCTGCACAACCTGGAGGCCGACTGTCCTCTAAATTAGGGAGCCTTTGTTCCCTGATGGTCTTCTCTGGAAAAATAAGAGACGCCACTCAGAGAACGAGCCACTCTAATGTAGCAGGAAAGAAAGACTTGCGAAGAGGAACAAAGAAGTATTCGTACTCATCTAAAGGTCTTCCCAAATTCTACAGGAAGTTTTGCCAGAATCACAGAGATGAGGATTTATAAAGAGAAAAGTGTCAAAATCGTGGCAAATAATAATATCTCATATTTACAGATTACCCGGGGCTGTTTTAAATGCTTACATGTATAAACATGTATACTTACTTGTAACGTTTTATTTTAAATGCTTACACGTATAAACTCTTCGTATCCTCGCAGCAATCATGTGGTCAGTATTTCCACAGCTCCCAATCAGCTAATGAGGAACCTGAGGCACAGAGAGGTTAAGTGACTCGCCCATGGTCACACAGCTAATAAGTGGCAGAGCTAGGGTTTGAACCTAGATCATCAGAGCCTCTGGGCACAGGTGCCTCTTGCACTCTGATGCTACAAATAATACTAACAGACACAAAAGCATGTTCTCATGCTTTCATTGCATGAGATTCATTTCATTCATTGAGCGCTTTCATTCTTGCATTATTCCAAAAAATCTTTCGGTCTATCAGTCGCCAGATGCAGGTCCCAGAGATCCAACGGTGGACAAGAGATCCCAGTTTCTGCCCTTGTGGTTCTTCTCCTCGAGGAGAGGAGACAGATCGAGTCAACCGCTCCCAAAATTAAACACAAGGGCAGCGGTAAGTGCCCTACAGGGACGGGCACAGGAGTCATCACGCTCTAAAACAAACACGACGTTCCTCATTTAACAGATAAGGAACCCGGGATTTCGCAGCGAAGTGCGATACGACAGAAAGAACATACTGATTTTTTATTTTTTTTTAATTTTATTTATTTTGGAGTAGGTACCCAACATCCACACGATGGGACATTCCAAAGACACTAAAGGGTATTTCCGCCTGACGCCAGCCTCCCGGTTCCCCTGCCCGAAGCGATCGATGTGGGGTCTCCTCCCGGAGACACATGCCAACCATCAAATACACACACTTTCTTTCTTGCCACAAGCTACAGCACACTGCACGCACTGTTCTGCCTCTCGGCTTTTTTCTCTAGCAAGCAAATACGCAGCCCGCTTCCTCGTTTTCTCACGGCTGCCTGCGATTGCCTCGCACGCATGTCCCCACACCTGCTTTGGCCAGGCTCCCGCTGATGGGCATTTAGGCGATTTCCAATCTTTTACAAGCACAAACAATGCTGCTGGGACCCACTAAATATATAAACCATTTCACACACAGGCGGGTGTCTCTGCATGATAAGAGGTGTCTCCCAGAAGTGGAATTACTGGGTCTATGGCCATATGTGTGTGTCATTTTGATAGACATTGACCATATTGTCCGCCACTGAGATGTCCCCAATTTACACCCACCCAGCGGTGGATGGAGCGTCTATCTGGCCATACCCCAACACAGTGAAGACACGCCACAGGATTAAGTGACCGGAGAGCCCGCTCCTTGCCCTCTGGATGGGATAATCCTCCGCTACAGCCTGCTTTTTCCCCAGGATGGAGCTCCAGCTGCCTGTAGTGGGAGCTTCTTCGAAACACCCCTTTCCTGGCTGCCTGCTGCCCCCTCCACCTCATTTTCCCCAGCTCCCTACAGCGCGTTTCGGGATTTGCTTCTGGGGGAGCCCAGACTAAAGCGGTTGGGCACCTGTTGTGTGCCAAACACCGAGCTAGAGATTTTATATGCTGGGCAATTCTGGAGCAGCTTCTGCCGAGAAAGGAAAACAGTCCACACTGTCCGTGCATCAAGGGAAGGGACCGGCCTTTGTTTCAAAGCAAGTGTCCGATGGGGAGAAGATATTCGCAAATGACATATCAGATAAAGGGTTAGTCTCCAAAATCTATAAAGAATTTATCAACTCAACACCCAAAGAACAAATAATCCAATCAAGAAATGGGCAGAAGACATGAACAGACATTTCTGCAAAGAAGACTACCAAATGGCCAACAGACACATGAAAAAGTGCTCAACATCACTCGGCACCAGGGAAATACAAATCAAAACCACAGTGAGATACCACCTCACACCAGTCAGAATGGCTAAAATTAACAAGTCAGGAAACGACAGATGTTGGCGAGGATGCAGAGAAAGGGGAACCCTCCTACACTGTTGGTGGGAATGCAAGCTGGTACAACCACTCTGGAAAACAGTATGGAGGTTCCTCAAAAAGTTGAAAATAGAGCTACCCTACAACCCAGCAATTGCACTACTGGGTGTTTACCCCAAAGATACAAATGTAGTGATCCAAGGGGCACATGCACCCCAATGTTTATAGCAGCCATGTCCACAATAGCCAAACTACGGAAAGAGCCTAGATGTCCATCAACAGATGAATGGATAAAGGTGTGGTATATATAATATATACAATGGAATACTATGCAGGATGTCATTTGCAATGACGTGGATGGAACTAGAAGGTATTATGCTAAGCAAAATAAGTCAATCAGAGAAGGACAATTATCATATGATCTCTCTGATCTGAGGAATTTGAGAGGCGGGGTGGGGGACACATAGGGAAAGGGAAGAAAAAATGAAACAAGATGAAACCAGAAAGAGAGACAAACCATAAGAGACTCTTAATCTCAGGAAACAAACAGGGTTGCTGGGGTGGGGGGGAGGGATAGGGTGTCTGGGTGAAAGACATTGGGAAGGGTGTGTGCTATGGTGAGTGCTGTGAATTGTGTAAGACTGATGATTCAGACTTGTACCCCTGAACCAAATAATACATTATATGTTAATTAAAAAAAAAAAAAGCAAGTGTCCATGAGGACACGGGGAAGAGCGCTCTTACTCTGAGGCCAACCCAGGTGAGCAGAATGATGGGGCAGGCCTGTTTGAGGTCCTGCATCCTCCCACAGAAAAAAGAAACACACGGCCAATGGAGGGAGAGCCAGGTTTGCAGAGCCTATTACATGCATGCCCATTATCTGGGTTGTGTGCCCTTGCTTGGAGATCTCATTCGGCCCCAGTGGTCGGGCTTCAGTCAGCCTGGCTTTCGTAAATCTGCTCCTTGCACCGCCACAGGTTCGGGGAAGGAAGGGAAAAGGTCTCTTCACATCTCCCAAGAAAGGCAGGAGTGAGCTCTAGTTAGGTTGGGAGCATTAGTGTCTGGGATCATTAGTGTCTCATTAGTGACTCTCATCTCCTGCAAGCACAGAGAAGGCACAAAAATATCACTGCCTAACCAGGAGCTGTAATTGCTGCTGTCCTTGTAAGCAGGGGGGAAAACAGGCCATGCTTTGTGGCTTCTTGCAAACAAAAGCCCTCTTCCTTAATGAGGATTCTTAATTTAGGGCAGGCAAAAACTTTTGGGTTATTATTAGGCCACAAATGGAGGCTTGTGTTTCATTTCACTGCCCCACTTACCCAAAAAAAAAAAAAAAAAAAAAGCCTTCCATTTTGTAAATTAAAGAATTATTTTTAAGTGTTAGAGGCCACAGGATAACCTTGAGTAAAACCTCGGGCTTTGGTGCTTAGTCTGCAAATTTAACAAAGTAGGGCAAAGGTTTTGTCCAGCCCCAACAATCTACGGTTGTTTTTTTTTTTTTTAAAGATTTATTTATTTATTTATTTATTAGAGAGAGAGAGACTGAGAATGAGAGGGGAGAAGGTCAGAGGGAGAAGCAGACCTCCCGCAGAGCCGGGAGTCCGATATGGGACTCGATCCTGGGACTCCGGGATCACGACCTGAGCCGAAGGCAGTCGCTTAACCAACTGAGCCACCCAGGCACCCGACGGTTTTGTTCATCTTACCATCTACCCCTCCTAGAGGTCCCTTCAAAACCCCCAGGGTCTTTGGATACTGTTGGGGACCACAGCATCTCCCACTTGCCTGGGATCCCCACCCACGTTCCCCACAGAGGATCCCATCAGTGAGCTAAGAAGTTCCAGGAAGACAGCAAAATCTCCCTTTTGCCATCCACGAAAAAAAAAGAAAAGAAAAGAAAAAAAGATAATCACCTCTATCAGCTCCATACGCTAAGTGATCCACCGTGGTCCAAGGTCTTCTCCTGGCTGAATTAACACCACAAATCACCTTAGGAGGAAGTTCGCAGGCACTAGAGAGGGACAGCCCTGCATTACAGAGGCCTTAAAACCCATACTCGTAAAATGTGATAGGAAAATTCATCTTTGAGGTGCATGGCCAACAAAATCTGCAATGTCTCTCTCGTGGATGCTTTTAATGTTCTCTGCAGAGCGGTAAGTGGGTGACCCCGGGGGAAAGTGTGGGGTTGGGCCACTTCCTGAACAAAAACAGGAGGCAGGAACTTTGTCTCCCCGGGCGGGGGGCCCCCTGCCCAGGCTGGTGAACCAAACCCCAGGCGCACAAGGGTGACTCCTCCTGGAGTCCTCTCCGGATGCCTAGCTGCACGAGATTGATGGCATTCGGTTTAAGAAGGGAAGGGAAGGGAAGGGAGGGGAGGGGAGGGCAGGGGAGGGGAGGGCAGGGGAGGGGAGGGGAGGGCAGGGCAGGGGAGGGGAGGGAGGGCAGGGGAGGGGAGGGGAGGGGAGGGGAGGGGAGGGGAGGGAAGAAAAGAAAGGGGTTGAGTTCAGTTCCACCACCCGATAGCCCCTCGGGGTCTCTGTTTGTTTGGGGTCACCACGGAGACAACGTAGGCTGTCCCTTGAGGGCTGTGGTGCAGCACTTATCCCCCTGGCTGCTGGTTCTGGACCCCAAAGCTACCCACATGTCGAACACTAACACTAACTGTCTCCAGGAGCCTGGGTGAGGCCCTGGGGGGGGTCAGGAGAGGCCACCGTGTGCCCAGCTAGGAGCCAGGAGCCACAAGGTGGGGAAAAATCCCTGCTGTCCAGAGCTTTGCGCCCACACCCCAAAGTGCCTTACTTCCCACTGCTTTCCCAGTGTCTCCCAGTCCCATCTCCCAAACCCACTCCCTTTCCCTGCCTTCTAGACTCACTGAGTGGCACTCATATCTCCTACTGCGCTGGGGAAGTCAGAAGCCTGGGAGTCATCCCTGACTCCTGTCTATTCCTTCCCACATACTCAATCAACCACCATCATTTATCTTCGTGATCCCCTTCAGTCTTCAATCTGTTCATTCAGGGATGCTGCAGAGGGTGGTACAGGGTGTGCACTGTCCAATTTAAGGTGTATTAGTCACACTCTGGTCCGTGAGAATGCTGCCCCCTGGAGTTGTGCAGTGGGAAAAAGCACTTTACATTCCTCTCCTGTCTGCTTCCATCACCTCGGCTCTGACCTCCGTTTCTAGAACAGAGACAGCCTGGAGTGGAGGAGTGCAGTCCGGGTACCTGACACGCCCTGCCCCCACCCATCCAGTCTCCACAGGGTCCTTTAGCAAAAAGGCGTGTCCCGCCACGTCACCCCTCTGCCTCACACCCTCCATCGGCTCCCCGGCTCCCCGCTCTCCTCAAGATAACACGCAAACTCCCTCCCCAGGCTGACGAGACTAAAAGGCCTAGCACAACCTGGCCCTGCCTCCTTCTTGAACTTCAACCTAGACCTACGCGAGCCCCATAGGAAACCTCCCGCTGCAGCCACGGCTCCCCATTAGAGGTTCTCAGAAGCTCCCACACCATGGGCCCCCATTGGAGCTTTGCACATGCTATTTCCTCTGCCTTGACCTACACCCCCAGCCGCCCTCTGTCCCACCTCTGCCTCTCGCTCCATGGCTGTCCCTGAAGGCCCGACTCCCACATCACCTCCTCCAGGCTGTACTCCCTGACCAGCCTGATGTGAGTCCCCATGACCCTGACTTGAGTCGAGGCTGACTGCTTCACTACTGGGCCTTCCAGGACCAAAAGCAGTGCTCTGTAAGCAGCCGTTGCACACCGGAAAGGGTCTCCCAGGCGCTATACCTCAGCAGATAACTGAGGAACTTTCTGCCGCAACTCTTCCCCCAGGAAGGATTTCTCTGCAGCGTCACCGCCTCCGGCAGCTCCGGTACCCTCTGGAGATCTCGCCAGCCCCGGCCTGGTCTCTGCCCTTCCTTCTGAGCCAGCCCTCCCCTTCGCCCCTCTGCTCCTGCCCCATAGCCCGGCCGCCCCAGCTCGAGCCTGCTCGGCGAGCCCGCCTATTTCTGCAGCCCCAAGGTCCCCCTTACAGATACCCTCTCTTTCTGTAGGGCTTGTTCCTGAGCCCAAACAGAGACTCCTGGTGGGGAGCCAAAACCCAGTCATCCTGCAAAGTTACCACCGGCTCCTTGGAAGGCAAGGGGGCCCGTGTCCTGCCCCGGCCTCTCTCTCTCTCCTCCCACGCTTCCTGACTTACTGGTGAACCTGTAGCACTCTATTGCAAAATACTTCTTGCTCTGTTCACATTGTAAAGGCCGGGTACATTTAATGAAGTCCGAGGCATCCCCTTTCCTCCAAACATCCCTCCACGTTCTCAGTAATAAGAACACTTTGCCTCTGTATGAAGCACTGGCTCAAATTCCCAGAGGCTAGCAGACCTTCCTACCCCCCGGAGTCTCTGCCACAAGCAGCTCAGCGTCTACCCAGGTGCCCTACTGGGTCTGTTGCAAACTAAGCCTCCAGGGCGGGGCCCCTGGCACAGGTCAGCATCCAGAAAGAATGCACGGGGGCCAAGAGCCTCGAATGGCTCCCAAGGGCCGAGAGTGATGCTAATGACATTATTTTTTCTAACCAAGACTTGGGAAGCAGCTTAGTGATCTCCAGCATGGACATGGACCCCGGAAACTACTCGGCGCAGGGCTCAAAGTGGGCTCCTCTCTGCTAGAGACGCCGCACAGGGGGCAGGATGTTGTCGGCTGTGTGAGGGCCAGCAGGTGTTAAGGAAAGGGACTGGATGGCTACATCAGCCCTAGTTAGCTGCTTCATGCACCGGGCTTCTGTATACATGGCCACCATTTCTGAGCACTTCCTGCATACCGAGGGCTGTGCTGAGAGCTTTTCCCATCTGTATTCCTCCAGCCAACCTCTGCAGAAGGAGTTAGGATAAGCCCCACCCAACAGGTAAAGACACAGAGGGGTAGTTCGTGTCAAATGGGAGCAGAATTTCACGTCTGCAAGACGAAAAGGCTGGGAGATGGATGGTGGGGCTGGCCCCGCGATGTCAATGTAGCTCATCTCACCGAACGGGACACTTGAAAACAGCGAGGATGGTGTGTGTTATGTTACGTATTTTACCATAACGGAAAAGTAAAAAAAAAAAAAAAAAAAGTTAAAATTCTAAGTTTCACGTTATGTATATTTTGCCACAATTTCTTTTTTTTTTTTTTTTTTAGGGTTTTTTTTTCATCTTTTTGAGTAATCTCTACACCCAACGTGGGACTCGAACTCATGAACCTGAGATCAAGAGCTGCGCGCTCACTGACTGAGTCAGCCAGGCGCCCTAATTTGCCAGGTTTTTTGCGGGGGGGCACAGTTTTTTTTTTTTTTCAAAATTGTGGGGGCCCAGAGAGAAGAAGCTGTCCTCGTCTCCGCCTTCCCTTGTGGCTGTTTCTGCTCCCTCTCTCTGGCAGGGGCCAGGCACCCCGGAGACGCACTGCTGGGCACGAGCTCATGCCAGAGCCCAAGGAAGCGGCTCTGCTCTTTGCACCTTTTCCTTCTTTCTCCCTCCACAGCCCAAGGCCAACCTGCCTCTTCCATACATTTCGGCCAGAAGATGGTACCGGGGCTGAAAAGCTCGTGGAAAGGCTTTGTGAAGACACATCAGGCTGTGAGGATGCGCAGAGGCAACCACTAGCGCCCCTGCTTCGCGGCACCCGAGACGCCATCTCTGAGAAACAGTCTCTGTCACCCGCTGGCTGCCCCTGTCGCTGGGGCCTTTCTCGTCCCTGGAAGCAAATCCATCTCCTCTCTGGCTCTCGGGCGCCATCTTGTGTGACTTCTTAAATAACCACAAAGTTTTTTTTTCCCTTCGTCTTTAGTAGCAGCATTTTTATTTTTTTAATTTAATCTTTTTATTTGTATTGTATGTATGTATTATTTGTATGTATGTATGTATTATTATTGTATGTATGTATGTATTTGTATGTATGTATTATTTGCTTCATGGGTACAGGTCTGTGAATCATCAGTCTTACACAATTCACAGCGCTCACCATAGCGCGTACCCTCCCCAGTGTCCATCCCCTGGCCACCCCATTCCTCCCCCAACCACCCTCCAGCAACCCTCCGTTTGTTTCCTGAGATTAAGAGTCTCTTATGGTTCATCTCCCTCTCTGGCTTTTTCTTGTTTCATTTTTTTTCCTCTCTTCCCCTATGATCCTCTGTCTTGTTTCCCAAATTCCACATATCAGCGAGATCGTATAATTGTCTTTCTCTGACTTATTTCAGTGGCAGCATTTTTAAAGAACAAAACAGTTCTCAGAGTTTTACTGCAGCAGAATTTCTGTAATAGTCTATAATACTATACCAACAACATGGTATTAATAATAATAACATTCTAGGAGAAGATCAACTTTACCCATTGTTCTAGGACCAAGTATTCAAGTGTTAAAGTTCTATCTCAGCCAGAAAAGGAGCAGCGTAAGTAAAATATGTCATAAACCCTTATCTTTGCCTGCCTGGGCTCAGCACGCAGCCGGGGGGCGTGACCCCACAGCAGCGATTAGAACTGTCCTCCTAATGAAAATGCAAATGTGGTCTAGGGACGCCCCCAGAAAGCCAATGACACAACCCACACCTTCTGACCCACTGGTCTGTGCAGTGGGGCATGCTGCTAAAGCCAAAACAGAGATCTCAAAGAGGAGGGAGAGGGAACGAGGGACAAGCAATTGCTTAGAGGCCTTAATCACTGGTTCATGGGATAAATCTCGAGTACCAGGATTTTAAGCACCGGCACTAAGCTTTATCGAGCCTTTCTTATTCTTGTGGAAATGCAAGTTGCTTTTGGCAAGTGTCGTAGAGGAAAAAAAGCAAGCAAGCAAGTCACTTTGGTGTTATAATCCCACCTCAGGTTATCGATGTCACTGGGAGGGCTTTAAAATATCCACTCTCCTCACGGGAGGCCTCAAGCCGAAGACAGACTTTCAGGACTCAGACGGGGACTTTGTTCTGGAGATCCAGTCCCCTTCTCCACTGACCCAGTCCTCAGAGAGCCTACAGAGTTCAAACTAGACAGAAAAGCAAGAGGACGCTGGGGAAGGAAAGGAAGCAGGAGCCGTCCACATTGGCTGGCAAGCTTTCTGCCAAAAGATTAATTGACAAAAGCAAATCCCTGTGACTTGAAGTAGAGAAAATCTCAAAAGGAAAACACACCACTTCCCCGGTGAGATGGCTCGCAGATGGAGGCTGCATTTTTTTTTCTTTCAATATGTGTCACATTTCCCAAAAATGCACAAGGGGTCATCCCTGCAGTGAAACAAGTCAGGCTTTGAGGTCAGGGAGCCCTGAGTTTAAAAGCCTGCCCGTGACTTCAAACAACTTTGGTGGCAGCCCTGGGCCCTGGGGTCCTCACCTCCACATCGAGGCAAATAATATCTGCCTCCAGGGACTGAAATGAATACAGGTGAAGCAGCCCTAGGATAGAGCGTGGCCCAAGCCGGTGTTCAGTAAATGGTGGGTGCCATCTTGGTGATGATGATGATGGCCATGATGAGGGCAATGAGGGCAATCCTACTGTTCCACTCCCGCTAGACCACCGTCCTTGCACACGCAAACCTGTCCCTCTTCTAACTGGCACTCACGCTCAGTAACTGTAGCTAACTTCCACTGAGCACCGGCTATGGGCCGGGCACCGTGCAATAAATTGTTTCACTTCATTTGCAGGGCACCCAAAGATAGCTACAGCTAATACCCCACTTCACAGGCAAGGAAACAGGTTCAGAGAGGTCAGGTAATGCGTTGGTCAGGATAGGCTAACCACTATCACAAAAAACCCAAAACCTCAGTGACTTAACACAGTCAAAGCCTAGGTCTCCCCCACATCCCTGTCGGCAGAGGGCATGAAACAAACGACTGACTGCAGCCATCATTCAGGGACCCAGGCTCCTTCCGCATTGTGACTCCCCCACCTCCTATGCTGAGCCGCCACTTGATCCCTGGCAATCAGATAGCAAGCAAGAGGGAGAGAGCAAGAAAACCCATGGCTCTTCCTCCCCTCACCTCGTGGTGACCCATGACACTTCTGCTCACAGTCCACCAGCTAAAACTAGTTTCTCAGGCCCTCCTACATGCAAGAGGCTGGGGAATAGCCTATCAGAGCTCCAGGGAGAGAACAAGAGAAATAGATACCAGCGAGCAAGAGTTTCTACCACAATGAACCTGCCTAAGATCACGCAGCCAATAAGAATGGAAGGGAACTATGAACCCAGACCCTCACCTCCTAATCACTGAGCTACACATCATCTGGGGAACTGCGGAGGTTTTAAAACAGAGCTCCCAAATTCTCTCCCGTTCTTCCAATCATGATCAATGTCAAACTGACCAACCAAGGTCAATGTCAAATCTGGGTTCTGTTAGTCCTTGGCCAACAGAATACAGCAAAAATGACACTGTGACCACATCCAGTCTCTGGAGACACCGGCAAGCTTCTACTTCCTGTCGCTTGGAATACTCTCTCTAGGAATCCAGCTGTCCTGCTTTGAGGAAGCCCAAGCTAGTCTACATGGAGAGATTGCCTGTATGTGTTCCAGCTATCAGCCAGTGAGAGGTTCTACCCATCATCTAGAATCATCCATCAGATGTGTGAGTGAAGACACTTCCAGATGATTCCAACCCTCAGCAGTCCAGCGATCCCCAGCTTTTGAGTCTTCCTAGAGGAAGTCCTAGACACACACCATGGAGCAGAGACAACACCATGACTGTGCCCAGCCTGAATTTCTGGCCCACAGAATCTATGAGCATAAGAAAATGGGTGATCGACACCACTAAGCATTAGGGTGGTTTGTTACGCAGCAATACTAACTGGAAAAGGAATTTATTTAAGAATTTCACACTGGGGCACCTGGGTGGCTCAGTCGGTTAAGTATCTGCCTGTGGCTCAGGTCATGATCTCGGGGTCCTGGGATCGAGCCCCACATCAGGCCCCCTGCTCAGTGGGGAGTGTGCTTCTCCATCTCCCCCCACCCCTCCCCACCTCCCTACTTGTGTGCTCGTTTGCTCTCCCTCAGAGATGGTTTGTGAAAAGATTGCCAAAGAGACCAGGATGCTGCCTGCCTTTGGACTGCGGCTCATGCTGTTTCCCTATGTGGTGCGCCCTTCCCAGGCACAGAACATTAACCGTGGCAGTGAAAGTTCAGGAAAAGGAAGATGGCAGTGCCCAGCAGCCACAAGGACAGAGGACACGGGGACCCCGGGGAGCAGCCGGACTTGGGCGCTATGGCCCCATCCCCGCACACTCTCTCCTCGTGCCTGCCTGGGTCAGAGGATGTGTATGGCTTCCAGAATAAAAGGGCATTGCAGGAATCCCCTCTTACACCGATGCATCTTTTCAGGAGCGTCCATAAGCCACGGGTGACGTTTCAGCACTTGACCTTCCTTAAGCGCCTGCATGTCACACAACTGGACAGAAGCCTCGATCAGAGGAGCGCCATTTTCTTTCCTGGGAAAAACACCTTTGGGTCAGGCCACAGCAGACATCTAGGACGTGAGACCTCCTCCACCCCCCAGCCATCCACAAAGCCAAAGGAAAAAGAACACTGGAACTGGACCCAACCTCCAGCAAGCAGTGGGGAGACCCGAAGCTGCATCTGGATGATATGCCAGGAATTTTGGCTCCGCTGTCCGAAATCCAACTCATGGCTCTCAGCTGGGCTTGCACTGGCTCAGCGACCTTCTGACCGGCCCTGCCGCCTACTTCCTTTTGTCGGAACAGGCCTTGCATCCTGTGCCCCCAACTCCATCCGTTTTTTGAGGCGCCACTGGACTCAAACATGAATAGGACAAAAAACAGACCCCTGGTTTGTGGACAGATCAGCCCGTGGCCAACAGTGAACTTGGCCGCTTGCTGTGCTGTTCCAGGAGCTGCCCTTCCAACCTGGGGGGGTGGGGGGGTGAGTCCACGTGCAGGAGCCCCGGGGGCCTTCCACTTTTCCCTGTATACCTGCTGCCCTACCCCACTGAAGAGCATCCAGCATTGCCGGCACGCAGGCCAGGACCATTTGGGGGCCGTCCCACCTGTCATGGGGAGAAGAACAGAGGCTACTGGCAGACTCGATGCTGGAACATTTCTTCCAGGAAGAATCCTCTACTGTTGCCTGTTTCCTCCATTTCAACGCCCTGACCTGGGGACTCCACACAGACTCTCCCGAGGCTACCCCATGGTGTCAGGGGGCATCACCCTGCGCCACTGCCTGGCCTGGCTCGGACCGTCCTCAGCGGCGCCCGTCCTGGATGTCAGCACATGGGCCTTCCCCGTCATCTCCCTCCCCATCAACCTGTGTGTTTCCTACCTTGGCTTTCAGTTCTCCACGCAGGCAGACCGGAAGAGCTCCCGGCAGCCGCTGTTCCCCAGCCCTCCGGCACCTGCCCTGCTCCTGCTGCTCCCGCTCGCCTGTGCTAAGCGGCCCCCAGGTGGGAAAGGGGCCGGGGGAGAGCCTCAGAGTTGAAATCACATGGGCACGTGGGAAGAAAACAGAAACGAAAAACACGTACAGGGAGGTGCCCAATCTTGCTATCCCTTTGCTGCTAGACAAGAATATTCGGGTAACTCAGGAGCTCGAGAAGAGAGATTGCTGAGTGTGGTACAAGACTGTCAAATGATTTGGTGCTCACTGACCGCCCGACGACTGTCTGTAACGGTAACGTCCAAAAGGCTCCCCGGATAAGACACGGGCCCGCTCAGGTGATTAGGATGCGAATATTTGTCTCTTAAAGAGTCTTTATATATTCCTTTCTCCAATTCCCTTTCCCCCAGTTGTTTTTCTTCTTCCTTGCGTAGATGTACGAGCGCGCCTCTTCCCTTGTACACGCCCCGAGTGTGTGCGCGCACACACACACACACACACACACACTCCCCACCTGCCAGCCCAAGGGCTCCTTGGTGGGCAGATATGCTACACCCTGGAACTCCATCTGTAGTTCTGCATCCTCAGGCCCCTCGAGGGCCACGTCAGAGGAAATGGGTGCCGCCAGGCCTCCCTGGGAATGACCCAGGGTCCCTGGTTCCAGCGTTCTCATGGATATTCTCAAGCACGCAGCTCCCCAAACAATGGAGAATACGGAGGATGGCTGCTGCCTGGCTTGGGAAGGGAGAATTCCAAACAGCTGCCTCGGGAACCTCAGGCGGGAACCTCAGGGGGGACAGCCGGCCCCTCGCCCACCCCCATTACCCATCAGCATTTCAAAAACACCACGGAATCAAAGGCATCTTTATAGCTCACTTTAAAATACAGGAGGTGTCGGGAGGCACCTGGCTGGCCCATTTCACAGAGGAGGAAACACTGGAGAAGGTTAAGGCACACTAGAGAACTTGAAGATCGGCCCACTGGCCAAAAATTCACAAACATGGAAGTGACCAAAGAAATCATGGGACCAAGGCCCTCACCTTACAGACAGGATGACCGTAGGCTGCACGTGGTCTGACTCTCACATGGGCAGGAAAGTGCGTGGGGAAGTGTCGTCAAGGGTTCTTGAGACCCCCCCGACGATCTTTGTCTCTCCTTGGTCTCACTGCACTAAGTCTATGCCCCTTTCTCAGCCTGACCTCACTTGGCTACAGCAAATAAGGAGAAGAGTCATCTCTGCATATCAAAAACTAGAACCTTTCTGGAATGCCTGGGTGCCTCTGTAGGTTAAGTGTCTGCCTTCGGCTCAGGTCATGATCCCAGAGTCCTGGGATTGAGTCCCACGTTGAGCTCTTTGCTCAGCAGGGAGCCTGCTTCTCCCTATCTGCCCCGCCCCCTGCTTGTGTGTGCTCTCTCTCTTTCTCGATCTTTCTGACAAATAAATAAATAGAATCTTAAAACAAAAAAAACTAGAACCTTTCTAAATGCTCACCAAGAGGACATTAAATACCCTAGATAATGTTGCATTTTTTAAATGGAATACTATGGAACCTTCAAAAATAATGTAATGGGGGCTCCTGGGTGGCTCAGTGGGTTAAGGCCTCTGCCTTTGGCTCAGGTCATGATCTCAGGGTCCTGGATCGAGCCCCCCATTGGGCTCTCTGGTCAGCGGAGAGCCTGCTTCCCCCTCTCTCTC
>CM052797.1:9465794-9501846 GCA_028533885.1 Nasua narica
AAAAAATAAAAATATGGTCATATACTTGGAAACATGAAAAAATGCTCAAGTTGTTATTACGGTAAATTACAAAAGATGTGGGCAAAGTGTTTCTGTGGTAGGAGTCAACCGTGTAAAACACAACATGAACAGCTTAGAAGAGAGACGGGAAGAATATACACCAAGGTGTTCACTGATAATTCTGCTAAGCGCTGGGATCATGGTTTTTAGTTTCTTCTTTCTACCCTCCTACAGTATTCTCCTTTCTACTCTCCTACAATATTTTTTAAGAGAACTGAGAGCAATTCAAAAAGATTTTCCGAAAGAAACACTATAAAATCTGGCAAAGAATGCTCTCCTGCTTCCACTTAATGGCGCCCCGTGAAGCTCCTAGGATTTCCAAGGATGCTAGGTCCTGTAGATCCTGCTCTTGCCTATCTCTGGACCCTCTGATGGAGAAAGCAGCTCCTCCACAAGATAGTGCTTCCTGTGATTACAGAAGGAAAGTAAAACTGTAAGAAAATGATAGAACCTTCATGCTTTACCAGACAAAAACAAAGAGTGCTTTCAATGCTTATTCTTAGCCCCGTCTATATACGTATCCCCCTTGACGTAGGCTAACTTGTGGCTCTAGGTGCCACCTTTCCCCTACCGGATGTCACAAGGTCTCTTATCTGTCCTTCCTCTACTGACTGCCAGGTCGCTCTTGGAGGGAAACACCCTGTGCCCTTGCACACAGAAAACCTATCATTTTGATGTGCTCAAGAGTCCCTCCCCTCCAGGGGCGCCTGGGTGGCTCGGTCAGTTAAGCATCTGCCTTCGGATCAGGTCACGATCCCAGGGTGCTGGGATCGAGCCCCTCGTCAGGCTCCCTGCTCAGTGGGGAGTCTGCTTGTCCCTCTGCCTCTGCCCCTCCCCCAGCTCATTCGTGCTCTCGCGCTCTCTCTCTCAAATAAATAAAATCTTAAAAAAAAGAGAGAGAGTCCCACCCCTCACACCCTCACCCACCCCTTCTTCTAGGTTCTGGCTACTTAGTGTGGAGGACTTAGAGAAGGGATAAAAGACAAATGTGTCCTTACTTGACTAGATCTGGTCACAGTTCCTGTATTGGTTGACAGGGCTTCTCTGACCAGCCCTGAGTAGGCTCTGCTGATCTCCAGCACTCCTTCTCCAAGAGCGCTGTATTGTTATCTATTGGTGCATAGCAAATTACCCCAAAATGTGTCAACTTAAAACAAAAAATACGTATTCTCTCAGTTCCTGTGGGCAAGGAACCTGAGCATGTCTTAACTGTCCACTGGCTTAGAGTCTCTCACAAGGTTGTAATCAAGATGTCAGCCAGGGCTGGTATCTCATCTGAAGACTTGACTTGGGAAGGATCTTCCTTCAACCCCCCTCACTGGCTATTGGCTAGAGGCACCCTCAGTTCCTTGCTACATGAGCCTCTCCACAGAACAGCTAACAAAATGGCAGCTGGCTTCATCAGAGCGAAGCAAGAAGAGTCAGAGGGAATGAGTGTAAGCAAAATGCAAGCCATAGTCTCTTTGGAACCTCAAAAGTGACATCTCTTCACTTCTGCCACAATCTATATGAGAGTCACTAGGTCCAACCCACCCTCAAAGAGATCATGCAAGAACATGAATACTAAGAAACGGAAGAATCTTTGGAAGCCATCTTGGAGGCTGCCTTCCACGGGCACATTTTCCTGTCTCTCCAGCTCATTGAAGAAGACCATCAGATTCTTGAGGAATTACTCCCTTTTACATTGTTGGGCTGAGAAGATGTTTTATACTCCTGGGCCCCTCCACACCTCTAGAAATTCCTGCCTACCCAGTCCCAAGTAGCTTGGAAGTACCCCAGCATATTCCTGGTCACTATGACAAGATTGAGCAAATGAACACTAATTTCCTAGATGTACCTTCCTCCAAAAGGCCCAGTACACACACGGCCTTCCTCCACAGTGAGCCCCAGGAAATTCCCACATCCCTACAGGCTGCTGCACTGCCCCACCCCCTTCTTTTTCTTGCTCTCTCCAAGTCTCTGCTTTCCTGTTAAAGTAGGCCTAGGGGCAGGAAACAAGAGCTCAGAATCCCTGGAGGTGATCAAAACCCCACAGAGCCAAGGGGAGAAGCAAGAAACCAAGAACCCAAATTCTGAACTGGGAGAATCAGGCTAGAGTCCCAGAAATTATGACCAGGGATATGTGAACCCTTTTCTGGGAAGGCTGGAAAAGGCTCGATCCCCTTAACCCTTCTCTCCCCTTCCCTTCCAGAGGGACGTCAGGCCTCTTCCAATGCCCAGTAAAATCCATTTCCCACCCCCATATGCTTTGACTCTCACCCAGAAAACAAAAGAGAACCAGGATTGTTTCCGGGACAGATTAAGGAGAGCATTCCATTGCAAGTCACAGCACAGAAACATCAGAATTGCTTTCAGGATGCCTCCAACAGAACCTCCCTGCAGGACGATCAAAGACCCCTTGATTATCAGCAACAAATACAGGATTGCAAATGAGCTCCCAAGCCAGGCTGTTTGACTATGAGTTCATGAAGCCTGAGCAGAGAAACATTATTTTCTGTTAAGGATTTTTTTACTTAAAGTACTTAGATGTTAAATTTCACCGTACATTAAATAGTTATTTGGGGCTAGCTGAAGCATTTATATGTTTTATATGAGGAAATAGAGCCCCGATTCTAAAATCCAATGATATAAATGAACATGTATACTATAATCATCTCTTAGGTTTTATACCTTTATACTCTGATACTTTAGTTTTGGGTTTGTTTGTGTTTTTTTTAAGATTTATTTATTTTAGAGAGACTGAGAGAGTGCAGGAGCAGGGGGAGGAACAGCTGGAGGGGAAGAGAGAGAGAGAATCTCCAACAGACTCCCCGCTGAGCACAAAACCTGAGGCGGGGCTCAATCCCCCCGACGCTGAGATCATGACCTGAGCCAAAATCAAGAGTCAGACGCTGAACCAACTGAGCCACCCAGGCGCTCTTAGAGTGTTTGTTTTTTTTTTTTTAAGATTTTATCTATTTATTTATTAGGAAAGAGAGAGAGTGAGAGAGAGCAGGTCAGAGTGAGAAGCGGACTCCCCATGGAGCTGGGAGCCCGACGCGGGACTCGATCCCGGGACTCCAGGATCATGACCTGAGCCGAAGGCAGTCGCTCAACCAACTGCGCCACCCAGGGGCCCCAGAGTACTATTGTTTTTAAATTTTTTTTTATTTTTGAAGCACCAAAACAACTATTTTATCAAGTCAGAACTAAGGAGTGTCCCAAAATGAGGAAAATATAAGGGTGGAGCTTCTGCATCTGACAGGAATGAGGCCAGAGGTCAGCCTGATCAGCCACCTCCTCCCTCCCTTCAGATTTCTTACGATCCTCTAGCGACCCTAGGAGTCCACGGGAGACAAAGTCACGTTCAAAATTAATCTGCAGTTTCAGGATCCAACACTAGAGGGCAGAAGGCGGAGCCTACACCGAGCTCTAGATTCATTGTTCTATTCGTGTCCAGGATGATAACGACTGGCGTTGCAAATCACATTTCTAAAGAATCCATTTTCAGAGCACAGAGTTTAACTCTTTTGGAAACATAGGTCTCTGTTAAAGCAAAAGTTGTTGCAGAGTGCTCTGGAAGATTAAATTAAGTAACACTGTAATTGAAGGAGATCAGATTTCGACAAACCTCAAACCAGAAAACAGCCCAAAAATATGAGATAAGAAGGCAATACATTTGGGCCTTGATGAGGGGGGAGGAGCATAAATAAGCTTAGGAAATAATAAAAAGCATAATAAAATAATTATGTTACATCTTTAAACATAATGAAAGGATCTCATTAAGTCTAAATTCATTTAAAGGTCAATGATCCATAATTTATGTAGGCTCATAAAGTATATTCTGTAAATGATGATTAAACCAACATCCCCGTCTTTTTCTTATCCCTCTCCTATTAACTCTATGAACACGAGAACACTGGTATTATTTTAGGCGGTAGTAACAAATGTAAAGGATACCATGTTTTCCTGAGGTTATTTCTATTAAAATATCAAACTCCACAGCCACCTAATTCACTGACATTTTATCAAACATGACAGCGTTTGTGTCCCAGAAGACCAGCACTGCAAGGGAGGAGCTGTATAGGAAAGATTCTACACAGGAGTGAAGATAAATAGGCCCAAGATAAAATATGTCAGTTTCATAATAGAGCTGGGAACTGCCCTGGACGTATATTTTTCAAAATTAAGGAACTGAGCCAATATGAATCCACATGGAGAAAGAGACTCTGATTCATTCAGCCTTTCTCAGGTGTGAGAGTATACAAGTGAACAAAACGAACAAAAATCCCTGCCTCCACGGAACTTAAATCCTTGTAAGGAGAAGCAGTCAATGAACGAGCCGGTTGTAAGCACAACGTAGATAAAGTAAATCAGGGAAGCTGGAAAAAGACTGTAAGACCAGGTAGGGGTACAGGGATTTATCATTTTATTCTTTTTCTAAGATTTTCTTTATTTATTTGACACAGAGAGAGAGATCACAAGTAGGCAGAGAGGCAGGCAGAGAGAGAGGGGGAAGCAGGCTCCCTGCTGAGCAGAGAGCCCGATGTGGGGCTCGATCCCAGGACCCTGAGATCATGACCTGAGCCAAAGGCAGAGGCTTTAACCCACTGGGCCACCCAGGCGCCCCGGGATTTATCATTTTAAATAGTGTAGGAAAAGAGAGCAAAAAGGGAGAGGCCCTGAGGCAAGTGCAAGGAGTAACTTTGGCAAGAACAGAGTGATTAAAATGGAAAATAATAGGACATCAAGTCAGGGAGATAAGGTAGAGCGGAGGGTGGGGGGGAAACACTGGAGGACAATACTGCTATGCCAGGGTTCGGGCTTTCATTCTGAGGGAGACGGACAGCCAGTGCTGACTTATAAAGGAAAAAAAGCATCATCAGACTTAGTGTTCCAATAGGATTAGTCCGGCTACTAAGTTGAGAATAAGCTGTACAGGGCAAGGTTGCATTGGCATATTACAAAAATACAGTCAAGAAATAATAATGGCGGAGAGCCTTCTTCCCCCTCTCTCTCCCTGCCTCTCTGCCTGCTTGTGATTTCTCTCTCTATCAAATAAGTAAATAAAATCTTTAAAAAAAAAAAAAAGAAATAATAATGGCTTGGTTATAGCCTAATAACTTATATCAGATTGTTCTTCCTGATGACCACAATTATAAACCCCGGAGCTTTAGAAAAGACAGCTGTTTGAAAACACTGCGGAGTGACCAAAGGCAGACAGAAACGGAAGAGGATGTGACATTTGAAAAAGGGGACTATGGCAGATAGAGTCAGGCAAAGTCTGGAATCTTATTGGCATCTGGAGTCAGAAAAAAGAACTGAAGCATGTCAAAGCAGCTGGTCACTGACTGGAGGAATTCACAGAATTTCACAAAATGGAGGAAGCCACAGAGGAAGTAAACCCAAAATCTCCACAGAAAATCCATTCCCATCACTGGCTGACCCCTGAGGTGCACATCTGTAGGGCAAGACAGAGTCCCAGGCAAAAACACGAGAAGAACAAAAGAGCTGAACGGACATTTTAGTTCATGCCCACCACAGGAAAGACAGAGTTTGGAGATCAAATCCTTCCAAGTGAAAGGGGCTTGGTAAAAAACAGCTTTCCATTAAAACTCCATGAGCCACACTTAGAAGTAAAGACCACCTCCCAGGACTAATGTATTCATCTTAAGAGTAACAGTAAAATCAAAATAGACCTGCCCTAGCAATGCATAAAATCAAGCCTCATAAGATTCGGGTGATATAAAGTAATTTAACTACATTCCAGAACAAAATTCAGTATTCTCTAAAGATAGGAAACAGATCTGAGATCCTTTTAACGCATAATTCTGACAATGTCCAATATATAATAAAAAAATTACTAGATGTGAGAAAATAAGGAAAATGAGACCCACATAAGAAAAATTGGAATTAACAGACAAGAACTTTAAAATATCTATTTTAAACATGTACAAGGGACTTACAGGACAACACAGTCATAATGAATAAACAGATTAAAACATTAGCAAATAAATTAAACATCTAAAGAATGACCAAAAATTAACTCTAGAACTGAAAAATAGAATATCTGAAATTGAAAAGACAAAACAAAAACCATAGCATAAGAGTGGATTGGACACAACAGAAGGAATAATCAGTGGCCTTGAAGATAGGTCATTAGAAATCATATCAACTGAAGTTTGATCACAGTCACCAAGTTCCTGAAATAATCAATTATAGGGGATTTGCACATAGTCCAGGATTTAGCAGTCATTACCAGCAGTAGGCCTGGAAAAGCAAGGGGAGGATAAAGTATCAGAAAACAGAGAGAGTTGTAAAAGAAGGCCTGATTTTATCCTCCTCCACCTCCTAATCTTCTCCCAGTGGCTCCCACTGGCCCAATCAGAAGTTTGGGACAACAGAGCCAATGGATTCTGTAAAAATCCCATGGCCCACAGCAGGGTGGAGATTATGGAGAATGGAAGGACAAACAGGGAATCTCTAGATCACACACCTAAATATATCCCAGTAAATGATTAAAAAGACAAAACAAACAAACAAAAAAGGTCCATCATAAATCTTAGGTCACTTACAAATGAATAAAATTCATACTTGGGGGCACCTGGGTGGCTCAGTGGGTTAAAGCCTCTGCCATGGGCTCAGGTCATGATCTCAGGGTCCTGGGATCGAGCCCCACATCAGGCTCTCTGCTCAGTGGGGAGCCTGCTTCCCCCTCTCTCTCTGCCTGCCTCTCTGCTACCTACTTGTGATCTCTCTCTGTCAAATAAAGAAATAAAATCTTAAAAAAATAAAATAAAATAAGGAGGTTATCCCAGATTATATCCATGGGTCCACTGTCATCACAAGGGTCCTTAAAACAGGGAGAGGGAGACAGAAGGAAAAGGACGGAAACCGCTGGAGCTGGTTTTGAAGACAGAGAAAGGGACCTTCTGCCAAGGAATACAGAAGTCTCTAGAAGCCAGAAAAGGCAAGGAGATGGATTCGTCCCTGGAGCCTCCGGAAAGGAACACGGGCCTGTCGACATCTTGATTTTAGTCCAGTAAATCTTGCTCTCGTGACCTATAGAACTGCAAGATACTGAATGCTTGTTAAGTCACCAAGGTCGTGGTCATTCATGACAGCAGCCGTGAAAAACTAAAACAGGTATGGTCATAAAAATATTACCTTTACACTTAACGTCCATTCTTATCTGCCTGTCAGTAATCATTTCCCATCAGAAAAAAACGAACACGGTGTTAACAATATTATGCACCCCACAGATTTCCTATGATTGACATTAAGAGACTGGGGTTGATATTTTAGCCTTTGAACTTGGCTCTTACAGTGAAATGCCTCAGCCTAATGGGAGAGGCTGAGCATTACTTAAGATGATGGCTTTTATACTCCCGAGCTTTGCAGGCAAACCTAAGGTCCAGCTCCAAGGTGCTGTTTGGATTTGCCCAGTTCTGTGTTGGAAGGCTATAAATACATACGTCAGGTGCCAGATACTTAATCCACGGCTGCTCTTGTTAATACGAAAATCCCATTTGCAAAGGGCTTTTTCTACCCAATTGAATTGGCCCAGTGAAGTAATCCTGTTGAAAACAAAAACCTGTCTGAGAGGCCCAGGGAGAGCTGTGCGTTATTTGCATAGATTTGCATATTAATTCAAAGCTGGTGGAAATACCTCACTAAGGAGTGGATTTCTCCAGGCTACTGAAATCCAAGGAGGCAAATATTTTGAACCAATCAATTTAATGGACGAGGACTAGCCTCCCTCCTTCTGTCCCCACTTCTCCCCTTCAAAAGAAAGCAAGGCTTCACCCCAAACCCAGATTTTACCTGGAAATGCTAATGGGGGGCAGGGGTAAAGGAGGTAGATTAACATGGATGTACTTTGGTTGGGGAATCTGAGGAAAGGAGTCAAGGCACACACTTCAAGCCAAGAGCCAGCCCAGATCCAAGGTAGCATCCCTCTTTGAGCACCAGATCCTACAGAGGAAGCCCAGGCCAAGGGAAGGGGCCACCTGACTTCTCCACACTATGTTTTCACTGCCATTCCCTCTCAATTTACTTATCTGACTCCCTCCACCCACCTCCGCATTCCCTTTCGTTCTATCCTCTTGTCTCTCATGCTGTTTCTCCCATGTCAGTGCCCCCCCCAACCTCGTACAAAGAGGTAACAACAGCGTCTACCTCAGGGATTAGCAAGTGAAGGCCTAGTACTCTACTTTTTTCTCCCCCAATTTTTTTTTTAAGATTTTTTTATTTATTTATTAGAGAGAAAGAGACTGAGAATGAGAGGGGAGAAGGTCAGAGGGAGAAGCAGACTTCCCGCAGAGCTGGGAGTCCGATATGGGACTCGATCCCGGGACTCCGGGATCATGACCTGAGCCGAAGGCAGTTGCTTAACCAACTGAGCCACCCAGGCGCCCTCCCCCAAAATTTTTATTGAAAAGTAGCAAATGGGGTGCCTGGGTGGCTCAGTCAGTTGAGCATCCATCTCTTGATTTTGGTTCAAGTCATGGTCTCAGGGTCCTGAGATCAAGTCCCACACGGGGCTCCTTGCTCAGCAGGGAGCCTGCTGCTCCCCCTACTTGTGCTTGCTCTCTCTCTGACAAACAAATAAAATTAAATAAAAATCTTTAAAATACGTATATATATTGAAAAAGTATTTGATTCAGCAATTACTTATGAATAAAACAAAAACTTATGTATATAATACATAATATTTTCAGGTAAATAGCTAATAAGAATCATGAGTATTGAAATCTAAGTGGCTAGCAACAGACCCATGAAAAAGTGCTCAACATCACTTGGCATCAGGGAAATACAAATCAAAACCACAGTGAAATACCACCTCACCCCAGTCAGAATGGCTAAAATTAACAAGTCAGGAAATGACAGGTGTTGGCCAGGATGCAGAGAAAGGGAAACCCTCCTCCACTGTTGGTGGGAATGCAAGCTTGCAGCCACTGTGGAAAACAGTATGGAGGTTCCTCAAAACATTGAAAATAGAGCTACCCTATGACCCAACAATCGCACTCCTGGGTATTTACCCCAAAGATACAAATGTAGTGATCAGAAGGGGCACATGCACCCCAATGTTTATAGCAGCAATGTCCACAATAGCCAAACTATGGAAAGAACCCAGATGTCCATCAACAGGTGAATGGATAAAGAAGATGTGATATACATATGACAGAATATTATGCAGCCATCAAAAGTGAAATCTTGCCCATTTGCAACAACTTGGATGGAACTAGAGGGTATGATGCTAAGCGAAATAAGTCAGTCAGAGAAAGACAATTATCGTACGATCTCACTGGTATGAGGAATTTGAGAAACAAGACAGGGGATCATAGGGGAAGGGAGAGAAAAATGAAATACGATGAAACCAGAAAGAAAGACAAACCATAAGAGACTCTCAACCTCAGGAAACAAACTGAGGGTTGCTGGAGGGGGGAAGTGATGGACACTGGGGGGGATGTGCTATGGTGCGTGCTGTGAACTGTGTTTAAGACCGATGAATCAGGGACGCCTGGGTGGCTCAGTGGGTTAAGCAGCTGCCTTCGGCTCAGGGCATGATCCCGGCGTCCTGGGATCGAGTCCCGCATCGGGCTCCTTGCTCCGCGGGGAGCCTGCTCCTCTCTCTGCCTCTGCCTGCCTCTCTGCCTGCTTGTGCTCTTTCTCTGTTAAATGAATAAATAAAATCTTTAAAAAAAAAAAAAAAAGACTGATGAATCAGACACCTGTACCCCTGAAACAAATAATACGTTATATGTTAATTTTTAAAATAATAATTTAAAAAACCTAAGTGGTTAGGATTACAAGGGTTTGTAAAACAGGTCACGGGTAACTGACATCCTAACAGTACTGCCCAACACTACCCTTGACGCGCACTAAATAACCAAGAAACGTTAGCTGTCTGGGCCGTCTATTGCTGCATAACAAACTCTCCCGTGACGGTTAAACCATCCCACTCGGCTTGCTCACAGTCTGAGAGACAGGAATCCAGAAAGGGCTCAGCCGGGAGCCTCTCTGCTGCTCAATGGCATCAGCCGGGGCCATTCATTCAGCCGCGTTCAGCCAGTGGCTGAACTGGACTGGAATTTTCAAGAAAGCTTCATCTTTTTTTTTATGGTACCTCCGTGCTTTTTTCCATGTGGCCTCTCTCTTTCCACCCGGCGAGCGTGGGCTTCCTTCCAGCATGGTGTTCTCAAGGGTATCAGACTTCTCACAGCCGGATTCAAAAGGGAGCCTTCCAAAAGAGGAAGTCAGCAGCTGCCAGCGTGTGAAGGCACAGCCTCGGAGGTTCGACTGTATCGCTTCCACGGCATTCCGCGGGTCAAAAGGAGGCTGCAACAGATTCAAAGGGAGGGGGAGAGGCCCCAGCTCCTGAGGGGAGAGAGGCAAGAACCAGCAGCCAGCTTCATTCCAATGCACTGTTCTCGGGCAGTCTTGTCCACTGCGATGCCCTGACTTCCCCCGGGCCGGGAATCGCAGACCTCTCCCAGACCTGGACCCAGGCGTGTCCTCATCTCTCTACTCAAGTCTTCAAGGCTCCCGCTGCCTGTGGGACGGAATTCAGACTCCCCAGCTCGGCATTCAGGACCCATCACAAACTCCCGCACTCTGCAGCCCACCCTCTGACCGTTACGTGCACGCTCGCGAACACACGGACTCCTCCTGCAGACTTGCACAAGTGAGCACGCACACACACACACGCGCGCGCACACACACGTGAGCATCACGACCGCCCAGAAAATCCACCAGAACACGCTGAGCACCGAACAAAGCCATGGTCGTCACTTAACCGCTGTCAGAGGGGCAGCTCTACCTCGGTCACGCCTAGGAGGCTCTCAGGAGGAGGAGGCCAGACAGAGATACCTCCTGGCTTTGGGTGTCCGAGCTCAAGTGGTTGAAGGCAGGTCTTCTGATACAGTCCAGGATGGGTGGCCGCCGCAAGGCAGGAGCCTCAGAACGAGTCTTTGTGGGTAAACCGTTGTTCGGTAAGTGGACTTTTTTGCCCAGGGGAGCAGCCAGGGCTTGTGAGAACAGGGCTATGGGCCCAAATGCGCGATCGCTTGTTTAAATAAATCAGTTTTGGGCGCCTGGGTGGCTCAGTTGGTTGAGCGACAGCCTTCAGCTCAGGTCGTGATCCTGGAGTCCCGGGATCAAGTCCCATATTGGACTCCCGGCTCTGCGGGAAGTCTGCTTCTCCCTCTGACCTTCTCCCCTCTCATTCTCAGTCTCTCTCTCTAATAAATAAATAAAATCTTTAAAAATTTTAAAAAATAAAAATAAATCCGTTTTCAGGAATTTCCGAAGCAAGCGGTGAAATATTTCGTGGTTTCCAGCCTCATCTTCCTGGGGCAAGAACTTTCTGGAGTAAATGGTGATCATGTTGACACAGGTAGTTTCAGTCTTCGGCCCTGTTAAGCCGCCAACAGCTCAGGCTTGGACACACACGTCCCCCTTACCCACCTCCACCAGACCCTGAGTAGGCTTGCTCTTCCCCAAATGCTACATTCTCACGTCCTTGCCCTCCTTCCTAATAAAGTTTATTTTCTCCCATTATAAATGAAATGCGTGCTCATCGCTGCGAAGTTTAAAACTAAAAAAGGTTATGAGAATTCAAAATGCCCACATGAGGACAGAGGAAGAAAGATGGGGTTGGATTATTTTCCTAGGGGGAGCCAGTAACAAATTACCACAAACTCAGTGGCTTAAAACAGAAGAAACTCATTCTCTCTCAGTTCCAGAGGCTGGAAGTCTGCATGTAGTCAGGGCGTTGGCAGCGTTGGTTCCCTCGAGAGGCCGTGAGACAGAATCTGTTCCGCACTTCTCCTCTCGCTTCTACCGACTCCCAACCACTTTTGCCAGTCCCTGGTTTGGGGCTGCACACCTACTCTTTCTGCCTCAATGTTCACGCAGCCTTCCTCTCTCTGTACGCGTCTGTGTGTCCTTTCCTCGACTTACAAAGACAGCAGTGACTGGATTTATGGCCCAACCCGAATCCAGGACAATCTCATATCAAGATCCTTAACTTAACCACATTCACAAAGACCCTATATCCAAATAAAGCTACCGTTCCAATGTTCCAGGTGGGCGTGAATTTCGGGAGGCTGCTATTTACCCACTATAGGAGTATGAGAGACCTAAATCTTCCTCTGCCTCATCGGGAAGCTGACGGATGATGCCTAAAATCAATAAATCAAGAAACAGTAACCTCAGCACGTTATCTCGACCTAGAAGGAAAAAATTAAAGGCTTAAAGAAAGTTCCCCAGAAAAGCAGGGAGAAGTTGAATAAGGGGACAGCTCTTTTTATTTTTATTTATTATTATTTTTTTAAGATTTGATTTATTTATTTGACAGAGCACAAGCAGGCAGAGAGGCAGGCAGAGGCAGAGGGAGAAGCAGGCTCCCCTGCTGAGCAAGGAGCCCGATGCGGGACTTGATCCCAGGACCCCGGGATCATGACCTGAGCCGAAGGCAGCTACCTAACCAACTGAGCCACCCAGGCGTTCCTATTTTTATTTTTTTAAACTAGATCACTGGTTTAGTATAAGGACATCTCTCAGGAACAACCAGATGGAGGAGACCCATAGGATAAGGCACGTGCGAACGGTGTGGAGTTTTCACACTGTCTTAGCAGGCCACTCTTCTGGCCTCTCCATGAGTTCACTCACCCGGAAGCTCTGTCTAATTTTCTTCACACACTGGCCACTATCTCCAGACTCTAAGTTATCAAATTGCATCAAAGAAGAAAATGACCCCTGTAGCTTTTCTTCCTTCTGTTTTTCTGCACTTATCTAGAAGGGTTTTTTTTTTTTTTCACTTCAAATAAATGAAAACCCTTATTACCCAATGACAATTAGAGGAGCACATTGGTGTATGACTTCTCTCCAAACTGTTTAAGGTGATGATCCTGTACATGCAACAGCGAAACCCTTTAGTTCCACCTAACTTCATAATATAAACAGATCCCCCTGTTACTCTTTTTTAAAAATTTACCTATTTATTTGTGGGGGAGAAAGAGATAGCATGCATGAGCAGGACGGGCCGGGGAGACATGCAGACTCCACGCCTAGCGGGAATCCAACACAGGGCTCGATCTCATCACGAGGAGATCATGATCCTAGCAGAACCAGGAGCTGGATGCTTAACCAACTGAGCCACCCAGATACGCTCGTGTTATTTTTAAATCATAATAAACATTATCATTATTGGCTACATAAAATCCCACCTAATAAGAAGTCCATCATTTACTCTACATTGGTTCCTGGTGTTTTTGTTTTTTTGCATTATAAATAACACTGAAATAAATATCTCTGAGCAGTTCCTTGCTTGTTGTATTCGGATTACTTCCCTAAAACAAAACAAGTTCTAGAAGGTTACATTACAGGGGTGTAAGTATTTTGAAGACTTTGGATATACCTGCCAAATTACCGTACTCTGGAGGAGGGAGAGGTACCAATCTGTCCTACCACCAGATCATGTAAAATGCACGCCCCGTCGATCTTGCTTCTCAACCTTCTCATGGAAATCTGTTTTGGGGCGCCTGGGTGGCTCAGTGGGTTAAAGCCTTTGCCTTCAGCTCAGGTCATGGTCTCAGGGTCCTGGGTTCGAGCCCCGCATCGGGCTCTCTGCTCGGTGGGGAGCCTGCTTCCCCCTCTCTCTCTGCCTGCCTCTCTGCCTACTTGTGATCTCTCTCTCTCTCAAGTAAATAAATAAAATCTAGAAGAAAGAAGAAAGAAAGAAAGAAAGAAAGAAAGAAAGAAAGAAAGAAAGAAAGAAAGAAAGAAAGAAAGAAAGAAAGAAAGAAAGAAAAAGAAAAACCTGTTTCATAGGATATTACAAAGACTTTCCCTGCTGCCCCCAAATTCTACCTATACAAATGGTCCCTGACTTAGGATGGCTTCACTTACGATTTTTCGACTTTACAATGTTGCCAAAGCAGTTTGCATCCAGTAATAATCATACTTTGGATGCTGAATTTAACTTCTTCCTGGACTAGCAATATACAGAACAATACTCCCTCGTGATGCTGGCCCTCAGCAGAGAACCCCAGCTTCCCGGTCAGCCGCACGATCACAAGGGTAAACAACTGACACGCTTACCACTACTCTGTCCCTATACAACCATTCTGTTTTGCACTGTTGGCGCAGTATTCGAAAAATTACAGGAGACAGTCAATACTTTATTAAAGAACAAGCTTTGTGTTAGATGATTCTGCCCAGCTGTAGGCTAATGTAAGAGTCCTGAGCACATTTAAGGTAGGCAAGGCTAAGCTGTGACATGTGGTAGATTAGATATATTCAATGCATTTTTCAATTTGTATTTTCAATTTAGGATGGGTATATTGCAATGCAAACCCATCATAAACTGTCGAAGATCTGGAATCCCAGAGCAAAGGATTCTGAGATTACCCACACAGCTTACCAAAGAGAAGTACATGCTCACCTCCAACCAGCCAAAAGAAGCAGAAAACTGAAGCTTTTATATATATCTTTTTTAATTTTATTTATTTATTTGCCAGAGAGCATGTGGGAGCACAAGCAAAGGGAGTGGCAGGCAAAGGGAGAAGCAGGCTCCCTGCTGAGCAAGGAGCCCAACGTGGGACTCGATCCCAGAACCCTGGGATCATGCCCTGAGCTCAAGCCAGACATTTAACCAACTGAGACACCCGGGCGTTCCAGAAAACTGAAGTTTTTAATGGAGAGATCTATAAAGGGAGGTAGGTGGTCAGCTTGGTGGGAAGTATTGTGACATTTCCCTTCCTCAAGCCAGAGAGTTGTCACAGAGACAGAAGGTGACTTCAAGGGAGACTGTCTTCCTCCCTCCAGGTATAACTGAGCTGAGAAAGTCACAGACCACCTAATGCACACGAACAGAAAGCTGGACAACCACCAGATGCCTAACCAGCATGCACTTCTTCCTTAGTAACAGATGGCCGGTTCTATTCAGTACACAATGCATCCAGAAAAAGATTACATTCCCTGGCCTCCTTTGCAACTAGATACGCCCCAGCGAATGTGGTGGAAGTAGGGTTTCTGGGCAGGCTCTTTAAAGGGAAATAACTGAAAGGATTCCTATCCTCCTTTGTACTTCCTCTTTCCTCCTTCAGGATGCTTGGAATACAGCGAGAAGTCTGGCACTCTGGCAGCCATCTTAGACCATGAAGCGAAGGGCTTAAAAATGGCAGAATAATATCTACAGAAGCAGCCCAGATCCCTGACGATCATGGAGCCACCATGTAAATCCTCGGCCATTTACCTCTGAATGTAATGCACATGAAAGAAATTGAACCCTTAACTGTTTAGACCACATTTCAGTGTTTGTCTCACTTTGTTAGTGTGGATTTGTAGTAAAGTTGTAAACATAACACAGTGAGTTTTCATATTCTCCCACCCAGTTTCCCCTAATATTAACACCTTATGTTACTGGGCTTCATTTGTCAAGGTGAAGAAACCAGTATTGATACATTACTGCGAACTTGGATTTCACCAGCTTTTCCACGAATGTTCGTTTTTCATCCCAGTATCCTGCCAGGATGCCGCAGCACTTAAGTCACCATGCCTTGTCAGTCACCTCTGACCAGTTTCTCACTCTTCCCTCAGCTTTTCATGACCTTGACCTTTTGAAGAATACTGGTCAGCTGTTTTTTTTTTTTTAAGATTTTATTTATTTATTTATTTATTAGGAAAGAGAGAGAGTGAGAGAGAGCATGAGAAGGGAGAAGGTCAGAGTGAGAAGCGGACTCCCCATGGAGCTGGGAGCCCGATGTGGGACTCGATCCCGGGACTCCGGGATCATGACCTGAGCCGAAGGCAGTTGCTTAACCAAGTGCGCCACCCAGGCGCCCTGGTCAGCTGTTTTTAAGAATGTTCCTCCATTTGACTTTGCCTGGTGTTTTCTCATGACAGACCAGGTTGAAGAATTTGGGGGAAGAACACCACAGAAGTCAAAGTGCCCTTCTCACTGCATCGCGCGGCGGTGACACAAATGATCAGCACAAATGATCACGGGTTGATGTGAATCTTGATCACTTGGCTTAAGGTGACGTCCACCACATTTCTTCACTGTGAGGTTGTTCTTTTTCCATACTCACGAGTTTGAAAGTGAGTCACCAAGACCAGCCCACACTTAAGGGGAGGGAAACAAAGCCCCATCTCTCGGCAAGATGAAACATCTACATAAATTGTTTGGAATTATCCTGTAAGGTTTATTCCTTCTCTCTCATTTACTTATTTACTCATTCATTCATTCATCCAATCCAAATGTTTACAATCATTTATTTGGGTTATAATCTAATCCTACCGTTACTTATTTTGTTGCTAAAATTGTTCCTGTTTTGGCCATCGAAGGCTCTTAAGTCCTGTTAGGACACACCCCCCTCCATTGTTTGTTTTTAGTTTCGTTTTGTTCTGGTGTTTTGACAATGCTCCAGGCTCATCCTGTACCTCCTGTCCCAATCCTGGGATCAGCCATTTCTCAAGCCTTCATTCCTTTTGTTGGAGAAGGGTATTTAGAAAGTATGATGTGGGCTTCAGGTACCCTCCGCGCTCCTGGAGCGTCACTCTTCCAGACTCTCTCAGCAGGCAGAGCTAGGAAATGTTCATATGCAAACCAACTTACGTTATTAAACCAGCTTATGGGTTAGAGGGCGTTGCTTTATCCTGCCAAACTCTGAGCATTCCTGGAAAAATGTAATGCATATCCCCTGGAGCTTGGGGTCTGTCTGCGAACACGGACACCGATGTCTCCTTCCTATCTAGAGAACACTGGAAGTGGCGGCAGGAAATAAGAGGTTCTACAGGCAGGAAATAAGAGGGCTGGTGCAGTTTACCTGAGGGAGCAGTGAGGCAGAGCCTGCTCAGTGTTTGTGGAGTTCGTCAGAGTGGTGAAGATGTGCTCGGTTTTCCTAGGGAGCGATGGGTGCTGAGGAAAGCAGCAAGACTTGAGCCAAGCCGAGCCTTCTGTGTCTAAGAAGGCAACCTGCTAGAGAAAAGGGACCCCAGCAGGGAGATTTGTGCGGCGTGTACTACTGGGGTACGTTTGCGAGACAAAATACAGGTTTCCCAGTTAAACCAGAATTTCAGGGACGCCTGGGTGGCTCAGTTGGGTAAGTGTCCCGCCTTCAGCTCAGGTCACGATCCCAGGGTCCTGGGATCGAGTCCCACTTCAGGCTTCCTGCTCAGCAAGGGCAGGCGACTGCTTCTACCTCTCCCTCTGGCCCTCCCCATCACCCTGCTCGTGCCGTCTGTCTGTCTCTCTGTCTCTGTCTCTCTCTCTCCCTGACAAAAATCTTCCAAAATAATAATAAAAAAAATAAATAAAAATTAACTAGAATTTCAGATAAATAACAAGGACATTTTTAGTATAAATACATCCCAAACAAATACTGTTTATCTGCATTTCCAATTTAACTGGAGTCTTATATTTTTATTTGCTAAATCTGGTATCCGCACACTGGGGACAGAAGGTGAAACTGGGGTTGCTGGGGCTTGGCTAGAGGAAGCATCATCCCATCTAAGAAGTGCAAAGCCCTGAGCTCCTGGGTAATTTCTGCATCTGCTCCCAACAAGGCCTGCCATGTAAAGGGCATCGTCGGCCAGGAAAAATCCATAAGCAGCACAAGGTCAATAAACCTGGTACACCTAGTTATCCTTCAGAAGGCAGCTCCAATGTCACACGCTCTCTGGTTTCCTTAGCTCGGCCCCAGGCCAAATAAACAGCCCTTCAGCTGTGTTCCCCAAAACACTGCGTGTTGGCTTCCGCGTGGGCCCAGCAATCGAAAGAGTCGGGCACTGTTTGCTGTTTGAGAGGGAGAGCGGAGAGGGGCAAAGGGAGCGGGAGAGAGAGAGAATCTTAAGCAGGCTCCACACCCAGCATGGAATCCCCACTCGGGGCTTGATCCCACAACCCTGAGATCATGACCTGAGCTGAAATCAAGAGTCGGACGCCTCACCCACTGAGCCCCCCGGGCGCCCCGGGAGCCAGGCGTCGCTGATGGATGGCTGGGGCACTTGCTCTGCAGGTCTCGGAGCTCTCCGTGGGCAGAGCTCTGGCTCTGTCCATCCCTGTAGGCTCGGTGTCCACTACAGGCACAAATAGAGGCTGCAGAGGCCCGAAGAGTGTTCGCTCAAAGAACAAGAGAATAGGGGCCCCTGGGTGGCGCAGTTGGTTGAGCGACTGCCTTTGGCTCAGGTCATGATCCCGGAGTCCAGGGATCGAGTCCCACATCGGGCTCCCGGCTCCATGGGGAGTCCGCTTCTCACTCTGACCTGCTCTCTCTCACTCTCTCTCTCCTAATAAATAAATAAATAAAATCTTTAAAAAAAAAAAAAAAGAACAAGAGAATAAATGAATGATTGCTCCCATTTTTGAGACAAACGAACCAAAGCCCGAGAAATTCAATTCAATGCTGCACAGTTTTTGATTGATTGATTGATTTTTAAGATTTTATTTATTCGTTTGAGAGACAGAGAGCAGGGGGAGAAGCAGGCTCCCCGCTGAGTAGGGAGCCGGACGTGGGGCTCGATCCCAGGACCCCAGGATCCTGAACTGAGCCGAAGTTAGACACTTAGCCAACTGAGCCGCCAGGTGCCCTGAGTTTTTTGTTTATTTAAGTCATCTCTATGCCCCATGTGGGGCTTGAACTCACGACCCCAAGATCCAGAGTCCCACGCTCTTCCGACTGAGCCAGCCAGACGCCCCGTTTTCTTTTTTTCTTTTGTAATGGGTCTACCAAGAACAAGGAAAATGAATGCTATTTCAGAAGCTGGAGTGAAGACACCATGCAGTAAAGGGAAGACGTCTGCTGTGAAGGACCCTGCACACGGCCCTTCCTAGTCAGGGGTCAACGTGGCATCGAGGGGAGCGGGTTTCCCTCCTCCACGCAACTGCTGCCTTTTGAGGGGTAGAAAGAGCCCCTCCAAAAATGGAAGTCAAAGGCTCCCGGTTCCCTTCTGACTCTGACCCTGGGCAAATCCCTCGGCCTCTGTTCCCTCCTCTGTGAAATGCAGGGATTATCTGTACTAAGCAAGCGCTCTTCTCTACTCATTCGTCAGTCAGTGTGTGTCACAGCCCTTCCGTGAGGGCCTCCGGGGACAGCAAACAGGACAGGGTCCCTGCACCTAGGGAACCGGAAAGGCAGGGACCGGAAATCAAACAGACTGCGAGTGGCCGGTACCATGATAATAAAAGCATCAGTTTACTTTGCTTTGCTCGCTCACCGTGAAGCGGCCACGGTCTCAGCGATCACCGCTACCTTGCAAGCAGGTGTCATTTTAATCCCCATTTAGCAAGGTGAAACGACATGGTTAAGGTCACTTCGCGGGGACGTGCCGGCATGGCCACCGAAACTCAGGCTTTCCTGCCTCAAAAACCAGCGCGCACAGCCACTCGGCCACACGGCCTTCCCGGTCGGAGTATGCAGGAAAGATCACACGCAGCTCCAAGTCAGCACAGGGGAGGTTTCTCAAGGCCTTTCTGACTGGGACACAAAATCCAGGAACCATAGCAACGTTGTAAATAATAACGGGCATCGAACACAGAATTCCCTGTGTTCAATGCTGAGCACCGTTACACACGCTTCAGGCGTACTAAGCATTTAGGCCTCACGACGTCAGTATGAGGTTGGCCCTGTCATCCTCACTCTGTGGATGGGGCATAGGGAGCACGGGGAAGCAGAGGCTCAAAGCCCCACAGCCCTACTGGCAAAACCGGCACGTGAACTTGGGCAGCCTCCTTCCAGCGTCCGTGTCCGTAACCTCTTATGCTGCACCGTCAAAGTCAAAGGGAAGTGACAAATTCACTTTGTCACTTTCAAGTGAAAGAGAAAAAAATAACTGAACTCATAGCACAGTAGGGCTAGTCTCCCGAATATCTTAAGAGCTCCCCTATAAGAAAAAAACCAACGACTCAACAGAAAAAGAGGCAAAGCGTGCTAACAGATAGTTCAATAAAATTAAGTACAAACAAGAAAAACGCAGATGTTAGCCCTAATGAGATAACATGTCTCACCTACCAGATTGGCAAAAACCCAGAAGTTTGACAAAACACTCTTTGTGAGGCTGGGGGCGTGAGGGGTTGGGAGCAGCCTCAGTGCACCGTTGGGGGAGGACAGACCAGCATGAGACCTACAGCCGGCAACGTAAAGTGACAAAGCCATATACCCAACAGTTCGATGTCAAAAAACGCTCTCATGCAGGCAAAATGGCATTCATGCCAGACCAGTTATGACAATCTTCTTTGTGACCCCAAAGTCCTGGAAACTACCTTAATGCCCATCAACAGGGGCTGGTTGCCTACTTTTGGCACGTCCACATAGTGGAATTCTTTGCATTGTTAAGAAGATTGAAGAAGCACTTTACGGACTGATAAGAGACAATTTCAAGATATATTAAGGGAAAAAAGCGAGGTACAGAATGGTGTGTTGGATACGTTATTCTTTCGTGTGTTTTATGTATTCTTCTGTATAAAAATAAAAGGAAGGAAATATATCTTGGACTGGTCTGCAGAGGCATAAAAAATACCTTTGGGGGAAAACAGGGAGTAGGCGGACAGGAGGCAAGGACAGGAAGGAGAGCTTCCCCCTCTCTCCATCCCTTTCGTATTTTTGGAGGCTTGAACCTTGTATTTTTTTAATTGACTAAGAATTTTTCAAAGAAACCAAAAAAAGAAAGGCCTTTCAGAGGAGGGATCATTTTAGAACTCTCTGCCTCTGAGAGGACGACTCAATGGTCGTGTGATGAGAAAGGGTCATCGTGAACCCATTAGTGATAAGGAAACAAAAAGGGTATTAGCGCGGCCCGCGAGTGCAGGAGGTTGTTTCATTCAGACCCGCTCATACGGTGCCCACCGCCTCCCATTATGCTCCCGAGGCTCATTCAAGCTAAGACTCAGGGGCCGGCAACATCTGCTCATGGAGGTAACCGTGGGCAACCAGGCTTCTCTTCTGGTTGTCATAGCAACGCTGATGCTCCTACCGTGAGGTTTTCATGGCGAAGTGATTATCAGGCCTTGTGGTGGGCTCTTCCCCGTCTGCAGTATGAATGAGCCTAAATTAGATGCAATTTCAGATGAACTGTGAAGAGAGGCTGTGAATGGAGGGAGATTTCCATGTCCTTCCATCGGGACTGGCGAGCCTCGGGAGTGGCACACCCGATGCAGTCTGAGGATGGGGTGCCACTGGCATCGCGGTCATCAAAAGCTGCTGGATGGCCCAAGACCTGCCGAGTTTCCCCGCAAAATGGGCAGTGCCTTCTCTGCTTCCTTTCCTCGTCTCCTCCCCCCGAGTCGCAGGAGCAGCCCCAGCGGGCTCTTGGTTTCCGGCTGCAGAACAAAAGCTCCTGATTCACCAGAACGTTGTACGGTCTATGCTCCTATGCAACGAGCCTCCACTCCACACCGGAGCAGTCTCAACTTTCTGCTTGCCCGAGCACCTCCGCCGGAAAGGGATGGAGCCGGGATCCCGAACCGCCGCTCAGAGCGTCTTCCACCTGAGCTCTTTCACTCAGGGTGAGAGTTCTCTTTAGTCTTTGGAGAGTGGCACAGAGTTTCACGGACTCCATGAGCCTCAGTGGAAAGAACAAGTGCTCTGCGTCCACCAGCCAAAGGGCGGAAGGAAGGGGCTCGGTCCCTGCAGCCTATCACCCCCGCCTGCCGGCGACAAGCTCCCAGGGACTCGTGCAGACCCTCTGCCCCCGATTTCCGGGGGTTACGGTTTGCCCAGCCACGTGCAAATGCATCTCTCGCGCGCCCTGGGCTACATTATTCCGTTCCTGTGCCGGGCACCCTCAGAGACGGAACCCATTTTGGTGGCCTATCCCTGAACTGAGTCACCGGAAGGAAGCAGAGGAAAGGAACTCTCTGGTGTTGGCAAGAAGCACTGACTCTTCCCAACCTGGCCTCATCGCTGCTCCAAGTGGGTGACTTGTGGCTTGTTTGGTGCCTCGGGCACGTGGGGCAGCTCCCAGAGCAAGAGGTGTGGACGGGTGAGGAGGTGCCCGCAGACATGCAGCCATCAGCTCCCGTTTGGCTGGACGGGTTCTGTCTGTGCGAGCCCAGCAACCAACTTTGTTGGCTTCGGAAAGAAGCAGGATGTTGTCCAAAAAGCACTGAAAAGCTCCATAGGCATTCCACCTCTTTTAGTTTCCTCTGGGCCAACACCCCTTCTTGGCAGGTAAAAATGCGCCCAGAGGTTGCCCTCGGCAACCTTCATCCTTAGGCCTTAACCTGGGGTTGGTCCAGATATTCCTGAGTGGGCTTCCCAACGAACCCAATACCATCAGCAAAGGGGATGCAAGATGCCCCACACACAGCAGGCGTCAACCTGCAACCACACACTCAAGTGTGTAAGAAATTTAGCAATTCTTGACTTTTGTTCAGTTTAGGTCTGTCTCTAAATGCCATCCACGTGGGTTGGCCAGAAGTTCAGAAATTACCAGACTTCCTACCAGACTCTGTACCACCTTCCGCCTCCATTCTGTGCTGGTGAATGGGTGTCAGGGGTGACAACCAAGCGTTTGGAAGTCCCTTTGGTCATCAGTCCACAATGTCTGTCACCAAGATGCCTCTGGTCCTAGCTGACGTGGTTCTCTCAGATGCTGGAGCCCTGCTATGTCCACGCTGCATCTGGGCGCTGGCTCTCCGGCGGGCTGGCCGGATCTGGGCACAGAGCCAGCCTATGCAGCAGCTTCTGCACCTGCCCTCCCCTCTGAGGACGTGGTTCCCAGACACCAGGAGAAGTCTTCAGTTCCTTGGCCTTCGTGCCAAGACTTAGAACTGAAATCATGGACAACCATGAGATATAGGGTCCTGGGATCGAGCCCCACATGGGGCTCCTTGCTCAGGGGGGAGTATGCTTCTCCCTCTTCCTCTGCTGGCCACTGCCCCTGCTTGTGCTCTCTGTCAAATAAATAATAAATTTTTTTAAAAAACCATATCCAGTGGAATCCAAATATAGTGAGTTCATATCCATCTTTAGCCCTTTAAGAAATACAAGAGCAAGCTCTTCAAAAAGCAAAAACGTTCTCAATGCCCTCTAGCCAAAGATGACCAGCAACAAGATGAGTTTACTGACGAATCGCAACAAGGGAGAACATTTACCAGGGGGAAGTGTAGGGCATGGCAAAGTAGCGAGGTATAAGAAAAGACTCATAGGATTTGGGCTTGCGTTAGATACCTTCTGGGAGAACTCAAGGAAGTGGGGCTTTGCTCTGAATTGGATGCTGTCAGGAAGAAATAAATCTTAGCCACAAGGAGAAAATAATAGAGAAAGCTAAAGCTTTAACTGGTGGAGAAGCAATCACTTATAGTAACGGGGAGAACAGGATATTAGTTTTCTACTGCTTCAAACCACCACAAATTTAGCAACAATTTATTAAACACCATTGTTTCAGGGCGCCTGGGTGGCTCAGTTGGTTGAGTGACTGCCTTCAGCTCAAGTCATGATCCTGGAGTCCTGGGATCGAGTCCTGCAATAGGCTCCCTGCTCAGCATGGGGTCTGCTTCTCCCTCTGACCCTCCCCCTCTCATGCTTGCTTGCTCGCATTCTCTCTCTCTCTCAAATAAATGAATAAAATCGAAAAAGAAAAAGAAAAAGGAAACACCATTGTTTCACAGGGTCTGTGAGTCAGGGTGTGGCATGACTTAACTAGGTCCTCTGCTCAGGGTCTCACAAAGCTGCAATCTGAGTGGCAATGGGCTGCATTCTTATCTGGAGGCTGAAATGGGGAAGAATCCATCTTAAGCACCCTTGAGTTGTTAGTAGAATTCATTTCTTTGAAGCTGTAGAATTCATGGCACTGTGTTTCTTCAAAGCCAACAAAGAAGAGTCTCTGCCACCAGGGAAAGCCTAGACCTCCTCCAAAGAGCTCCCCTGATTAGGTCAGGCTCACCCAGGAAACTCCCTCTGGTGAATTCAGAGGGAGTCACCTGATTAGGGACCTTAATTACATCTGCAAATCCCTTCAGCTTTGTCACGTAATTTAAAATAACCATCATCTTGGGCGCCTGGGTGGCTCAGTTGGTTAAGTGACTGCCTTCGGCTCAGGTCATGATCCTTGAGTTCTGGGATCGAGTCCCACATCGGGCTCCCGGCTCCGTGCGGATTCTGCTTCTTCCTCTAACCTTCTCTCCTCTCATGCTCTCTCTCACTTTCTCTGTCTCTCAAATAAATAAAATCTTAAAAAAGAAAAAATCTTACCGGCTTCAATTTGTTAAAAACAAATTACAGGTCCCACTCTCTCAAAGGGAGGGGATTTCTCAAAGGTATGACCCCTGGGGAGTGAGAATCATGAGGGCCCTCCTAAGAGGTATCTGCCATAAGGATGTTTAGTATCAATTTGGTTTGCACAGTAACCTTATTTTTGTTTGTGGTTAGACAACATCATAAGGTGGTTCAATTTTAGAGCGCCTGGGTGGCTCAGTCCATTAAGCATCTGCCTTCAGCTCAGGTCATGAACTTGGGGTCCTGGGACTGAGCCCTGAGTCAATCTCCCTGCTCAGCAGGAAGTCAGCTTCCCCCTCTACCCCTTCTCTCACTCGTGTTTTCTCTCTCTCAAGTAAATGAATACAATCCTCAAAAAAAAAAAAAAAAAGGTAGTCCTATTTCTTTATTGGCTCCTACTGCCACGGTCAAAGAGTCAAAGAGTGACCACATCTGATGCCGCTGTACTGTGAGACCATCCTGTGCTCAGGAGAGCACCACAGCCGGGTGATCCTGGGTCACCTTCTACCAACACTGAGGCCAAGCTCTTGATGTCAGGCCAGCCCCCAGATTGTCAGAGGCTGCCTCTTTCTTACTCTGACATCTTTTCTTTGTCCCTTGAATGATTATTTCCCTTCCACTTCCCCCATATAACCCTATTCTAATGTAACCATTTAGATTCTTGAAAGTCTTTAATAGACCACTCCACCAGACGGTTCAGCAGCCAAAACATGAATATAAATTGAACACTTGTATTTTCTGTGTAAGGCTAAGTGCTCAAAAAAAAAAATCTTTTCGACTCGAGTTAGCATTACAATTATGATCAGTACATAACTGACTGATGCAACATACAGATGGACATTTTGACACATAATTTTTAAAGATTTTTATTTTTATTTTTATTTATTTATTTGACACAGAGAGAGAGAGAGAGATCGCAAGTAGGCAGAGGCAGGCAGAAGCAGGCAGAGAGAGAGGGGGAAGCAGGCTCCCCGCTGAGCAGAGAGCCCGATGCGGGGCTCGATCCCACGACCCCGAGATCATGACCCGAGCTGAAGGCAGAGACCTCAACCCACTGAGCCACCCAGGCGCCCCGACACATAATTTTTAAATATATAAAGTAAAATTTTATCGGAATGTATCTACCGATGAAATGAATGGGCTGGTTTTACTTCCAGTTAATTCACGCATTCAGAGATAAGTGTTAATAACTGCAGCTAAAGCAAGCTTCAGCCTCAGTTCCATTTCTAAGTTCTGCCTGCATAGATTCAAGCATTGAGAAATCAGGCTCACACAGATATGTAGCCAGACGTGGAAGGGTACCGTTACGGTAACGTCCTTCAGTTCTCTGGAACTTCAGCACTAAATGCCCATTGCGTCTTGGTTAGACCAACGCTTGCAAAGCAGAACCTGGGGGTGAGGGTAGTGAACCTCCTCCAACAGAATACCACTAGGTAAGTGAAACAGACAAGTTCATTACTCACCGGTCCTGGAGGAGGGGCCTAGCACACCCTGAGATGCCACGCAGGGTGGAGGGGAGGTCAGAAAGTGTGGCTGGTACCTAGGGAGAGGCCAGTGCTATCTAGAGGGGCAAACCCACACAGACCACGTGACCACACGAAATGATACTGAGGAGTGCCTGGCCGGCTCAGTCCTTGGAGCATGTGACTCTTGATCTCAGGGTTACGAGTTCGACCCCCACAACGGGTATAGAGATTATTTAAAAATAAACTCTAAAAAAAAACAAAATGATGCTGAGGCAGTACTATTAAATAGTTTAGCTAGATTCTCAACAATGTGATCTAGCTCAAAATTATTCAAATAAGGGGCACCTGGCTAACTCAGCTGGTAAAGCATGTGACTCTTGATTTCAGGGTTAGGAGTTCAAGCCCTGTGTTGGGTGTAGAACTTACTTTAAAAAGAACTATTCAAATACATTAAAACCAATTGCAAAAAGAACATACCAGATAAAAGACTAGTATCCAGAATCTATAAAGAACTTAGCAAACACGGGGCACCTGGGTGGCTCAGTGGGTTAAAGCCTCTGCCTTCGGCTCAGGTCGTGATCCCAGAGTCCTGGAATCGAGCCCCGCATCAGGCTCTCTGCTCAGCGGGGAGCCTGCTTCCCCTTCTCTCTCTGCCTGCCTCTCTGCCTGCTTGTGATCTCTCTCTCTGTCAAATAAATAAATAAAATCTTAAAAAAAAAAAAAACTTATCAAACTCAACACTGAAAAAACAAAGGATCCAATCAAGAAATGGGCAGAAGACATGAACAGACATTTCTCCAAAAAAAAGGACATACAAATGGCCAACAGACATATGAAAAAAGGCTCAACATCACTTAGCATCGGGGAAATAGAAATCAAGATTACAGTGAGCTGCCACCTCACACCTGTCAGAATGGCTAAAATTAACAAGTCAGGAAACAACAGATGTTGATAAAGATGCTAAGAATGGGGAACCCTCGGGACGCCTGGGTGGCTCAGTTGGTTGGGCAACTGCCTTTGGCTCAGGTCATGATCCCGGCATCTTGGGATCGAGTGCCGCATCGGGCTCCTTGCTCCGCAGGGAGCCTGCTCCTCTCTCTGCCTCTGCCTGCCTCTCTGCCTGCTTGTGTTCTCTCTCTGTTAAATGAATAAATAAAATCTTTAAAAAAAAAAAAAAAGAATGAGGAACCCTCTTACACCGTTAGTGGGAATTCAAACTGGGGCAGCCTTACTGGAAACCAGTATGGAGGTTTCTCAAAAAGTTGAAAATAGAGCTACCCTATGACCCAGCAATTGCACTACTAGGTATTTATCCAAAACAAAAACAAAAATAGTGATTGGAAAGGGCACATGCACCGCAATGTTTATAGCATCCAATGTCCACAATAGCCAAAATATGGAAAGAGCCCAGATACCCGTCGATAGATGAATGGATAAAGAAGATGTACAAAAAAAAAAAAAGATGTTGTACACACACACACACACACACACAGAGTATCACTCAGCCATCAAAAAGAATGATATCAGGGCGCCTGGGTGGCTCAGTTGGTTAAGCGACTGCCTTCGGCTCAGGTCATGATCCTGGAGTCCCGGGATCGAGTCCCATATCGGACTCCCGGCTCTGCGGGGAGTCCGCTTCTCCCTCTGACCTTCTCTCCTCTCATTCTCAGTCTCTCTCTCTAATGAATAAATAAATAAATAAATAAAAATCTTTAAAAAAAAAAAAGAATGATATCTCGTCATTTGCAATGACGTCGATGGACCTAGAGGCTATTACAGTAAACAAAATACGTCAGTCAGAGAAAAGACAAATACCATATGATTTCACTCATATGTGGAAATTAAGAAACAAAACAGATGAACAGAGGGGAAGGAAAGGAAAAATAAGATAAAAACGGAGGAGGCAAAGCATAACAGACTCGTAACTACAGGAAATAAACTGAGGGGGGCTGGAGGGGAGGTGGGGAGGGAGATGGGCTAAATGGGTGATGGGCATTAAGGAGGGCACGTGATGTAATGAGCACTGGGTGTTATACACAACTGATAAATAACTCTATCCCTGAAACTAATAATGCACGATATGTTAACTAAATTAAATTTAAATAAAAATATAAAATAAGAATTAAAAAAAAATTACAAACAGTTTTGGTACCCAACCATTAGGGTCATTCGCTATCTCACACCTAACACCAAATCTTTTTTAGGCAACCCCTTGTAAAGGCTTGTACAGTGAGTGTAATGTGCCAAGTAGGATTCAGAATGAATTCAGGATTCAGAGACAGGAAAATGGGGATTAAGGAATATGAAAGGGAGTGGGGGGAACTACCCTGTGTTTTCATCTCAAAGAAGCGCCCAAGAAGATCCATTTTAGAAAAGAGTGCATATGAGGGCTCCTGGGTGGCACAGTTGGTTAAGCAACTGCCTTCGGCTCAGGTCATGATCCCGGAGTCCCGGGATCGAGTCCCACATCAGGCTCCCAGCTCCATGGGGAGTCCGCGTCTCACTCTGACCTTCTCCCTTCTCATGCTCTCTCTCACTCTCTCTCTTTCCTAATAAATAAATAAATAAAATCTTAAAAAAAAAAAAGAAAAGAGTGCATATGAAACCACAGGATCTGGAAATTGATTCCCACAAAACAACCCCCATACTTTATAGAATGTATGTGCATGAGTGCTCCAACTTGAAGATGCTGATCTAAAACATTTAAAGATCTTTGTAGGGGCGCCTGGGTGGCTCAGGGGGTTAAGCCTCTGCCTTTGGCTCAGGTCATGATCTCAGGGTCCTGGTGATCGAGCCCCGCATCGGGCTCTCTGCTCAGCGGGGACCCTGCTTCCCCTTCTCTCTCTGCCTGCCTCTCTGCCTGCTTGTGATCTCTCTCTTGGTCAAATGAATAAATAAAATCTTTTTTTAAATATATAAATAGATAGATAGATATACAGATAAATATAAAGATCTTTGTATCTGAAGAAAGATTAGAAGTTGATTAACCTATTTAAAACAAACAACAACAACAACAACAAAAAAAACAAAAACACCTGCAGTAACCGGGCTGGCTTAGTAGGTAGAACTTGTGACTCTTGATCTCTGAGTCATGAGTTCAAGCCCCATGTTGGGCATAGAGCCTACTTAAATTTATTTATTTATTTGTTTATTTATTTATCTGACAGAGACACAGTGTGAGAGGGAACACAAGCAGAGGAGTGGGAGAGGGAGAAGCAGGCTTCCCAGCAAGCAGGGAGCCCGACACGGGGCTTGATCCCAGGACCCTGGGATCGTGACCTAAACCGAAGGCAGACGCCCAATGACTGAGCCATCCAGATGCCTCAAGACTACTTCAATTTAAATTAAAAAAAAAAAAAAATGCCCAAGAGAGTCACTCATGCTGGGCCATATCACCAAACTGGGGCTTAATACCTAACCAAACTGCAGTTTCCACCTCCCCCAGAAATGTGGTCTTAACCAGTTGGGTAGGAATTTTCTGGCCAACGCCAATGAGGTAACGCCAATGAGGTAACAGTCACATGGGCCCTCTCCATCCCCCCACAAAAGGAAAATGAGGACACCTGCATGATAAAACCCCCAGCTTTTTCCCCTAAGAGAAAGTGACCTAGCCTGAAATAATCCTTTATTTTATTTTGCTAATAACTTCCTTGCCTCACCATCCTTCCTATAAAGACCTTCCTTTTTGTACAACTCCTGGGAGCTCCCCTCTGCTTGCTGGATGGGATGCTACCCAATTCATGAATCACTTAATAAGGCCAATTACATCTTCATATTTACTCGGTTAAATTTTTGTTAACAGTAAATTTTGTTTCCTGTGTACACCAGAATATCTGCTGTAACCACGAAAAGAATAGATATTCTTATATGGGCGTAGAAAGTCCAAAATATTTGGGGGTGGGTGGGAGTTCTAGAATAAGGGGGAAAAGAAAACCATCTATCCACCAACAGAAGGAAGGAAGGGATGTGGCCGTGAAAGGGGGGAGAGCAAACAGAAAAAACAGAAGAAATACAACGGAATTTACTAAGGTGACAGGGAAAAAAAATCTGAATAAATCAGTAATAAACTTAAAGGGTAAAACTTTCCAATTTAAAAAAAAATGATTTTTCAGACTGGATTTTGTAACAACAATAAAGAAGTTATACCTGCTATTTTAAAGAGAAGCCATCCCCCTGGAAAGAGGGGAGGGGGGCTGTCGGGAAAGGAGGAGGAAGGAAAGAGTACAAAGAAAGGTGAAAAGCCTAAGATTGAGACTAGCACAGCAGGCCAATGGTAGGTATAGGAAAACTGATGCTGCTGTATTAGCAGCCAAAACAGGCTGTAAACAAAAAGACGACAACATAACTTTGGGATAATAAAAGGTTCCATTCAGGAGCGCCTGGGCGGCTCAGACTCTTGGTTTTGGCTCAGTCATGATCTCAGGGTCCTGGGATGGAGCCCCACATGGGCTCCAAGCTCAGCAGGGAATCTGCTTGAGAATTCTCTCTCTCTCTCTCTCTCTCTCTGCCCCTCCCCACCCTCTCTAAAATAAATAAATAAGCATTTTTTTTTTAATTTAAAAATTGGGGCACCTGGGTGACTCAGTTTGCTAAGCATCTGACCAGCTCGGGTCATGATCTCAGGGTCCTGGGATGGAGCCCCACATGGGCTCTACACGCACCACGGCCTGTGCTTGTCTTCCTGCCCCTCCCCACCATGCGCATGCACACACGCTCTCTCTCTCAAATCTTTTTTAATGATGATAAAAATTTTAGGGGCACCTGGGTGGCTCAGTTGGTTAGGCAGCTGCCTTCGGTTCAGGTCATGATCCTGGAGTTCCAGGATCGAGTCCCGCATCGGGCTCCCGGCTCTGCGGGGAGTCCGCTTCTCCCTCTGACCTTCTCTCCTCTCATGCTCTCTCTCACTTTCTCTCTCTCTCTCTCAAATAAATAAATAAAATCTTAAAAAAAAAAAAAGAATGATGATAAAAATTTTAAAAAATAAAAAATAAACTACCTTTAAAACAAAAAAGGTTCCGGGCGCCTGGGTGGCTCAGTGGATTAAAGCCTCTGCCTTCGGCTCAGGTCATGATCTTGGGGTCCTGGGATCGAGCCCCTGCATCGGGCTCTCTGCTCAGCGGGGAGCCTGCTTCCCCCTCTCTCTCTGCCTGCCTCTCTGCAGACTTGTGATCTCTCTCTCTCTCTTAAATAAATAAAATATAATCTTAAAAAAAAAAGGTTCCATTCATCAGAAACAGATGAGTCTGACTTTATAAGAACCTAATATACGAAGCAAAAATTAACACAGCTGCAAGAGGAACTTGATAAACCCACCATCCACATTGGGAGATTCTGACTCTCCTCTGTCAGTAATGGACAGATCGAGCTGCCAACGAAATGGGAGGAAAACTGTAAGGGTCATATGAATAAAGATGATCCTATCGTCAAGTTCGGTCCATGCGACAGAGACAAAACACGGCATCCAGCAAATGTGGAAAGCACACTGTCTTCAAGCACATTTGGAACATTAACAAAAAGCAGTCCCGTGACAGGCCAGGAGGATTAGCTCAAAAAAAGGCCAAGGGTTCGACATCACGCTCACCACGTGCTCGGACCATATAGCAATGACACGAGAAAATTCCATGAATGGAAAGCTAAGATACACTTCTAAATAACTCATGGATCAAAAGAAATCATAATAGAAATCTCAAAACGTTCAGAAGTGTAGCGTAACAAAGTAACTATGTTCTGAGACATGTAGAGTATAAGAAAGTATCATTTAGATAGAATTTTACAGTCTTCGAATGTTTCCAAGAGAAAATAAGAAATGCCACAAAATTCACGTGTTAAGCCCCAACCTGGGAAGCCACAAAGGATCTACCCCCCACCTCCTCACTCCTGACCCCCCCCGCCCCGCCCCCACACCTCACCCACACTCTTCCCTCCTCTTCTTCCTCGTATGGACTGAGCTCTCTCCTGTGTACCAAGCACCGCCTACCGGCCTCCTCCCCAATCATCCCCAATCTCCCCAATATTCTCTGAGGCTGTTCAGACATCCCCCTGGCCTATTACTGGAAACACCTAGGGCGTGTGGTACCCACTAGACCTCTCCCTGGCTGCACTCATTCATTCGACGCCAATACCTACCATCAACGGTGTTGCAAGATGGCCTGGACGCTCTGGATACAGAAACGAAGAAAGCAAGGCCAGTCCTTTTCCCCAGCGTGGGGTCTCCACGTGCAGCCCCCAGACCAGCCCGATCAGCATCAGCTCGGAGCCTCTTGAGCAGTGAAATTCTCAGCTCTATCCCTCACCTACTGAATCAGAAACTCTGGCGGGGGGCCTCACCCTCTGCTTTAATAAGCCCTCCGCGTGATGCTGAGGCCCACTGCCCAGCGGAGTCCAAGGTCCAGAAACATAAACAAGCAACGATAATGCACTGGAGCAGGGCAGCCACTGAAGCAGTCACCACGGGAGCTGTGAAGGACTTAGAGGGACAGGGACAGCTGCCATCACCTACCACGTCAGGGAAGAAGGCACCCCTCAGCTGGGCTCTGGAGAAAGAGCTGGTCCCACAAAGCAGAACATGGGAGAACATTCTAGCATCTGAAGACAAAACAGCACCAAGACCAGAAGTAAGAGAAGCTACAAAATGCTCAGAACACTTGCAGGCAGCTGGAGAAGGGACTGTGGAAGGTGCAGGGGTATGAAGAAATGGGGTCAGACACATAGGACACGTAGGGATCACATCCTGAAAACCTCCGGTGCCTGAGAAGGACTTTTTTTTTTTTTTTGAACAATGAGGAGTCCCTGAGACACAGGAAAGAGCTATAGAGATGTTAACCATTATTAGTAATAGCCAGAGTCATCACTGCAATGTTGATCATACAGCAGAATTTCCAAGCAGATGTTTTCAGAAACCAAGACCGTTATAAATACCTTTTTATTAAGGGGACTATTTGAAGCAAAAATTATTTGTCACTGACAACAAATGTCCTGGGCACATCTGTCCCGGTGTTAAGATGTCAGCGGGATCTGAGGTCTGAGAGCAAGGACTGGACCATCTCACGGCTTTGAATGGGGTAAAATTTAGGTAAAACACGGGCAGGTTTGCGTAGCTCACGTACCGGTGAGGCGATAACGCAAAGAACGGTGATTTGCTCAGGTCCTTTCGTTACTAACGAACATTCATTCGATGGAAAGGCCCCTCCATCGCGCCTGATCTGGAGACACCAGCCACCTTGGACCTAAGCATTTATCTCATTCATCTGAAAGCAGTTTTCCTTGCTGCTTTAGACTGCTCTTAAAGGAGCCGATCACTCAGAGGCCTACCTTGGAAGAGCCGCTTAGGGGCAGAGCCTCAAGTCAAGCCTTGGCCCTTAAATTCACATGGAGAGAGCTTCTGAGTCAGATTAGCTTCTCAGTTCTGCATACAGCCGATCCCTGAACTGTTGATAAGATTTGGTTATTAAAAATCCCCCCCCCGGGGGGGGGAGTAGTCAAAGAATCAGATCCATCATTCATCTCTACAGAGAGTCAAGAGAATCAGCCAACCAAGTTTAATTTCATTTAAGTCTTTCTCACGGACTTAATTTAATAATTATTTGTAAGCACAAAGCATCCCTCCTTACGTAAGATCTGCAGGAAATTAATCGCTTCTCCCTCTGGACAGGCTATTTGCATCCTTTTAAACATTTTTTAACAGGAAACACACAACGCCTGGTACAAAATACGAAAGAGAGGAAAGAGCACACAGAAGAAAGTACATCATCGGGTTCCCTCCCCTAGAGGCAGCCTCGGGCAACTATGGAAAGCGCGGACATATGCCCTGTTTGGGAATTTTTTTTTTTTTTTTTTTTGGTATCATGCCAAAAGTAAAAACAGTCTACACAGTTTTCAACACTATAATATTCTATTTGGTGACTACTCCACACCAGTGTGGGAGAAGCCCCATTCTTCCTTATTCCACTGCGAGGGTATGCCTACTCTATACCATTGATCCCCTCCACACAGACATCTGAATGGCTCCAAACCTTTTGCTACTTCTAATAAAGTTGCAAATTAAATCCTTGTACAAAAATCTACTCTCCATACGAAAAAATAAAAAGCAGTAAATACATACAATGGCATATTATTCAACCGTAAAAAAAAAAAAAAAAAAGGACATTCAGGGGCACCCGGGTGGCTCAGTCCATTAATTCGGCTCCCGCATTGGGCTCCTTGCTCAGCGGGGACCCTGCTTCTCCCTCTCCTCTCTCTCGTGAATAAATAAATAAAACTTTTAAAAAGGGGGGAGCTCCTGGGTGGCTCAGTTGATTAAGCAACTGCCTTCAGCTCAGGCCATAGTCCCAGGGTCCTGGGATTGAGCCCCACATCGGGCTCCCTGCTTGGCGGGAAGCCTGATTCTCCCTCTCTCTCTCTCTGCCTGCTACTCCGACCGCCTGTGCTCTCTATGTCAAATAAATAAATAAAATTTAAAAAAAAAAAAGAAGAAGAAGAAGGACATTTGGACACAGGCAATAACATGAATGAACCCTGAGGACATTACGCTGAGTGAAATAAGCCAGTCACAAAAGGACAAACACTGTATGATCCCACTGTACCTCATAAATTGTATGTTACATGTGTTTTACAGCAATTTCTAAAAATCCAATTTCTATATTCTTACATATTCATTTATTCATTCATGCATTTGTCCCACCATTCCACAAACCTATGGGTGCCAGAATCAGAGAGGTATGCACAGATTTATCCTCCGGTTCAGGAAGACAAAAAGGAATTAAGGAGGCAAAGAAACATCGCGAGGACATTCCAGGTAGAAAGCTCGGGATGTGAAAAATTAAAATGCCACACTAGAGAGAAAAGGATGGAGAGGTAAGCCGGGGCCACACGTAAAGACCTCGGGCGTCTTACTAAAGGGGAGATTTTATTCTGGAAGAATAAACAGTCATCCTGAAAGATTTACGCAGCACATCGGCCACCTGACCTGTATGGTAGAAGAGCTCGGGCTTCGTTCGGTGTGCAGGCTGGACAGAGACCGAAGCTGGAAAAGACTCCCTCCATGCCACTTTCCTCCAAAGGCAGAAGAGGAGCAGTGAAGCTTGGTGAATCTTGACCTGCCTGGAAAAGACAGAAACGAAACAAACTGTATGAAATTAGGGTGTGTCATTCACTGCTCCCACAGTTTTCAAAGTGTGTCCTCTGGACCAGCCACATCAGCATCACCTGGGAGTGGGTTAGAAATGCAAATTCTTGGGACGCCTGGGTGGCTCAGTTGGTTAAGCAGCTGCCTTCGGCTCGGGTCATGATCCCGGCGTCCTGGGATCGAGTCCCGCATCGGGCTCCTTGCTCAGCAGGGAGCCTGCTCCTCTCTCTGCCTCTGCCTGCCTCTCTGCCTGCTTGTGTTCTCTCTCTGTTAAATGAATAAATAAAATCTTAAAAAAAAAAAAAAAAAAAGAAGAAATGCAAATTCTTAGACCCTCTCCCAGCCCCACTGAGTCAGAAATTCTGGGGGTAGGGCCCCAGCAATCTACGCTTTAACAAGCACAGGTGATTCTTTTTTTTTTATTAAAGACTTTATTTATTTGACAGGGAGATAGAGAGCACAAGTAGGCAGAGCAGCAGAGGGGAGAGTGAGAAGCAAACTTCCCGCCAAATAGGGAGCCCGATTCGGGGCTCGATCCCAGAATCCTGAGATCATGACCTGAGCCAAAGGCAGATGCCTAACCGACTGAGCCACCCAGGCGCCCCACAGGTGATTCTGATGCAAGTTCAAGTTTAAAACCATGCTCTACAACAGAAATTACCACAGGTGCCTTTTATTTATTTTTTTATTTTTATGGTTTTAAGTAGGCTCCATGCCCAGCGTGGAGCCCAATGGCAGACTTGAACCCACCACCCTGAGATCAAGATCTGAGCTGAGATCAAGAGTCAGATGCCTAACCAACTGAGCCACCCAGGTGCGCCGGTGACTTTTAAATAGTATGTTTCTTACGCCTCCACTCAACTTGCCAATAAAAGTTGACACTCTGGGCGCCTGGGTGGCTCAGTTGGTTGAGCAACTGCCTTCAGCTCAGATCATGATCCTTGAGTTCCGGGATCGAGTCCCACATCGGGCTCCCAGCTCCACGGGGAGTCTGCTTCTTCCTCTAACCTTCTCTCCTCTCATGCTCTCTCTCACGTTCTCTGTCTCTCAAATAAATAAATAAAATCTTTAAAAAAAAAAAAAAAAGTTGACACTCTGGTTCCTTTTAGTTCACTTGACATAGAAAACATGATCAAGGGGCGCCTGGGTGGCTCAGTGGGTTAAAGCCTCTGCCTTCGGCTCAGGTTATGGTCTCAGGG
>CM052797.1:9502346-9519095 GCA_028533885.1 Nasua narica
ATCCCAGGACTCTGGGATCATGACCTGAGCCAAAAGCAGAGGCTTTAACCCACTGAGCCACCCAGGTGCCCCAGCACCTGCTACTGTTAGGGACGCCGCTGGCCTCCCCCTGCTGCGGTGGGACAGCCACATGCAGGCATCCGGGGATGGTGGAGAAGCCGTCATCCAGCGTTCCAGCAGACCTCCTGGCCCCGAGGCTCCAGCTGGGAAGAGAGCGGTAAAAGGATAAAATGGAGCAGAGCCAGGGTCTGGAGAACCAGACCCCAGCTTTGAATCCCAGTCCTATTGTGACCATCCACGCACCAGCCCTTGGACACCTATTTGACCTCTCTTAGCTACAGTATTCCCATCCGGGAAACGGGCCTGTGAGAACGGACGCCTCGCGGGGCTGGTGGGCAGGTACGCTGCACGCTTTATCTCGTTCTGTCCTTGGAACGGCTTTGGGAGCTGGACGTTACCACAGGCCTCATTTTAGAAATGTAGGGGTGGCGAAGTCAGTTCTGCAGGTGTGCAGCTGGTCATGGGGGAGCCAGGCAGGCCAGGCCCCCCACCGCTCTCCTGCTCTTAGCACCGTGCCTGGTGCTAACCCTATCCGGCGTGACTACACAGGCTTGCCGCGGCAGGTTCTTGCGAGGTTAAGGCGGGACAACCCACGAGAAAGAGCTAATACCTATCGGATCCTTAAAAGCCTCGGCTGAATGCACATGTTGGAGAGCTCAACAAATGTGTTCTTCAGCTGCTTTCTCTAATTGTTCATGCCATAGAAGCTTCCCTCTGCTTGGGATAACCATGGAGGGATGGGGAATCTCCTTCATCCTGTATCATACAAATGTCAGGTTTAACAAACAAATTACGAGGGAGCTGATTTTCTTTGGGTTCTGACCTCATTTATATTAAAGAGACATCGAACCTATCATATACATATATATATATATATTTTTTTTTCCTTTGCCTGTGATCATACAACAGGGAAGCAGATGATAAATGTCAGGATCTAGGGCAAGCCCTTCCTTCACCTGCCTATTCCAGCCCGGTACTGGGCTTCCTTTCTGTGCCAAGGGCAATCCAACACCCAGGGCTGTCCCGGGGGAACGGAGCTGGGAGCCTCTTCCACCAGCACGGACTGGTTGTGCGGCCTGCTTTCGCATGTGGTTTTCCACCTTTTGTGAGGTACTTTCAAAACTTGTAAAATAAGAACCCTATGAATTAATCTCTAAATGCAATGAAGAAGTTACATAGACTAAAGCAAGATCATATATGGAAAAATACTTTCAAACTTTCTTTAAAATTTCTGTACAAATACAAGGTTTTAAAAAACTGCTTAAGGGCGCCTGGGTGGTGCAGTTGGTTGAGCAACTGCCTTCGGCTCAGGTCATGATCCCGGAGTCCCGAGATCGAGTCCCACATCGGGCTCCCGGCTCCATGGGGAGTCCGCTTCTCACTCTGACCTTCTCCCTTCTCATGCTCTCTCTCACTCACTCTCTTCCTAATAAATAAATAAATAAATAAATAAATTAATTAATTAATAAAATCTTAAAAAAAAGGTTCTTAACCTTAAGTTTAAAAAAAAATAAAAAATAAAAAATAAAAAACTGCTTAATAGGAGCACTTGGGTGGCTCAGTGGGTTAAAGCCTCTGCCTTCAGCTCAGGTCATGATCTCAGGGTCCTGGGATCGAGCCCCACATCCGGCTCTCTGCTCAGCAGGAAGCCTGCTTCCGCCTCCCTCTCTGCCTGCCTCTCTGCCTAGTTGTGATCTCTCTCTGTCAAAATAAATAAATAAAATCTTTAAAAAATTATAAAAAAAAAACCCCTGTTAATAGCCAAAAGGTGGAAGTCACCCAAGTGCCCATCAGCAGATGAAGGGATAAACAAAATGGGGTATGTACGTACAATGGGATATTATTTGGCCTTGAAAAGGAAGGAAATACTGACACACGCTACAACACAGATGACTTTTGCGGCCATGATGCTGAGTGCAATAAGTTAAGTCTTGAGAGGGCAAACAGTGGAAGTCTGCACTTATGTGAGGTACCAGAGTAGTCCAGTCAATGGATTCAGAGCATAACATGGCGGCCGCCAGGGGCTGGGGAGGGCAGGACTGTTTCATGTGCACCAAGTTTCAGCTGTGCGAGATGTTCTAGAGATGGTTTGTGGCGAGGCATGTACGGACTATACCTTTAAAAATGGCTAAGGTGGTAAATGTTCTGTGTATTTTTTCCCCAATTAAAAATAAGTTCATATATTTTTTGATGGTGGTTTTTAAAAAATTTTATTTAAATTCAATTAGGCAACATATGATGGTGGTTTTGTCTCCTTTTTGCCCTAGCCAGTCAAGAGGACACTGTGTTTTTCCCTTTCAATAAGATCCAGAGACCAGAGCTAGGAAAGAGGCATGCTGGGAAAAGGACAAACTCCCCAGCTTGAAGCCGGAAGTTAGTCAGACTCACCTCGGCTCCAAAGGTGATTCCAAGGGCTCCCCGACTGCCCCTCCCTGGAGGGAGAGGACGCAGTAGTTTTGGGGACTAAGTGAGTCATGCCCAGCTGAGGAGTCTTAGGACTGAAGGAGGTTCTCATGACAGAGGGGCCCCCCAGGTGGGTTTGGGACCCCAGCACCGTACTCTGTGAAGCCAGGGGCTTGACACCACTACGTCTCCGCTCCTTCTAGCTCTCAGGAACTGTCAGCACCAACAGAGAAACGACTCAGCCCCTACACCTTTGCTTTTAAACAAGACCCCGTTAGGCCAGTCCCTCAATTCTAAGGGATATGCGATGTTTTGAGAGAGAGCAGAAAATCTCAAGTTAAGCGTTTACAGTTCACCTCTGTGTGTGTAAACACTCAACTGTGTTACCATTCCTCCTCTTCTCTCTGTCTCTCTCTCTTTGTGTGTGTGTGTGATGATGATTTAAAATATCAGCAAGTCCCTACAGCCTCATTTTTGCATCACGGAACACTACGTCTCCTTTCAGCTTTTCATTCCCAGGATAAACTAATCCAGTTGTGTGGTTTTTTTTTTCTCTCTCTCTTTTTCCAAAGGCCAAGACTTTTAGCATGTCATTATGACCGTTTGTAATTTCCATTCCTGTGTGTTCAGACTTGATGTAAAGGAGTTAAAAGCTTCTCCCTGCCCTTCATTACCTCTTTCCCAGAGAGGAAATTTAACTGAATGTTACGGCAACAGTTCTGCAGGCCATGTCCCACGTGTTGATGTCCCCTTCATACATTCGCACCAGCGGACGGACCGCGTTTCCAGCTGTCCTCTTCCCCAATACTCCTGTGCAACCCGGAAAGAAGGGTCCTAGCCTGGTGCCCTCCATCCACAGCTGCGCAGCCTCGAGCCTCCTACACCTGTACAATGGGAATAAAGAGAATTACAGAGAATTTGTAGAGAAGAGGAAATGAGTTGACAACTTCAAATGTCGGCTCCCCACCTCTTCCTTGTGCTCGTCCCCTTCTGTCCTTCTTTAATCTCTTTGAAATGAGAATTTCTTCCCTGGTCTGTCTCTTTCCTTTTTTCTTTCTCCTTGTCTTTCTTTCTTTCTTTCTTTCTTTCAAGATGTTACTTATTTCTTTGGCAGAGAGAAAGAGATCACAAGTAGGCAGAGAGGCAGGCTGAGGGAGAGGGGGAAGCAGGCTCCCCACTGAGCAGAGAGCCCAATGCGGGGCCGGATCCCAGGACCCTGAGATCATGACTTGAGCTGAAGGCAGAGGCTTAACCCACTGAGCCACCCAGGTGCCCTTGTCTTTCTTTCTTATTCTCACTAACGGAAACACTGCAGAGACCACAATAAATAGAGCACACCGTCCCCTCCCCCTCAATGACAAGACATTTTATTTTATTTTTTTTCCCTGGGTCACCTCTCCTGAAGTCTGGTTACAGCCTGGCCATTGGTAATTGGTCATTCGTCAGTTGGTGCACTAAGATCTACATACACGAGCTTCTGTCACCAGCATCTCAATCTTTCTTCTCAAGCTTAATAACATTTTCCAAATTCCTAACTTCATCCCAGCAAATCTGTGGGTCTCCTTCAGTAAGGAATTTTGCAGCAAAGTCCCTTCAACTGGCTGGGAGAATTTTGCTCGCTATGGTTTGCACTGAGCTTCGTCCTTTCCGCTCCTTCATTAAGAGACCTTGTTTACATCTCTACCTCCAATTCTGTTTTCAAATTGGACCAGCCCTTTGGGTTAGCATTTTCACTAGTGGCGTGCCTAAGACTTCACTCAACATCAAACTGTTTCCTTCGTGTCAGAAACAAAAACAGATCCGTTGTTCAAAAGTTCCTTCATTCTCTTCCTCAAGCTTCCCCCACCCTCCGCCCCGGCTTTGTACTTTGTACCAAATAACAGCTGTACCTTCTGGAACAGTCCTGATCTGTCTTATGCTATGCAATGCAGAGAATGCACTTTCTCATAATCTGAAGTTGCTGGCAGAGCAGAAAGAAACAAAAAACAAAAGCTGCATTTCAGGAACCTCATTTAGTGAAATATACTTCCTTTTGATAGTATGCCAGCTAATTTCTTCAGCAGGCAATGATATTTTGAAAGTAAATGGCTATGGGGGGAGGCAGGGATCAGTGAAAGGAATCAATAAACCCAATCAGGTGCCACTTTCATGTGATGTTGCCCATTCATTCATGAAACTGTAGAAAAGAGATAAATTCAACGGTGAATGCAATGTATTACCATAACAACTTTGTTCCCTGTTTTTCATATAGAGGAGAATTAAAAAAAACCAAAAAACCCACGTGTGTTTGATGCCATGGAGTTGTTATAGATTACAAATGTTTTTCAAGGTATATTAAACTATTAAAACAAATCTAATCACCTATGAATGCACAAAATAGACCTTATATTAAAACCTTGAGATTATCGGGGCGCCTGGGTGGCTCAGTGGGTTGAATCGTCTGCCTTTGGCTCAGGTCATGATCTCAGGGCCTGGGCTCAAGCCCCGCATTGGGGGGGTCTCTGCTCAGCAGGGAGCTTGCTTCCCCCTCTCTCTTTGCTTGCCTTTCTGCCTACTTGTGATCTCTCTCTCTCTCTGTCAAATAAATAAATAAAATCTTTAAAAAAAAAAACCTTGAGATTATCTATATGTTTCCTTACTTGATATTGAGGGGTCTTTAAATCAATTTATTAAGATTACAAGTAGATGCATAGGAATTAAAAGGTCATTTCATTTGGCTTTTCCTTATACAGTTTCATCAATGAATTCATCAATTATCTTGTTTCTTCCTCATTCGAGATTAGCGAACTACGATATAAACAGTAAGTGATATGCTTTATAACACACAAGTCAGCACGAAAGCAATACACAAAACTGTTGATTTTAACATCTATTTTAACTAACTTCTATCTGAGCACCAAATTACATTATTTTTTATTCAACAAATATTTTTGAGCACCTATTATGTGCCAACATTGCATACACACTGTGGGAGAATACAAAGAAATGTAAACCAGTCCCTTCCCTTGAAGAGCGTTCCACATCCAAGAAGACAAGACACCTATGAAATGACTTGAAAAAACTAAAGGCTTCTTTATGAGAAATAAGACGACGTACGTAAGATGCACTTTCAAAACGTGGACAAAATCCATGAACATATTTTAAAAATTCAGGATGACACAAGAGCACTGTGAAACCCAATTCGCCCTCCCCAGCTCCCCCAGCTCTTTTCCCAACGGCCATTCCTGTTGCATGTTCCTTGTGTATTTCCAGTGATAATATAAGCAGATACAAGCATATACATAAGCTCATGGAGCGCCACATGCATCACTAATTTCTTTACACAAATCTCTAACTCCCATTTTAAAAGGTTAATCTAGAACAACTAGCCATTGTTTAGCAATCTGAGGGGATGATCACATAGTAGGTACTCAAGAATCATTTGGATGGCTAAATGAAAAAAAACATTCCTCTCTGATAGGACATTTCAATTTCTTATTATTTGAAATAATGCTGTATGAAACATTTTTGTGATCCAACCTTTCTTAAGGCAGATTTTCAGAAGGTAAATTACAAGGTCAAATCCTTTAGGTATTACCAAATTGTATTCCGATAGCTATGTATTCCCATTTTTTCCATCTTTGCTAATTTGGTAGATAGAAAACACGATCTCATTGTTGCTTCAGTTTGCATTTCTTTGAATTAGTGAGGTTGGACATTTTTCCAGATGTTGGCCAGTCAATGATAGAACCTGTTTTTGAGAATTTTCTGGTAGGTTCCTTTGCATATTTAACTATTGGTGTTTTTTCTTCCAGAATCTTATGAGCTCTTTAAGTATTAAAACTATTAATTCTGTTCCTCATTATTAATGAATAGTTCCCCTCATCTAGTGTTTGTCTTTTGAGTCTTGATTTAATTAGCTTATTTTTGGCCCAGAAGATGTACATTTTTATCTGTTCACTGCTATCCATTGAGTCATTCATAATTCATCTCATTACCTTTGAGGCTAGAATAACCTACTTATTGCATCCTTTCAAGAACTGGGTAGAGACAGAAGGGAAGTCCACCTTATGCTTAATGCCTGTCAACAGGGGAGTTTTCTAAACATTCATCTATAGAGGTAGGTTGAAGATTCATTCTCTCTTTAGGTCTGATGTATGTGGATCTAAGAAAACATCTTAGATGTCCTTTTTGGAAGGACTTTGCCTTATGGTGCAACTTCCAGGTGGGAAGCTAATCGTGTGGAGTAGTGAAGTGCCATTATCTTTCTTCTCTCTTTCTCTAGGACCTGGAGTGGAAAATTGCTATTGACTTGGTTCCTAGCCTCTCAATATGTTCATCTCAAATCCTTTATTCAAATGATTCCTCCTGCCTCTCTTGGCCACCATTAAAAATAAATCTGAATATATCCATCAGTTCTTCAGAGAAATAGAACCAATAAGACACACATGAATCACCATCATTGTCATCATATTCACCATCATCATCATCTTCATCATCATCTCTCCATCTAGAGAGGTTTAATTTAAACAGTTGGCTGACCTGACTGGTTGGGGGCGGTGGCTAGCAAGTTTGAAATCCAGGCAGGATTTCCAAGTTACAGTCTTGAGGCAGAATTCCTTTTTTGGGAAACCTCAGTTTTTGCCCGTAAGAGCTTCAACAGATTTGAGGAGGCATTATTGAGAGTAATGTTTATTACTTAAAGTCTACTGGTTGTAAGTGTTCATTACATCTACAAAACTCCTTCACAGCAACATCTGGACTAGTGTTTGATCAAACAACTGGGCACCATAATCTAGCCAAGTTGACACATGAAACTAACCTTCAAACTGATCTTCCCATTGGATTGATTTATTTCTCTGTCCATGTTTCTATGACCCTATAACCTTATTTGTGAGTGTGCAGTCTACTAAGGTTTATTAAACCTATCCCAAGATTTTGATAGCATTCATTTGTGAATACAATCAGTACCAGAATGTTTCTATGGCTAGTTCACTGGCTATACAGATGTACTGCTCGAAGAAGTTGAGTTGGGTTGAATTGAATCCCATTCTAGGAATTAGGAATACACTATGTCTAGCTTTGACAATATGGTTATTGGAGAGCTTCAGATCTAATAGGACATGTGATAAGAGGAACGGTTGAATGTGTGGCTATGTACCCATTGTCTGGGGGTGGTATGGAGGCTCCAGCTAAAACATCAGCTCTGCACCTTAATAGTCTTGAGGAAACAAGGCAAGACCTGGGAAAGGGAGGCTGGGGGCATTAGTTGGCTGGGGTGCCACCAATTCAGAGGAAGAATATGGACCAGATGTGATAGCCTGCAATGGCGACCACTTGGGTACCAGGTAGTTGAGAGGTGGGAGCTATGCCATCCTGGTAATGGGAATGGAACTAAGGGCTTAGTTGCTGCCAAGCTGGTAATGGAGACTAGCTTACTTACAAAGATTGCAGTTGAGTGAGACAAAGGACTCTGCCACCAGCACTGGTGGTGGGGTAAGGGGATCCTGCTTATAGATGCTCGTGTGAGCAGAAAAAGGGAAGCTGGCCCTGCTTCTCTCTCAGGCTATTCCAATAGGACAGGCCAGTCCTTGGTCTCCTGGAGACACAGTCCTGGGAGTAAGAATAGTCACAATCACCCTCCTAAGAAACGAAGAATCTGAGGTTCAGGGTGGCTAGGTCTCTTGCACGATGCCATGTGGTTAAGAGAAATGTATTGATATGTGTTATTTGTTGAATTGTGTCGATCCCCCCCTAAACTCATGTGTCAAAATCTTAACCTCTGGTATCTTAGAATAAGGCCTTATTCTGAGACAGGGTCATCACAGACATCATTAGTTAAGATGAGGTCCTCCTGGAGTAGGGTGGGCCACTAATCCCATATGACTGGGGTCTTTATAAAAAGCGAAAACTGGGACACAGGCATTGCGTGCAGGGAGAGGACCGTGTGAAGACTATGCAGAAATTGAACGATGCTTCCGTAAGCCAAGAAACGGCAAAGATTGCCAGCAACCCCCAGAAGCTAGGGGAGACGCGTGGAATAGATTTTTTTTTAGCAATCCTCAAAAAAAGCCAACCCCACTGACATCTTGATCCTGAAATTCAAAACTGTGACAGTATAAATTTCTGTTGTCAAGCCATTCAGTTGGTGGCAAGTTGTTACAACAGCCTGAGGAAACTAATACAATATGAAAGCATCTATTACTCTTTTTGTATGTTTTTAATGAAAAAGCATCTTGGAAATCAATTCAATTTTTTATTTTGAGTGAGAACAGGTTTTGCTTAGCAAATACACAAACCGAAGTTCTTTTTTTAAAAAAAGATTTTATTTATTTATTTGACAGAGAGAGACGGATCACAAGTAGGCAGAGAGTCAGGGGGAAGCAGTCTCCCCGCTGAGCAGAAAGCCCGATGCGGGGCTCGATCACAGGACCCTGAGATCATGACCTGAGCCTAAGGCAGAGGCTTTAACCCACTGAGCCACCCAGGTGCATAAACAGAAGTTCTTATAATTTAATAAAAATGGTGGCACGAAAATTCGGACACTGAATATATATTTATCCTGTAAAGAAGCCAAACGATTTCTCAATGAGATACTCTGAAGGTGAACATTATTTTCCATTTATCCATTCACCAGATGAAGATGTTTCGAACCCCCACAGAAACTTGGAGAATCACTAAGTTAGAATCACAATCCAGGATTATTCAGAAGTTTCAGAGAACTTCTCAGTAAGGGAAGTAGTCACCCAACATTCATCCTCAGACTACATTACATTCGTTTGGTTTTTATTTTCCCGAGCATTTTTTCCAAAAACAGCAATTTTAAAACTTACACTGAAATTTCATTTGAATGAGCCGGGAGGTTGGTTTCTTTTATTGAAACACAGTTGACATACAATATTATATTGGTTTCAGATGTACAACATAGTGATTCAACATTTATATACATTATGAAGTGATCAGCAGAATAAATCTAGCTACCATCTGTTACCATACAAACTTGTTACATATTATTGACTATATCCTTCTATGCTGTACATTGTATCCCTGGGTCTTATTTATTTTGCAACTGGAAATTTGTACCTCTTAATCCCCTGTCCTTATTTTGCCAGTCTCACAACTCCCTCTCCCAACCGGCAACCATCATATTGTTTCCTGCATCTATGAGTCTATTTCTGTTTTTGTTTTTGTTTTTTTGAGAGAGAGATTGAGCAAGTGGGGAGCCAGGAGGGGCAGAGAGAGAAAATCTCAAGCCTACTTGGCACTGAGTATGGAGCCCGATGTGAGGCTTAATCCTACAACCCTGAGATCATTACTTGAGCTGAAATCAAGAGTCAGACACTTAACCGACTGAGCCAACCAGGCACCCCATTTTTGTTTTGTTTTGTTTGTTTTGTTTTTTAGATTCCACATGTAAGTGAAATCAGATGGCATTTGTCTTTCTCCATCTGACTTATTTCACTCTAGATCCGTCCAGATTGTCACAAATGACAAATTTTCATTCTTTTTTATGATCTTTATCCATTCATTCATTGATGGACGCTTAGGTTGTTTCCCTGTCTTTTTTTTTTTTTTAATATTTTATTTATTTATTTGATACAGAGAGAGAGATCACAAGTAGGCAGAGAAGCAGGCAGAGAGAGAGAGGAGGAAGCAGGCTCCCCGCCGAGCAGAGAGCCCGATGTGGGGCTCGATCCCAGGACCCTGAGATCATGACCTGAGCTGAAGGCAGCAGCCCAACCAACTGAGCCACCCAGGCGCCCCTGTTTCCCTCTCTTGACTGTTGGCAAATAATGCTGCCCTCACTGGCTCTATTGGTGGAGCCTGTGACTCTTGATCTTGGGGTTGTGAGTTTAAGCCCCACGTGGGGTGTAGAGATGACTTAGAAATAAAATACTAAAAAATAATGCTAATGCTGCAATGAACATGGGGTTCCATATCTTTTCAAAGTAGTGTTTTCATTTTCTTTGGGTAAATACCCAGAACTCGGATTGCTGGATCATATTGGTGGTCCTATTTATAACTTTTTGAGGAAACTCCGTGCTGTTTTCCCCACTGCTGTAGGGATTTACATTTCCACCAACAGAGCACAAGGGTTCCTTTTTCTCCACATCCTCACCAACACTTGTTATTTTTTGTCGATTTTCGTAGAAGCGCTTCTGTGTGAGGTGATATCTCATTGTGGTTTTGATTTGTAGGGACGTTCATTTGAGCGAAATTATTTTTTTTTAACCTGCTGGGATTCGTTTTAACAGATTGAAAGAATAATTAATTGCTTTCCCATAGGTTTAGCAGCAGCAGCAGAAGCAGCTATCCAAGAGGAGCCTTTGCCCCCCCTAGATCTCTGGAGAGAGAGACATTTAAAGTTTTCTGTCATTCCATAGAATAAATCAAAACTGATAGAAATACAAACACAGAACTAAAAGGAAGAGTTTCTTGGTGAAATCTACTGATGGAAAAACTCAGGTATCAAGTAAAGATAGAGGTGTGATGCCTGGGCGGCTCAGTCAGCTAAGTATCTGCTGCCTTGGGCTCAGGTCATGATCCCTGGTCATTGAGTCCCGCACCGGGCTCATTGCTCAGTGGGAGAGCCTGCTTCTCCTGCCTGCTGCTCTCCCTGCTTGTGCTCTCTCTCTCTCTCTCTCTCTCTCTCTCTCTGACAAATAAGTAAATAAAATCTAGAAAAAAAATATGTCCTGTTTTGGAACTTTTAAAAGTTTTGTTAGTTTTGTTTTGTTTTTTGGGTTTTGTTGTTGTTGTTTTTTAAAAAAAGCAAAGGGTCATAAGTGGTCAATCACATTTGCAATGCGTAAACCAAAGGTAATTAGAACCATTCAGGGCTACTTTGGAAGTTTTAGCCTATTCTGTTGTCTTGTAAATTCCAAGGAAGGACTTTTGGCTTAAGCATTGTTTAGGGACCAGAAATGAAGTCACTTTGTTTGGTTATTTACTTTTTTAAAAAAATATATTTTATTTATTTATTTGACAGAGACAGAGAGAGAGAGAGAGATCACAAGCAGGCAGAGAGGCAGGAAGAGAGAGAGGGGGAAGCAGGCTCCCCGCTGAGCAGAGAGCCCGATGCGGGGCTCGATTCTGGGACACTGGGATCATGACCTGAGCCAAAGGCAGAGGCTTCAAACCACTGAACCACCCAGGTGTCCCGGTTATTTACTTTTTCATCTGAAATTGGAATACCATTACTGACAATCTTACAGAAAGAGCAGAAAGAAAAATAGTTGTAGAGTATTTCAAAGCTAATACATCCCTTTTAATATTATTATCTAATTAGATAAACTACATGTTGTTTTAATGCATTTTTCAAAAATAGTAATTTCCGTTGTAAATATTTTCTTCATAGAATAATTGCATTTCAAGCTCCACATCATCTTGGTTGTTGTCACTAAAGATGACTGCTAACCTGAAAATACTTGGATGATGAGAAAAACGCCACCAAATTTATGTATGTTGCACCCCTGAAAAGGAGTGGCCATTGAATAGCATGTGTTGGCAGTCAAAAGCGTACAAAATACTCTGGAAAATTAGGAAACTGAAGAAATAGAGGGAAAAAAAATATGTAAAACAGCAGACAACAGAGTCAGAAGACTGACCAGGTTTCCCAGCACTTGTCCTATTACGGTGCCCAAACCCAAGTCAGCCGGCAAAGTTACTACAACGGCATTATCTTACGATCTCCTTGTGTGTGGGTCCCCAAGACTTTCCCCAGCTTCGAAAATTTGCTAGGAGCCCTCGTAGAACCCAGAAAACAGTTGTAGTCACAGCTCAAGCTATCACAGCAAAAGGTTACAAAACAAAATCAGCAGAGAGGAAAGACTGTCCGCTTGGCTCAGACCCCACTTCACAAACTGGGCTGGTATCGCGGAGAGAAATCACATCTCCTCGGGGTTGTTTTGTTTTGTTGTGGCTCCACCCTCTTGCATTGACTGGGCTCCCTCTCTTTCAAGGCCAAACTACAGAAACACTACCTCTGTCTCACTGTCCACATCTCTTCTTCCCTCCCCCCCCCACCCCAGCAACAATAGCTGAGTCTCATAGCATGGAAGACACACCAGGCGCTGTTCTAAGGACTTTATGTATTTATGTGACTAATCCTTAAAGCAACCCATTGAGGTGGGTGTTCTTACTCCATTTATTTTCATTACCTCCATTTTTAACAAGAGAGAATAGAGGCACAGGGAGGTGAGCAGCCTCACGAGGCCTTAAACCTAATAAGTGGCACAGCCTTAATTCAAAGCCCTACAGTCTGGCTCCACACCTACACTCCCAGCTCCTGTTATGACACTGCCTATCAGAATTGACACGCCCTTGGGTGCACACAGTCAGGCCCTCGTGGCCCTACCAAACCCAAGGAACAACAGGAACCCTAGAGAGTCAAAGCCAGCCCTCTGCTAACTGCAACTCCCTCCTTGCGGGCATTTCCAAGTCTCCCGAACAGCCTTGATTAATGTTCTCAACAGTGACTAAACGAGCCACAAAATCCTGAAGTGCTTCATGAACTCTTTTTTTGTTTTTTAAAGATATTATTTATTTATTCGATACAGAGAGAGAGATCACAAGTAGGCAGAGGCAGGCAGAGAGAGAGAGGGGGAAGCAGGCTCCCCGCCAAGGAGAGAGCCTGATGTGGGGCTCGATCCCCGGACCCTGAGATCATGACCTGAGCCGAAGGCAGAGGCTTTAACCCACCGAGCCACCCAGGCGCCCCGCTTCATGAACTCTTAAAGAGCCAGAGCCGATACAACAATGTGAATGGATTTGTCACTGACCTGTATGTTTAAAAATGATTAAGGTGGTAAATCTTATCTGTAGTTTGCCACAATTTTTATCTGCTTATTTTTTATAGATTTCACTTATTGATTTGTCAGAGAGAGTACAAGCAGGGGGAGCAGCAGGCAGAGGGAGAAGGAGGCTCTGCACTAAGCAAGGAGCCTGATGTGGGACTCGATTCCAGAACCCTGGGATCATGACCTGAGCCAAGGTAGATAGATGCCAATAGATGCTTAACTGACTGAGTCACCCAGGCGCCCCTTACCATAATTATTAAAAAGCAGATATAAGGGGCGCCTGGGTGGCTCAGTTGTTAAGCAACTGCCTTTGGCTCAGGTCATGATCCTGGAGTCCCTGGATCGAGTCCCGCATCGGGCTCCCTGCTTGGCAGGGAGTCTGCTTCTCCGTCTGACCTCTTCCTCTCATGCTTCCTCTCTTTCATTCTCTCTCTCTCTCTCTCAAATAAATAAATAAATAAATAAAATCTTTAAAAAAATAAAAAGCAGATATAATTTCGTGCAAAGCACTTCCGGCATATATGTTAGCATGTCACAGATACCCCTTCCTCGTGCATCTAAGTAATCTTTGGGGAAAGATGTTCTCCTTTAGTTTGCTTGACTCTCCATCCTGAGCCTGGGAGCTCACAGATCAAGCTGTATTTGCTATTACCTGCTCAAAGTGCATGCCTGAAGAGAAGCTATTGCTAATTATCGTCCCTTTTTGTGTGTGTCACACAAAGCTATTTTTTTTTTTTTTTAGATTTTATTTATTTATTTGACCAAGAGGAGAGCGATCACAAGTAAGCAGAGAGGCAGGCAGAGAGAGAGAGGGGGAAGCAGGCTCCCAGCTAAGCAGAGAGCCCGATGTGGGGCTCCATCCCAGGACCCTCAGATCATGACCCCAGCTGAAGGCAGAGGCTTTAACCCACTGAGCCACCCAGGCGCCCGCACAATGCTGTTTTAAAAATGTTCTTTTCCTATGTTATCTCATCAGACGGTCTTAGTCAAGTGCCCTGCAAAGAAAATGGAGCAGATATAATCATCTATATTGTATGGCAGAGGAAGTGGTGAGGGCGAGGCCCAGGAAGCCCAAATCGTGAAGCTTGTAAATGGCCGAGTTGAGGTCAGAACCAAAGCCTTTTGGTTACCACTGTCCGTTTTCTCCAAGTCTCTAATCCCGGGAAGGCTGGGGTAAGGGTGAGCCGAGTGAGGCACTTACCTGGAGAGCAGAATTTAAGAGGTACCAAATCAATACAAATAATGGCTTAAGGTAATATTTTTTAAAAAGATTTTACTTATTTATTTGAGAGAGAGAGAGAGAGATCACAAGCAGGCAGAGAGGTAGGTAGAGAGAAGGGGAAGCAGGCTCCTCGCTGAGCAGAGAGCTCGATGCGGGGCTCGATCCCAGGACCCTGAGATCATGACCTGAGCCGAAGGCAGACGCTTAAACCCACTGAGCCACCCAGGTGCCCCTTAAGGTAATATTTTTATAAGTTAAAATTAATGTTAAAATAGCCCCAATGAACGAAATATTGAAATTGTAAACAAAGATCGGCTGTTTGCTTATTTCACGAGCCCGCGTTATTGTGCAATGTGAACAGTTGTTTCCCATCAGCCTGAGAGGTTCCCAGACCCACAAAGCCATCTCCTCCTTGCCAGCCGTTGGTTATGAGGCTGGCCAAGGGGGTGCAGACAGAGTGGGTGAAGCGGAGTTCTCGAGAGAGTCATGATTTTTTATTGTAGAGGAGGTTCAGAACCTGGCTGGGGAGTCAGATAACCAGAGACTGTGGTCAAGTTCAGGTTGGATCCCAAAGTTCATGGGGCCAGGGACCTCGTGCTTTGCTTCCTGCTGGGTTGCCTCTCTCCAGTCTGTCCTCCTAGTGGCTACGCCTAGCAAGGAGAAAACACCCGAGTGGAGTCACTCTACTGCACACTGGAAATTATAAGAGCCTAAGTAAAGTCCCAAGGGGTGCTCAGGATGGAGATACTTATGGTTGGCTGGTCAGGGACGACTGCATATCATGCCAGCCATTCTAGAGATTCTATCAGAGTGCCAGGGGCAAAGATCTATTTTTTACCACCCACATACAGGGTGTGTCCTACTTCGAAGGAGCTCTCATAAATGGAAATCTATATTTACTTTAAAAGTACATTAACTTGTGATGGTTTACTTTGGCTAAGTCACGTCGAAGCGCATTCAATAGCAAGTTCTCTTAATCTATTAAGTGGAATGCGATTGTGTGGTTGGTGGGTATTTTGCCAACCTGTTGGGTAATTTTAATGTAGCAAGTCTTCAGTCAGCTTTTATTTGAGCATCTACAATTGTGCCGTGGTAAACAAAATAAAGTCAAAGTCAAGGTCTCTACCTCCAGTGAAGCCACATAGAGTCTACTTAGGGAGATGTGATCCCTCTACCCAAATAGTCAAATGTTAACTCATGATAAGAGCCACCTGAATACTGAATAGCATAGCCATTGACTCATAGAAATTCCAAGGAGGAAGCAATCATTTTGTTTTTTGGATTTTTTTCTTTTTGGTTTTTTTTTGGGGGGGTGGGGCGGAAGAGAGAGAGAATGGTTGCAGGAACTCATTCTGCAGGACGGGCACCTAGGAGGAAATGCGTGCAGCATGTATTTGAGGGCTGTAGGGAGGGCTGTGCGAAGGCAGGGGGCCGCCAGGTGCCAGACAGGCTCCCATGACGGTGACACCATCAGTCCCGCTGAGTAGCAGCTGTATTAAGCTGGCAAAGCACCAATCTTAGACCTGAAAGTGGCCTTAGTGCAGAGAGTTGTAAGCAGATGAGATGTTCTAGGGATCCCATCAAGACTAGCTCCTGGGGGCTGTCCTCATGAGGAGATCCAGAGGAGAGCAGGAAGGCAACCGGAGAGATGACCGAGAAAGAAATGGTCGAAGCCGGCAGAAGAAAGCAAGGAGCTGCGGTGTTGGAGAGAACCCAGTCCCAAGAGCTCAATGAGGGCAGTGGCCACTGGGAGGTGGAGGACGAAGGTCAAGGAGAGAAACATATGAGGCTGATGGTCATATTTTTAGGGAAGGGATTTCCTGTTGGCACAGCTTCACAAGGACTGTACCAGTCTGTGAGACGCTGAACGGGACCTTGATCTGGCACGCTTCCTTTTGTTTCTTTAGCTAAGGCAGCAGAAGGGATGACTTACTATGTACATGTAACATTTAGCCACGACTGAGAACAGAATTAGTCCAGAAACACCATAGGTCCAGGGCAAAGGACCACAAGGGACTGTTTTGGTCCCTGATTTGGTCTGAGCGAGGTGGGTCTCTCACCAGGTCTCTGCGATCTGGTGGCAATGGATGGTTTAGACCCATCAGACGAGTTTTGGAAGTAGGCATGCGCCCAACAATTGACAATGGTGTCCCTCGCATCTGGCTTTTCTTGTTTCTGCTCCTGCGGCTTCTGTGGGTGCACAAGCTAGTGGTTTACTTGGACCTCTACCTTGTCCTCTGTTCTTTTCACCTCGCCTGCACATTTGCTCCTTCCTCGACGTGGCTC
>CM052797.1:9519595-9531123 GCA_028533885.1 Nasua narica
GGTTCCTAAGACGACTCTAAGGCCAAGAGCTTTGTCCCAACAGGTAAAATGCAATCTTATACATCTAATTCATCCTAATAGTGTGTTCCATATAATAAAATCTGGAATATCCTCGGAAGGACACGTAGAAAACTAGTTACATGAACGGCTTTCCTAGAGGTGTACTGGGTAAATGGAACAAAGATGGGGGGTTTTTCACATTCTACCCTTTTGGACTCTTTGAACTTTGAACGAGGTGTTAACTATTTAAAAAACTAAAAATTAGGGGCGCCTGGGTGGCCCAGTGGGTTAAAGCCTCTGCCTTCAGCTCAAGTCATGATCTCGGGGTGCTGGGATCGAGCCCCACATCGGGTTCTCTGCTCAGCGGGGAGCCTGCTTCCTCCTCTCTCTGCCTGCCTCTCTGCCTACTTGTGATCTCTCTCTCTCTGTCAAATAAATAAATAAAATCTTTTTAAAAAAAGAGTATAATCTTTATAGGACGTTCCATCAAAAAATAAGCAAACAAGCAAACCCCTCTGTCATTTTTAAAGGAATAACCTTCAGGAGGTAGAGTTGACACATGGTAACCTGTATGTGTTTAAGTTGCATAATTTGATAAGTTTCGACCCGCATTTCTACCTGTGAAACCATCAGCATAACAAAGATAATGAATGTATTCACTACCTTTGAAACTTCACCCATGTCCTTTGAAATCCCTACTCCCTCCTCTCCCTACCTTGTCTCCCATCCTTAGGTCACCAAAGCACCAGTCTGCTTTCTACTGGTTTGAATTTTCTCAATGTTTATATAAATGGAATTATATAGTATGTTCTTTTTTGTCAGGCTTCTTTCACTAAAGCAAAATAATTTTTTTGAAGATTTTATTTTAAATATTTTATTTATTTATTTGAGAGACAGAGAAAGTGAGAGAGAGCATGAGAGGAGAGAAGATTAGAGGAAGAAGCAGACTCCCCGTGGAGCTGGGAGCCCGATGTGGGACTCGATCCCGGAACTCAAGGATCATGACCTGAGCCGAAGGTAGCTGCTCAACCAACTGAGCCACCCAGGCGCCCTGAAGATTTTATTTTTAAGTAATCTCTACACCCAATGTGGCCCTTGAACTCACAACCGCAAGATTAAAAGTCCCATGCTCTACCGACTGAGCCAGACAGGTGCCCCAAGCGACATTATTTTGGGGATTCATGCATGTTGCACATATCAGTAGCTCATTCATTATAAGTTGTTGAGTAGGGACACCTGGGTGACTCAGTCAGTTAAGTGTCTGCCTTCAGCTCAGGTCATGATCCCAGGGTCCTAGGATCGAGTCCCACATCCAGCTCCTTTCTCAGCAGGGAGCCTGCTTCTCCCTCTGCCTGCTGCTCCGCTTGCTTGTGCGTGCTCTCTCTCTCTCTCTCTGACAAATAAATAAAATCTTAAAAAAAAAACTGCAAAAAAAGTTGTTGAGTAGTATTTCATTTCATAGATATGCCACTTGAATAAGTACCTAAGAGTAGGGTCATATGCTAAGTATATTAAAATGTAAAGAGAAACACTTTTGAAGTGGCTGTACCATTTTGCATTTTTCACCAACAAAATGTGAATGAGTGTGTCAATTGCTCCATATCCTTACCACCTGGCAGGGACTTTTTAATTCTCAACTTTCCATTACCTGCATAGTGGTATCTTGTTTTACTTTTAATTTGGATTTCCTTCATCAAGATAAGGATAAGTATAAGGATACTGAGGATGTTTTCATGTGTTTATTGGCCATCTGTATATCGTCCTCGATGAATTGTCTCTTCAAATATTTTTCCTGATTGAAAAAATTCTGTTGTTGGGGTGCCTGGGTGGCTCAGTCGGTTGAGTGTCTGTTTTTGGCTCAGGTCATGATCCCAGGGTCCTGGGATCAAGTCCCCAGTCAGGCTCCCTTCTCCGTGGGGAGTCTGCTTCTCCCTCTACCCTTCCCCCCTGCTCATGATCGCTCTCTCACCCTATCTCTCTCAAATAAATAAAATCTTTTAAAAATTTTGTTGTGATTATTGAATATGAGAGCTCTCTATATATTCTGAATACAAGACCCCTCACATATATGATCTGCAAATATTTTGTCTCAATCCATTGCCTGTCTTTTCATTTTCTTAGTTTCGAAGAAGAGACTTCGTAATTTTTAGGAAGTGCAGCTGGTGTGGTCGCCAGCCTGCAGTGATAGTCCCCTGCTTCAGCATTCCTGCTCTTCTGGGGTCCCCTCTCACACTGAATTGGGCTGACCTGTGTAATCAGCAAGATATTGAGGAGATGATGAGGTGTGGTTTCCCAGGCGAGATCGTAGTAGACGTTACAGCTGCTGGCTTCCATCTTTGCTCTTTCTTGAATAATTCACTCTGAGGGAAGCTAGCTACTATGTTGTTCAGACACTCAAGCAATCCTATATGAGACTCATGTAGCAAGGAACTAAGGCCTACTGCAAACGGCCTTGTGAGTGAACTGTCTTGGATCCTCCAGCCCCAGTCAAGCCTTCAGATGACTGCCGCCCAAGCTGATGTCTTTTCTACACCATCACAGGAGACTTCAGGGCAGAACCACATAGCCAAGCTGCTCCTGAATCACTGACCTACAGAAACTGTAGGGAACGAAAAATGTAAATTATTATTTAAGTCACCAAGTTTTGTGGTAATTTTTTTAAAAAGATTTTATTTATTGTGGTGCCTGGGTGGCTCAGAGGTTAAAGCCTCTGCCTTTGGCTCGGGTCATGGTCTCAGGGTCCTGGGATCGAGTCCCGTACCAGGCTCTCTGCTTGGCAGGGAGTCTGCTTCCAATTCTCTCTGCCTGCCTCTCTGCCTACTTGTGATCTCTCTCCTCTCTGTCAAATAAATAATAACATAATCTTTTTTTTTTTTAAGATTTTATTTATTCATTTAACAGAGAGAGAACACAAGCAGGCAGAGAGGCAGGCAGAGGCAGAGAGAGGAGCAGGCTCCCCACGGAGCAAGGAGCCCGATGCGGGACTCGATCCCAAGATGCTGGGATCATGACCTGAGCCAAAAGCAGTCGCCCAACCAACTGAGCCACCCAGGCGTCCCTAATCTTTTTTTTTTTTTAAAGAGAGAGAGATCACAAGTAGGCAGAGAGGCAGGCAGACAGAGAGGGGGAAGCAGGCTCCCTGCTGAGCAGGGAACCCCATGTGGAGCTCGACCCCAGGACTCTGGGATCATGACCTGAGCCAAAGGGAGACGCTTAACCTACTGAGCCACCCAGGCACCCCTGATGGTTCTTTAAAAAAATTATTAATTTCTTTATTTTGACAGACAGGGAGAGAGAGAGCACAAGCAGGGGAAGCAGCAGAGGGAGAGGGAGAGCAGTTTCCCCACTCAACAGGAAGCTCAATATGGGGCACAATCCCAGGACCCTGAGATCATGACCCCAGCTGAAGGCAGATTCTTAACTGACTGAGCCACCCAGGTGCCCAGAAAAACTGATGATTAATACCTATTTTATGTTTTTGTTTGTTTGTTTAATATTTTATTTATTTTATTTTAACAGAGAGAGAACACAAGCAGGCAGAGAGGCAGGCAGAGGCAGAGAGAGGAGCAGGCTCCCTGCGGAGCAGGAGCCCGATGCGGGACTCGATCCCAAGATGCCAGGATCATGACCTGAGCCAAAGGCAGTTGCCCAACCAACTGAGCCACCCAGGCGTTCCAAAATTAGGGGTTTTGACACTTGCAGTAATTTCTAGCTCACCCATCTCACAAGGCTGGCCTTCCTCAAACACTATCTGTTTCAATATAAAACAAGTCTGTTCTTGCCTTAGTGGCTTTGCTCTCCTGGTTGAATGATTATTTTTTAAAAATTATCATTAATACAATTGAATTTTAATCAAATTATCTTATGAAGTGTTCTTACATACTGAAGAGTATATAAAGTATACATATACAAGTAAATAATAATAACTCAAAGTATACCCTGTACCACAACTTGGCTTAAGAAATAGACTGTTAATAGAACCTTTGCAGGGGTGCCTGGGTGGCTCAGTGGGTTAAAGCCTCTGCCTTTGGCTCAGGTCATGATGTCAGGGTCCTGGGATGGAACCCCACATGGGGTTCTCTGCTCAGCAGGGAGCCTGCTTCCTCCTCTCTCTCTGCCTGGCTCTCTGCCTACTTGTGATCTCTCTTCTCTCTGTCAAATAAATAAAATCTTTAAGAAAAAAACCAAAAACAATATCTCAGCAGCCTGCTGCTCACCCCTTCATGATTGTGCCCCTCCCTCATCAGAGGTTACCCATATTCCCGAGTTTTGAGTTCATTAGAATTAATTGTTCTCTTGTTTTTATTTATAGTTGTAAAAAAAGAAAGATCACCTACACAGGTCTCCTTGAATAGTTACCATTTAGTTTTGAAAAACTGAGTAGCAAGCACACATCTAGATATAATGTTGCCAGAGTCAGATAAAAGCTCCTAGAAGACAAAGGGAATGGTCCCTGGGTTATAGTCTGACTTCAGCTTCTCTGGGAATTTACCATAATGTCTCCTAGGCAATGTCATGAGTGAATCCTGGGGAAAAGAGCGTCCAGCCTAGTTAGGGCATTGGGAGGGCAATGATAGGAGGAGGCAGGTGTTAGATGCATGGCAGTTATGTGGGAGGGGAGGGTGCCACTCCGCTCTGTTTTTATCTGCTTCTAAGCCCCCCACAGGCTCGCGGTAGATCAGAGCTGATCCCTTCTGTGGGGGAAGACATGAGTCCTCAGCTCATCTAGGGTGGCCAGGCTTATGGAGGAGAGAAAATCTTTTATCAGCACACGCTCCTAGATAGGTCATGGACGGACTAGAATCTGGGCCAGGTCCAGCTGGGTATTTGCTCCTCAAGGAAGGAGCGATGGGTGACAGCACCTGGATGAAGCCATCTTCAGCATGTCTGTCTCCTGGATTCCAAGAGACAGGCTGTCCCAGTTCTGACTCCTGGCCATCTGGAGCGTGGAATCGCTCTGCACCATCTCTCTAGGGACCGTTTGCTTGCTTTCTGACTCTGTCCTGTGACTTCCTCTTTTTTGGTTTAGTGCCTTGTGGAATCCATTCTCTAGCAGCTCCTTGAAAAAGCACGCATGGGAGCTAACATTTTTTGAGATTTGTGCATGAAAATGTCCTTCATTCTATTCTCGTATTTACCAAATGGTTTGACGAGGTATAGCATTTTAAGTTGCAAATCATTTTCCCATAGCATTTTGAAGATGTTACTTTACTATCTTCTCGATTCCAGCCATTCTCTTGAGAACCCCAAAACTGTTGATTTCCAGTCCTTTGTACATGAATTTTCTTTTCTCTTGAAGCTTGTAGGATCTTCTTCATCCGCCGTGTTTTAGAATTTCACAATGATGAGCCTTAGGGTGTGTGTGTGTGTGTGTGTGTGCGCGCGCACACATGTACTTTAGAGAGACGGTGTGTGCACATGGAGGGGGAGGGGCACAGGGAGAGGAAGAGAGAGACTCTCAAGCAAGCTCCATGCCCAGCATGAAGCGAGATACAGGGCTTGATCTCATGGCCCTGAGATCATGGCCTGCGTGGAAATCAAGAGTTAGGTGCTCAACCTACTGAGCCTCCCAGGCGCCCCTTGTTTATATTGATCTGTTGGTCTTATTTCTTAATCAGTTGTTTCCATCTGGAAATTGTTCACTTCTGAAAAGTTTTCTTGAATTAGTTAATTGGTGATTCTTTGGGGTTCATCATCCCCCCCCTTTTTTCTGGAGTTTCTATTATTCACATGTTTAACCTATATGTCTTGTCCTTTAATTTTCTGTCCTATCATCCATCTCTGTCTTTTTGTTTAACTTTCTGTGAATTTTCTCCAATTTTATCATTCTTTCTACTGAGTTTTCTATTTCTGACATAACGTTTTCGATCTCCAAGAATTCTTTTTGGTTCTTTGAATTATTTCTTTATATGGCATCCTTTCCTTTTCTTTTTTCATGGATGCGACATCATCTCTTTTCATTTCGAAAATACTGATGATAATTCTCTAAACTTATTTTTTGGTGTCTTTTCCCTGCATGACCTATTTTTCCTTCAAGTTACTCTTTTTTTTTTTTTTTTTATCCCTTGCTTGTTTTAGTCCTTATCTTTTGTGTGAGAAGCTTTGTTTAGCTGGTAGGCATTAACTGTTTGCTCGTGATTAAGAGTACAGTCTAAAAGGCTGTTTAGATATTTTGAGTGTGAGTCCAGACCTTGTTTATCTTACCCAAGGTTTTCCCAAAAGCAGGGCCCAGGACTTACATGGAGGTAGTGCATTTGTTGAGCAATCCAAAGAAGCAGGAATGAGGGATAGTGGGAGGGGAAAAAAGACAGAGAGAAAGCCAATGTAAGTGTTAAATGTGTTATCCCGTTGGCCATTGCTGTAGTGACTGGTGCTCCATTCCATGGGATTTTCTGGGTCTTATGGAATTAGACTGTCCCCTCAGGGGATGAAAAGGGGAAATATTTACCCTCAAAGATAGCTACACAGACATTATCTTCCCTGAATTCCTGGGTTGCACTTGCCGGCAGACCCATGCAGATATCAAAGAAGCTCTGGGACAGAAAGCCAAGATTCAAGGCTGAGGAGAGACTTTGCTTGCTATATTAGTTAAGGCTCTCTAGAAAAACAGAAACGATAGGAGACAGATATAGATATAAGGAATTGGCTCATGTGATGATGCTGAGAAGTCCCATGATTTCCCACCTGCAAACCGGAGGTGCAGAAGAGTCAATGGTGTAGTTCCAATCCAAGTCCAAATGCCTGGGACCCAAGATAGCCAACAGCAGAAATTCTAGTGTGAGTGCAGAAGACCAATGCCCCAGCTCAAAAACAATAAGGCAGACAGAGAGAGAGAGAGAGAGAGAGAGAGCAAATCTTCCCTTCCTTCACCTTTAGGTTCTATTTTAGGCTCTCAACAGTTTGGGCAAGGCCCACCCATATTGGAGAGGGCTATCTGCTTTATTCAGTCTACCAATTCAGATGCTAATCTCATCAGAAATAGCCTCACCGACTCACCTAGAAACAAAGATTACTATTTGGGCATTTTGCAGCCTGGTCAGCTTGACACATGAACTTAACCATTGCACTTACTCTGGGAAGCCACATGGAACTTGCTGGGTTGGTGGCTGCAACTGTGGGCAGAGTAAGGGGTGAGACCAAGGGGATTAGGAGTGGTGAACACAGGTGTGTGGCACTCTGACCCTGAGCTTCACTAAAGGGTAACCTGGTGGGATCTGTTGGGAGATCCCCCAATGTCAGACTCCATGGGTCTTTCCTCATAGACTGATTAGATTCCTTAAAGAGTTTTCCAGGTTCTTATCTAGAAGGTGAAGATTACATTGCCAGCATTCTGAGAGCCACATGGTACAAAATAGTTGGAGTCTCTGCCTTTGGTGTATATCTGGCCTCTGGGTCCCCTCATTTCTGCTGCGGTTCTTATGCCCTCATTGTGCCTGGCATCTTCCAGACCAGAGACTCTCTCTGGAGGATAAACCTCCAATCTTCTGCTGGGATCAGGGATGGGATGTGGGATCCAACTGCTTTTCAAATTGCTTTCACTCAGCTCTTATTTTAGCCTTCTCCTCTCCCCTCAGGCCCAGTGATCCCTGGTTCTGGGAGTTTCTGGGCCTTTTGAGGTATTTCCAGTATATGCCAGGTTGCAGCTCAGCTTTCTCAGATCTGCTAAATCGGTTACCACTCATCCATCTATTTTCCAGCTTCTGAAATTGTGTTGTTCTTTTCTCCTGTTCTTTCCTTATGAGTTTAGGACTTAAAAATAAAAAAGAAGAAAGAAAGAGGGAGAGAAAGAAAGAAAGGAAGGAAGAAAAGAAGAAAGAAAAGAAGAAAGAACTTAAAAAAAAATCTGTTTAGAGCAGTTTTGGGTTGGAGCAAAATTAGTTGCATGCATACCATCTGCCATTTTAGCCTGAAACTCACATGCGGTTATACACATAGCTGCCTCCTTTGTGTGCTTCCTGCTTCAATTTAAACATCACCTCTTCAGAGAGGCCTTTCTTGACCACTCATCTGAAATTAGGCCCCCTAAAGCACTTACCACCACCTGGTATTTTCTTATTTATGAACTTCTGCCCTATTAGAATGTAAGCCTCATGAGAACAGGTACCCTGCCCCCCCCCCCCAGCTTGTAAAACAGCACCTCAAAGATGGAAGGAGCTCATTATTGAGCACATTATTCTAACTGTGTTTGGAAATGATATTTTGAGTATCAAATGAACGTCAATCCTGTGTGTGAAGTATCCTGGGAAAAAGAAAGAAAGACTGCCACATGGGAAGAGGGAGTGGGGTGTGTACAGAAGTAAGACAGAGTCTGCATGTAAATCATGCAGAATATAAGCAGCAAGGGAAACTGCAGGGAGAGTGGGAGCAGAGCTACAGGAATCTAGAAAGGTCTGTCTTTGAAAACTGTGTCTCTGACCCGAGTCAAGGTCATCCTGGGTTTCTATTGAGTCTCCGTGATGAGCCGGGCTGATCATCTGAGACCAAGGTGGACACAGGGGACGGGAAACAGAGGAAAGCCGACCTCACTGGTGTCTCTTCCTCTTTAATTGGCACATGAAGACAGGAAGGCATAGGAGGCATGGCGAGAAACCCTGTTCTACAGTGTGGGAGGCCATGTTACGGTGTGATTGAAAGCTGCTGCCCCATTTTATGTACCAAGAATTCTTAACATCAACCAGGGACATTTTAGGTGCTGTTCACATCCCTGGAGGTACTGAGTGTTGTGCGACCTTTATTTCATAAAAAAAAAAAAAAAAAGTGTTTATTGTAACAAATGCAGACATCATAACTAAAAAGTTAAAAAAAAGGGCCCCTGGGTGGCGCAGTTGGTTGAGCGACTGCCTTCGGTTCAGGTCATGATCCCGGAGTCACGGGATCGAGTCCCACGTCGGGCTCCCAGCTCCATGGGGAGTCTGCTTCTCACTCTGACCTTCTCCCTTCTCATGCTCTCTCTCACTCTCTCTCTTCCCTAATAAATAAATAAATAAAATCTTTAAAAAGTTAAAAAAAGGGCACCTGGGTGGCTCAGTTGGCTAAGCGTCTGCCTTTGGCTCAGGTCATGATCCTGGGGTCCTGGGATCGAGTCCCACATGGGGCTTCCTGCTCAGCGGGGAGTCGGGTTCTCCCTCTCCCTCTATCACCCCTCCCCCCTGCTTGTGCGTGTGCTTTCTCTCTCTCTCTCAAAAATAAATAAAATCTTAAAAAAAAAGTTACCTTCCTAATAGTGTTTTTAGCTCAGCAGATTATTTGAATTTTGTTCTTTTCTTTCTTTCTTTCTTTCAAAAAAGTAATACATGCACATGGCTCAAATTTCAAAAGTCACCAACGGGTTGGAAGGGAAAAGTGACGTTCTGACCTCCTTCTCTACCTCTGAGGTCTCCTTGGAGGTGACTAGTGTAAACAAATCTTTGTATCCTTACAGAAATATTTTCTGCCCATCCCTGTTTTCACTTGGTCACAATTATATACGACGAGGAGTACCCAGAGCACACGCAGAGGTCTTTCCTTTAAGTGAGGCAAGGCTAAGGGCTCTTTATTTTTGCCTGTAAAGAAACAGCAGTAATAGGAAACAGTGTGACTGGGAGGGAGGGATCTCCTCTCCGTTCATTGACAGATCACTTTGCACAAAAAGGAACAGTGCAGGGGATAGGATGGGGTCCTTCAGGTGTCTGATGCTTTTCACTTAGGACAGAGCTAGTCTAGCTTTAACGAGGGATGGCTAAAGACCTGGTGAAGAGATGGCAAAAGAAATCATGGTTGATGTGTGGCAGGGAATAAAGTTTCAACGTGGCAGATGAGGGCTTTCTCTGAAGAGGATGTTGTGTAGGATGGAAGTTCGGGAGAAGAAAGCTGTTTTATGTAAGCTGCCCAAGGTGTATCTTCATAAAAGGGAGTCACCCCACAGCTGAGCTGTGGGGTTCCACAATCAAAGATGGAATAAAACAAGAGCTAGATGATTCCCAGGTGGCAGGCGGGGAGATCGACAGTAGCAGGGTGGGCCCATATCTGGGAATTCAGATAGAATGGATCTGACATTTCCCAATTGGAGGGAAGCCCAATTCTGAAGGTGGAACATTTCAATGAAATAGGTAGGGGATGGAGCAGCTGGCAAATCAGACGGCTCGGCCAACAGAGGATCTACTGAACCTATCTAGCAAGGCGGCAGTCCTCAAAAAGAAACTGGGAGGGGGCGCCTGGGTGGCTCAGTTGGTTGAGCAGCTGCCTTCGGCTCAGGTCATGATCCTGGAGTCCTGAGATCGAGTCCCACATCGGGCTCCCAGCTCCATGGGGAGTCCGCTTCTAACTCTGGCCTTCTCCCTTCTAATGCTCTCTCTCACTCTCTCTCTCTTTCCTAGTAAATAAATAAATTAAAAAAATCTTTAAAAAAAAAAAAAAAAGAAACTGGGAGAGGCAGAAGGGAATGGTCTAGAGCCAGAGTACCTGGGCTCAATCCTGCCTCTGGTGCGTCTTAGCAGTGTGAGCCCGGGCAATTTAAGCCCCTTGTGCCTCAGTTTACTAAGAAAGATAATACAGAGGAATAATAATAGTTACTCATGGGGGTGCTAAGTTAACCTACGATGATGGCTTGGAACAATGCCTGACACATAGCTAACTCAGTGCTTTTCAGACATTCATTTTTTTTTAAAATTAAGATTATTTATTTATTTACTTGAGAGACGGAGTGAGAGTGAGAGCGCACGAGCCGGGGGTGGGGGTGCAGAGGGAGAAGGAGAAGCAGACTCCTCACTGAGCAGGGAGCCTGACCTGGGGGAGCTCAACCTGGGGTTCGATCCCTGGACCCCGGGATCATGATCTGAGCCGAAGGTAGATGCTTAAACAACTGAGCCACCCAGGAGCCCCCAGCCATTACTATTTTTAGTAAAGTCCTGATCACACCTGCTTTGCTGGCACAGAGTACTTGGAGAAGAATATGGAAAAGCAGAATCCTAGATGGATTTCAGGGAGTGGTAAGAAGGGAAAAGGGGAGTGAACAATAGCATAGCAATACCACACCAGGAAGCTTGAAGAAAAAGGATTCAGGGTGGGACTACTTCAGAGAAAAAAGTCTTGCCGCAGGTCTACAGTGCTCAAAGCTAGACTGTATAAGGGAATGTCTCTTGGAGATTAAATGGAAAAAATTTAATTTCAGTTAAAGAAGCACTCTCTCTCTGTGCCCACTTAGAACTCAACTTATATTGCTAAGGAGGGTGGCCAGGTTACATAGAAGGAACCCAATATCTTTAAGTCAGGAGACTTAGGTTCTAGTCTTTGCTCTGCCCTAAGTACCTCATGCCATGTTGAGCCAAGTCAGTTAATAGCTGTGCCGTTTTTAATAGAAGGGCCAAAGCTTGTATCTAGGCCTGATGAATAGTTAATATACTCCGAGTCTTACCCAGGGGCAGGGTCTCAAGAGAAATCAAGGGTTGCCCCAAGAACCAGACTCTCAAAGAAATCTGTTAAAACTAAGAGCCTCGGGTGTTCCGTTCCTTTTCCCAAGGTCCCTTGCCAAAAGAAGCAAGATTTCTAAA
>CM052797.1:9531623-9557437 GCA_028533885.1 Nasua narica
AGGTACTTGCAGTTCTAATTTATGATTTGCAGGCAACAGGTTTCCTAAGAGGAGAGGAAAAGAGGCGGGGGCGGGGGGACGGGGCGGGCAGGGAATGCAGCCAGGTTGGAGTTGAGAGAGGAAGGTGTGGCCACGTCTGGTCAGCGTGGGCGGTTCCAGGAGCGCCTGCGGCAAGATTCTCTGGGGGTTACGGAGCTGTTGTCTCTCCCATTCTGACTCCTGAGACTTTGCCCCTAGACTTTGATGATGAACTGCCTGGGCTTCCTTCCCATCCCATCCTGGCTCTACCCTTCACTGTCTGTGGGACTTGGCACATAATACACTTTCTAAGTCTCAGTTTTTTTCATTCAAAAGGTAGAAGGGGGGGCGCCTGGGTGGCTCGGTTGGTTAAGCGACTGCCTTTGGCTTAGGTCATGCATGATCCCAGAGTCCCGGGATCGAGTCCCACATCAGGTTCCCAGCTCCCTGGGGAGTCTGCTTCTCTCTCTCACCTTCTCTCCTCTCATGCGCTCTCTCAATCTCTCTCTCTCTCAAATAAATAAACTAAATCTTAAAAAAAAAAAAAATAAAGGTAGAAGGGGGCTGGCTCAGTCTGTTGGGCGTCTGACCCTTGATTTCAGCTCGGGTCGTGGTCTCAGGGTTGTGACATCGAGCTTTGCATCGGGCTCTTTGCTGAGCATGGAGCCTGCTTGAGATTCTCTCTCTGCCTCTCCCTCAAAAAAGGGAAAAGAAAAGAAGAGATAAAAGAAAGGTAGGAGGGAAGGCGGGGATGGGGAGAGAATAATGCTGCTGAAGATGTCACGAGGTGGCTGTTGAAATTAAACTTTCAATGAACGTTGCCCAGTTTAGAAAGATCATAGGCTCTGGAGCCAACCCGCCTGGGTTGAAATCATATGGACTGGTTTTGTGACTTTGGAAAGGTGATTGAATGCCTGTGCCTCAGTTTATTCACCTGCAAAATGGGCCCAATAATAGTACCTCTGTGACAGGGCTCTTATGACCTATAAATAAGTTAACTAACACTTGTAAAATGCTTAGCCTTGTGCCTGGTCTATCACAGTTTTTGAGCTGAATAAGGTCTTAACACAACCTTTTATTTTGAGTAATGAAGAACTGTGACCCGGAGAGGGATTTGCCCAAGACGGGGCTGTTTATTAGTGACAGAGCCAGGAGTAAAACCCAAGGTCTCAACTCCCGGTCTGGAATATTTTCCACTGTTTACTTTAGGCCAAAATGTGTTCTTACAGCCTAGCATAAAATTAGAAAGAAGAGAGGAAAAAGCTGTTTTGGATCAAATAAAACAATATTGCGTTCATATTCAGTATGTGGCCGTAGCCAAGTTTCTTGACCTCCCTAAACTTACTCTTCTTCGGGAATAAGATGAGGACAAAAATATGAACGTCCTAGTGGTGTTGTGGTAAGTGCCAGATGCCCTGCTCAGAGCATTTCTCAATAAATGGTAATAATAGCAATACTGATTAACAATGGGTGATGCGGAGGGCACCTGGGTGGTTCAGTTGTTTAAGGGTCTGCCTTCGGCTAAGGTCATGATCCCAGGGTCCTGGGGGTGAACGCTGTGTCGCTCCCTACTCAGCGGGGAGTCAGCTTTTCCCTCTGCACCCTGACCTGTCATGCTCTCTCTCTCTCTCTCAAACATATAAGTAAAATCTTAAAACAGTTTCAAAACAAAACAAAAAAAAAACAGGTGATGGTGTACTTAGGCTCAGGAGTCCCACATCCGTGGATAGACGGCTTTTATTCCTCATTCTTCCAGTAGTTTGCAAACTCCTGAGTCCCACGCGGATACTTATTAATGATACATACTCATTTGGGGCAATTATCATTATTATTATTTTTTTAAGATTTTATTTATTTATTTTAACAGAGAGAGAACACAAGCAGGCAGAGAGGCAGGCAGAGGCAGAGAGAGGAGCAGGCTCCCCGCGGAGCAAGGAGCCCGATGCGGGACTCGATCCCAAGACGCCGGGATCATGACCTGAGCCGAAGGCAGTTGCTCAACCAACTGAGCCACCCAGGTGTCCCTGGGGCAATTATTTTTAATACAAATTGGAAATGTAAGGATAAGCTCTCAAATACCGGGGGTAGGGATGAGTTGGTTTTATGGATGTGGCTAGGAAATATTATGGCAAATAAGGTTGGTTTCCAAGTTGAGTAATAATATTTCTGATCCAAAGTAAGTATGGCCTCATCAGGGACATGCAAATCAACCCCACAATGAGAAACAGCTCCACTCCCATTAGAAGGGCTCAAATTGGAAACACTTTCTAATTATCAATTGCTAATAAGGGCGGAGCGTCTGGAACCCTCATTCGCTGCGGGCAGGAGCGCAGAATGGTAAAGTCGTTCTGGAAAAAGGGTTTGGTAGTTTCTTATAAAGTTGACCCTAATCTTATTGCCGCCTAGCAAATTCTCCCCAAATTTAGTGGCTTAAAATAGCGTTCATCTTTTCTTTCCCTTCCTCCTCCTCCTTCTTCTTCTTCTTCTTTTCAAGAATTTTCTCAGAATTTTTGTGGGTCAGAAATCGGGACAGGGCCCAGTCTCGTCCACCACTTCAGGGCACAGGTGGAAGATGGAAGTCTGGGGATTCGAGCACCTGAGGGCGGGCCTACCCACACGTGTAGTGATGAGGCTGGGGTTGGCTGAGGGCTGATGTCTGGAATATCCTCACATGGCTTCTCTCAGTGACATGGGCTTTCTCACAATGCTGGTCCTCAGTTGGTTTCCAGCGCAAGCCCCCCAAGAGGAGAGAGGGGGAGAGGAGAGAGAGAGGAAGAGAGTGAGAGAGAGAGAGTACGGAGAGAGAGAGAGGGAGAGGACCTGAAAGTAGTTATCAAAAGAGTTATCAGAAGTTATCATATCTGGGTGCCTGGGTGGCTCAGTTGGTTGAGCAGCTGCCTGCGGCTCAGGTCATGATCCTTGAGTTCCGGGATCGAGTCCCACATCGGGCTCCCGGCTCCGCGGGGAGTCTGCTTCTTCCTCTAACCTTCTCTCCTCTCATGCTCTCTCTCACTTTCTCTGTCTTTCTAATAAAAAATTAAATCTTTAAAAAAAAAGAAGAAGTTATCATATCTTACCCATTTCTAAACCCTCACAATGGCTTCAACCTGATAAGTAACCTTCTAATTAAGCAAGTGAATGTTTCAAAATGGGAGTGTTAACCTGTGGGACAGTTGATTTTATTTGTCAACTTGGCTGGGCCACAGTGCCCAGATGTGTGGTCATTATTGTAAATGCTTGTGTGAGGGTATTTTTGGATGAGTGTAACATTTAAGTCAGGGAACTTGAAGTAAAACAGATTGCCCTCCACAATGTGGGTGAGCCTCATCCAATCAGTTGAAGAACTGAATAGCACGAAGACGGACCTCCCCCAGCAGGAGGGAATTCTGCCAGCAGACAGCTTTCAGACTTGAACTACGCCATTGACTCTTCCTAGGTCTCCAGACTGTCAGTTCACCCAGCAGATTTTGGACCTGACACCCTTTATAACCAGATGAGCCAATTTCTTGAAACGAATCTCATTCATTCATTCTCTCTCCCTCTCTCTCCATATATATACACTCTTGCTTCTGTTTATCTAAAGATCCCTGACTAATACTAACACTAGTACAAATGCTTTCCAAGGTATCACCAAAACCATAGGCTTCTTGTTCAGAAGTTTTTGCCCTTGGTTCGTAACTGTAAATGGGATTTTCACTTAATGTATTTCCTATGCTACTTAATAGTAGACAATGTACCCCTATTCTACAGCATTTACATAGAGGCCTTAAAGCGTCATAGCAAGGTGGCAGTTCTTGGTGGCTTTCCGAGGAGGTCGGGGAACAGGAGCCATTACACGGCTCATCAGTAATCTGTTGCGAAGAAGCTGTGCTCATCAGCGCAGAAGTAAATCTTTCATTACTGGAAAATGTGAATCAACTCAAGTGAAACAGGGTTCTGTCAGCTTATAAAACTTAATTATGTTTCTAAGTCCATAAATTCACCCAAGTAGAGACGTTTGGAAATACCTAGCTTCCACTTTGGGCTGAGAGAAAATTAATTGCGAGAATGCAAACCTATACAACATGTTAGGAAACGTCTGGATTTCTTAACTGCGGCTTCCAGCAAGAGTGTGTGCTTTCCACTTTTGTGTCAGCTCGGCCTCAAAATGGCTCCGTTTCCTCTTAGAAACCCAACCACAAAATATCGTCCACCTTCCAACAAGAACGTCCCCCCCCCCCCAACACACACACCTCTAAGAAGAGAAAAATGGAGGGGAAGGAAAAGAAATATCAATACGTGGCTGAAGTTTTTCACCCTCGCCTAGTTAAGAAAAACACTGTAGCGGGAGGACAAAAGCTCCCTTGTTTAAGTGTTCCCCCAGCTGCACTTCAACTAAATATATCCTGGGCAGTGTGTTTCCATTTCCCCACCCCTCTCCTGGAGCCAATCGGGCAGTGACAAATAGCCCCGAGGCCCCTTGGGACCAGCCCGGTGGAGGTAGGGCCCTGGCGACAGGCTTCACCTTCCCTTCTAGCCCCGGCTAGCCTGCTTGGCAGCCACCCAGCTTCCCCCAGAGGCCTCAGGGAGCCAGGGGCAGGCTGGCCAGCCCTCTCTCTGCTCCAGGAGGAGGCCCGCAAGGGTTAACTCAGGCGGCCTCTGTCTGGAATTCACGCACCACCTGGGCTGACAGCATGAATGACTCATTGTTTCCCCTCCCTACGTCTGAGGACTGCTTCTTGGTGTCAATAACCGAGGCAAAGTGAAATTTTTTTTTTTCCCCTTTTGCCATAACCGATTTTCTAAAACTGAACATAGAACTGGAAATCTGGAGAATGTGCTTCTTCTGCAGCCTCTGTAGCCAAGGTTACTGCAGTTGAGTTGGTCTGCGGGGACAAAGGATTTAGATTTACTGTCTCCAAACAGAAAGAGGCCTAAAGCCAGGGGTCTTTTTATTTACAGCTTGTGTGACAATCCTCTAGCACAAAGCAAACTTGGTTGAAACCTCTCTCGCCTGCCTAAACCTGAGGTCTGACCGGATTCAGCACTCAATTTTCTTTTACTCATGCTTTGTAGAAATGGAAATTTTGATCGATCGTTTCCCATAGCCGAATGGAACACATGCGTGCATCGAAGGCGTAGATGAGTCTTTCACATCCCCTATTCCTAAAGCAGCGTATTAATGATCGTGCCCCACCTCACATTTCCCCATATGGCGCCCTTCTTTGGTGTCTGCACCTTATATGCGCCTTGGGATACTGGATTGGTAGATTTTCCTGGACTGTGAGATCTTTTGCCTTCCATCAGCACATCTCGGCCCCAAAGCTGGACAGCTAGACTGTAGAGACATTGTACTACGTTTCTGCAGGTGTGCCGCGTACAACACATATTGAACTCTTGTTTCTATGGCCTCTTCCATCTACTTCCCTACGGTTTAGTTATTTCTAGGAAAATATTCAACAGGAAGACGTGGAAAAAATGAAATGAATATAGAAAGGCAAGGGAAAAAGTCCTGTGCAGACTCGTGATCTAGGTTCTAACTCAAATCTAGGAGCTTAGCACGCAGCAGAGTGTTTTCCTCATCAAGTAACAGCCCTGAATAGATTCCAAGTCAGTTTGGCTTAGAATAAGGACAAGGACAGCTGGTATTGAAGGAAAGGGAAGATGCATAGGATACGAAGATTAAATAGGATGATTAATAAAATGGCAGTGGACGTCTTTCTTGTAACTGACATCAGTCGGCTCACGTAGCCTTCAAATTCCCATAGTAATAGGAGACCGGTTTGGTTTGGGCTGGTTTCTTGTGATATAAAGGGTTACTCCAGGCCATGGATGGAAACTCATGCAGATCCCGAGTGAGAAAGAATCAAAATAACAACAACAACAACAACAAAAATATTTCCCTCTCTTTCCTACCAACGCTATAATTTAGCAAATTGAGGATCTTTCTTTGAGTGTCAGTATCCTTAAAGCAAGGTAGCAAAATATTTGCAATTACCCTTGTTGAAGCTAACAAAAACCTGCAAAGAGTAAATATTTCTTCATTTCTGCAGACAGGACACGATTATTGCAGCGTGCCTAGAGAAACAGCAGTAATCAGAGCTTCAGTTTCCCACATCTAACCACGAGGAAATGTGTAGTTCTCTGAATGAGCCTGTGTTACATCACATGCAAGAAATCTATTTGCCAACGAGCTTCCCTAGCTACTAAAGATCTTGTGGTCCTTGTGCCAGCCAGATAGACTGTTAAAATATCTGGAGGACTGTGATGAGATGTGCCGGATAAACAAACCCTACTACGTGCAATATGGTTTGGGTTTTCTAGTGGAGAGCGGAATTTAAATTTCTGGGCAGCTTCTAGATGCTGAAAGAGGCAATTTATTTCCATTTCTCAGCAGTACAGCCACTTTCCCCTCATCCTCAGGGAGTCTTTTCAGCAAAACACGGGTCTCCAGACGCCAACTTAGCTTTAGATCTTTTCTGGTGGCTGGAAGGTTCATTCAGCTTTTCTCAAGCCCAGAGGAAATGCAATTTGCATGGCGAGTTGTTTCTTCAAGTGCCGCAGAACACTTTCATAATGAGTTTAACAAATGTAAGATTCTGGGATGTACCCTTCCCCTATAGAATCCCTCACTTGTTTTTAAATGGGCCTCCAAGGAAAACTGGGCGTTCTTAAGGGCAGGGTATTGTCAGAATAAACTGTGAAGCTTTTCTTAAGGCCATCCCACCACCAACCGCTGCCCCAGCAGCTCCACATATTTGAAAAGGACAGAGACGCCAGAAAAGACAATAATTCAGTGGCTTTTAAATCCCAGGCAAGGAAAAAGAGACAGATGACTTGAGGTTTATTTCATGATGTCACAGCACATTCAGGGCAGAAAGAAAAACTTTGCATTGGTTGCACTTTATCACTCCATACTCAACAATGCCATTAAAAGACAGCAAACCCTCAAGGTGCTCAGAAAGATTCTCTACTCCATTAAACTGGATAACTTTCTTGTTCAAACAATATAAGTCTAAGCTATGAGAATTTAGGAGGAAATGGTAATTAAAAACCCTTCCCTAAAAACAAAAGCTCTACTAAATACTGTTTGTAACTTCTTAAGGGTGGTTTTGTTATCTTGATCAGTTTTATGTGAGACGCACACCAATATCCTCCTCCTTTATACGTGGGCATTGGTGATTCTTATCTCACTTGTGTTTAGAGAGAAAAGATTGTATTTATTTAGATGCTCATTGTGATATGTAAAGACTGAAACAGGACTCACAATTTTTTTTTTAAGTTTTACAAAATAGCTCTCAGTTGATCTATTATACGCTATCTTAAAGTGCTGTGAATGAATAATAATCCTCTGGAAACTAATAACCTGCATGAAGTGAACTTTGTTTTGTGTATTCTAGGCCCGTGGAGTCACCAAGAACAAAACATATATACGAATTTACGTCCTTGGTTTTTGCTAAGGTAGTGACAATAGGAGTCTGGGTAACACGTACCCATCCAAGCCAACAGCAGCAAATGGCAGAAAAGATGTTCAGGGTGAAACTGAAGGACGGGTTAAAAAGGTGAAAAATTGGAAAGTCTGTTTAAGTAGCTGGATTGAAAAGTTTGGAATCCTAACCATTTGCTAAACTGATTTTTCCTTTCTTCTTTCTTCCCTCGTTTCTTCAAACAGCTTCTGAGTATCTACCCTACTGGTCAAAAATTCAAATACCTGTAGTGGCCAGGAAGATACTGCAAATAAACAAAGCAGGGGGGGGGGTGGTTAAGAAAAACAGAGACAGATGTATTTTATGGGCCTAATCAACCCAGAGGCAACTCTTCTCCCCCACCATTAAATGGGCACCCTCCCGTTATCCTTGAAAGATGCTTTTTAGTCTTGCTTCCTCGCTTTTGGTACTGAGAAGTATTTTACTCCCAGGAAAACACCAGTGCGCACTCACTCGTACGTACTTAGCTTCAGTGGGAAAGTGATGGGGAGTGGCAAAGCCTGAGGCAAAGTAGAGCGCTCTTGTCCCACCTACAGTGGCCACTCTCCGTACCAGGTACCCGATGCCTGTGGAAACAGACCCGGGATGGTCACATCTTATTTTTAAAGAGAAGTCAAAGGCCCTGATTTGTATGTAAATCCAGATTTTAAAATGTGTCCTGTAATTAAAAAGAAAAAAACAAATTTGGGGCACTTGGGTGGCTCAGTGGGGTGAGGCTCTGCCTTCGGCTCAGGTCATGATCTCAGGGTCCTGGGATCAAGCCCCGCATTGGGCTCTCTGCTCAGCAGGAAGCCTGCTTCCCCCTCTCTCTCTGCCTGCCTGCCTCTCTGCCTACCTGTGATCTCTCTCTCTCTGTCAAATAAATAAATAAAATCTTAAAAAAAAAAACCCACAAAATTTAAAAAGAGTCAAATGAGATAATTTGGTGGGGCTGGATGAAGCCTGTGACTCACCAGTTTGAGATCTCAGATCTGCTGATCTGGGTCCCCTGCTGTGAGGTGTTGGGAATCTAAAGATTCTGTTGTAGTGGTGATTGTTAACAAAGATATTCTATCTCCAGAAGTTTACGGAATAATACAGTAAACATGTCTACCCCCACATAGAGATAGGGGAGGTTACCAAGCGATCCAGAGGCCAGGGGAGACCAAGGGAGAGGAAGGCTAGTGAGCAGGGAGGCTGGTCAGGGAAGGATTCCAGAAGGAAGGTCTGGGCGAGCTGCCGGGCTAGTTGAGCAAGGCAGGCAGAAACCTAGAGGCAGGTGGTCCCGTGTCAGGTATCACCACAGGCTAAGGCACGGAGGCCTGAGCCAAGCAACCCGAGCCTTTCGTTAAAGAAGCTGAGGAGCAGAGGTAGGTCAGAGGAGGCTTAAGAGGTCGGGGGCGGGGAAGGTCCTTCCTGTCCGACATCACCAAAGCTGTGCAAGGAAGAGGGAGGACAGAAGAGTTAAGACTGAACTCAAAAGTACATGAAAGCCAGTTGTCTGCTTGGCAGTTCTTAGACACATTTTCACGGTCTAGTGCAGCACGCAAATTCACTCAGCATCTGCTAGAAATTAGATGTAATTTCAAAGAAACCAGGAAGTAAGAATTCGAATCAAAATAGAAAACCTAACTCTCCGCATCAGGTAGCGCTTGGGCTAGTGAGGTAAAAATCTGAATGCAAGCACACTCTGACTGGAAGAGCTGACCGGAGTCATCTCTGTATCTTGTGTCAGGGTAAATATAATTCTAAATAAATTTCCCTAGTACAGAAAGGGAAGAGACTCCTGCCCCCACCCACCACCCCGACTTTCTTTCAGCATTCACTTTAAGAAAATTTATGATTGTAAATTATCTACCCCTTTGAGAAGTATGTAAACCTTTTTAAAAGCTAAGTAAGCCTTTTGCCAGCTTTTCAACCCGAGAATATCTTTCTCAATGACCTGGGAGCCATCTCTTTGAAATGTAATCACCAAGGAAGATAGCGTCCCTATTTCCCCAGTTTTTGTGGGAGGCTAGGAGTCTAACGCAGGTTCCTGGTTCTAAATTGCAAACCTACCTCCTGTCCTAAAGATGCAAATTTACTTTTTCCTTTGGATAATGCTAATTAGCTAATACACATTACCAGCTACCGATTGCCAAGGTGAGTTTAAGATGAACTATGTATGACAAATGGTGCTGTCAGTCCTCTTACTTGAGAACTTGTTTATTTTGAGAACAGGTACGCAATAGGGTGTATCTGCTTAGCAGTGCAAAAGGGTGACATTTCTTCCTGTCCTTTCGATCTCTCAACGAATGATGATGCACATCCTGTTTTGGCTTAATACTTTCTCTATTCAATAATAAAACTGTTGTCTTTCTCTTCAACTCGTGGAGAGATTTCTTTGGGTTGGCAGGAGGTTTTGTTTTTAATTATATTTCCCCAACACCTGCCACCAAGGTTGGTTGAGCCTGTGTCTTCCAGCTAGGGCTCTGGTAAGCATCTAAATGCCCTGACTGATAGAAATGTGAAAAATCTATTCACAACAAAGAGGAACATATCTCAGGGAAAGAGACTTCCATGCTCCTCCCTGAATGCGCTGCAACTGGAAGACATCCCGGAATCCCGGCAGTATTTTCAGAGGCAGTATGGCACCAGGGAAGCCTGGCGCAGGCTGTCCTCACGCTGCCCGGGTTTGAATCTCCCTGCCACCATTTGCTGGCTGTGGTGCTTCAGGCATCTACCGAACCTCCCGGCGCCTTAGTTTCCCTACCTGTAAAACGGGGGAGAAAAGCTATCACATAGGACCCGCCTCATAGCACAGGGCTTGGCGTAGGAAAAAAAAAAAGCCTCAAAAGTTAATTAGGACGATTGAGCTACACTATTCGAAGATTTGTTACAGGCAGAAACACCTCTGGGACAGTCAAGATGAATAAAGATGAATAAAACATAATTCCTATCCCTAGAGGCATTTGCCATCCTATAACCACGATAATGGTACCATGCTATTAATTTGGGTTTAAACTAACCTTTCAAGAAAAAGAAAAACAGAGAAATCAACAGGTTTTTTTAAAGGAGAGCGGACACGGCCGGGGGCCGGAGGGGTTACCCCAATTGAGCGCCGCATAATTTTATACGGTCTTTAACGTTGAGCATCAGAGTCCAGTTAAAAACTGAAAAGACTCCTTCCTGAGCTAGTTTAGCAGGAAGAAAATAGGATTCTTATCAGAAGAAACGAACGTATCTCCAACTTTGAGGCCAAAAGCTCAGCTCTTTCCGAGGTCTCGGAAAGGCTGAGACCATGGCTCACACACCCTGAGGCACTCTCCGGTTTTTCTCCCATCCAGACAACCCAAGAGAGGATTTTCGTAAAGTTATAATAGTAAATAAATATTGACACTGAACACTCTTAAAGCCAACCACACAGTTCTTGCTTTCTGCTGAGCTTAAGGGTGTTCAATTGGCTTTGTTCCGGCCGCATTAAGACAGAACTCGGAGGCCATCTTGGAAACAAAAGGGCTTCGGGGGCCGGGGGTGGAGGAGGAGGCGGTATCCAGGCAACGGGAGGCGCGGGCCGCACCGCGCAGCCGCACTGCGCCGCACCCCCCGCCGCCTGCCGCGTGGGCGGGGCTGTCCGGGCGGTGGAAAATTACTGCGGCTGCTCTTAAAGGTACCCTCACATTTCCTACCCAAGGCCCCTGAGCTAGTTGCCCTTGTGAACTAAATTGGGAGGTTTCCATTTTATCTTCGGAGAGGAAATAAAATTCAGCTCGAAGTCTCTAGGATTAGTCTATAATTAGGCAAATAATGTCGAAACGAATAGGCTTCCTCATAACCCTAAAGGGGAGGAGGGAACCTCCAAACACCTGAAATATCTTCTCTGGTGCAGAAAGAGCCACTAAATGCATAGGAACGGGACAAAATGAGTAACTTCGGGAATAAAGTTACATTGACTATAAACAGGTTTAAAAATGATTGGGTGGGCTCTGAAGCAAAGTAAATCTATTTTTGACAGATGTATTGACAAATTATAACATACTAAAAATTACAAAAAAAACCCCCAAGATAAACGTGTTTTAAGAGGCAAGAGGATGGGTTCAGCTTGGATCAGAAAATTTATCCTCTCTTCATACATCAGTTCTTACAGCAGAATAAATAACCTATAAGATTTTTCTTGCTTCTTGGTCGTCCAAGAACTTTCTTCATGTGCGAAGCTTTTATGATTTACAAGTTAAGCGGTAGTTTATTGCTGTCTTACTTTTCTGAAAGAACAAATAAATAACATAATTCTCCTGGTTTTTGCAACGTAAACATCGTGGATATATTCTACGACACTCCGTGGCTCTGAATTTATTCCCCTTACCAAGCAATATTTACTAGAAGCCATCCTGGAAATAGCGGGGTGAAAAAGAAATATTGGTCTTCCCAAAGTAAAGCTCTTGACAAAATGAATGAATGTTCAGTCCACTTCAAAATTTGAAAGATGGTCCTTCACTGAATCCCTCCTCTGTTGGTTTGCCGGGTGGTAGTTGTTTTTTTCTGCTGTAAACTGCTATCAGGCATACACCCATTCACTTCTGTGCTCAGGCTCTGACCGCGTCACAAGGGATCCTCGGGAAATGTGGAGGTGATGTTTCAGTCTTACCGCGGCCCTGGCAAATTGATTTTTCCACTCCGGGACTAAGCCATTTTCCCCGTGCCTCTTTGCCATATTAAGTCGCTTTACATGTCCACTCCAAGCCCTTTTTAAAAGGACCCTTCCCCCCCCCAATGTAAATTCTCTCACCTTTACAAACCTACTTCCTAGTAATTTTTGATGCTCGTTTGTGTTTTTCACAACTCACAACTGTGCTATTTGAGTACTCAGGGAAATTTTTTTTTTTTTGCATTAGTTTAGACACGAAGGACAATTTTCAGCCTGTAATTTTCAAGTTTGGATGTTAAAGAAGGGATGACACTTGTGACATTATCTTACTTCATAGAACCGCAGGGAAAACTAGTTACCTGTAGCAAATAGGTGCATGGTGGAGAGTTGTCATTCACTTCCAAACCGCAGGGGAATGTGGTTTCATGTCATGGGAAATGTTCCTTGGAAACAAAAATATGTGCAGTTGCTGCTGGTGCCTGCATTTTTGGCCTGCGAGGTAATTCCCTGGTGCTAAGAGACTGAAATCTGAAAATGCCCGTTTTCAGATCAGATGATGTTTCTAACTTCTAGAACAGTCTTGTGCAAAGCCTCATCTGTAATAATACTTAATGGCTGCTCAGCTGGCTAGATCAGGCACCAGGGCTTGGTAGTGGGGCTCCTACCTTTCCTCCACAGGAAAGTAGCATTTTAAGATGCAAACAGCAATTCAAGGTTTCTCACCGCCCAGACCAGCCCTGTTGCCCTACGTGCTGAGACCTAATCTCCTGGTACGTAAGACAAACTGTAGACACAAGACACCAAGAGAAAATATCCAGAAGATTCAAATGGGAGGAGTCACATGGATTTTCCCTCGCAGATCCAATTCTACCTACTATTAAGTGACTGACTAAGAGTCTAAATTACTATAAATTAGAAGCTAACTCTGATGGTTACAATATAATAAAGGAGTTTTGGCAGGAAGCAAAATTTTTAAATGTGTAAGAAAAAATCTAGTGAGCCGAGTTGGGAGATTTGGGTTATTTACTTATTTCATGAAGATGATAAGACTGCATAGTTCGTACAATTCTCCAAGAATTAACTGGGTCTGAACATAGGAAGATAGGGTTTGGGAATTCGGCCTTTGGGGTAGAGTTGCCAGATAAAATACAGAACATCCGGTCAAATTTGAATTTCTGATAAACAAGGAATAACTTTTTTTTAGTAAAAGCAATACTTGGAATTGTTGCTTATCGTTGCTTATTGGACTAAAAATATTGTTGCTTATTGGACGTTCAAATTTAATCGGGCAACTTGTATTTGTATTTGTTAAATCTGGCAGTCCTGCCGTAAGGGACTTAAAAAGGACACATTTAATTAGGTTTCTCCACCTGCATTAGAGTGGTAACTACTACCTAGAGCTCCCAGTTCAAGATGCCAGGCTGAGGTGTGGATATGACACACACAGCGTCCAGCTATGCTGCCCCAAATAAATAAACAGATGGCTATCACATGCAGCCCATCAAAATATCATGAGCACTTACTATTACCTTGTTCATTCGTCCATTCGTGCAATAATTATTTATTGAGTACTTGCTATGTGTCAGGCATAAATTCCAGGAATCCTTATTTTTGTCAGGTAAACTACCAGGCTTAGTGATAACTGCAATAAATGACTAGTGATCACAAGTCTGATCAGAGAGCCATGGGAACGTCAAGTTTATCTGACAAAGGCAGGGTAAAAACAGGAAGGCTTCAAAGGGGAAGTGCCTTTGAAAGGTGGCTGCCTCCCCACTACACCAGCAATGCGAAGAAGAAGGTGACTTTGAATGTCTGAGACTGAGTGGCCAACGTGGGAAAGGACCTTAGTCTGCACGCTCAAAGGCAAGGAGTTTGAAGAGACGGTGGATTTTTATTTTATTTTATTTTTTTAAAGATTTTATTTATTTATTTGAGAGACAGAGAAAGTGAGAGAGAGCATGAGACGAGAGAGAAGATTAGAGGAAGAAGCAGACTCCCCGTGGAGCTGGGAGCCCGATATGAGACTCGATCCCGGAACTCAAGGATCATGACCGGAGCCGAAGGCAGTTGCTCAACCAACTGAGCCACCCAGGCGCCCAGAGACGGTGGATTTTAAAAAAAGCAAGCATAGCAGCACAAACCAACAACGATTACAAAAACAGTGAAAAGTCAGATGTGGTCGGAGCTACAAGAGGGTTTCCTGGGAATGACTGATAATATAGGCTGGGGCCGGATGATTAAGGGGAGTCTACAAGAGCCCACATTGTCCTTTGGATAACTAGAATAGGATCAGGGCAGTTGTGGGAGAGATCCATTCCAGACCTTTTCAATTCATTTCTTCAAAAGAAAAAAAAAAGTGTGTATGTGTATCATCTGGGGCTGGATCCTTGAAACATAAAAATGAATACAATATTGGGGTACCTGGCTGGTTCATTTGGCTAAGCATCCCACTCTTGGTTTTAGCTCAGGTCATGATCTCGGGGTCCTGAGATTAAGTCCCACATCAGGCTCTGCGCTCAGCACGGATCTGCTTTTCCCTCTACCGTTGCTTAAGCACTCTCTCTCTGAGATAAATAAATGAAATCTTTTTTAAAAAATGAATACAGTATCAGTCCTAGCTTCTTAGATGCTCTTGGTTTTCTAAGGAAACCAGTCTCGTGAACAGTTACATTCAATACAATGGGGTGAATTACATTCAAAACACAAGGGCAAATCAGGAAATATGAAGGAGGAAGAAACTGGCTGGAAATGGAGAGGGCCGGCCAAGGCTTCCCTAAAGAAAAGATGCTGGAATTAGTTTTTTTTTTAATTTAAAGAAATTTAATATTTTATACAAGTGGTTAGTCATTTTCCCAACAGGACAAAAAAACAGTGAAAAGGAACTCTTTCCTCACTCAGACCTTTGACTGCCCATCAGAGGTAACTACCACCATTTCATCAATATAAATATAATATAAATGTACAATATAAATATAATATAAATGTACAATCTGCCCTTTCTTTTGGATAAACGGAGGTGTCTTCTACTCAACTTTTATATGCCAGTTTTTTTCATGTAACAATATATTTTGGAGATCAGTACTCGTAGAGCTATTTACTTCTTTTCAATAATCCCATAGTATTTCCTAAGAGGGATAAATGAAAATTTGGTACTAGTGCTCTATTGGACAGGTAGGGTTTTACAATCTTTTGCTATTTCAAATAGTATTTTTATATACATTCCCTTTTTGCCCCATGTGTGAGGATGGATATCTATAGGGTACATTCCTGGAATAAAATTCCTGGACCCATAGGTTGGAACATTTAGATAGTTTTCGTAAAATTTCCCTTCAAAGGAGTTACATCAATTTATACTTTCATCGTCAGGATATTGAGGTTTGAGTTTTGATGAATGAGTAGAAGTTTGCCAGGCAGATGAAGAGCTAAGGGTACATTTAAAGGGAAGACTGGTATACGAGGTACAGCAAGCTGCTCAGGGCACCAGGCAAGATGGCTGCAGACCGGTCAGGAAGCAATTGGCTGAAGGAGAATGAGGAACTGAGTGCAGGTAGAGGATGGATTAAAGAAGTAGAGTGATTTTAGTCATTGCCTTCTATTGAGTGCTTATTTGTGCCAGGAACTACATTAAGCACTACGTACTGACCATCGCTTAATTCTTACAACAAAGAAAGAAATAGCTCCAATTTACAGGGAAGGAAGCTGAGGCCCAGAGGTGTCACCCTGCCCAAGGTCACAGTTTGTAAATCACAGAACTAGAACCCAACCCCGGCTTCCTCTGATTCCTAAGCCCCGATTATTAACCACTGCTCCATGGAGCCTTGAAAGAATGAGAAGTTTAGGGCTATTAGATATGGGGGACAGAAGGAGATTTGGGGGAGACTAGAAGGTAATGATGCATTGGTCGACAGAGCCCCAGTCCTGCTGGAATGCGCCCACAACTTGCCAATGTAGCAGTGTAGACTCTGGGGCCTAAAGTTTAGGACACAAGACAACCTGGTTTCCCTCTATTATTTCTGGCAGGGCTGACTCAAGGGCAAATAGACCAACCTCTGCCTTTCACTGCTGGCCACAACTGTCCTTGAGAGTGGAAACTTGATGTTTTCAAGATTAAAGAGTATTACTTTTTTTTTAAAGATTTTATTTATTTGACAGAGAGAGAGGTCACAAGTAGGCAGAGAGGCAGGCAGATAGAGAGGTGGAAGTAGGCTCCCCGCTGAGCAGAGAGCCGGATGCGGGGCTCGATCCCAGGACCCTGAGATCATGACCTGAGCCGAAGGCAGAGGCTTTAACCCACTGAGCCACCCAGGCGCCCCAAGAATATTAAATACTTTTTAAGAATTAAAAAATATATTTCTTCTGCTTCTTCTCCTTCTTCCTATTCCCATCCCTTTTCTTCATTTATATCAGTAGCAGATTTTAAACTTCAGCTCCAAGGAGACAAGTTTCTAAGAGCTGTATAGCTCCCAAAAGCTGGTCAAAGTCATTTGTCCCTTAAAAGAACTAACAAGTAAAATATTTATCCATTTGCTATCTTGGGTATCATCTATGAAATCCAAATGATAAAACAAGAAAAATCTAGAGCTGTTTTTGAAAGGATTCCCGTGAATGAATCTCTAGTAACAGGTTTTAATCTCAGATACTCAGCGCTGATAGAACTTAAAAAAAAAAATCTTTGCATGTTTATTGCCATTTATCTGTAGAATCAGACTATTAAGTAGCTGGTCTCAAAAAACGGATAGTCCCAGAGATAAGCCTCTGCACTGGGGTACTGTCACTAAAAGGAAGACTTCTAGAATAATAATGATTGCCATGTATGGTAATTCTTCTTCAAGTCCCAAATCCGTTTGAATAAATATTCTTAGCAAACTGTGATCTCTCTTGTAGTGGAATGGATCTTATTCCAAGTATAATAATTAGGACTTCATTTAAAGAGAGACTAGGACTGTTTAAAGTATAGGGGTGATTGGAAAGGATATTGCCCCAGGAAAGAGTGTCGCAGTCTCTGAAGTAATTTTGAGACGATCACCGAAAGGCTGCTGATTGATAGATATGCATTATTCATACATTTCTTATTCCTTCTTTACTTCTCGGCATTCTCTAAATGATTTTGAGAGAGAAGAATGAGTGTAGCCAACAGTTTAATTTGGAAGAACAGACTACACAGAATGATTTCCTGGTAGGGAGTATCTAAGTATCATTACACTGATCTAGAGAAACCTTATAACTACTGTGCCTAACACCTTGTTTCCAACAGAGCTGTTTTCCCTGTCCTTGTGGATAAAGGTCTAACAGCATATCCACAACAAAACAACTGGAAATAACTAATAAAATGATGATACATGATGGTCAGAGGCCTTTAAACCGAAAAAGCCCACAATCCCTTAGTTCATTTATTTTACAATGAGAACTACAAAGTTGATATGCTTGCCTCACTGCAAGGAAAACTTCCAACAATGAATTTCCTTTGCGTCACATCTATACATAGAAATGAAGTAGTTACAAAGAAAAGAGGTTTCTGTGTTTCCAACAGGCTGACAGCAAAAAGGACTCCTTTTAAATGTCTAACTTAAACATCCTTGTCCAGTTATTAGACACACATCCATATCAAAAGCAATACACCAAGAATAAATGATTTATAACTAAAAGAAATTTAGAGGCAAGCAATGAACGTACAGGAGATGGGATCTGACCTCAAGTGGCATGCTGAGGCATGGTAATTAGAACGCTCAAAATGGAACACCATTAACTTGGGGAGCCAAATACGTACCAACAAACCTTAAAAAGTTCAGATTCATTGTAAACTTTATTTTACAAAATCTTAAAAAGCTTTTGCACAGAAGTATTCATGTCAATATTACTTACAAGGACAAAACTGGCAAACAAATTTGGTGTTCTAAAGTAAGAAAATAGTTAATGGTTAATTCATCTGATAGAATGTTATTGCAGGTTCTAAAAATCATTAACATTCTTATTTGACATAAGAAAATGTGCATTATACATGGCTAAATACAAACCATGGGTTACAAAATGAGGTACAGTTTTACTTTAAGACAAATACAATTTGCTTAACAGTGGCTATTCCTTGGTAGTGGCGTTCTGGGTGATTTTTCTTCTTTTTCTTCCACGTTTTTTATTGGGCATAATTTGCTTTAGTAATATAAACTACAGCAACATATTTTTAAAAGTGAAGCTACCAAATTGTACACACAACATAATACCCCCTAAGCAAACAAATAAATGCTTAGAAGGACAAGTACCTCTGAATTATTGGAGTACAGATTCTTTTAACTTTCTTCTTACTGCTTTTCCGGTTTTTTAAAAAAACCAGATTTGCTACAATGATATTTTGTCCTAAAACTACATTTTCTCCTTTTAACAGGAAGGCAGTGTTAATGAAATTCTTGGAGGCAAACAACTTAAGGCCTGAGAATATACTAATTCTTGTGCTCACTGGTACTTGCAGAAAAAGTTGCCCAGAATCTGAATCAACTGTACATAGGAGACAAAAAAGGGGGCAATCACTGCAAAATATAAAGACTAAACGGGGCAGGCTCTTTTTGACATGTTATTAAGGAAGCCGCAATCTTTTCCCAGGCCTGAGAGAGGGTCCTTACCCCTCCAGGTTCAAGGATCCTTTGGAAACAGACCAGCCTTTTTTTTTTTTTTTTTTGCAAAATGATGGCCGAGTCTTGCAGTGAAATCTTGGAAGGCATGGATACAAAATGAGTGGCTTAAGTGAAATTCTCTGGAACCTAACTTGGGTCAAAAATCTGCATTTAATCCTTAAAATAAAAACCTTGAGCATTCTTTTCCCCTCTTGACCACTCTACGCCATTTCTAGCCTTTCACTCAATAGCGACGCAGTTTTGATCACAGCATTAAGTATTAAAACTCCTACCAGAGGAAACCTAAAGGGCTCCTTTGTAAACAAAATAATGTCTTTTCTCAGCTTTGTCACTGTAGCGTGCCCTCATTCGGGGCCCTTACTACGTTAAGAAATTTTTACTAATTAAATCTCCCAAACCTTTGGGAGGCAAGTTTTATTTAAAAACACTGCTCTCCCCAACAGTCACATCATTTCACAGACTTGCTAAATGACCTCACAAAGTACCAAGAATGAGAGCGTCTGAAACGCAAAGAGGACGACCGATTTATAAATAAAATCAAAGACAGACATCTCCTTTATTCTAAATATACCATCACAAGCAGCATGGCTTGTGTTAACTATTTTTACCCACACTGGCTCTTTTGGATCTAAACCTCATGTCAAATGAAACGGTGAGTTAGGAAAATCGAGCCGGGGCAACTGTCCAGGTTGAGATTGAAGGGCTTGGTTTTCCAGGTGCAGATCCATGCACGAGAAGGAGAAGCTGCGGGCCTTTATCTAAAAAGCCACAAACACTAGGCGATTTTGCCTTTTCTTTTTTTTCCTAACCACCGACATCTACGCTTCTCTTTGTGCAAACACGACCTACGTGGACAACAGGAAACAACGAACAGAGCTGCAGCCTCTGCTACACAATCGCGGTCCCGGGGCAGCTCCTGGGCACAAACAGGTCACACGCATTCCAACGACACTTGGGACAGGGTGGGGAGGCCACTTTCAAGTTGTAGAGCACAGAGAGGTTCCCCCCCCCTCCATCATGAGGGATGCACTTTTAACTCTGAACAAAGGCAGGAAACGGTCATCAACACTGCTGCAAACAGGAGGGACTGCATTTCGAGCCAACTAGGATTCGCCAGGCTCTGTCCGCCGCCCCTGACGTCTCCCTGCTAAGAAAACGCCGTGAAAGGAGCCTATCTGCTGTCCTCGTTCGCAGGGAGCTGCAAACGCGGGGATAAAAAAAACCCCCAACAACCCCCCCAAAAAACCCCAAAACCCAACCCCCCACAAAACCTAGGACAATGACTAGGAACCAAGTCGGCGGGCTTCACGCAAACGCGCCGCAGTGACCCCAGGGACGCCTAGGGCCCGGGCTCCACGACCCAGCACGGCTGTTCGCGTCCTAGCGCAGGGTCGGCCGGTAGGCGCCGGACAAGATCGGACAGCTTGCCCCGTCTCCTGCACCCCACTCCACACACCCCCCAAATCCCCCCAACGCCGCCCCCCTTTATGGGACCCGCGGGTTCGAGGGGACCAGCTGACCCCGCCCCCAGCCGCCGCCATTTTGTTGTTTTCTCCAGTCCTTCCCGGCAGCGCACGTGGCGCGTCGCTGCGGAAGCCAAGGCACCGCCCTCACTTCCGGCCAGACCGGTTCCAGCCGGCTGCGGCCCGCAGACGCGCGACTGCCCCCTGGTGGCCGTCTGCGCCCGGCCCCGCCCGGCCTCGCCGCCATTTCCTCCCCTGGCGGTCGCACGTCCGCGCGTAGCCAGTCTCCAGCGCGGCGCGGTGCGTGTGGGCGGGGCTCCGGGTGTGTCGGGTCCCGTGAGCCCACGTGGCTCTTGGGTTCAACCGGGGTCACCTGCATTCTTGCACGCAGTTTCAGTAAGCGCCATACAATTGCATGGATGGGTTTCGGTCAGCGGTGCTGGGTGTACGAGGTCTTTGAAGCAGGAGCCCCCACCTCGGTGTGCAGATGTGCTTGCCCTCGACCCCGCCGGTACCCGGGGTGGAGGCGCTGGCTTGGTTGTCCTGGGGGATCCCCGCCCTTCTAGGTGCCCCCCGGTCTCTTTAGCGCTTCATTCTGGAGCGTGCCACGACAGAGGCCGTGCATTTGCTGCATCTTTCCTAACCTGCACCGCAGCCTTCGCGGAGGGAGATGTTCCGTTTATCAGGAGATAAAACTGAAGCTCAGAGAGTGACTTGCTCCAGCGGCAGGACCTGCAATTTGCAAACATCTAAATTCCCGCTCTGTTGTGAGGTTCCCAGGGGACCCTCTGACCAGCAGCTCCTGCAGCATTAGAAGCTGGTTGGGATGCAGATTATGGGGTCAGACTTTACAAATTGGAAACTTGTGGGGAGGCAGGAGGCAGGCAGTGATGAACAAGCACTGGGCGAGTGTGAGGCACGCCAGAGATTCCAGAACTCCCAGGCTTTTTACTGAGGGCTAGCTAACTCCATGCCCCGCACCGTGGCTAGGTACTTTTGTGATTCTCTGATGTGATCTTCCCCACCGCCCTTTTGCAGGAGAGGAAACTACATCAGAATTTCCGTGGGGGTAGAATGCTAACATTGGTGTAAAATGGTACAAGATTATGTCTTCTTTGCTTGTACCGTGTATGCATAAAATACCACTGGAACGATATAAAAATTGTAACTTTTTTACCTCCAAGAAAAGGAGGTAGGTACTGGCTGGTGGGGGGGGGGGGACTGAGTTGGGAACATTTTCCTGTAGGTTTTTTTTTTTTTTTTTTTAAGATTTTATTTATTTATTTGACAGAGAGAGATCACAAGCAGGCAGAGAGAGGGGGAAGCAGGCTCCCTGCTGAGCAGAGAGCCCGATGTGGGGCTAGATCCCATGACCCTAAGATCATGACCTGAGCGGAAGGCAGAGGCTTTAACCCACTGAGCCACCCGGGCGCCCCGTTTTTCTGTAAGTCTTTGTGATTTGTCAATGTCAATCAAATGAATTGGACTTACTCCAAATAAAATTAAAGGGTTGAAAATTATACTCAGGACAGTATTAAGAGCAGAAATCGGAATTTGAATTCAGGTCTGGCTGGCTGCAGATTCTATTCCATGTACTCTATTGACTACACGTGAAAAACTTAAACATAAAACGCTCTGTGAATTTGAGGTATTGTTATTAATAATGAAATAGTCATTTCTTGGGAATTTAGTTTCTGTTTTAAACCCTGGAACAATGACCATGTCTAATTCTGGTATCTGCGTGCCGCATTGTATGGTGCATAACATTGTTCTTATTTTCATTACTAATAACAGCAATAAAATGACTATAAAACAGACCATAAATGTACTGTCTAGCCTCTGAGGAATATTGGTGTGTAATTAATTGATAATTGCAAAGCGATTTGAGCCTTTTTAGTGAAGATGAATGTGGAAAGATGAAGTGCTGTTGTTCCCAAGACTGATCATTGTGAAAATTTTTATTGGTTATATTTACGTGTCTGTTAGGTTCAATTTACGATTAAATATGGATAGATACTGCTCCTTAATTTTACAGAGATCTGCGTCTAAGACATGAGTTCCTGGGTTGGGAGACTGTCGTTTCTTCTACTTTTTTTTTTTTTTAAGATTCCATTCATCTATGTGAGAGAGAGTGAGCGAGAGTGAGCATGAGTGGGGAGAGGGAGAGGGAGAGCAGGGCTGTAGCCCTGGGCGGCAGGATCAGGACCCCACCTGAAGGCAGATGCTTAACCAACTGAGCCACCCGGGCGCCCTCTTCTGCTCCTCTTTATTGGGAATTGCAAAGGCAATTCAGGTTTAAGTTACTTGAGGCATGTTGACTTAACTTCCTAGTGCTTCAGTTTACTAATGTGCTGAAACAGAGATCGTTAAAGTGCTTGCTTTGTAGGCGTCTTGTGCGGGTACATTGAGTCCGGGAGTGTATTGCCCTTGAAACTGTGTGGGCGAGTCACCGGTGGATAAATCCTTAAAAGAGATAGAGAAATGGAGAAATCGTTTGATGATAGAGGAGAAAGGTGTCAGTGTTGTTTTGTGCCTACAACTCTCGTGTTGGGTAGGGATTGTAAAGATTTGTGATTCTTCTTAACACTTGTTCCTAGTAGTGGTGTTTGATCCCGGAAATTAGGAAATTGACTTTCTGTAGTAATACTCCATAAGCCGCCCTGTCCAGCTTCTGGGCCTGCAAATTCTCACCGGGAGAAGAGTGGTTTTTCTCTAGGGCAGAGGCGGGGAGCCGCAGGGATGGGCTGGAGTTGGCTGGGGAGATCAAGCCTGCAGCTTGAAATTGGCCACGTTGGGACTATTTATGTCTCAGCTATAGGTGAAGCTACAGAGCGAAGGCTTTGGCTTCTGGGGAACCGGTGGTTAAACGTTTATGAGCACAGTCTGCGTTCTCCCAGCCGCAGCTCTGCTGGGTGGAGCCCAGAGAAGGTCGCTCCTCTCAGGTTGCCTCTTGTGACGCTGTACCTGGACTCAGGAGCCCCTTAGTGGCCTCGGGCTAAGATGTTTCAACAGCCTTCCTCTCTTAATCAAATCAAATTGTAAACAAGGGCTGAGTCACGAGTTTTTCCTGGGTGAGTCGGCTCAGTATTGCGCAAGCATTTCTGGGGCAAAGGGGGGAGACTAAGCAACACAGGGACCCAGCCACCTACCCCCTGGGGAGAAACTTGCATCGCAGAGGGAACCAAAGGAGCAGAGGGTCGTACTCCTCTCTGATGGGATGTATCTGTCTAGCCTCTGAGGAATATTGGTGTGTAATTAATTGATAATTGCAAAGCGATTTGAGCCTTTTTAGTGAAGATGAATGTGGAAAGATGAAGTGCTGTTGTTCCCAAGACTGATCATTGTGAAAATTTTTATTGGTTATATTTACGTGTCTATTAGGTTCAATTTACGATTAAATATGGATAGATACTGCTCCTTAATTTTACAGAGATCTGCGTCTAAGACATGGGTTCTGTGTTTTGGGAGTCAGGAACTCCAAAAACTGGTTTTTTTTTTTTTTTGGACTTTTTTTTTTAGGGGTCGAACATGGTAGAAAGGTCGTCTCTCTTCCTTGAGGACTGTCCCTAAAGTCAGGCAGTGGAGGACAGGGGGATTTTTCAGAGTGGACTTCATTCATTCAACAAACCTGTAGTTAAGTGCCCAGCTAACTAGTTTTTTTGTTTTTTTTTTTAAAGATTTTATTTATTTATTTGACAGAGAGACGTCGAGAGAAGGAACACAAGCAGGGGGAATGGGAGAGGGAGAAGCAGGCTTCCAGCAGAGCAGGGACCCCAATGTGGGGCTCGGGGCTCAATCGACCTGAGCCTAAGGCAGACGCTTAATGACTGAGCCACCCAGGCGCCCCCAGCTAACTAGTTTTTACAGCTGCGAGAGAATCACATGGGAAGCTTACAAATGTACCCCAGTTTAATCTACTGGGGCTCAGGGGTGTGGTGTGCTAGGTAAGCCCCCCCTCTCAGGCATTCTAATCTCTGGAATGTGACTTCATCTGGAAAACAAACCAACAAAACCCCAAGCCCTGGCTGCTGTGACTAAGTTAAGGAATTTGTGATGGGGTGGGGGGGGGGGTGGATTTTTTGGATTGTCGGGTGGGCCCTCCTTGGCATTGTATGCATCCCCATAAGCAGGGGACAGAAGAGTACGTGACTGCGGAGACACAGAGGGGAGTGGCGTGTTTGCACATAAAGGAGCGCCCAGAGTGCTGGCAGCTCCAGAAGCAAGGAGAAAGGCCCAGAACATATTTTCCTTTAGAGTCTGCAGAAAGGGCACAGCCCTGCCAACGCCTTATTTTCGCTCTGCTAGCCTCCAGAACTCTGAGGGAACAAATTTCTGTTGTCTTAAGTCACCTAGTTTGTGGGAATTTGTCACTGCAACCCTGGGAAACTAACACAGGTAGGACCAAGCTTGTTTTGAAGTGTCTTAGTGGCACTTTACAGATGATTTAGCAGACACAGTTGTCCATATCAGAGATGAAGGACAGATACTGACAAAGATCACAGAGGGTAATATCTTTTTTAAAGATTTTATTTATTTGAGGGGCGCCTCGGTGGCTCAGTGGGTTAAAGCCTCCGCCTTCGGCTCAGGTCATGATCTCAGGGTCCTGGGATCGAGCCCTGCATCGGGCTCTCTGCTCAGCAGGGAGCCTGCTTCTCCCCTCTCTCTCTGCCTGCCTCTCTGCCTGCTTGTGTGCTCTCTCTCTCTCTCTGTATCAAATAAATAAAATCTTTAAAAAAAAAGAATTTATTTGAGAGAGAGAGCGCATGCAAGTGTACGAGAGCATGAGCCAGGGGGAGGGGCAAAGGGAGAGGGAGGAGCAGACTCCCTGCTGAGCAGGGATGAGCTGGGGGCTTGATCCCAGAACCCCAAGATCATGACTCGAGCCAAAGGCAGACGCTGAACTGGCTGAGCCACCCAGGCGCCCCAGAGGGTAGTACCCTCAGTCCTTTGCTGCCGTGCACTAACTAGTACCTGGTTCCCAGGGAGTCCGTATTTTGCAACAAGTGAAAGCAAACCCTCACATGATTCTGAATCATCAGTGTTTGCAAGTTCATCCGTCTGTGGCGTATTATGACGGACATTAGAGATGCAAAGAAGAGAAATACGATTCCTGTTCTCGAGGAGCCCACAGTCTCTCAGGTCATTTCCGTGAGTCTGTAAAGTGTTCGGTAATAGTATTTGTTGAGCTCTTTGTTCATGCTAAGTGCCCGTCTGTATGCCATCGCTCCTGGTCTGCAGAAACAACTCCAGGCAGAAGGGAATAATATCCCCTTAGAAAAAGACAGTCCCAGCAGGTTAAGCAACTAGTTCAGTGTTACCCAGCCGGTAAGTAGAGAGGCAGGACTGCTGGGGACAATGCCGGGCCGGGCGTTGCCCGCGTGAGCTCACTCCAAGAGCAAGGGCAAAGAGTGACTGTGGCCCAAGAGCCAAGTCCAGCCAGGAACGAACTACCTGTTGCTGAGGGCGCCTGGAACGTGGGGGTGATGGAGGAGTGAGGCAGGACATGAGGCAGCGAGGTGGGCGCTTGTGCCCCCCACACCGGGGCAGGGATGCTCCTCAACCTTCTCAACCTGCAGGGTCCCCCTCAGCAGCCTTGGAAGAAGGGGCCCAGGAAGCTCGGAGCTTGGCCAGAGCAGTG